>CM076576.1:217816989-218424843 GCA_034641835.2 Pinus albicaulis | reverse complement strand
GTGCCTGTCTAGTAAGTGCTCAACCTAGTCTCCTAAATTGAGTTCATTAATTGTCAACCAGGGTTGGTAAACTGCTGAAGTTTGGTGCACTATATGTGCCTAGGTATTTGTTTCTCACTACGTTGTGTCTAGTGTTTTATGATGTTTTTGGGTTTTTTTTTTATGGTTTTATGTTCACAAGGGAAAGAACTAAATGCTGGTGGAAAGAAGCTACTGGTTAAAAATAGAGTGAAGCCTAAATTATGGATGACAAATGACAAATGAAAATACTGAAACAAAACAAAGCCTAAACTATGGCTAGCAAAATACAAAGCTTGATAATGACTTCAAGGAAATAAATCACAATATGAGCTTAAACTTGTCCAATTCATTCATTAAAGATGTTTTGGAAGAGCTTGAGAAATGGGCAAGTTAAGTGTAAATGAAATTCTCCTAACTAAACAATCAAACAATCAACTTACAATGTTACAACATCTCATCCATGTTTAAAGATCTATTGGAATATATTTGGAAAAGAACATTTGTAGCATCATAAGATTTCTGTTCTAAAATAGCTTCTAATTCTGTTCTGCAACTCAATTTAACACCACTAGGCCTCACTCATAAGTTATAGATTTCCTTTTTAGAATGGTCTTTTGAGAAAAGACTTGTTTGTGAAATGGTAAAAAAAAGGTTGCAAAATACTCTAGGTCTTAGACTGATACCAACTCCTGTCCAAATGATTATGTATTAATATGAGGTTGGAACAAAAGAATTTTTGTAAATAATGAAGACTGTGGTATTTAAATTTAACAACTAATATGATTTAAAATGCAATGGATGGCAACTAAACTGGAGTGCTAATACATCGAGCTAAAACTAAACTAGAGTGCCACTAGTCTATTTGAAGTACAGTGAACAATGTTAGACTAAAAATCCATTATCAAACTGGAAATGAAATGACAGAGTTGAATCACATGCATTCTACCTCCGGAGTGCTATAACTAAGTTAACATGCAACTAACCTAAGGAATTCTACAGCCCATCTCGTTCAATATGAATGATGTTTTGGAAGAGTTTGTGAGAACAAGTATGGCTGTATTATTCAAAGCAATTGAACATAAACACAAGACTGAAAGAAAATACAACTAAAACCTAAGACACCACAGCTACTTCTTACTCATTGTTATGATATTTTAGAAGAGCTTTGTAAGAGTAAGATTGGCTATGCCACTTAGTGTAAACTAGAAACTAAAACCTACAATACCACAGTTATGTCTTATTCATCATAATGATATTTTGGAATAGCTTATTAGAGTAAGTCTGACTGTGATAATTAACGAAAGAAAATGCAAAAAAAACCTACAATACCACAGCTATGCCTTATTCATCATAATGATATTTTGGAAGAGCTTATTAGAGTAAGTCCAACTGTGATAATTAACGAAAACAAGTATGAACATAAACTTCAAAAACTTGCCTAAACTAGAAATAAAAACAAGACTAAAATACTTATCTACTGTATAAACAAGGCTGCTTAGGAGGCAGGGGCCCTCTACCACCAAAGTAGCACGAAATCTAGTTCAAGATCGACTCAACGCGTTCAAGGAAATGCTGCTTCTTTCATTAAAGAGGAATCACTTCAAAACAGAGTATTCTCGAACTTCAAAGATCTAGCAGTCAACCATAAAATCTAACAAAAATCTAACCTTGTCTCTCGGTTTCCCGAGCTACATTTATAGAAAATTTACTTAACAGAACTTGAGATAATACAGGGATTACTGTCTTTCCATATTAAAATTGAACTAGAACTCTAAAGGTGGCATCGTAATATGACAAAGGACATCTGGACTGTCCTTGTCCTTTTAGGAGTCTATCTCCTTGTTTGAGTTCTCACGTGCATAACCACGTACAGAATTCCGTTCAATATTCATGGAGAGCAACAAATGCTAAAGTTGTGATGTGGAATATGACCATGTGTGGTTTTCTCTGAGAGGACATCTGGAACCTGCTTAAACATGAAGACGGCTGCAGAATTGGCAACTAGCTACAGAATGTCTGCATTCTGTAACTAGTCCTAGTTCAAAAAGCACTATAATGATGAAATCATAAAAACATAGCAAGTTAGTCATAATATTCATTCTTAAAGCAATTTTAACTAATTTCATTGATCATTTGAGCCTGGGATTAATAATGGACAAAAGAAATGGAGTGGAATGTGATGGAAGAAAGAACATTCTTGGAGCTCAACATACCCCCACTGCTAGATTCTTGCATGTCCTCATGCAACTATTCCATGAACTCAGAGACCTCTGCAAGAACATCCAACCCTCTTCTTCTACTCTACCTGGTAGTTAAAGGCCTTCTGGGCTTTTTGATGACTAACTTAAACATTAAATTGGTAAGTGCCCTGATTAAATTTTTGTTCCTCTTTTTCAAATTTTCATTGGCCTTTTCCACTTTGTCCATTTGTAGAGACAGGGTTGAGTTCATACTGGTTTTTAGTTTAACTTGCTCCCTCAGAATATCATTCTCAGTCCTGATATGTCTATTAAGTACTTCTAGCTCGTACTTATCTCTTCTTAGCATATCTATTTCGGACTGTGGAGGACTAGGGGTTCTGTCTCTACTCTCTGAAGCTTTTCTCTCCAATGTTTCAACATAGTTGTAAATTTCTTGCTGTGCAGGATCAATTTCTGGAACTTCTTCATCAAAATCCTCCTCAGTAGGTGTTTCTTCATCTTCTATGTTTATGACTCCAGTTTGTTTAACTTTTGTTTTCTTTAGTATCCCCCTCAGTCTGTGGCTCCTCCTCGGTTGAGATGGCCCTTCTCCTTTTTCTCTGGCAACTTTTCTTATGATCCTCTCTTTCTTAATCTGCTTCTTAATCTGAACTAATTTTTCAGAGATCATTTCTTCACTACTTTCTTGTATTGTTTTACCAGTTTCAGTTTTGGAGGATTTCCATCTTCTGCTTCTTTTTGTAGGTTGATGTTCAGGTGAAGGTTCTTTTGGTTCCTCAAAGTGATTTCTCACCAATAATTCTTTCCAATTATCCCCTATTTTTCTCAAATGATGTTCAATCAAAATCTTGACTAAACCATGGTGGTATAAGGTTGTCTCCATAAATTGAATTCTCTTTTGAACACTTGAAGCCATTTTCTTTAAAATTTGAAGCAAGAAATAGGGAAAATTAAGTTCTTCTTCTAGGAAATGCATTATCAGCCTAATATGGTAAACATAGAAAGTACCATATCTACCTTCACAAGTGATGAATTTTTGTAGGATAAGCAACATGTTTCTCCATTTTTTCTTTAATGCAGAACTAGGGATACCCTTTTTAAAAACAGTGACATCCATACCTGGTGACTTGAGTATCTGTTTCCATGCTTCGTTATGGAATTCTCTGTTCTTAAACCACATTTCTCCTTGTCTAGGCAGTCCTGTTGCTTCTGAAATAAAAGCCTCTGTGACAGTGAATTTAATATCTCCAACCTCAACCTCCGCCCCATTAAAAGACCTTGAAGAAGTTTTGGTAACCTCTCTGTGGAAGCCACTGAAATTTTCAAGGAATTGCAACCATCTTGCTTGTTGTAAGATTTCTCGGATTTGGGGATAGCCTTCCAAGTATTTAGTGCCAACTGGTTCTGTTCTCACGATGAGGCCCATAATTCTTCTTCAATCTTCAATTCACCAACCTTCTGCTGACGGTGAGAATGGTCGTTAACAAGTTGCTTTTGCTCCCCAAATGTTTCCTCTGTTTCACAGTGACAATGGTTGTTACAGAGATACCTCTGTTTTACAGAATGAAATGGTTAAGAGTTGGCTGCAGAAAAGAGTGATATGGAGTGGTTACATAATGAATTAATGAGGTGAGGTGAAGAAAATGAATCAATGAGTGAAAAGACCGCGGAGATATTTTGTAATGAATTCAAAAATCATCATTAAATGCTTAGTGACGTGACCAATCCAATCACTTTAGCACTTTAACCATTTAGATTTTGAAATGATGATCGGATATGGGTTTTGAAGTGGTGGAACAGAGGGAGTTTTATCCAAAGTTTTGCGGAAGGTTTGTTCGGCATGATCAATAAAATTAATCAAAACAACTTTTTGAATAATATACAACTAAACTACGCTAAAATTTTTCATGATATGTCATTATAATCACTTCATACCTTTGCCTTTGCTTTGATTTTCTTGTGATCTTCATATGCTTTGCTCTTCCCTGAAAATCATTACTTTTTGAGTCTTCATAACCTTCTTGATTTTGCTTGTTCATAGATATGCAGGATCATTTTGTTGGAAATCAAATGATTACTAGCCAGTGCTTTCAGGCTCTCTGGCTGCAGAATGTCTTCCTGGCTGCAGAATGTTTGACTAGTTGCAGAATGTCCAACTGATTGCAGAATGTACCTATAGAAGACTTGAAATATGGTTTGAAGCTGGAATGATGAAAGGTTGTATGAAATGAATAATGAAATATGGTAGGATGGAGTATGAATGAAATGAATAATGGAGTGGAATGGATCACAACTTATGAAATGGAGTGAAAAAGTGCCCTGCAATTTGTGCTGTGTATTATTCAATTGCAGAAAGGAGATCAAACTTAAAGATCTGAAATGGAAATGAAGTGGACCATGAAGTGAAATGGATGAAGTGTGGATGAATGAATGGAATAAGATATGATATGAATGAATGGAATGAAATGAATAAAGTATGGAATGAGATGAAGTGAAATGAGATGGATCATAAGTGAAATGATTTGCACTTATGATTTTGTAACAGCTGCTTGTAAAAAAAAACAAAATGGAAAAGTTAGAGTGTCAGAAAGATTCTGATTTTCACTCCATCTTTTCTGTATAAACATGCCAATCAGTGATTGGTTTTAATGTCTATACTTAAAAAAAAAAAAAAAAAATTTATATGTCTGACTTCAGAAACTTCAATTAAGTTGATGAAGAAGAAAAACTCTTCTTCATTAACTTCACATCACTACTTTCCTGGAAATTCTTTACAAATTGTTATCTTGAGAGTGGTTTGTGATACAGCTTCAATCTATGACCATTCACAAGAAAAGTAACCTCTTCTTCGTCTATTGTCCTAATTTTTATTGCTCCATTGTCAAAAATTCTCACAATTTCATAAGGCCCAATCCAATGTGTTTGAAATTTACCTTGGAAATCCTTGAGCTTTGAATCAAACAAGAGAGCCCCGTCACCTTCTTTGAACTTCTTTTCCTTGATGTACTTGTCATGCCATCTAGCCCTCTTCTGTTGGGCTATACTGGTTTTCTGAACTGCATCTTGTCTGATATCATCCAATTCATTAATCTGCTCCAATCTATGTTTTTGTGCCTCTGATAGATCAAGTCCTAGCTGAACTGCCATTTTGAAAGTTTGAATCTGGAACTCTATGGGAAACAAAACTTGCTTTCCATAAACAATTTCATAAGGAGTATGGCCTGTTGTGCTTCTCCATGTAGTTCTATAGGCCCACAAGGCTTTAGGAAGCCTATCTACCCAATCTTTTCTATGTAAATGGACAGTCTTTGTTAGGATTCCTTCAATAACCTTATTAGTAGATTCCACTTGACCATTTGCTTGTGGATGATAGGGAGTAGATTTTCTGTGTCTGATTTTGTACCTCTCCATCATTTGTTCCACTAACCTTGATGTGAATTGAGCTCCTTGATCTGTAACAATTTCCCTTGGGACACCAAAACGAGTAAAAATATCCTCAAAAAGAAAATTAACTACAGATGCTTCATTAGCAAAAACTAATGGCTTGGCCTCTACCCATTTGGTAACATAATCAGTGCAAACTAATATATATCTCTTTTGTCTTGATGGAGGAATAATAGGTCCTACAAAATCTAGAGCCCATTTTTCAAAAGGTTCAATATGTACCTGAGGCTGCAATGGCATCTCACCTGAAGGAGAAGGTTTCCCTACCCTTTGGCAACTGTCACACCTTTTGACATACTCTTTAGCATCTTTAAACAAGGATGGCCAATAATATCCTAAATGAAGGATCTTATAGGTTGTCCTCTTGTCAGCAAAGTGTCCGCCACAAGGTTCATCATGACATGCTTTGAGAATCTCATGCATCTCATCTTCCCGAACACATCTCCTAATGATAAAATCTGGACCTGTCCTGTACAACTCATTAGAAACCCATGAATATTTTGCACTGTCATAAATGATTTTTCTTTTCTCTCTTGCATTCATTATTGAAGGAAATTTCCCTAAAACTAAATAATTAGCAATGTCAGCAAACCAAGGAGTCTGAGTAGAAATTGCAAAAAGATATTCATCAGGAAATTGATCTTCAACTAGAGTGTCATCTTTGATGTTTTGGAGTCTAGATAGGAAATCAACTACTGTGTTTTGTTTTCCAGGCCTATCTAGAATGGTAATGTTGAATTCTTGTAAAAGCAATAACCATCTTATGACTCTGCCATTAGTAATTGATTTGTTCATTAATTATCTAATTGCAGAATGATCAGTGTGAACAAAAGTTTCATAGCCTGTTATATAGTGTCTGAATTTGTTTATGGCATGAACAACAGCTAAAAACTCTTTTTCAGTTACAGTATAGTTTAACTCTGCAGGAGTCAAATTTTTACTGGTATAGTAGATGGCATAAGGAATCGGGTCTTTTTGTCCCAATACTGCTCCTAGAGCTGTATCTGAGGCGTCTGTTGAAATATGAAAAGGTAACTTCCAATTAGGTCCCCTTAAAATAGGTGCTTCAGAAATTTTTATTTTCAGGGTCTCAAAAGCTAACTGGCAATCAGAATTCCATTTGAATTCACAGTCTTTGGTAAGCAATTTAAAGAGTGGAGATGCTATCTTGGTGAAGTTTTCTATAAACCTCCGATAATATCCTGTAAATACTAGAAAACTCCTAACATCTTTTTGACAACTTGGAATAGATAAGTTAGAGATGACTTCAACTTTTGACTCATCAACTCTAATCCCATCCCCTGAAATATGATGCCCTAAAACAATACCTTCATTAAACATCATGAAACATTTCTCATGACTAAGTGAAAGATTTGCTTCTTGACATCTCTTTAAAAAAATTTCCAAGTTTGCTAAGGCTTCTTCAAATGTGTTTCCATAAACTGTGAAATCATCCATGTATACCTCTACACAATCATGTATTAGATCTGAAAAAATTCCTAATACTGCCCTTTGGAATGTTGCAGGTGCATTGCATAATCCAAATGGAAATACTCGGTAAGCATAAGTACCCCAAGGACAGGTAAATGTGGTTTTGTCTTGATCCTCAAGTGCTACTTGAATTTGATTATAACCACTAAACCCATCTAGAAATGAGAAGTACTTTTTTCCAGCTAAGGTATCTAACACCTGATCTATGAAAGGTAGGGGAAAATGATCTTTAAGAGTAGCTTTGTTTAATTCTTGGTAGTCAATACATACCCTCCATTTACCATTTTTCTTTGGCACAATTACCAAAGGAGAAACCCACTGACTATCTGAAATAGGATAGATAAAGTTGACATTCAACAATTTCTGCAATTCTTCTTTAACAATCTCCCTAAGATTTGGATTCATCCTTATTTGAGGTTGTCTGATTGGTTTACAATTTTCCTCTATGTAGATGTGATGAGTGCAAGTCTTAGGGCTTATCCCTTTCATATCAGTGTACTCCCATGCATATGCAGAAGAATGTCTCTGTAAGATCTTGACTAGCTCTTCTTGTTGAGATTTGTCTAGGTTCTTGTTTATGTTCAAAGTTTTGCCTGGAAATATCTCAATTATAGAGCTGCCAAATTTATCCATAGAATAAAGAGACATCTGTCTTGATGAAAAAAACTCAATGTTGGATTCTTCTTGAAATTGTTCATGTTTGTATTCCGAAGAGGATTCAAAGTTTTCTAAAGTATTCAAAATTTGACTATCTTCACTAATTTCTGAAATTGTGAAGAGAGGTTGTAAGTCTTCTTCATCCTCTATCCATTGAGTATCATCTAAATCTGTAATTTTCCTTGTTGGAGGATACAAAGTGAATTTCTTAGTTGAACTACCATCAGAGATGTACATATCACCGGATCTACAACTAATGAAAGCATCAGCTGTAGCTAACCAAGGTCTTCCTAATATAATAGGGTGTCCTCCTAGATTATTCTTAGGAGTTAGGATCATGAAATCCACAGGGTACTCCCAAGAATCTAGGGACACTGGAATTTCTTCTATTACCCCATCAGGTTTGATCACAGATCTGTCTGCTAATTGTAATAATGTGGGTGTAAAGAGAAGATTAGGAAGTTTCAATTTATCCATGATTTGTCTACTCATGATATTGATTGATGCTCCTAAATCAATGAGTGTGTTTTGGATCTCAATTCCATTGATGTGAATTTTAACAACTGGATTTCCTGGGTCTAGATACTTTGGAATAACAATCTTACCCATCATGATATCTGCTATTTTTCCTGCCAGTTGAATTTTCTTTGTCTCTCTTATTATTTTTCTTGTTTTCTTCATGCTCAACTCCTTTATTGTCTTTGCTAAAATTGGGATTTCCTTGATGGCTTGTAATAATGGAATCTTAATGCAAACATTTCTTAGCTCATCTAGGAAATCATAATTAGGCACCATAATTTGTTTTTATACACCTCTATCAATTTGTAATCTTTCTGGAAAGGGAGGTGTAAGAGTGGATGTTGATGGCTGCTCTAATACAGGAGTTGAAATTATTGGTTCTTTTTGTTTTGATTTTTCAATGTTTGGGTCCTAAAAAGATGTGTCTTCTTCAAGACTTTTATTTTCTCGTAGAGAATCTTCCTCAGAGTTGTCTTGTTCTTGTATAATCACAGAAGGTTTCCTCTTTTCAAGTATTCTTCCAGACCTAATTTGAACATCACTAAGGTCTAGAGGAGTAATTAAATAAGTTGGAAATTGTTGGCCTTCTACCATATATGTATTCTGAGGATTTTTATTGTTGGGGTTTGGTATGGGTTGAGCAGGCAACTGATTTGATTTTTGAGGAAATGGTAATGGAAGTGGTTGATTTTGATGTTGTAGATTTTGAGGATTTTGTTGTTGAGGAAAATGTGGATATGGTGGATAATATGGTGGATATTGATAGTACTGAGAGTATCTTCCATAGGGATTTTGTGCTCCTTGTGCCCAAGCTTGAGATTAATTTTTAAATTGGGGCCAAGGTTGCTGCCAAGAATTCCAATTTGGTGGAGGTTGATTATACATTTGATCATGAAATCCTTGTGTTTGAGGTCCTTGCCAAGGTCTTCTAGAGACAAAATTGAGAGATTCTGTGGAACTTGTAGGAATTTCTTCTTGAAAGACAGATTTAAGACCAGGAAGTGAAGGACAAATCTTGGTCTCATGTTTTTCTGAACAAATGACACAGGTCTCTACAACTTTTGCATCCAAAGGACATTCTCTCAGGGCATGCTTCTTTCTACATCTGGGACAAAAGATTGCTAAGGCATCAGATTCAGCTTTTTGCTTGTTTTGTAACTCAAGGGTGTCTATTTGTTCACTAAGACTCCCTAGGATGTCGGATTTGAATTCATCAAGCATATGCCCTATCTCTGCCCTACTTACTGTCCCAGACGCAGACTTGCTTACCCTTGCAAGAGCAGGGTCTCTTGGACCTTTTACAGTTTTAGATTTCCCTCTTGAAAGGTTGATACATAACTCAGCTATTTCAGGTAATGTGAGCTGAGATATATCCCCTTTTCCCATCATGTTAAGGATATCCAACCATTCATCCCTAATTGTTTTCAACAAGAGAGTTTTTAAGGTGTCTTGATCTAAGTTTTCCATTTTTTCTCTTTTGATGTTGTAATGAAATCTCTCCAACAAATATTCCAAATTTTCATCTTCTTTTTGTATCATATTAAACACTTCCTCCTTATGATTGATTGGCATACAATAATCCAAATACCTCTCTAGAAATGCTTGTTTCATGTCTTCCCATGTCCTAATAGAACTGTTGATCAAACTCATAAACCACTTCAATGCTGCTCCTTTCAATGTTGAAGGAAATAATTTAAGTTTTTGAGCATCTTGTAAGTAGTCATAAGTTCTACATAGAACTTCAAATTCAAATAGGAAGGTTTCAGGATCTTCAGTTTTAAGTCCATAGAAGTTTGGAAGGACAGAGGGTGAAATGTTTTTCATGGTTGTATTGGTTTCTTCATCTACTATAGGAAACCCAAAAGATCTTCCCATCTCTCTTCTACCTCTTCCTCTACCTCCTTCTCCTTCTACACCTCTACCTCCTTCTCCTCTACCTCTACCTCTACCCCCTCCAAATAATGTGTGTTCTCCATTAAAGACTCCTCCTCCCCCTTCTTCTGCCATAGTTGATTCTTCTGTGGAAGTGGAAAATTTTGTGTCTCTAGAAAGGGTCCTTGAATCTTCTTCTAAGGCAGGTTCAGTGGATAAAGTGGAAGGTCTTTCTAATGGAATATCTGATCTTAAGTCCCCTGGGAGTCTAGGATCAGTAAAGGATGGATTTTGGGTCTGAGTTGGAGGTGTACTGGCTCTTGGTCTAGGTGAAACAATTGGTGTTCTAGGAATCAAACTTTTTCTTCTACTTCTTATGAATCTACCCCTTGAGTCTCTCTCTCTATGCATATCATTGTTTTTGGGAGTTAAGAAACAAGGCTACCTAGTTACACTTCCCCCAGCAACTGCGCCAAAATGTTTGTGCTCAACCTAGTCTCCTAAATTGAGTTCATTAATTGTCAACCAGGGTTGGTAAACTGCTGAAGTGTGGTGCACTATATGTGCCTAGGTATTTGTTTCTCACTACGTTGTGTCTAGTGTTTTTATGATGTTTTTGGTTTTTTTTTTTTATGGTTTTATGTTCACAAAGGAAAGAACTAAATGCTGGTGAGAAGAAGCTATTGGTTAAAAGAAAAGTGAAGCCTAAATTATGGATGGAAAATGACAAATGCAAATACTAAAACAGAACAAAGCCTAACTATGGCTAGCAAACAACAAATACAAATCTTGATAATGACTTCAAGGAAATAAATCACAACATGAGCTTAAACTTGTCCAATTCATTCATTAACGATGTTTTGGAAGAGCTTGAGAAATGGGCAAGTTAAGTGTAAATGAAGTTCTCCTAACTAAACAATCAAACAATCAACTTACAATGTTACAACATCTCATCCATGTTTAAATATCTATTGGAATATATTTGGAAAAGAACATTTGTAGCATCATAAGATTTCTATTCTAAACTAGCTTCTAATTCTGTTCTGCAACTCAATTTAACACCACTAGGCCTCACTCAGAAGTTATAGATTTCCTTTTTAGAATGGTCTTTTGAGAAAAGGCTTGTTTGTAAAATGGTAAAAAGGTTGCAAAATACTCTAGGTCTTAGACTGATACCAACTCCTGTCCAAATGATTATGTATTAATATGAGGTTGGAACAAAAGAAGTTTTGTAAATAATGAAGACCGTGGTATTTAAATTTAACAACTAATATGATTTAAAATGCAATGGATGGCAACTAAACTGGAGTGCTAATACAGCGAGCTAAAACGAAACTAGAGTGACACTAGTCTATTTGAAGTACAGTGAACAATGTTAGACTGAAAAGCCATTATCAAACTGGAAATGAAATGACAGAGCTGAATCACATGCATTCTACCTCCGGAGTGCTATAACTAAGTTAACATGCAACTAACCTAAGGAATTCTACAGCCCATCTCGTTCAGTATGAATGATGTTTTGGAAGAGTTTGTGAGAACAAGTATGGCTGTATTATTCAAAGCAATTGAACATAAACACAAGACTAAAAGCAAATACAACTAAAATCTAAGACACCACAGCTACTTCTTACTCATTGTTATGATATTTTGGAAGAGCTTTGTAAGAGTAAGATTGGCTATGCCACTTAGTGTAAACTAGCAACTAAAACCTACAATACCACAGTTATGCCTTATTCATCATAATGATATTTTGGAAGAACTTATTAGAGTAAGTCCAACTGTGATAATTAACGAAAGAAAATGCAATAAAAACCTACAATACCACAACTATGCCTTATTCATCATAATGATATTTTGGAAGAGCTTATTAGAGTAAGTCCAACTGTGATAATTAACGAAAGAAAATGCAATAAAAACCTACAATACCACAGCTATGCCTTATTCATCATAATGATATTTTGGAAGAGATTATTAGAGTAAGTCCAACTGTGATAATTAACGAAAACAAGTATGAACATAAACTTCAGAAACTTGCCTAAACTAGAAATAAAAACAAGACTAAAATACTTATCTACTGTATAAACAAGACCGCTCAGGAGGCAGGGGCCCTCTACCACTAGAGTAGCACGAAATCTAGTTCAAGATCGACTCAACGCGTTCAAGGAAATGCTGCTTCTTTCATTAAAGAGGAATCACTTCAAAACAGAGTATTCTCGGACTTCAAAGATCTAGCAGTCAACCATAAAATCTAACAAAAATCTAACCTTGTCTCTCGGTTTCCCGAGCTACATTTATAGAAAATTTACATAACATAACTTGAGATAATATAGGGATTAATGTCTTTCCATATTAAAATCGAACTAGAACTCTAAAGGTGGCATCATAATATGACAAAGGACATCTGGAGTGTCCTTGTCCTATTAGGAGTCTATCTCCTTGTTTGAGTTCTCACGTGCATAACCACGTACAGAATTCCATTCAATCTTCATGGAGAGAAACAAATGCTAAAGGCGTGATGTGGAATATGACCATGTGTGGTTTTCTCTGAGAGGACATCTGGAACCTACTTAAACATGAAGACGGCTGCAGAATTGGCAACTAGCTACAAAATGTCTGCATTCTGTAACTAGTCCTAGTTCAAAAAGCACTATAATGAAGAAATCATAAAAACATAGCAAGTTAGTCATAATATTCATTCTTAAAGCAATTTTAACTAATTTCATTGATCATTTGAGCCTGGGATTAATAATGGACAAAATAAATGGAGTGGAATGTGGTGGAAGAAAGAACATTCTTGGAGCTCAACATTCATTTTGGAGCTTGTTTACAACATTTGGACCAATTTGGAAACTCAATACTGGTGGCGAAGGAGTTGAAGGTGGGCATGGAAGTGAAGAAGTGTACAAAGGCAAATGTGAATGAATTTGTCACCATGAACGAGATTGAGAACGCCTAATTTGAAACCTAATGGCCAGAAATTGATATGGAAAAGAAGAAACCTAGTATTAAACTCCATTTTTTCCGCAAGGACAGATGGGAAATCTTTGTCGATTCAGTGGATTGAGATTGAAAGAGAGGACTCAACTCCATGATTCTCTTCATCCTCCTGGGGAAATGCATGGTCATCATTTTGAAGTAAGAGGAAATATTCATATCACTTGCAAGAAGAACATACAAATAGACTCTTGTGATGATTTCCATGAAAGTTATAAAGGTTATACCCATGAATTTAGAGATTTTTCCATAGACTAAAAAAATTCAAGGACATGGGGACACTCATGTTCCATTCCCAACCATATTGAAAAATTGTTCCGAGTGTTCGAAATTGATTTGCATATGTGTAGAAGTGTGGCTATCTATATACGTCTTGTTAATGGAGAAAATATGTTTTCTGGGACCTCATTTCGATATGTAAAACTACTTGAAATTTTTGGTTAAAATATTGGGAAAGAACTTTCGTACGACTTTGTTTCATCGTGACTCGGTGAAGTGCTTAATTTTTTCGATATTTAATCAACTTCACAGAGTGATTCACCAAGAGACCGATTGTATTTAACCTTTACTAAACTAGCAATTACCCTTAACCTATTCTAAAATGAATCTCATGAATATGAAATTACCTAGGCTGATTAAAGTTGAAGAAACAACTTCAAAACATAAAAGCAACCATAAAAATAAATGATTCTAGATGATGTATATCCTTGAAAATCAATTTTGAAATCAAATTAACATGTTGTGGAACTATGTAAATAAAATTAAAGAATAAAGAAAATAAGTAACAAAACCATATCACCTTATTTTTAAATACACTAAAAGAATTTCAACATTTTTTTAAAAATCTAAATAAAAATTGATATCAAATTTTAAAAAAAAATTTATTTAGTTTTTCAAAATGGTCTTCTTGGTATATTTAATGATTAATTATGGGAGATCATTGCTAGAGGGTCGTTTCCATCTAGTGTTAGTGTTAATTGACAGGCCCCTTGCCTTACTATTGGCGCAAAGGTCTAGCAGATGGTTTGAAACTCAAATTTATTTCAAGATCCCACTTTCTGAATGGATTCGCTATTGGAACTCGCAGCCAGGGCTCTCAACATCATCTCATATATCTCAGGTACAGTGAAATTGGAATCCTTGTCACACTTAAGTTCAGACCATATTTTTCTTCGAAAAATGTTGTGAAATGGAGGTTTTACTAAGAAAATATGTGCAAATGGGGGTTTTGCGGGAAAATTACATGTAGCATTTGAGGGTAGCTAGTGGGAGAAATTTTTTAGACATGACTCCACAGCCTTCGTGCAGTGGAAATACTATAGGTGTCATAGATGTTTTTGGCACATAGCCATTGACTATTGATTCTATGTATGCCAAATATTGGTCATATTCTCCTGGTCCTTTTATGAGGTCGAACGAGAGTCCAGTTTCTGTGCTAAAAACAGTAAGGGCAAAAGGTACCTCTGGAACATGTAATTGCTTGGTTGGCATGAACTCTTTATCTAAAAGCAATGGAAAAGTGGCTAATGTAAGAGAGTTAAATTCTACACTAGAGAAATCCTCTTGCAGTGTAGACAAGGAAGACTTCACATCAAAGAGCTGACATTTAAATAAGGCCATAGGAGCAAGCGTAGCATTTCCTGTAACATGCATTTATTTTAACACCGAAACAGGAAGAGAATCCCTTGTTTTTGAAAATGGCATCGCACATGAGATTTATTCATTTTATACACCTGCTTTCAACCCTCAAGGTGTATCAAAAGGTGATGTTGGCAAAGGTTTTCTTCCTTCTATCTTGGAGAGGTCAGAGAAGCCATCTAGCTAAGAACCGAATGGTGGATAGAGAGAACATGTGTTTCACAAGGTTTGTACTAAAAATGATCCAGGAGATCAAGGCTTCATTCTCAAAAATAATAAATGAATGTTGTCAAAGAAGGAGTTACAAAAAAGTGCCTTATCTGTAGATGATGGAATACATTTAATAGATATCTTGGAATGGCTTGTAAGTATGGATGAGAATGGTTTTTTCTCCAATCTGTATGAATATTCCTTTGGGCCAGATCATTTGAAGACACTTAGAAAACCAATTTTATTTTCCTATATGCATCATAAGATCAATTCTAAGGACTACAGGACATGGAGAACAACATTGGTGCACATTTGTTCAAAATTTCAATCTGAAAGGTTAGAGTTCTTCTATGGTATCTTCCATGAAATTTTCTTTAGAGTTTTTATTTGATGGTTTACCCCGGGCAAGAGGTTTTCTATGAGCATCAACATTCAAACTAATTTGTTTAGAAGTGTGTCCAAATCAGTTAAGGGTGATTTTGACATCTTCATCACTCTTTTCTGTTGGAGTGAGGTCTACCAGCTCCCTTGCTGCTAGACCTTCTTTGGATGTTTGAAATACATTCTTCCTCAAAATGTTGGATAAGTATGGAGCTTGGTGACTTCATGTTGTTGATGCATGAAGGGAGTGTGTGTGCTTAGAGTAGAGTTGGGTATTAAACTAAGAAAAAAATATCCCAAAATCAACATGAGCACACAAACTCGCTTGACATGTGAATTTTTGGGTTGAGGGAGTGGATATGAAGGTGTGGGAGTGCTTAAGGTGACACATTACCTTGGATATGCATTGTCCTTAAGGATACACATGAACTTGGAGATGCATTTGAGCTTAGGACCTTTGGAGGATTGTTGGACCTTAGGGAGTAGTGCTCATGCCATGGAGGGCTTGCTTGTTAATCACTATCACCTTTGATGCTGAAACATGTCACGTAGATGATAGAGTAGAGTGCTTCACATGGGTGGACCTACTTGTGTCTTTCAAGTTTGCTTGTAGTGGACAAGGTCCATTTGTTATTGTAAATCCCCTTTACCTCTCATATAAATAGAGGAAGGAGCGAGTGTTTATTATAGTCGATCATGCACTTGTGCATATTCCTTTTCATACTTGGGTTAGGGATTTAAGAGCAGTGCTACTCTCTCCCTCTCTCATTCAATATTCTTTGTAATTTATGTGTTTTTGTCTTAAGGTGCTAGGATTTCTTGGAGCATTCACCCGAAAGCTTCATATATATAAAGAAGAAATGAAACCCATGAACACAATCACAACCTATCATATAATTCTCTATGCTTTTGAAAAACCTAGATAGGGGAAACCAAGAGAAACCCTAGATCCACCAAAGATATGCCAAAAATCTAAAATAACCATGAGAAAAACCTCTATGTCAGAGTATCTTTGGTGGAGCCACTATAAACCCTAAGTTATTTTGGAATTGTGTTATTTCAGATTCGACTTCTAGCTTACCACTACCTTGCATACCTTGTCACTCCCATAAATTATGTTATTTCAAAGATTTGACTTCTAGATTTTGATAAATAAAAGGTACTCAATAAGATAGTTGAAAACTTCCATATTCATAGTTAGATCATATTCCAAATATATACATTTTTTGTACCGATAAGAAATTTTCTCATGAAAAACAATCACATCACAAGTGGCATTTGAACTTGGTTGGAAAGGATATTAATTTATCCTCTCAAGTGCCTCAGATAGACCAAGCAAAATGTGTATAATCATACTCAATCACTAAGTATTTCTTATAATTTATCTGTTTATTGGACTCAAAATTTCTTAATTAGCAAAAAATAATGATTTTTAAAATCCTTAGATACATTCTTCTATGAATGTATTTGTTTGAGTAATAAGAAAAGTGAAATGCCAAAGTGTCATTATGAATTTAGTTGTGGATATTTGAGATTGCTCGACAAAAGCATCATTTGTTGAGGAAAATGTAGCTTTAGACAGTGATGATTTTCTTTATCTGAAAGAAAAAATGGAAGCCAAGGAATATTTTGAACAACTTCACCGGAGGACAGAGAAACATGCTTTTGCAACCTTTAAGATATCCTTTGTTTATGCATTTTCATGTGTTGGTGAAAATAATGAATTTTATAGTATATTCTATTTTGAGAAAATCATTTTCTTTATCAAATTTCATTATACAAATTAATATGGCTTCCTGGATAGTTTCCTGGCATTGTATTACCTACCTAAATGTTTAGTTATGCTTATTTTGAGTTGTAGTTTCTTGAATTTTTTTGCACAAAGCAACAAGCTTGGTCGATTCTTCTCCTCCAATACCTCTTCCACTTTGAGTTGAACCACAACCTAAGAGTGGTATAAGGTATGTTGTGTCTCTTTTAAGTTCCGTTTATGCTTGAAGTAGTTAGATCCTAGGTTATGCTGGTAAGGGTTTCAACTACTTTTTTGGTTAGGAACGTCTAGAACAACTAAAATATTACAAATTTTACCCTCCAATGATGAGACATCGATATTCAAAAGAGAGATAGTAATCCATATTATAAATGGTCCACCCTTTTCTATTATCAACATGAGTTTGACCCTTAAGTGTAATCAATTTCTTAATTTATTGCATTTGGATGAATCCATAATCATAAGAAAACTGTAAATATGGTTCAATTTCATGGAAATGCCAATAAATTATGTCGAGTCACTATTAATGGCTTGCTTGTCATTCCAAGAAATATCATGATTTCACATGCACATAATTACTATCTCATGGACTGTGATTCCTCTCTTACTATATACAGACAAGGAAAATTGTTGGGTTCCAACATGTCCCTAGTTTAGATTGTCATTATTTTTATAGAATTCTTATGCCTTCCACATGAAGAAGAGGAGCAACAATATGACATACATACTAATTTTTTTGCCACAATGCTTTGTGACATTTTATTCAACTTGGAGTTGTATTTTTTCATGATCGAATTGAATTTTCGACCTAATCACACATCACAATATTACTATTTCTAAATTTAGGATATTCTGTTACACATTTTCTTACTTCTAAGACACTCCAATTTTCCAATTGGGCATAGCTGAAGATTTTTGTAACTCCCATCTTATTTATCCATGAAACACTCTCATGAACACACAAATACCACTTTATCTTTTATTCTCTATTTAATTACATGAATTGGAGAAGTCGTCAAATGCTTAACCTCAAAAATGTGAACTGAATAAGAGCTAGATAAAACCGGATCAAAAAACCGGTTTTCCAAAAATACATAAATGATTCAAATTTAGGAAAAAACATATATATTAATGTGCATCCATATGAATCACAACCATTATACAATTTTTTTTCCATTTAACTTGATTTTTCGTGGGCACATATTTGGAGGTTTCCCAACATGAAATTCCTTAAGAATATGTTGTCCTAAAGCCTAGCATTCACCATATCATAGTTAAAATATAAAGTCTTTGGCACGCCTAAACCTGGCAGTAGTGTGTGAATCCAATACCATACTAAGAGCATATTTGTGCTAAGAGAGTTCACCATGCATTTACAGCCACATTTTTTCTTAAGGGTGAAAGTGGTTATGTTTCTCATAACTTTGTTTGAAGGAAAAATTTCCATATCATACAACAGAGGCAAGCTTGAAATGCTTGTTCTATATCTAGAAGTATTGTTATGACATCGTTTACACACTGGCACTAAAGATGCAATATATTGTGTGCATCCTTAGATATGTTTGATACCGCAAGCTAACTATTTAAATAAATGCATGTATAAAACTTATATATCAAAAAAATAACCAGCAATATTTTTCTTCTAGAATTTGCATTGAATTCACAATAGTATGCTAAAAAATGTCATTTCAATGTCTGGAAATTTGGATATATAAATGTGAGGTATATACTCTACATCTTTGGGTTATCTACTTTTAAAATATAAGCTTTTTTAGGCTACATGTTTGGGTTATCTAATTGTTTGAACTTTGAACTTTGAAGAAATTCCTGAATGGACTTCATAAATACTCGACATATAGTGGTAAGGTAGTGGTACCATAAATTGTGTTATTTCAAAGATTTCCAAGGACTTGGTGCAGTGCCTCAACTTACCCATGAACCCTCACCCATCCCCCTACCAATTGGGATGGGTGGAAAAAGAGGGCCCTCGCCTTATAGTCTCACAACACTGTGTTGTGAACTTTGCCATTAGTCCTTTCTATGACATAGTGGTCTGTGATGTTTCTTCATTGGATTGTGCCGATCTCCTGCTTGTTCTCCCTTATCAACAACAATGTCTTGTTATCTATAATGCTAAACTTCCAGATTTTCACAAAATACAATGTCTTGAATAAATAGTTATCTATGTAGAATCTATAATTATGTTTAGGGTTATATAATTTGTATTGGAGCTTTTCCTTTATGTTTTACTATAATCCTGATGTTGACAAGATTTAATTGAATTTTTTCATCAATTTCTCATAGAATATGCAAAAGAAAATGATTGTCAATATGTGGAAAAAATTAGGTTTCTCCTGTTTTATTTTTTTATTGTTCATGACAGGATAATCCTGTTGCAGGAATGAGTTATCCTATAGTCTGTTTAAATTTGTGGATTTCATTTTCCTATGATTTTTTTTACAAGGGTGTAGATTTCATTTTCCTGTTGATTTTTTTTTCATGTATCTTATCAAGCCCCAAATTTTGGTAATGGAGCAGATCTTGAGAAGTAGTCATGGACACAAACTCTATCAGAGGTTAATGTTATAATACCAATTCCACCTAGTACCAGGAAAAGTTTAATGGTCTGTGCATAAAGAAGAGTTATCTAATGACAGGGTTGAAAGGTAAACCTCATGTCTTAGATGTAAGTCGTTTATTTTTGTTTCTTAGCTATAAGTCATGTTTTTGATTTTGAGCTTTATTAGATCAATTATTTCACTAATCCACTATGCATGGCCATTATTTCTCACTCTATGTTAGTTACTTCACATGGTTGATATTACATTCAATTCTAGGCCACTTTTATTTTAAGTCAAACATTATATTGATTAAAAGGATGTTCATATTTTGATTGGTTTACTGAGAGCTTGATTAAAAAAGTTTTTCAAATCCCACGTGGATGTTATTTTTTCAGGGTGAGCTCTTTGCACGAGTAAGTTCAGATGAGTCCTCGAACATAGGCATACACCAAACACATCTTTGGCCTTTGTTATGTATATGTAATCCTTTATATCATTGATTGATTTAAAATAGAAGATGGGAAGGTACTCTAATTTCGTTTGACAAAACAAAATCAAATGGAGTGGTAGAATTGTGTTTTAAAGGGTGAGACATAAATTAGTACTTGAAAGGTAGAACCTGAGGATAGCAAGCTATCTGATTTGGATCTAGAGAAATGCCAGAAAATGGAAAAAAATGATGGTATTGACGATTCTTCCCTGCTAATCAACTCTAAATGTTAGACCAATGCCCAAATTTTAGTTATCTGCAATGGAAATAGTGACTAGTTTTAATATTTGTATGAATAGCGAGACTGGCCATTGTCCTGTTCTTTTCCTATGCATGATATTAATTTTTAAAACTCCAACTAGTTTGTTGTTGAACTAATTAAAGCTTTGATGACAAACATATAGTTTTCAAAGCTCTTTTCTAAATCTATTTTCTGGAGAAAATTTTTCTTTTTACTTTATGTACCATAATTGCTACTGTGTGACATATGTTATGATATAATTGTCAGGATAAATAAAATGAATTGTTGTACAAGGTAGTATTTTTTAAATACGAAGAAACAAGATTTCCAAATATGAATTTTATTAATGAAGAAAATCTTTTAGACTTCTAAGCTAAGTTATGATTATATATCAGTAGGGAATTTTGTGTATGTTGATGTTGTGTTGTCTCTTTGGTTTATGTCAAGTAAGAATGGTTAATAAGGAATGTGTTTTTGAGCAGCAAACACAGATCTTATTCTACTATTGATAGGGATCTCCATGGTTTTCAGGCATGGCAACAGAAACACATATGTTTTTCTTGTTTAGTAGAAGATTGTTGAGACTTTAATTTATTGAAAGTTGTATAATTTACAATCTATAAAGGTTTTAAGATATAATTTTTAAAAGTATAATTTAAAGGGTGCTAGCTCAATGGAAGATCACATGCTTTACAAGCAGGATGTTGGTGGTTCGATTCCATCATGCCCTATATTCATATGGAATGGCGGCAAATATTTTTTGGTGACAGAGGCTATTTTAACCATTACCAATGAACTTATGGTGACATTTTTCAACCCTCACAAAAATATGAAATGGTGACAGTCAATGAATGCCACCATATATATGCATCAATAGTGATGACCATGAAAGGTCCCTCACCATAAATCGTTGTTTTTGATATGAAATGGTGAGGGTCACGGTTTGTCATTACAGTCATTATTCGTGACGGACCTTGATTTCACCAATGAGCTTATCATGACACTCTTTGAACCTTACCAAATATGAAATGGTGATGGTCAATCAACGTCGCCATATATATGCACCAATAGTGACAGTCATGAAAGGTCCATCACAATAAATCATTGTTGTTCATATTAAATGGTGACACTCACTATCCTTCATTATAATCAATATTCATGACAAACCTTGAATGTCAGCACAACACATACTTTCAGCGACGCCACCTTTGATGACGTTCATTTTTTTGGTGACAGAGGCTATTGTCCGTCACCATTTCTCATATGAAATGGTGATGGTCAGTATCTGCCACTGTAAATCATTATTGGTGATGGACATTGAATGTCACCACAACACCTATACTTTCAGCGATGCCACCTTTGGTGACGTTCAATATTTGGTGATGAAGGCTCTTTTGACCACCACCAATGATCTTATGGTGACATTTTTCGCCCCTCACCAATGTCTCTTTTTATTGTACTGTTGTTATGTGTATTATATTACATGCATGGAAAATTTATTTTTTGGAATTCATTATTGAAAATAGATCACATTTTTTGATAATTGAAAACTAAAGAAGTGCATTTAAGTGAATTAGATCATTAATAACGAAGAGAAAGTGAAAGATCATATGAGTCAATCATAGCAAAATGAAAATATTTTTATTTTTGAAAGGTTTCATTTCTGGTAGTGAAAGTGAAAATCGTCTTTTTACTTTTTATAATTTCATTTTTGAAAAGTGAAACGAGACAAGCTAGTTGGGGGAATTGTGCTTGCTGCATTATTTGTTTGATGAATTATTATATGAAATATATTTGCTCATCGATTTAGCTTTCATCGAATGGAAAATGTCTTCTTCTCATATATCTGCATTTTAGGCATTCAGCTGACATCACTTTGAGCCCTAAAATTGAAACTTAATTCAAGATAAACATTACAATTTACCTCAATTAACCTAAGGAGCATTTGGAATTTAACACAAACATTTAGAGGTCTAGGCTAGAGATGTGTTCCAACGTCATAAAATTTTAGAGTACTCATTAACTGCCTGTGTTGCATCCTAGGGGTGATATCGCATTCCACGTATAGAAGTATATAGGACCATTCTCCAGTACACTTAGGTATATTGAAGGTGCTCCACATATGAAAGTATATAGAAATGTTCTCATTGAACGGTTACACATTAGACAACATTACTATGGATTTTCACTACCACGTACCATCGCGTATATTTTGGGAGTCCCCACTAGGTTGCTATTGTTCCATAGGTAACTAATTTGGTTGCCTTATAAACATGAAACACCGAACACAACATTTGGGGAGATTTCCTGCGCGTACTTCTTGGTTCACTAGGAGGTATTCTGCAGTTCACGAATACTTGTTAAACCCCTTTTGATTTATTTTTTTGTTAATTTCTAAAATTTATTGCCCACAGAATAAAATCCTACTTGTGCAACAACTCCTTAGTAGATCTTAGGTTGTGACTAATGGAAATAGTCCCTGAGTTTACCAATCAAGGAATCCCCTTAGATGGGAATCCTATTCCTTTTTTTTCTTTGGAAATGTTGGTGCTCCCTATATGGAAATGTTGTCCCTCTCACGATTAACCATTGGTTTTCCAGTTTTGTTATTTTCGACCCCTAATGTTAGTATGAATCCTTCTCGTCGAAGTGTACGAAAGGACCACTTTAGCTACGCATAACTAATAGCCCTAACAACAAAAGTGGCTACCAAATATCTCTCGCATCTCGCGGTTAGTAATAAAAATGCCGCAACAACCAAACTCTATGTATGGAAAGACATTAAGCAGAAAAAATAAGGGTTTGCTCCATATACCAATGGACAAGACAAGAACAATTTTTGAAAGAATTTTTTTATTAAATGGGGCACCTGTGAGGAAAACCAGAAGGAGTATCCAATTCCCCTCAATGGGATGGGTTCTTGGAAGTCCTCAGCACTTCAGATCTAAGATTCTTCTCTCTAGTTGATGTAGAAAACCTAATGCAAAGAGTAGAGCTCAAAGGGAGCAAAATGGCAGAAAATGGTGACCAAGTGTATAGATCCAGAGTGATCTAATAGGCAAAAGGTGAAGAATTATAGGAAAAACCCTCCTATTTATAACAAAAATATTGGGTCATTCTAGATCTTGGTGTATGATTAAAATAATGTTAACCAAATCTAGATCCACCTTTTATGGAATATTTTATTATATTTGTTGGAGGGAAAAGGTATTTGACTTGGGTCAAATCCCTTGATTAGTCAAAAATAAATAAATAAATGATTTATTTATCTTTTTAAGGAAGTGTTTAGAAGATAATCAAATAAATAATGATTTATTTAATTATTTAAGGAAGTGGTTGAAAGATAATTAAATAAATAATGATTTATTTAATTATTTGTGGGTGAGTTGGTCATATTTAACAAGGAATATTATCTAAATAAGGTTTAAATAATTATTCCTAGAAAATAATAAGATAAATAAAGGTTTATCTAATTAATTTCTTTGATTTTGGGTTAAACATGACCGGGAATAATAATTAAATTATGGTTTAATTAATTATTCCATGAGGAAAATCAAACAAATATGGGTTTGTTTAATATTTCCTTTTGGGGTTTCATGTTTTAACATAGTGAAAGTGGTTTTACTTAGGGTAAAACTGGTCTTACATGGTGTACTTGGGTCCATCTAATGATAATAAGTTAGATGAACAAAAAATGGTGTAACAGATTGCCCCCCAGCGTGCGAGTGTCAGGAGCAAATCGTATGACCGAAGTACGTTGTAAGAACACAATCACTAGACAACAAAAGGGATGTCAGAGAGAGAAATGTGAGGTAGATAGTGTGTTGAAGGACTAGACCCTGAGGAGACGAGACTCGCAGGTGCAACAAGTATCTTTTTATGAGAGGGTACCTGTGCTGAAGGCGGCGGGGGAGGCATACCTATGCCCGCCGAGACAAAGTACAAAAGAATAGTGTGTCCAGTAAACAAGGGACCGAACCATAAAGTACAGCTGGCATAATCATGAGCCAGATAAAAATACAATGAGGAATCCCACATACATGTTGTGCTTGGGATAACAGCCAGGACTTGTACAATAATATCTGAGTACATGAGATACAAATACAACCCAAATGCCCCCTGTAAATGGGGAAGGGCTCACAAAATCTGACTGATATATGCAAGTCGAAGAGGCCCTGCAAGTGGCTATGGCCAACATCATTAAATATCTGGAGCTGCATCGAAGGCCGCAAAGAAGAGGTCATCCGGGCATGTGGGGGGCTACCTGCAGGGCCACCCCCTCATGAGGGTTGAGACATCTCACACACACCCAGGAATCATCAAGAGCTGCTGCTGGATCACTGGACCATCAAGTATACGAATCTCGATCATGCTGAAAGGAGCTGGAGAAACAATCAAGTCAAAGGGAATGAGAGATCCCTTTGCCTGATCCGAGGCACCGAACAAGAGTGGAAGATGGAACCAAGGTACACCGCCCTCTAGACCTGGCTTCTGGAATGAAAGTGCTGATGTCGACAGAAGGAGGTCCACCATAGTTGAGGGAGTGAGATGTCCCCAACTAAGGCACGAGAGAAAACAGTAGAGCGACGGACAGACTGACACTAATGATGAGAGTGAAATAGAAAGGAATGAGTAGCGAATGGACGACTTCCCTTGTTAGAGCATAAAGGGCATGAATGACATGGCAGCGACTGACACAATATCATATGGGACAGGGGACAGTGGGACTGAAGGTCATAATGTGCGACACAAGAGAGAGACCAAGCAATGAAGGATGGAGGGTTAGAGCGGGGTACAAAGGGACCCAGGATAGACTCCATGAATGCGATGATGACTCAACTTGGATGCTCTAAACAAGGGCGACTTGATGGTGCTGCCACACAGTAAAGGCCCAATGGGGGACCATGAAAACATGAGTACAAGATGGTAACTCATGACGAAAATTGACACGAACAAAGACAAGTAAGAAGGCAAAATGGTGCCCCAAGTACAAGTGTTGTAAGTGAGGAAGTTCGATTTGAAGGAGAGGTGAAGTGATCCTTCTTGGACAAAATAGCTCTTGGCGAAGGATGAAAGTACAAAAAAGATGCTGGCTATCTAAAAGAACCTAAAACACGCATCTCAAAAGGGAAATGCTAAGGGTAATATTTCTTAAGATAGAGTGCATTGTGAGGATTAGGAAGAGGATTGCCTTCGAAGTCCTCTAAAAGGTATGCCCCCTTACCAAGACCCTTACTGATGACGTAAGGGCCTAGCCATAATGAGTCGAACTTCCTGTGACCAAGGACATCATGGGCTTGGTCACATACTAGAACAAGGTCGCCTTTGAGGCTGGACTTTTCGGTCATATTGAGCTTTGGTGCGTTTCTTGGCCGCTTCCATGGTTTGCAATGCAACACGGCGGTCTTCAAAGGCACGCTCAGGCATGATAAGTCATTGTTCTAGAGGTTGGCTGTCAGGGAGAAGTTCAACAGCCAGTTGAAGGGAAGGGATGTCACACTTGATTGGTACGACAACCTCCTCTCCAAAAACGAGGTGAGGAGGGTTATGGTTGAGGGGAATAGGTGCCCCCGAGCATGGTGTGGTCATGCCAAAATGTATTTAGAAAAAAGGGGAATCTAAACACATTTAAATGATGTGGTGTGCCATTTGTTCTCGTTATGGTTATGCAGTGTGAGAAAGGAAATGGAGGATTACCAATCTCTTTTGGTACTGCATATAGGGATCAAATGGACTTTAAGTTTCTGAGTTGGCATACCTGGTGTCACTATCCCAAAAAGAGGATTTGGAGATAATGAACTGATGCTCTCTTAGAAAACCCATAGGTTGGTCAACAACAATGTCTAAGAGATTGGGTTGCTGATGGAAGATGAGGGAACGATAAGGGGTATCATCCCTAGAGTGATCTGAAGTGATATGGGACTCTAGAGGTTCTTCGAAATGTGGAAGAATACTGGGACTAAAGTCAACACAACCAGATCCACTAGGAGAGTGGTGGAGAATTGCTTCTCTTGGTCTCTCAAATGTGGGTGCCCCCTTACCCAAACAATGGGTTTCAATGTAATGGCCACAAGGTGGATGTGGTGTGAACGCATGGGTTCGATGTAAGGGGGAATAGATAACGTCAGGGGTGGGGATTTTTTCCATAATGTCGTCATCGCGATAGAAGATGGGGTGACTGGTGGAAGAAAGACCACCTGACGTGGTGAAGTGACCGAAATCATCATCATGAGAAGAGAGGTTCACATGCGCATCGTCACAAGGGGTGACCGAAGAGTAATTAGATAAAGGATCTACCGATGTTGAGCCCAAGATGATCGCTGAAGGAAGGTCAAGCGAAACAACAGGGGAGGATTCAGATGGAATGTTCCCCGAGGGTCTCATGGATGATGATAGGTAAAAAATGTTGGATGAAGGCTCCATCATCTCGACCTCCGGAGGAGGAATGTCAATGGGAGCAGTCATATCTGGTAGTTCTGCTGAAGCAGAATGCGCAAATAGGAGAGAGGTGGACTCATTGCGCTTGGCCTCGAATTGGTGGACCGCAGTGATAGAGGTGCGGAAGTCCTCGAGGCGGGGACAAAGATGGGTGTAATGGCCATGGAGATCACACAAAGCACAGGGGTGGTTGGTGTGAATAGTCTTGGGGTTCTTGGCCGTGGTCGCGGAAGGAACAGAGGCTTCTGGGACCGCGGACTCAGGGAACGTGACATTAACCATGGGCTTGAGATGAAGCAATGCAGGACAGGTATGGGAGGCGTGACCGACAACATCACACAAAGCACACTGGATGGTACGATTTGGAGGCTGAGGAGGAGCAGGGTTTGTCGGGGCAGCCTTGTCCTTTGTTGCCCCCTTGCGAGCTTTGCCCTTCTTACCCGAAGTGGTCGCAACAGGAGGTGGTTCCTATTGAGGTGGCTGAGGCACTGATGCAGCGGGAGAAGGCATGGGGGCCGGTTGAACCAGGGTCAAAGAAATATAAGGTTTGGGTTGACCAGGCAAGGTGGGGGCTGGAGGATCAAGGTACCAAACGGGAATCCCAAGGGTCAAGTTAGGAAGAGAGAGGGTGGCCATGACCGGCACCGTGTACACTCTCGGTGGGGGAGCTAGGAAAGGTATCTGACCAGAGGGGTAATGGCCAGGTGGGACGGCTCCTAAATGGCTAAGGCCTGGAGGAACCGTGCCAGGGGGATAAAGGGGCTCATGACTACCAACTGCAGGTGAAGGGCTAGGAGCAGGTTGCAGAGGGCAAGGTTGCTGACTAGCCGAAGCAGGTTTCTTGAGAGCAGCCCGAGACGATTGCATCATGCAAACATTCGACGAGCTGGGGTCAGAGATAGGAGGAGGGGGGAGACTAGGAAAAGTTCCAAGCAGGGAGGAATCCTTGTAAACGCCGGGGGAGACACTAGTCAAGGAGTCGACGGTTTGCTTGTTGGCTACAGAAGAGATGGTCGTCTCAGGTGAGGTCTGAGATTTTGGCTCATGATATGTCAACTGGTCAATGGTGACTATCTTTCCATTATGGGGGAAAGACATCTTGCGGAAAACCGCGGATGGGACAGCAGACATAGCATAGGTGTAGCTTTGCCCCAATAGAATGTTGTAGTCTAGCGGGGCGTCTATGACTTCGACGTCAACGCAAACAGTCTTACCGGCGAGGGTGATAGGAGAATTACGGAAAAGGCCAATGGGCTGGGAGGCATGGCCGTCCCACGCTCGAAGGGTGATCGTGGAAGGGGCCAGCTCGGGGGATCCGATTTGCTTCCAAACCGAAGCGGACATTACACAGGTGGATGCCCCCTCATCAATTATGCACCGTGAAATGTTGGCGTTCCAGATTTTGACTGGGATTTGGAAGGCGACGGAAGCATGAAGAGGGGGATGGTCCGATTGAGTGGCGTTGAAAACAATCATTTGGTCATTAGCAGGATCTATAGCGCCCACGGCAGATAGTAGAGCCTTCTTTTGGGAAGGGCACGACTGGAGGAGTTCCAGTGTGGAAATGGCAGCAGGAGATTGCGCCAAATCATCTACTATACTATACGAATGAGCAGCTCGACCGGAAGCAGCGTTTCGACGTAGGGGTCCCTTAGGAATCTTGGTATGAACCTCAACTTTAGGTTGAGGGATATGTAAGGGGCCACTGGATGTCGAAAGAGGCTCTGTAGAACCTGAAGAAGGAGGCTCGGGGGCAGACTGAGCAGGAGGCTTGGGGTACTGGCGAGACCGAGTTTGAAGGTTAAGGTCGACGGTTAGAGGTGGATCAGATTTCATCATAAGGATCTGGGAATTGGAGGAACCAGAAGGGGAAGGTGGAGTGGTCACCTGTCTGTTAGGTAGTTGGGTAGCCATGAATCCCTGCTGTGCAACCATCGGCGCTTGAGGGGGCGGTGACGGCTATTGCAGGGGTTGAGAAGGCAAGGGAGGTGAAAGCGCATATGCTGGAGGAGCTGGTGCACCAGGTTGTGGATGAGGGTAATGGTTAGGTTGGGCAACATTGAGGTAAGCAGGAGGTTGGGCAAAAGGATGAGGCATGCCGTATCCTGGATGCGTGCTACCGGGAGGGGGAGAAGTGCAGGGAGTGGTGCCCCCTCCCCCAGGAAAACCATAGCTCATGAGAGGTTGAGCGGATGGATGAGAGATAGATCCAACGATACTATCGGCGGCATGAGGTGCCCTCGGCGTATGGACATCACCGGGTTTGGGGAGATCAGGTAGGACAGTAGGATCATAACCTGTCTGAGCGTAGATCAGGTCATACTTTAACGCCATTTGGAGGGCATCTTCTTCGGTTTGAGGAAAATGCGATGCGACATCTTTCCCGATAGGGGACAAGAGAGATCTAAGGAACCAGTCCATGTAGACACGGTCTTCGAAGGGAGGAGATTGGCATAGGCTCCATCTTCTTCGCCTTTCCTGGACATGGGTAGAAAGGCAGGTCGAAGAGGTTTGCTTGAAAGAAGTCAAGAGTTCGATACCAGTGTCATAACGAAGGGGAAGCTAGAAGTAAGATAAAAAAGCCCGGGCAAGAGTTGCAAAGGTGGTATGGGAGGAAGTGGGTTGATCAACATACCACTTAGAAGCTTCGCCTGTAAGCGTGCGTTGGAACAATCGAAGACGAACAGAGTCATCGGTAATGGAGGTCGATGAACACCACATGTGGAAATATCGAACATGATTTGAAGGATCTTCTCCAGCATGGCCTTCAAACTTTGGGATGTCGGAAGGGAGCTTTGTCGGCATAGCAGGCCAACTAGCATCATGGTGTATAGGGTCGTTTATCAACCGGTCCAAATCGGGGATGCTGAGGCCTGCCAAGAAGGGGAGCACGGGTGAAGCCGAGGTAGTTCTTGTGGTGGTTCCGCTAGTAGTAGGGCCGGTATTAGGGCCGGGAGAACCGCTAGCGTTAGGCCCTGGACCAGACATAGTGAAGGTGACAGGGGGAGAACCAGGAGGAGAAGGAGGACCCGATGAATCAGGAGAGGAGTCGGAGTGCGGACTCGAAGGTGGAATGGCTCGACGACGGCGGGGCGGAGCAGGTCGATCGACCGGAAACTGAGGATGAAGGCCAAGAAGTCTCCGGGAAAGGCGCCTTGGGGGCGCAATGATGACAGGAAGAAGGAAACCGACAGGGGCAGAAAGGGACAGAATCAATTAGGGTCAAGGGTAGAAAAGGTGCAGTGACGATTGATTTTAGAGTCTTTTCCAGGCGGTGTTAACCAGGCGCTTCTTCGCTTAGGGTCAGTGTGTGGCGTGCGTTAATTTTAATTTTTAAACCCTTTCCATTTTGAGAGCAAGAAAAAAGTGTGCTGCGTAGCTGAAAATAAACCTACAGAGAACAGAATATAATACTGAAATAACAGAAAAATAACAGCTACTTGTGCATCTATCTAACCCAAGAAGGTGGGTCGCTCAAAACTGTTCTGACAGAGGGAAAAAATCTAATCAAAACACACTAAAAAGAGGCCAATAGATCTAAGGTCGAAAGGGACAGGGATCTAAAGGAGAAAACTGCTGAAAAGAGGTGCAGATCACAACCAAGAGGCAGAGGCAAGGTGGCTGGAAAAAGGGAGGAAATCAGCAAAAAGCAGAAGGGGCAAGGAGGAGGCCCTAAAGGGAGGTCCAAACAAAACTACAAGAGGTGATTTGAAGGGAAGAAGAGCTGATTAAAAGCGATCTGAAAAGGAGGTATCAAATCTGAAAAGAAATGGCTGAAAACTCTGAAAAATTAGACACTTACAGCAGCTAAAGCTCTTCCACAAAAAGTGGAGGGTACTGACGCCCTAGGGGGATAGATTCCCACTTAGTTGAGTAAAAAAGAGCAAGAATAGGTCTAAACGGGCGGAGACGGAGGTCAGACAACCCTGACAGAGGTTCAGACAAAACCCAGAAAAATTTCAGAAAAATTCCAGAAAAAAGTCTAGGTCGCAGTTTTTGACCTGTTTTTCGCTCCGGTCGCACTTTTTGGGCTGTTTTCCGCGACCTGAGGCTTGAGGTCGCACTTTTTGGGCCAAAAAATGCGACCTGCACTTCCGAGACACTTGGCGGCAGATTTCAGAAAAAAAATGTCGTCTCAGCTGCGGCTAATGTCGGTCACCTGCGCAATAGGGCCAGAAACACACGGAAGTTAGAAATTTTTAAGTTTTGAGGGCTTTATGAGGAAAAAACCACATGAAAATAGGAAAAAAAAAAGCTGAAAAGAAACCCTAGGGTCTGAAGTAGCTGGATATGTAGGAATATGAAAAACGACAGCGGTCGTAATTTAAAACCCGTGTGGAGTCGCCATTTGTTAGTATGAATCCTTCGTCGAAGTGTACGAAAAAGGACCACTTTAGCTACGCATAACTAATAGCCATAACAACAATAGTGGCTGCCAAATATCTTCAGATCTGCGGTTAGTAATAAAAATGCTACAACAACCAGATCTATAAATGGAAAGACATTAAGCAGTAAAATAAAGGGTTTGCTCCATGCATCCAACAGACAAGACAAGAACACAATTTTTGAAAGAATTTTTATATTACAGGGCACCTGGGAGGAAAACAAGAAGGTGTATCCAGCTCTCCTCAATGGGATGGGTTCTTTGTAGTCCTCGGCACTTCAGATCTAAGCTTCCTCTCTCTAGTTGATGTAGAAAACCCAATGCAAAAAGTAGAGCTCAAAGGGAGAAAAATGGCAGAAAATGGTGACCAAGTGTATAGATCCAGAGTGATCTAATAGGCAACAAAAGGTGAAGAATGATGGGGAAAACCCTCCTATTTATAACAAAATATTGGGTCATTCTAGATCTTGGTGCATGATTAAAATAATGTTAACCAAATCTAGATCCACTTTTTATGGAATATTTTATTATATTTGTTGGAGGGAAAAAGTATTTGACTTGGGTCAAATCCCTTTATTTGTTAATAATAAATAAATAAATGATTTATTTATCTTTTTAAGGAAGTGGTTGAAGGATAATTAAATAAATAATGATTTATTTAATTATTTCTCAGTGATTTGGTCATATTTAACAAGGAATATTATCTAAATAAGATTTAAATAATTATTCCTAGAAAATAATAAGATAAATAAGGTTTATCTAATTAATTTCTTTGTTTTTGGGTTAAACATGACTGGGAATAATAATTAAATTATGGTTTAATTAATTATTCCATGAGGAAAATCAAACAAATATAGGTTTGTTTAATATTTCCTTTTGGGGTTTCCTGTTTTAACATAGTGAAAGCAGTTTTACTTAGGGTAAAACTGGTCTTACATGGTGTACTTGGGTCCATCTAATGATAATAGGTTAGATGACCAAAAAATGGTGTAACACAGACCCCATGGTATTGTCCCAGCTTTTCCCATCTGTGTTGGGGGAAAAACTGTTAATATAGAGGTTGAGGTAGTTGACGCAAGCTTGGACTACAACCTTCTGTTGGGGAGAAACTAGATTTATGAGATGGATGCCCTTGCATCCTCATTATTTCGGATTATATGTTTCCCCCACGAAGGGAGGATTGTTACAGTGGATCAATTGGACTGTCCTCCTGTAGACCCGAATGCGTCTACTGACTCATCTATTCCTATGTTGGATAATACTAAGGCACCTGTTGAGAATTTAGGAGTTGGAATGTATTATTCCTTGATGGGTACTTTCGATATTCCTCCTCCTACGGTTCATATTAATGCAATTTCATCCTCCAAGGCTCCTCTTCGAAGAGAGTTATTCAGAACTCATTATTTTTTGAACCCTTGGACCTTACCTTCCCCTACTGCCACATTAGCAGAAGGTCAAGTGGGTGGAATGGCATTTCTGATGTCTGCAGCTGAGATTTCTTATCAGTCTATTGTTGACTCTGCAGAATCCAGTCCAGCTCCTCTTTCACCGGAAGAGTTGGATGGAGATGTGGCTCCGGCTTGGACACTTAGTTCTTCTTCGGCACAGGATTGCCTTGATACCACTCTTCCATCTGAAGAGGCCATCCTGGAAGCCATGACTCGTATAGATAGACCGTGGGATGATTTGCATCATCGGTCTTATTTTTTACCTAACTTGAGCGAAGTTGAAACAATTTTTCCAAGTGCTCCATCTCCTGGTCCTATTCACCCAGTCTTGAACCCTTTAGCACCAAAACAGGTTTATGCTGAAGGGAACATGGCTGTGATTTCTCCTACTATCCCGGTGAACATTTCCAGGGATCCCAATATTATTGAGAATGTCTTCATCGAAGTTGAATGTTCCCATGAAGAGGTTCAAATTTACACCGAGCTCTTTAAAGAGTATAGGGATGTATTCGCTTGGTCTTATGAGGAAATGCCTGGAATAGATCCATCTATTGTCCAGCATGAGATCAAGACGTATGAAAATGCTAAACCGGTGAGGCAAAAACTTCATCTGGTCAATCCTAGGAAGGCAGCAGCTATCAAAGCTGAGGTTGAGAAGCTTCTTAAGGCGGGATTCATTTTCCCTGTTCCTTTGACTAAATGGGTTTCAAATCTCGTCCCCGTAGATAAAAAACAAGGAACGATTCGATTTTGCATCAATTTCAGAGACCTAATTAAAGCATGTCCTAAAGATAATTACCCCACACCATTTATCGATCGGATCATTGACGAGTGTGCCGGTAATGAGATTTTCTCCTTCATGGATGGTTTCTCCGGATATAATCAGATTACTATCCGTCCTGAAGATCAGCATAAGACTTCCTTTATTTGTCCCTGGGGTACTTTTTCATACAAGAAGATGCCATTTGGTCTTAAAAATGTTGGGGCTACCTTTCAGCGGGCCATGTCATATGCCTTCCACGACATCAAAAATATTATCAAGGCGTACTTGGATGATTTCGCTGCTCATTCTCGAAAGAGGATGGATCATCCTGCTCACCTTCGGAAAATATTTGAAAGATGTCGTTTCTATAAGATTACATTGAATCCGAACAAGTGCGTTTTCACGGTTACATCCGGCCGGTTATTGGGATTCATCATGTCTAGGGAAGGGATTAGGGTAGATCCCTTCAAGGTTGAGGCAATACTTCGGTTGCCTCCCCCTTCCTCTATCCGTCAGCTTCAAAGTCTACAAGGAAAGTCTAATTTTCTTCGGAGATTTATCGTAAATTATGCTGAAGTTACAAAGGGATTTATGAGATTGTTGAAGAAAGGAGTTCCATTTCTTTGGGATGACTTCGCTCAACGCTCATTCGATGCTTTGAAAAAAGCATTGACCTCTGCTCCTTTATTGAGTCCACCTGATTATAGCAGGGATTTCCTTTTGTATCTGGCAACAACAGAATCTACTATTGGTATGGTTCTGGTTCAGGAGGATGATGCTCTTGCAGAGCATGTTATATACTACCTTAGTCGAGGCTTGGTAGGACCTGAACTCTGGTACACTCCGATAGAAAAGTTAGCTTTAGCAGCAATTCATGCTATGCAGCGACTCCGACATTACATTATTCTTCGAAAAACTTATGTTTTGGTAGCAGCCAATCCATTTAATTTTTTCCTCAGTAGGCGAGTGATTGGGGGCAAATACAATAGATGGATTTTGATTTTGCAGGAATTTGATCTTGAGTTTATCTCTGCCAAGTCCAAGAAATCATTGGTTTTTGCGGAATTGATCTCCAAGTTTCCCTGTGGAGAAGAGATGATCTATGATGAATCCTTTCCAGATGAAAATTTGTTTCTTATCTCTTCACAGGATCCTTGGTATGGAGATATAATTGTGTATCTCCAGACTGCGAAGTTTCCCTCTACTTTTTCGAAAGATGAGCATCGTAATTTGCGTCACTTGGCAAAGAATTATTTGATTATTGGTGATGCTTTATATCGTCGAGGGGTTGATTCAATCCTGAAACGCTGCTTAAATCTCGAAGAAGCTGAGGCTGTGCTGAATGATTCCCACAGTGGAGCTTGTGGGGGTCATTTATCTAGGCTTGCTACAGCCCAAAAAATCTTGCGTGCTGGGTACTTTTGGCCCTCGATTTTCAAGGATTGTATCGAATCGGTCAAAAAGTGTCATCCGTGTCAAGTCTATACTCGAAAAATGTGCGCTCATCCAGCTCCGCTTTTTCCAGTCATTACTTTCGGTCCCTTTACAAAGTGGGGTATTGATTATACTACTTGTAACCCGCCTTCGGCTAAAGGTCACAAGTACATTATTGTAGCAGTAGACTACTTTATGAAGTGGGTCGAGGCTATGCCTACTTTTGGGAATGATGGTGAGACTGCAACTCTTTTCCTTTTCAACCAGGTTATTGCTCATTTTGGTATTCCTAGAGAGATTGTCACTGACCATGGCAGTCATTTTCAGAATAGTATGATGGCTGAGTTGGCTCTCAAATTGGGTTTCCGGCAGGAGCATTCATCTCCATATTATCCTCAAGCCAATGGGCAAGTGGAAGTCGTGAATAAATCCTTGAAGACAATTCTTCAAAGGACAATTGATAAAGCTAGATCCAACTGGCATATTATGCTATATCCTGCACTTTGGGCATACGGGACGTCAGTGAAAACTGCAACTGGCTTTACTCCGTTTCAGCTAGTGCACGGGTTGGAATCCGTATTTCCCATTGAATGTGAGATTCCTTCTCTTAAGTTAGCTGTTGAACTTCTTCCTGACACTTCTAGTCTTGAAGAATGGCTCCTTCATCTGGAACATCTCGATGAGCAGCGTCAGGATGCTGCCACGATGAATGAAGTGCAAAAAAACCAAGTTAAAGTTCAGTATGATAAGGCGGTCAAACTAAGGGTTTTTTCGGAAGGTGACCTTGTTTTGGTCTATGCCAAAGAAAAAGATGCCCTGGGGGCAGAAAAATTTAAGTCTATGTGGTATGGCCCCTTCATCGTTAAAAAATTCCTTAAAAAAGGAGCGTATACCTTGGTTGATTTCGAAGGGAACGAGTTGCCGGAGCCCCGAAATGGGCTCTATTTGAAGAAGTATTATGCCTAGGCTTCGGCCTGGCATGTTGCTTTTGTATATAGTAGTTTTTGCTTTGTACATATCTGGTTGATTTTCGATCTTTGATGAGTTGGTGATGTTTTTTATCTGCTTTGGCAGGTTGTGTCGGATGTCATGAGTCATTTTGGTTTCGCCGATGGTGCTAGTAGACACACCCGGAACTTAGCTTCCGCGGCTTGGGTGCTTCATTATCCTTCCGGTCAGCTGTTAGTATCAAGAGGGGTCTGCATTGGTCCTGCTTCCAATAATATAACAGAATACACTGCAGTTGTTTATCTACTCTCGGAGGCAATATCTTTGGGTGTTGATTCGTTGGTAGTTTTCTTGGACTCTCAGCTGGTGGTGTCGCAGTTGAACAATACTTATCGGGTTCGAGATCCATTTTTATTACGGTTGTTCTTGAGGGTACGTTTGTTACAAATATCATTTCATTTTTTAACTTTCATCCATATTCCTCAAGCTAACAATTGGTTGGCTGACTCATTAGCTAATCAGGCACTGGATTGGCATATTAATCATTCCATACAATAAAATTTAATCATCAAAAACATCATACATTTTGATACATTTATCACATCACATCAAACATCGCTGTATATATATCATCAGAGTGTTCAAAAACTTTAAAAAATTTGGATCCATAAGGTCATACAAAATTTGGGCTTATGCCCGATCATGTTCAGTCTCAAAAAATATACAGTCATCTGATACATAATATCTATCTACTCCTGAGGTCCCTGCCCAGAAGTCGTGTTCCTATAGAACATGATCGCGGTGGCAACTCAGCGGAATAACCGTACCCAGTCTCAGAGCACTCCTACCACCCGTCTCTGGATGACTTCCGGCAAATCTTCCATGGCGGCCATGGGTATTTGGCGGGTTAACCCCTCCAAGTTCCTCTGTCCAGCCTGGAGGGTCCTGTCTGAATCCACTGGATCTTCTTCGCCCCTGCGATGCTTGTGGCGCGGGAAACCCTCAGATCGAACTGGTCCAATATCTGTATCATGATCATGTTTACATTATCAGTCATTATGAATCCAATAAAAAACATGTTTGTTTTTCATTTTTTCATACATATTTGAAAAAAATCCAAAAAATTATATAAGTCAAAATTTTTTGCAAACTTACCGACTGTGCCCCATGCTGTGCCTGGTGGAAGAACAAGATCTGGATCTCCACGAAAGTCCATCCAGGCATAGGGATAGTCATCCATAGCAATGATTTGTTCTCCCCACCAAAGGAAGAACTCATCATCCCAAGTGGTCCAGGGAACTTCACTTCCCCATAATCTCTTCATCATGTCTGCCCAACGGGCAATTCTTGGGTCTCTCGGGCTGCTGATGGTAGAGATAACTCTGGGTCTCAATGCTGGTATCTTCTCAAAGAAGAATGTCATCAAAATTGTTCCGTATCCAAAGTTTTTTGTCTTTTCTTAGCGGATTGAGGTCAATTGTTGCTTCATTTTCAGTAAAAGGGCTGTGCACCAATCATATACATGAGTCAAGCATTCCACTGCTATGCTCATTTGCGTCCTGGATGCCTGATGTAGGGAGGCAGATCCTGCCACTCTGCCAATGGTGAAAAGGAGGATTTTCATGTGCAAATCCCTTAAATCTTTAATTGCAATCTGAGTTCCAACTTTCTTGGAACCCTCTACGCAATACACGTGGACGTAATCTTCCACGGTTAGCCCTCCCAGGGGCTTCCCGTGCAAGTCTACTGGTTCTCCCCTCCAGGAGATTCCAGTGATAAAATATATGTCTTCCACTTCAATACGTACTGGCATCTAATCTATCATAAAGCAGTCCTCTTCCGGTTCCCAATAATTCACGAGCATTTCGAGCAACCGGACATTGCTTTTCATATTTGGCATTTTAAAAAACTTGAGCAATCCGCAATTCCGAAGAATATTTTGCGATGCTTGATCTTGCATGACTTCTTGATCAATTGCACTATGTTCACGCTCTCTCCATGAGATTGTCATCCTATCAAAATTCAATAAATCCTTCATTAGCCACGGATTTTTCATTTGGGCCTGCGCATACATGGCTTTCTTTATGCACAGTCGCGTGTATACGCGAATTTACCGTTACCAACCCGCGTATGCACAAGCCCGTGTTTTTTAGCAAGGGTTTCTATGGTAAAAATCACTAAATTTTAATTTATAAACAGACAAAATGATTTGCAAGGATGATTGAGGAGCTTACCTGACAAATTCGGTGCAATTTGACGGTCGGTTTCTCCTGATTTGACGAAAGAATTTTTTTGCTCCAGAGCACTTTTTTCCAAATCAGCAATGTAATAATGAACCAAATATGAGGTAATTTGTCTATTTATGGCTAAAAAGTTGAAAATTTTCGCAAAAATTTGTTATGCTTATTTTTTCAATCTATCTTAAGCTGCATAACTCGAATGCTTGGAAGTGCCCAGTTTGGTATGTTTTCAGGTACATTTTGATGAATTTGAGATTTTTCCCGGTTTTTTTATCCATGATTACTAAGTCATCATGGCAGGTATATGATCTTCACTGGAATATAGGTTAGGAAAATCATTTTCCGTTGCATTTTGCATACTAGCCTCCATATTGATCACTTGCCATAGGGTTTATCCCATCAGGTCATGACTATTACACCCATTTCACTCGCTGATTATTTAATCATGACTTGGTGGTAGAGCCTTCCTTTACATGGGCTTCCTAGTTAGTTCCTCGCTATCACTTGTTGCCCATGCTGCGTTTTATGTAGGCTCGGGAGTCCTCTTTAGTCCCGCCATGACTTATGTGTTGAAGCTTCATTCTTCTTCTTCCTCACTATCATTTTTCTGGCTATTACCCTAGAGGCTCCATGGTGTCGTTAAGTTGTATTACTGCATTGCATATTGGCTACTTGTTTATCCTGGCCTTTAGCCGGCTTCATTTGGACTTGATGTTTAAGCCAGCTTTTGACCTTGAATATCTGTACAAGTTAACCATTGCATGCACTTAGCTATCGCGACTTGACACCCTTTTACCCATGGATGGAACATTCCTTTGAGTATCGCTTACCAGTTTCCGCCACCTTGCATTGAGCATAGGATTGTTCCAATCCTAGGAACTAGTGCATCTGATTTTTGATACTCGTTCTATCCATTGTACCTTAGCATTATTTTATTCTTTTTCAGGCTTATTATATGAAAAAGACAAAAAAATCAAATATAACAAAAAGAGTGGGAACGGGATGTATCTTCGTTGTTTTGATGGCAGTACAGAGTCAGTTTTTCGCCCTTGAACAAAGCACATATACTTATATATATTTCCTACATTTGGGATGGTTTCAGTTTTTGACCTAGGTTCAGCCTTTACCATGTTTCACTTGTCAGTCCTCCCCCGGTTGGTTATCTCTTCCAATCATATGGAGAGTTTGTTCTGCCTCTTGCATAACATAATTTTACAGTGTCACTTTTTATTGCCATGGTCATCACGAGTTGTTCTTTTGTTCAAGGGAAGTCTAACCAAAGTCGGCCATTCTGCGGTGTCTCTTGACTCATTATTCAGTCGGCCTTCCCGGTTTTGTCAGTATCTTGTTCTATCACATCAGATGTTTTGGTCTTCTGCTCATGCTGGTTTGAGAAGGTCCCCATTGACTTGTTGTCGGCGGGTTTGTTTCTCATCGACTACGACACATTGCTCTGAGAGCGAACCTAGAGCCGCACCCTGACCATATTTCCATCATTGATAGGTGACCTTGTGCTCAGCATTTGATCATCATTATGGGTCTTTGACTGAGTGGTTTCCCCTGTGTTCGACGTCAGCATACATTATCACACTTGGGATTCGTGCAGTACCTTGATTTCCATTTGACCCTATCGGTGGATTTCTCGCCTCTATGTCAGCTTTCATTATTGGTTGGTTCAGAGGGTTTCTTCCGTGCGCTAGCTTCATCTTGTGCATGTTGGAAACGTACTTCGTTTTTGGTTCCATCACTCTACTTCATCCGATTCCTTCCAAATCTTAGCCTGCGGGTTACACTCGCGCTGGATTGATGTGGGATGCCTTAATGCCTTCCTTCCAGTAGATCTTTTCCCATCGACTCTGACTCATTGCTCTGGGAATAAGGTCTAGAGTCTTTTTGTCAGTACCTTAGAGGGTTTGCAGTCATCAGTGGCAGACTCTTCGCTATCGACAGTGGGGATTCATCATTGCCTCCTGATTGGTAGATTCTCTCAAGTGTTCGACTTCAACTCATTCATTCGCACTTGTTAGATTGTACTGGGGCACCTTGACGCTCATTTTCATTATTGGTGGGTTGTTTCGCGTTGGTTAACGGTATACATCATTGACCGGTAATCCAACGATTTCTCACATGGTTGACTTTAGCTTATTTATTCCCATTGTGTAGAATTGTGCCATAGTGATCGGTGAAGACCTCGGGTTGCATTAGCATTTCTCGATTCACTTTTGACAGTCCATTCAGTTTCTTCCAGTGATGTCGTCCACCCTTATATGTTGCAGTTCAGTACAGCAGCATCCTATATGTTGGCTCCTGAGTTGCGTGATTGTACCATTCGTTCCACCTCTTATGATTCGGTACTTGGAGATTCAGTTACTTATATGATCAGACATCCAGTTGCACCATCCTTGATCAGCTTTCTATATGTGATACTTGGACATTGATTCAGACTTATATTTTCGGGCCATGCTCAGATGATTCATTGTGTACTTTCAGTTCAGTTATACTTGTATACATGTTGGATCTATTCAGTACTTTCTATATGATGTATTTTTGACTGAGCATGGGTATGCCCGCCTCAGCATGAGTTGACTCTCTGTTTTCTTTCATTGGTTTTTGGCAGGCTGAAATCCGGTGAAGTCCTCTCTTGTCCTTGCGAAGTTCTTTCTATGTGCATAATACATTTCGGCCATCATGTACCCCTTCTGACCTCATATATTAGGGGGCATCTGTTATAGCATCATTTCTCACCTTCACATGATTCATGATTGCTTTTATGGCTTTGGGCACCCATTCCTACAGACTTGGACAAAATTCACTAAAAAACAGTGTAAAAATCCCCATACGCGGTTATGCCCAGACTTTTCCGCATGTATACGCGAGTCCACATGTACTTTCCCACGTATGCCATTAAAATCATTAAAAATATATATATATATAATCCCTATTTTCAGGCTGGGTTGATGGTTACTATGGTAGTTCAACCACCCTAGCACGTGGCCAACTGTTTCCAACTATTGAAACTACTTTGAGGGAGTATAAAAGCCCCTCATGTGCATGGCCTAAGGGAGAGAGAAATTATTGATATTATACTCTGTCGAAATCCTATATCCAAGTCTGAATTCCCGTGCCTCCTGCACTTCCCAGTTCATTACAGGAAACCCTTGTTTCCTAGAGATGCTCATCTCTTTATATGTCAGCTCGTATGCACCAGTTCGGAAGGAATCTTAGTGAGGCAAGGGTGGGACGGATCCGGATGACGGTCTGCTCGAAGATTGTGGAAGGATTCAGGTGATCTCTCCACTTGTTATTTCTGTACATGCTATTTATAATACAGAAGAACCATCTTGTTCCCAAAATATATGTGTTAGTGTCCGCTTGCATATATGAGAATATTGTTATTTAAGCATTTATTATGGTTTATCTAATGTTTCATATGGATTTCACTAACATTTAGAGTAGATATATGCTGTACAACCAGTTCTTCGTGCTTGTTTCTTCTTGTCTTTCAGGTTAAGAAGGAAGAAGGGTTGCTGGGGTTTTGGACCCCACGGGATTTGCTTCAACCGTAGGACCTATGGGTAAGTTCCTCGATCTTCTCTATTTAGTTTTTCATGAACATGTATGGTTGTGTGAGTCCTTCTTGAGTAGCATGCCCTGCTCTGTGGAGGTTGTAACCCAACAAACCTCTAGGGTGATTTTCCCCGAAACATTAGGTCCCTCAACAAAGACATTAGGGTAGCTTTTCCAGTAAAAATATGTGCCTTCATCTATTATTGTGCTAGGTATATCCTCATTATAGGCCAGTAATGTGATCTAAAAGGGAACGTAAGAAGGAAGACAATATCCCGTCAGTCAACTCCAATCAAAGGAAGCGACCATAATACTTGGTGGGGGTGTCTTCGTAACTGGAGAACTGCCCCCTTTTGTTACAGGAATAGGAGAATCAGCCTCATGTACCATGGGAACGGGAGGATTCCCCCTATTTCATTCAAATCCGAGGAAACAAATAGAACCTTGAGTGGTCTGAGGTTCAGTCTCTACAAGAAAGGCCTGACCAACTAAAGGTGGAATCGGGTCGACCATTTTTGAAACCAATGGTTGGTCAAGAATAGATTTGTGGGGTTCACTTTCAGAGAGAGTGGGCTTAACTAGAAATGTCTTCTTATTAATCACTAGATCAACTAGCAGAGGCTCAGAGGAAATATTTTGGTAGCCAGTAGGAATTTTGGGATGAGAATTCATAAGGTTATCCAACACTTTGTAGGCTTCATCCATATAAGGAAAAAGGTGAATGGGATGATTCTCTTCACATAACTTACATGGAAATTTGATTTTAACCTTTTTCCCGTCGGCCTTACTATCACTAGTTGAGGGTAGTTCACTAGCATGATCTTGAGAGGTCAACGACAAAGGATGATGTGAGCTAGTGGACCATACTTCTAAAATCCTGGAAATGGTAGGAAAATCCCTAAGAAGGTGATCACCCTTACATAACTTGAAAGGGAATTTGACTCTACGGGACTTAATGGAATAATTTTCAGCATATGTTGCATTCATATAAATGGTTATTGCATTGCCCCCTTGATTATTTTTCTTCTTCTTCTTTGTCCTCTTCTTCTTCTTCTTAGATTCTTGGTTAATAGAATCCATACTTTCACCCGGTAAAGGGGAAGAACAGAGTGAAGAGACATTTCAATAAGGAAATAGGTCAGCCTTAGGATCAACATGAGGTTGACACTTTTCGGGTGGAGGCGAACTGGGTTGAGTATCAACTTGGACATTTGGGACCATGGGGGATGAAAATAACCAAACTCACAAACCGATGGTTAATCCCTTGAGGGATAATGTTGCCATATAGGGAGGGCCAACGTTTCTAAAAGAAGGAAAAGTACTAGGATTCCCATCTCAGGGGATTCCCTGATTGGTTAACTCGGGAACTATTTACATTGGTCTCAACCTAAGATATACTAAGTTGTGCATGGGTAAACTTATATTCTGTGGGGTGTAAATTTTAGAAATTAAACACAAAAACAAATCAAAAAGGGTTAACTAGGAATAAAGGATTTCCAGGTATCCATGAATTGAAATATACACCTTAGAAAATAAATTTACCAAGGACTCAACGTATGGCATCCAATATCACTGAATGTTTTGTTCGATATATCACATCTACAAGGCAACTGACTCGGTTAGCTATGGCAGATTTACAACTTAGTGGGGTCTGCCAATATATACTTGAGGGTACGTGGGAGTCCAGTCCATAGTAGTGTTGTATAATGTGTAAACATATCATGAGAGCATCCCCTTATACTTTTCATATGTGTAGCATAGTCCTATATACGTCCATACGAGGGACAGGGTATCACCTCCATAATGTAACACCAAATTTTAGCAACAACTGTTATGATTAATGACGTCGAAACATGTCTCTAGCCTAGACCTCTAAATTCTTTTGTTAATTTAAAATGCTCCTTGAGGTTAATTGGATAAATTTTAAATTTGATCTTTAGTTAAGTATTAGTTTTTGGCTCAATATCAATGTCACCTGTGTTAGTGTCAGTCTTTACATCCTGTCATTAGTGAACAATAGGCTCTTATCATGTCCTGTTAGGGTCTCATGGTCAAATTTTATAGTTTCAAATAAGTTTTCAAATAAAATTTGATCAATTTTTGTTGTATATGTCAGCTCTGCTCCCTCCATTCACTCATGCTCATCATCATTTCATGAGTCATGTCCACCATTATCATCTAGAGTCTTAGGTCAGTCACCACGTTTTCACCTAGGTTGGTGTCTTGGTGTCTTTGATTTCTCCACCATAAATGTCCAAATTCTGTCATAAGAAGGTGAAAGAAGGTTCAATTAATTATTTCTTAAATTTTCAGGTGCTTCCAAAACAAAAATTTAACATTCCTTACTTCTCCTTCAAGTGAATTTCTTCAGCAAAGAGTGGATTCCCTCTTTTAGGGTTTTGAAACAAGTTTTTGGATTTTTGAGATGTTAGGTTGCTTTCAGCTGGAAAACTCCTTGTTTTATTACATACAAACCTTCACAGATCACCCATGTGCCTTACCAAATCATTCCATATCATTCATACCTCTCATTACTTACATTTTCACTCAAACCCTAATTCTTGCTACATTTTTGCAGAGATTCTGGGTTAGGAATGTGTTTTAGCCTTTTTACCCTCTTTCTATTATCCATTTCAAGGGATTCCACTTGCACTATGTTCCTAAGACACTCCCCTATCTCCCATAAATTTTTCATATTTTTCCCTAACTCCTATCCCCTCCATTTCCCTCCCTAAAAATGCTTCCCCATTTTCTCATGTTTTCCTAGATTCCACCCTTTTCGTCCTTCCCATCAAGCTAGGGCTTCTATCATACAAAAAAACACCATGGAAAATGAGAAGAAAAAGTAAAATAAAGGAGGGAATGTTTCCAGGTTTGAGTCAAATCATACCGATGGCATCATTTTCAGAGTATTGTGAACTTTTTCTAGACACAGGGACAATTTGGCTTTCTGAAGTAATGGAGATGAATTTTAGAAAAGTGAAAGAGGGTTTTGCTAATAATAAGCCAAATAAAAAAATGTCCTTTATTTTATGCACGGGTTTTATGATTTAAGATAAATTCTCAAAATACAGAACTTCTCCAGGTCATTTTTTGCAGTTTTGGACACGTTGTCTTCAAATAAATTTTGTAGGGGTTTGGAGAAGGGGTTTGCAGTGCTTAATGAATCCATTTTTTTAGCTTACATCTTAAGATTTCCAGCCATACAACTTGAAGCCTCAAAATACTCTGGGAAGACCTCTAAAATATATTTCAAAGTGGCATGATCCTTTCTCAACCCTTACGCGACTCTTTTGTGAAATTTTCCAGAAAAATCTTGTTTTAGACATCCTTGTTCAGAGAACATTGTGAACAATTGGAGCCGAATTTTGGGAAACTGGAGGAGGTTTTTTTTCCTTGCATGAAGGAGAACACAAAACTCTCTCAATGTTTACATATGTATTACAAGATTAGATATCCATTCACATCCTCACAACCAATATTTCTGACTATGTAATTTCCTGGTTTAGTCACCTCTTTGCAGAGAAGTTTGTGGAAAATAAGAGAAGCATATTAGGAAATAGGAATTTTTTTCCCTGACATGCCAAAGAACAAAAATCTCTCTCATTTTTTCAAAAATATCATGGTTATAGATATATTCTCCATATTTTATACCTATGTTTCTAGAAAAAACAGAAAACATTCAGAAATTGGTACACAGAAAGGTCGTGCTAGGTGCGACCCTTTTTCCTTGGGCATCCAAATGAGCTCTTATCTACATGGATGGGTATATAATGATGTGTAAATGCTAATTATGAAGTTATTTTTCCATTATAGCTTCTAATTTATATGAAAAACTCATAAAACCTCTCCTTTTTCATGCTTCTGCCACTAAATATGGAATGGCGTGACCTTTCTAAGTGAGGTTGGAAAAATCAAGTTTTGGAGGCCTTCCCGTGGGTATTGTTTTGGAGTTTGATGGCTCATTGGAAATAATACATGTGTGGCTACTTGACCTAGCTTTCATAATGAAATTTTGACTCCTGAAAGTCATCCAAAATCAGCTCTCAAATGCCACGACCCTTTCACGACCTTCCTGCTAAATTCCTATTTCGATGCATTCTGGTGAGACCTTTCTGCATTTTGGTGAGACAATTTTGCTTTTGGTGAAACCCATCTAGTCTAGAGAAATTTTCATGCACTAAATTATATCAAATTCCATATCTTGTTGTCAATTTACTTTATTTTATGATTCTTAGTTATTTTTTACCTCACTATATGAGGAAATTTGTAATTAATGAGGAGATAAGCTCTCTTAAATTTTTTCTAAAATCTTGGAAACTATTTCAACTATCATAGTCTTTTGGTGAGGACTCATCAAAGACATTTATGATGAGCCTTGAATAGTATTTCTACTAGATGAGCTTTCCTATCATGCATTTTCCTATATGAGGCCCATTGTTATCAGTTTCAAATGTTAGATGTTGTGGAATTTAGCTTGGAACACTAGTGTACTTTGTGATTTTCACAGTAACTAATAGAAAACATTTGCTGCTATTGTGGTGGGATTCATGTGGTATGTGCTTTAGTAGTTTTTATTATTATGTTATCATATTTTTGAAAGTATTTTTCCTTCCATCTTCACTTCCATGTCTCGTGTGATTTATTTCTAATTTTGATAAGTAGAATTCATTGATTCAATGCTCTATTTTGGAGAGGCTCTCACATTTATGTTCATTTTCTTCTGATATCAACAAATTCATGATTTTCATGCTCGTTTTGAAACCCTATCAATCTAACATATTCACTTGGATACCTTTAAAGTGATAAAGTGTGTGTCTACCTCTCCCCATTACATCTCTGCAAATATGATTTTCAGAGCCCTGGCCTAGCTTTTTCTGGACCCAATTCACCATCCAACACAAAATCTAAATCAATAAAACCCTAGAGCATATAATATCTAGCTTAGAATCTCCTTGATCCAGTTAATTTTTCTATGATCTCATTGAGAGATCTCTCTCAGACTTGTAGGGATAGCTACTAGGTCAAAGTGGTATGTGGTTACCTTTGCCCATCTCCTTGTTGGCAATATGATGCAGAGTGTTTTCCTTGATGGCAACCCACTTGATGAAGATGATGGAAACCTACTTAATGAGGTTGTTCTTGATGCTTGATGAGTTTATTAATGATGTAAATCTGATGTTCTACAAGTAGCTCATAAGTACCAGAGAAAGAAATATCAGTAAGGGCCAAAACAATGATGAAAAGTGTATGACACAACGCATACACGGGTTTGTTTAGGAGAAGTAGCATATGCACGCGGAAAATTACTTTCCAAGTTGTGTATGCTCAATTGCGCTCTAAAAGAATAAAACTAGGGGTTACTACCATGGTATTGACCCATTGTATTGAGTGCTGGATTGTCTATGTGATCCCGTCTAGGAATACCATCAGAAGTTGTGTGGTTTTGGCTCATGGTATTGTCAAAGGATAGATCTATTTAAGGAGAAGAAATTCATTGTGCAATGAGTGCGCATGAGTCTGGGTTTGAATGTATACTTCACTCTGAAGTATGTCTGAATGGAAAGGGTAACAATTTGATGATAGATCTGAATCTATGATGCACCTATGAAGAAAATGATGAAGAGGGATCTCTAGATTTGAAATGTATATGTATCTTCTGGATCTATTTATGGAATGATTAGATCTGTGATCTGGAAAATCTGTGTTGAAGTAAAGAATGAAGATCTGAGCTGTTTATCTGTTCTGGAGAGCTGCACTTCCCTAAGATGTCTGAAGAGCTATACGCAGGTTCGTTAAGGAGAAAGCGCGTATATACGCGACTTGTATTCAGCGAAAGCGCGTATGGGAATTGAAGTCAGCTCTGAAATGTGTGCAGATGTATACGCGGGTTGATATGCATAAAAGCGCGTATATACGTAGGATCACTAAAAGGAAAGCGCGTATGAAAACTAGGGTTTGCTAAAGTATGTGGAATGAATTGTCTGATCTGTTTTGTTGTTTTACTGCTATCTATTAGTGATGTATTCATACAGATCTGGGTTGTTTGAATGATGATTATGCTACTGATTATATTGATGAAAGATCAAGTTTTTGATTGATTGGTTGATGGTTCAATGAATGAATTGATGAAGTTATAAGTATCAGTTTGATGTATGATTGAGCTTAAACGTGCGGAGTGGGTCCAGTCTGAAAATATGATGAAAAGTGGTTTACAAGGTATATTGTGTGGAAGCTGTTGGATCCAGTTTGAAAATTGATGAAATGTGGTACATGAGGTGCTGAAGGTTGAAGCCTTCAGTCAGGGGGTTGTAGCTCCCTTCCAGGTGAGGCTGGTAAACGAGAGCAGGGGGTCATAGCTCCCTTCCAGGAGAGGCTGGTAAACGAGAGCAGGGGGTTGTAGCTCCCTTCCAAGAGAGGCTGGTAAACGAGAGAAGGTTGTAGCCTTCTGCAGGTTGGTGCCTACATGCTGGTATGAGTATGTGCCCGTACATGGTTGTAACATGTTTTCTTTATATAATAAATATTGAAGACTGAGACTACAACATCGGTGGTTTTCTCCCTACTTGGGTTTCCACCTTAAATCTTGGTGTTCTTGTGTGATGCTTATGTGTGATGGGTTATTCTGTTATTACTGCACCTGCTTACTACTAACTAAACATCTGATGAATAAATGATGCATAGATCCAAGTAAAGAATTAAATGCATAATAATATCTCTGTGTATACGCGAGTTGTATAAAGGATATCCACGTGTATACGCAAGTTGGCTTCAGTAAATTAGCGTATGGGTTTTAGAGTATGAAAAAGTAAAAGTTTTGAGTATTCCCTAAATACTGATTCACCCCCCCCCCCCCCCCCTCTCAGTATTTTTCCCAACACTCCTTCTAAACCTTTGGAGATCCAGTGGAGTGCTAACATTTTGGCACTATTGCTGGGGAGCGAGGTGACAGATCTTCCTCGGGAACGAACGAAAAGGATTAAATTTGATTTTTGATGGTCAAAAGTGGTTAGACACAATAATGTTATGCCTATTTCACTTGGAGACCCTACTGTCAAAGAATCCAATGGTTCAGAATTTTCATGGCGACTCCACTTTTCAAGAACTGGTAATCTGAAGAAATTCTTGGTGACTTCATTGTTGTCAAAATGGATCCAACTGTTGAAGGTATGCTCCAATGAATTGAACTCATATCCCTAGTTTTCCGAACCGCATGCCTAGTGTATATTGGCACACTTATCTCCCAAAGTTCAAAGACAATAAATGAGATGATGTTTCTTTACATCTTGTTAAATTTCAAATGCATGCACACAAGTTGAGTGTTCAATTTCATGAATACCGTATGATGAATATGTTCATGGAAACTTTAGAAGGAAAATTTTGATCTTGGTATGAATTTCTTCCATCTGCTAGTATTTTTTCTCTTAAAGATTTTCATTCAGAATTTTTTGAAAAATATAGAGAATCTCATCCTTCTTTGTCATTGGTTAAGGATTGCTGTGAAAATTTTAAGGTTATGATTCAAAATATAGAGAATACTTGGGGTGAAGGAGACTTCATGGATGAAAAGATCCCTGAGGCTTTGTATGAGAACCCTTTCCATCACCAAGAAAAACATGTATCTTCTTCCTTAGATCAAATAGATTGGGACCAAAATAGAGAAATGCATATTTCTGATATTGAAAATTAAAATCACCAAGGCAATATTAATTGCTACAAAATTCAAGTTTCTCCTCTGTCTGAAGATGAAATAGATAAGCTCCTAAAAATTTATGTTACAACCCAAGCTAATGATGGTTTGCAGTGTTCTCATAGTAAATAATGTGTTAATGAAACTTCTTCCATTATTGAAAATGAAAGTCTGGGTTTAAATGACAATAGCCATGAGATTGATGAAACTATATAGGAAGTTTTTGGGATTAAGCCAATTTGTGATTGTGATTTCCTACCAAGAGATCAACTAATAGGGACTATTTTCTTTCATGAAGATGATATGGCTGTGATGTTTAACAATCTTAAAGAATGTTTTATGTTCAAATATGACTGAAACTATGAAAGGAAGGAGAATGATGCTGAAATAGATAATATGTTAGTGGTAGAATTAGAGTTTCCCATGCTTGAGGAATTTACAGCCAACACTCAGATAGCAGAAGGTCATACTTCTCTATGCCTTCCTATGGATCAACAACCAAGTACTCTTTGAGATCAAAATGAAGGGTGTGCTTGTGTTTTTTCTAGATCTCAAGACAAGATAACATTTAAGATTTTTGAAGATCATTTTATTAATTTTCTATAGTCAATAGGGGAGATGAATTTTCTTGAATTTATTGATCATGAACACATTTGCAGTGAACATTCGAAGTTTCTTGTCTTTTGTTTTTTCTTCCTTCTCGAGGAAAGTGAGAGCAGAATTCAAGTAAGTAGCCATCTACTGGATTGGTTACACTGGAAGGATCACTTCACATGATTGTACATATTTCTTTAGTAGGCAAGTGGTTTTCATTAGGATTTGAAGCACTGAAGTCTCAGTGATATGCTACCATCAATAATTTTTGTAAGTTTATATTTCAGTCAGAGTCAATCAGTTTATCTGTTAAGTTTTAAGTATTCAGTTTGGTTTTTAAAACTTTTGACTCCATTCCCAATGGATAAGGCTACTTGGTCTACGGTGTTCTTGACACCTCCAAGGAGCTTCCATCCCTAGCTAGAGCCAATGTTAGTTTCATCCTTTACATCCTGTCAGCAGTGATCAATGGGCTCTTATCATGTCATTTTAGGGTCTCACAGTCAAATTTTATAGTCTCAAATAGTCATTCAAATAAAATTTGATCATTGATTGTTTTCTAGGTCAGTGTTTCTCCCTCCATTCACTCAAGGTCATCATCATTTTATGAGTCATATCCACCATTATCATCTAGAGTCTTAGGTCAATCACTATGTCTTCACATAGTTCAATGTTTAGGTGTCTTTGATTTTGCCAACATAAATGTACCAATTATGTCATAAGAAGGCGAAAGAAGGGTAAATTCATAATTTATTAAAGGTTCAAGTGGTTCCAAAATAGTAATTGAACATTCCTTACTTCTCCTTCAACTAAATTTCTTCAGCAAAGGGTGGATTCACTCTTTTAGGTTTTTCAAACTAGTTTTTGGATTGTTGAGATGTTTAGTTGCTTTCAGCTAGAAAACCCCTAGTTTTATCACATACAAACCTTCAAAAATAACCTATATGCCTTACCAAATCTTCCATATCATTCATACCTCTCATTAGTTCCATTTTCACTCAAACCCTAATTCTCGCTGCGTTTTTGCAGAGATTCTGGTTAGGATTGTGTTTTAGAATTTTTACCCTCTTTCCATTATCCATTTCAAGGAATTACAATTGCACTATGTTCCTAAAATACTCCCCTATCTTCCCTAATTTTTTCATATTTTTCCCTAACTCTTATACCCTCCATTTCCCTCCATAAACTTGTCGCCCCCTTTTCCCTTGTTTTCCTAGATTCCACTCTTTCCTTCCTTCCCATTAATCCAGGGTTTATATTATACAAAAAAACATCATGGAAAATGAGAATAAAAAGTACAAAAAATGAGGGAAAGTTTCTAGGTTTGAGTCAATGCAGACCCATGGCATCATTTTAATATTTCTGTGATCATTTTCTAGGGTTCATAGTGCACATAGGACATTTTTGCTTAAAAATTAGTTTATGAAGTAATGAAGATTAATTTTACAAAATTGAAATAGGTTTTGTTAATAATAGGCAAAAGAAAAAAAAATCCTTCATTTTATGCACAGGTGTTATTATTCCAAAGGAATTCTCAAAATACAGTTGCTCCAGGTCATTTTCTACACTTTTGGACAGGTTGTCGCCAAATCACTTTTTTAGGGGTTTGGAGAAGGGGTTTGTAGTGCTTAATGACTCTGTTTCGTAGCATACATCCTAATATTTCTAGCAAGAGAACTTGAAGCCCCAAAAATATCTAGGAATACATCCAAAATCTCTCTCAAAGTGGCATGACTGTTTCGTGACCCTTTTGTGAAAGTTTCCAGAGAAATCTTGTTTTAGACATCTTTTTCAAAGAACATTGTGAACAGTAGGAGCCAAATTTTGTGAAATTGGAGGAGGTTTGTGTTTATAACATGGAAAATAAAAAAAACCTTTATTAGTTTTTACACAGGTATTACAAAATGAGAGATCCATTCACAGCTTCCCAGCCTATTTTTCTGATTGTGTAATATCCTGGTTTAGTCACATTTATGTAGAGAAATTTGTGGAAAATCAGAGAAGCATATTAGGAAAATGGAGGTATTTTTCCCTAACATTCCAAATAAAACAAACCTATTTCAATTTTGAAAAAAACCCCATGGTTAGAGAGATATTTCTCCATCATGGAGACCTAGTTTTAGAAAACCCAAAATGTTTTTAGAAATTGGTAGACAGAAAGGTCGCGCCCAGGTGTGACCCTTTTTCCCTGGGCATCCAAACGAGCTCTTATCTACATGGATGGGTAGATAGTGATGTGTAAATGCTAATTATAAAGTTGGTTTTCCTTTATAGCTTCTAATTTATATGAAAAACTTAGAAAACCTCACCTTTTTCATGCTTCTACCACTAAATTTGGATTGGTGTGACCTTTTTGAGTGAGGTTGGAAAAATTAGGTTTTGGAGGCCTTCCCATGGGTATTTTTTGGATTTTTATGGCTCGTTGGAAATAAGACATTTGTGGCTAATTGAACCAAATTTCATAATGAAATTTGAACTCCTGAAAGTCAGCCAAAAGTAGTTTTCAATTGGCACGACCCTTTCGCGACCTTTCTGCTAAATTCTTGTTTTGATGCATTCTGGTGTGACCTTTCTGCATTCTGGTGCAGCCCCTTTTTTTTTAGTGTGACAAATCTGGTATAGAGACATTTTCATGCAATGAATGATATCAAATTCAATGTCTTGTAATCAATTTAGTTTATTTTAGGCTTCTTAGTTAGTTTTTACCTTAGTATATGAGGGAATTTTTTATTAATGAATAGATAAGCTCTCCTAAACTTTGTCTAAAATCTTGGAAACTATTTCAACTATCCTAGTCTTTAGGTGAGGCCTCATCAAAGACATTTATGATGAGCCTTGAGTAGGATTTTAGACCGGATGAGTTGTCCTATGATGTATTTTCCTATATGATGCCCATTTTTATCATTTTCAAAGGTTGGAGGTTGTGGAATTTAGCTTGGCACACTATTGTACTTTGTGATTTTACAGGAACTAATAGAAAGAGTTTGCAGCTATTGTGGTGGGATTAATGTGGTATGTTTTTTAGCAGTGTTCCTTCTTATGTTATCATATGTTTGAAATTATGGTGCCTTCCATCTTCATTTCCATGTCTCATGTGATTGATTTCTAAGTTTGATAAGAAGAATTCATTGATTCAATGCTCTTTTTTGGAGAAGCTCTCACATTTATGTTCATTTTCCTATGATATAAATTAATTCATGATTTTTAGCTTGTTTTGAAACCCTATAAATCTACCATATTCACCAGGATACCTTTAAAGAGCTAAAGTGTTTTCCATACCTTGCCCCATTACACCTCTGCAAATATGATTTTTAGAGCCCTGACCTATTCTTTTCTAGATCTAATTCAACATCCAACACAAAATCCAAATCAATCAAACCCTAGAGCCTATCATACCTAGCCTAAAATATCCTTGATCCAACCAATTTGGCTGTAATCTCATTGAGAGAGCCCCCTCATCCTAGTATGGATAGCTACTAGGTCAAAGTGGTTTTTGGTTACCTTTGCTGGTATCCTTCTTAGCCTTTGGAGATCCCATGGAGTGCTAACAACCTGAACCCTATAATGTAGCTAAATGTTAAAAGATAATTTTTCCATTTCAATGAATTATAAACTAATGATGGAAGAAGTAGAAATGAGAGTTCAAGTAATACAACAAAAAATGATGCCCCTAAACAAGTTAAAATTTATTGAAATGAAACTTTTAAAATCGAATTCACTTTCACTATTGCCCAAGATACACACTTACTAAACAAATGAAATTACTTCTCTTTTCACTAAGATGCAAAAAACAAAAAAAAAATCTTAGCTTCTTTTGAAAGCTAAAAATTGAAATGAAATCTGTGAACTAAAGTAAAATCAACCAAATGAGAAAAAAAATGCAAAAGAACTCTTTTCACTTTTATTTCTATCGAATGGAAAATAAGATCTCTTTAAAAAATGCACGAACTAAAAACACTTTCACTCTTTTTCAAAACGATGAAAAAAAAAACCAAATCAAAATTAAATAATGAAAATCAATTTCAATTTACTCATTTGAATTCAGAAACTAGATAAGACATGCTCTTCCAAAATTGTGAATCAAACAATCGCTATCTTATGTTTGACACTTACTTGAAGGTGATCTCTAAGTGCAATGATGACCAGTTCAAATGAAAGCAACTTCAAAAAAATCTAGGAGAATTGTGCGATAATGTTCGAACTAAATGGAAGAGAAATCCAAAGTAGAGCCTATTAACTCTCCGACAATAAACACAAGTGACTAGTGAAGAATAATTGACTAGAAAGACCTAGAAAATGTTTTAACTTCACTCTAACCACAAGATAGTCAAAGAGACAAAACCAACCATTGAAGATATTCAAACAAACCAAATACAATCGCAGGAGGTCATTTAGAATCAATAGGATTTCTCAAGGGTCAAGACACACTCGAAAGATAAGGGGAAACCCTAAATTTCTTCTAGATCTGAGATCAGAATATCTATGATGATCAAAATGATGCTGAAAGGTAGATAAGCATGAATTATTTATATAAAAAAATGCTTTCAGTGATACTGAAAGGGAAGAAAACACGTTGAGCTCTAAAAACAAGGAAAAAAAATCACACTAAAACTAGATTTCACACATCGAAATAACTATCAAATCCTATGCATATCTATAGAGACCTAATCAAACTCAGATCTCAATGATCAGTCAAACTGATTAGAAATCAAACTAGGAAAGGGAATACAAAGACGCTAAAGCTCCCTAGTTGAGTCGCCAATACTGTTGTGAAGGAAAATCCCCTCTGTGGATAGAGGTGATCTCTGTAGCCCTAGAGTGGGTCTAGGGACTTATGAGAATATCTAATGTAAGATTTCTTATCTAATATTCAAAACAAGACAAGAAAGGAAATATGCCTACCTCTTCCTAATGTTATGCTCAAATCCTTGGATTATGGCCTCATTCCACAGTCCCTCAGGCTCGCTCCTCACTACTATTGGCATACAATTACCTGCAGGAGATCAAGAGACAACAAAAAATGTAATCCACTATAAAACATACATTGAATATCATCTATCTCATAGATCAAGGAACATTAGACTACTCATGTAAGAGATTAGAGAAATATAGAAAGCAAACGCCAAATGTTTTATTAATAAATATGAAAGCGAGAGCTTACAATTATGGCCTTGATGTTGGAGGCCTCCCTTTGGTGATGTTTGAGTCCTTCATCAAAGCTCTTAAAGAACTCCATCTTCCGGATATCTTAGGCTTTATCACAATATAGGGATGCAAGGAAAAGGAATGATCAAACTAGCCCAAAAATGGATAACCAATAGTGGAAGGATGGTGATAAGTTTATAGGAAGGGAGTGAGAGTTACAAGCCCATGAAAGAAGGAGGAAGGTCCACTATTCAAGGTATAATCCCCCATTGATAAGATAAAAAATCTCTAAATGAGAGAGCTCAATCTTAAATCCACCAAATAACATTCAACTCTTCATCGTGGAAACTTCTAGAGTTTGAAGCTTCTCCTACATTTGAGGAAACACTGCCAGAAAGGGTTTGACGTGGTTTTCTCAGTCAAAAGAGCACTAGCACGTTGGTCCCTATATTACTAGTGTAGTCCTTTATTGTTATTAGTGTAGCCCCTTATTGTTATTTTTTTTCCCATGTATTCCCCATATTGTTATTATCGTGCCCCATAAAAGGGCACTATTATTATTGTTGTGCCCTTACATTATTATTGGTAGGTGAGATAGGATTATATTGTGACCCCATGGACTCCTATATATATAAACAAGATTTCTTCATTTGTATCATTTTGATAATTGTTCATATATGAAAATTTAATGAGGTTTCCTCCTTGAAGAGGTTTATTTATAAGGGATTGATCTATCTTTTATTCTATTTTGTGTGATGGTTTCATAACATTTTGTATCAGCATCCAAAACTACTCAAGCATTGAGAACAACAATTTTTTGAAGGAGGGGGGCATGTTAGGTCCCTATATTACTAGTGTAGTCCCTTATTGTTATTAGTGCAGCTCCCTTATTATTATTGTTGTACCCATGTAGTCCCCATATTGTTATTATTGTTCCCCATAAAAGCCAACTATTGTTAATGTTGTGCTCTTACATTATTATTGTTAAGCTGGCTAGGATTATATTGTGACCCCATGTACTCATATATATAGAAAGTAGGTTTTTTCATTTGTATCAACCAATAATTGTTCATTTATGTAATTTAAAGGAGGTTTACTCCTCGAAGATGTTGATTTCTAAGGCGTTGATCTATCTTTTATTCTATACATCACTAAGATAAAATCGTCAACCTACCATCAACACGAGAAAGAAACTAGACAAGCATGCTGGTCCAAAAATTTAGGGTTTTAGTTAAGTTATTCAATGATTAATCAAGGAATATTTGTTTTAGGCTTTAGAGGACATGATGCAGTAGCATCAAAGCCATTTTTCATTTTTAAATATGTAATAAAGGGGGGTGTGACATTTTTATTATTTTATTAATTAATTTGTTGTTTTTAAATAAAATAGGAGATAAATTATAAAAGTGAGGATTTTGTAAATATTCTTTTATTAATTAAAAGGATATGAGAGAAATAGAATTAGGAGCAAAATTAGGGAGTAGGTAGGAATTCTATGTATGGGACTTTGTTGAGTCCACACCTAAAATATATTTAAAATAGATTTAGTTGAGGATTAGGTGGAGAGATTTTTGGAGTGAATTAAAATCTATTATTTGTGTATAAATATGAGTGGTTTTTGAGAGTAAACACACTTGAATAGTTGAAGAAAACAGAGTAGTTGGAGTGAGAGCAGCCTAGAAGTAAAAGAGTTGTTGAGGCCCAATGTAATATCCCACACACATCTAATATAGTTTATGAGTTTGATTTTTATGGCCTTTTTTCTTTGCCTTCATATTTAATTAAGTTAGATGTTTTCCATGATTTTATTGTGAAAACTTTGAGTATCTTCGCAGTTATCAAGGAGTTGTGTTCTTATATGCGATCTCGCTTTCTAGCAGCATCATCGCATCATTTTGGTATCGAGCGGAGAGATTTTATCGAATGGTGGTGAGATCTCTGCTATTTGAGGTGAGCGTGGAGAATCAACTCCGCGTGAAAGGATTAATGCGTTGGATAATTAATGCAGTCGATCTCAATCTTTAGCGAGAGAGAGTTGATGGAATTAATATGATGCATTAAGTTTGCAAATTTATATATGCATATTCTTGTTGTATATTTGTATGGTGGACTTGCAGGTTGGACACAAGTGTTGGAGCCATGGATTGCAGATATAGGAGATTGAAGGTGTAGCTATGCAGGTAGCAGGTGCAAGGATGGATTTACATCATTTTTGGTGGGGTTTACAAATCACAGTATTGTTGTGTGAGCCTGTAGCTATTTGAGGAGCGTCATAGGAGAAAAAAATCTGCTGTGAGGTTTCTGGAACAACCTCGGTGAGTGCAGTCCGGAATGAGTTCAACTGAAATTGTGTCTCATTCATAAAAAACCGTGTTGAAAGGATGTACGTCATAAACCATTCCCAACCAGATGACTGTGTGTAGCGCGCTCGAAGGTAACATTTGGGTTGAAATTTGTTGTTGATTATACGGGAGCAAGATTATTGTTGGATCTTTGCCGTAATTAATGAATACATATGGTCATCGATTGTTGCCGGAGTAACTGATATGATTAAGTTGGGTCTTGCCGAAGTATAGTGATAATCAATTGGGTTCTTCTCGCTATGATAATCAATCCGAATATTAGAACCTATTTTTTTGTGCGGTGGTTGATATAAATGTTGGATGCTGTTGGTAATAAATTAGAATTTGCCATCGATTGTTCCTGTTTTGGGCAATGAAAACAAATTGATATATATATATATATATATATATATATATAGCCACCCCATTTACCCTTGAGAGCCTACGTGTTGGATTTCATGTTGCAAGGTCGATATGAGGTTTTACTCGCTTACGATGGTGGATTGTGTTTTACACAGAATTTATAGTGATTGTTATTGCTTCTTCATTTCATATGAATGTATATGAGGTTTTCCTATCGACTAGAAATTGTAGAACAGGAAAATAGAACCGTGCACTAATAGCATCATTGTTCTCTGCTTTACGCCTAAGGGAGACCACAAAAGTAAGTTAAATTCAAACGTTGGGTAAGAATGCCAAATTGCAGCATTGTTCTGTATAAGTGAAGCACGTGGCCGCCATCGAAGCAGAGACGAGGTAGCATTACATCCCTTTGGAAAACTCGATACGAATACGAATCGTATTGCATTTCTCTGTTCCGATTTCTCCAGTCGTAGTAGAAGATTATAAAATGCACAAAGTGTCGATGAATGGAAAAGACAAATCGGGTCAATTATAAAGAAAACCGAAATAAGAAGGTGTCAAGTACTTAAAGAACGAAGCAGACCTAAAGTGGAATATAGTGTTTCGATGGTAAGTACTTGGGTGATATATATTATCGAACACTCGTTTTTGGCATGCTTGAAGGCGCAAAGTTAGATTGTTTAAACTCGACAATAGAATGACAAGAATAAAGAAATGGGCGAGTACAATTGAAGGTCGAGAGTTAGAAATCGAAGACATTTTTTTAATAAAAGGCTGAGATCGCTGAAATTGAATGGCTGACGGAGATACTGTGTGTATCACTGTTAAACAATCGAAGAGTTGAAGGTATGAAATGAGTCATGCGCAGAGACATTGGCCTCAAGTCGACATGAAGTGAAGGGTAAGTTAATATGTGGCCACTTATTTTTAACATTTTATTTTAATCAAACACTGAGTTATCAAATTTGCCGTGAATGCGTTAGTTTTGATAGTCAATATCAAACATGGAAGTTTTAAAGGGCGCATGAAAAATTCAAGGTTGTTTATTTTAAAAGACTTGGCATTTGGGAATAAATTGTGGTGTAATAATGATATGCCTTGGGATTTAATTGACCAAGCTCCACTCTTGAAATTTGAGAATTTTGCATAAGTTAAAAATCATGGAAAAGGTTTTCATGAATGGAGGAAACCTTACATATGAAGGTTAAAAATTTTATGAGAATATGAATGGAATTTCCATATTGCTAGAAAATAGAGTGGGCATCATATTAAATTGAAGAGGAACCTTTACATAAATGAATGTTAGTAAAGAGTTTATAGCGAGAGTATGATTTGGTTCTAAATTCCATTTGAGGTGTGGGTTTAAATGCATGGAAAATTGATTATTGGGTTTGTGGTTCTTGAACCATATGTTAAGAAGGAGCTTCCGCAATGATAGTGTATGAAATTGCCCGGAATTGAAGTTTATTTGGGCAAATTTTTTGAGATGCATTTTGTATATGCTAAGGTGTTGTTTGCAACAATTTGTAGCAAGAGGTTGCTGTGTGATTGGTCCTGTGATAAAGAGAAGCCAAGCGCAAGAGGGGAAAGTTGCATTTCGATGAATGAAAAGTGCGAAGAATTGGGGAAGTGGCTTAAATGAAGTCCACATGAACAAAGATGCGCTCACAAAGGAGGGAAGATGACCGTTGAAAAGTCATTTTTGGAGATCCTCAAGGAAGAGTGCAAGGAGAGGGGAGAAGGCCGAGATAACAATTCACTCCGGGAATTGTTAAGGAAGTCACAGTGTGAAAATATGAGAAACTGCATATGGTTGGACCAAAGTGAAGAGGAAGGTGAAGGCGAAGCCGCATGCAATAAGGGAAAAGGTGCAAACATACAATTAATGGAGGAGCCGAGGAAGTCTTGAGTGTGTTGAGTTGTGGGGAACTCAGAGAGGCCGAGTTAGAAATGGATGTTTCCATTTGTGGCCCGAATATGGCGAAATTTTGGGTGAAGAGATCAGTGAGGGAGATCTCATGAACTATTGGGATAGTTCGTGGCTATTTGAAGAGGTGATGGTGAGAGAAATGGTGGAGGCTATGAAGCCTTGCAATTTTTCTCATAGTTTATGTATGTTTGCGTGATGTGCGAAAGGCGTGGAACAATCCGATGGAACTCGTCACGAAGGAGAATGAAGTTCTCGAGGTAAAGTATGGTAGATAATTCCTTTCAGAAAGGAATGTGGTGATTGGTTACAACAGAAGAAATCGTAAAAATGACTTTTGTTTGGGATAAGACAATAAGTCGAAGCTTCGTTATGGAATGGGAAAAAAGTGGGAAACATCAAGCAAAATTCCAAGGAGGTAAACAAGTGTATTTGTTTAATGGAATTGTCACAAAATTTTACAATGTAATGATGTTGAAACTAGTGGAAATTCAGAAGATTTCCCAGAGGAGAATGGAAGTAGTGATGAGACAGAAGGGAAATCTACAGAGGAATCGAATCACATGAAGGATTCAGAGATGTCGATCGAAGTATTCACAAGGAGACCCAATAAGACATGTGGTTAAGAATAATGATTGGTGTGTGATTGCTGTGCACATCACAGAGTCGAACAAACTTTGAAGTTTGTTAAAGAAGAAGAGTTGAATCAAGTCCGTTTCCGTAATGATGATAGAAAGATCTCGTAGAAGAAATGAAGGCAGAGGGAGTCTTATGGAAATATTCGGTAGAATATTGGAAGCGGGGAAAGGAGGACCATCTCGATGATTGGTCAATAGCAAAGGAAGGTATGAAAGTTGTGTAAAATTTTCCGAGTTCTACCCGCCTGAGATTGTTCAGTTATATCGGAAGTTAGATCTTCAAAGGAGAGAATTGGAAAGTCAGAGGATCTATTTTCAGGAAGAGTTATTGAAAGACACAAAGCAGGGAAACATTTTTCAAATAGATGATGTGGAGGAGGGACTAACTGATAGTCTCATAGAAAAATTAAATCAACATACTGATGTGCTGATAGATGAGGGAATTTCAGAGCAACATATTGAAATGTTGCCAGCAGCAGCGGAAGGGGCACTGAAGCCTTATGTTTTTTATTCTAACAATTGTTTTGTGAGTACAAATTTTATTCCAGATGCTGGAGAAAATCTATTAGACCGATAAATTGAATTGATGAGGCTAGATGATGATGAAAGTATCTCAAGAGGCTAGCAGCAGAAAAAAACAAAAAGAAGCAAATAAGAGAAAGACATCAAGATTGGGGAAAGCATAGCCGTTAGGCAATGCAACATAAAAGTGTGGAGACCTAGAGAAGAACAACATATAGAAGCAGTGACAAGTGGAAAGTTACAGCACAAGATATGGGATCCAGGCATACACAGATCCGAACAGATGATCAGGCAATCATGTTTAATTTCAACCTTGGGAGTCTGATGCAGGAGCATCAAGGCCAATTTTCATTTTTTAATATGTAATAAAGGGGGGTGTGACATTTTTATTATTTTATTAATTAATTTGTTATTTTTAAATAAAATAGGAGATAAATTATAAAAGTGAGGATTTTGTAAATATTATTTTATTAATTAAAAGGATATGAGAGAAATAGAATTAGGGAGTAGGAATTCTATGTATGGGACTTTGTTGAGTCCACACCTAAAATATATTTAAAATAGATTTAGTTGAGGATTAGGTGGAGAGATTTTTGGAGTGAATTAAATTCATTATTTATGTATAAATATGAGTGGTTTTTGTGAGGAAAATACACTTGAATAGTTGAAGAGCTGAGGGGAGTGAGTGAGGAGTGGTTTAAAGGGAAAAGAGCCAAGAGGCTGCCCAATGTAATATCTGGCCACAGAATTTTAATATAGTTTATGGAGTTGATTTGTATGGCTCTTTTTCGCCTTAATATTTAATTAAGTTAGATGTTTTCCATGATTTTATTGTGAAAAATTTGGGTATCTTCAGAGTTCTTGAAGGAGTTGTGTTCTTATATGCGGGATCTGCTTTCTAGTAGAATTACTGCATCAGGACGTCTTTATGTATTTTTCCCAGGTGGATATATTGCACAATATTCGTCAAAAGGAACTTTAGGATTAGGGATGGGAAGTGAGTAGAGTGAAAAATTACTATGTAACCAAATCTGCTTGTCTTTAGGTTCATTATACAGTTTCAAAGCCGTCATTTTGGTTCTCGGTCAATGCTTCCAATTCCATTTAGTGTTGCCGATATGTTCAAAATAATTCATTCAATATGATATGATACTCTTAAGTCTTCATTCCATGTTTGACATTCCTGATCCAGTTTCATATTCACATCATTCTATCTCAAATCATGATACCCATTTCATGTCGTTGATGAGGGATACATCAAGGCCCTGTTGAGACAGGTCACTTCCTATCGACATCAGTTAATTATCCAAGAAGTCAACTTAGAAACACCCTACGATACCCTGGAGATTGAAAACATAAATGGAAAGTTTCCTTTCTTCTCTTCCAAAAATAGGTTTATATCAATTGCCTATGACATATAAATTATGCACGGTGTTTGAATTCAACTCATTCAATCATAACATACGAATTTTACTATAGTACCTTGAGAGCCATTAGCATCATTGGTGGTTTATCTTGTGTATGTTAATGAATTACATCATTAGCTAGTAATCATATGGTATCTACCACGTTCGACTGCATATCATTGATTCACATGATTAGACTCGTAAATTGGACGATCATGTAAACAAGATAAAAGACCCAAAATCTAGTTTCATCCATTCAGGATGTGATTTCAGTATAAATACAAGATTACGAATATTGCTACAATCATGCAGATAGTCATATAGTCAATGGTCCACCCTTTGTCATCAGTGGATGTGTCTTTATATCATTGTACATATAATTTACTCTTATGTGCTGAGCATAGGTATGCTTCCCTTAGTAAAAGGTATCGAGATGTAAATGTATATTAACATATGATGATCTAGGCTAGTTGTTCTTAATCCAGACTTGTCATAAAGTAAAGCACTTCTATCATCAGCCGATTCCTTTGACTTTGTACTTTGGGGGGAAATATGTTATAGGAAATTTTTTCACATATGGTCAATAGGTTCATTAACTAGATTAATCAACATCCATCAACACCTTGTAATCATCCTTACACAAAAACCTTGGCATGAATCTCACTAATGCCTAGTTCATGGGCTTAACTGCTTCATTTCCATGCTTTTAAATCCAAACACACCCTTATCTCGTAGAATACTATTAGGTCCCTATATTACTAGTGTAGTCCCTTATTAGGTTCCTATATTACTATTGTAGTCCATTATTGTTGTTAGTGTAATCCCCTTATTGTTATTTTTGTACCCTTGTAACCCCCATATTTTTATTATTGTGCCCTTAAATTATTATTTTTAGGTCGGTTAAGATTATATTGTGACCCCATGGAATCCTATATATAGAATGGAGGTTTTGTCATTTGTATCATCCAAGAATTGTTCATTTATGTAATGCAAAGGAGGTTTTCCCCTCGCAGTGGCTTATTTATAAGGCGTTGATCTCTATTTTCTTCTAGTTTTGGAGTTGGTTTCATAACACTTGGTATTAGAGCTTTGGATTCTAGGGTTTCGCTACTTCAAATAGGTCATTGTGGAATTTCTTCTATAACGTTTTTCTACAAGGTTTCAGACACTAAAAATAAAAACCCATTTTGAATAAATCCTGAGGAACGTTGTGAAAACATTTTAGATCTTGGTTCACAATATTTTGAGAGATATGAGCTGTGGAATTTAGGGCTTTTGCAGGCTCCCAAATTTCATATAAAAGAGGTTATCTTGGGAAATCATCATAACTCTCTCTCTAAGCATAGGATTTGAATTCTGTGAATAGTTTCCGAAAGTACACAGACTGTAGTTTCATGTGTATCAATTTCAGAGCCAAAGGAGAAAACAGTGACATGTGGCACGTCGTACACGTTCTCTCTACTAAACAAGTCCATAATTATGTCATTGTCGGAGATTGAGCATAATCTTTTCTTAAAGAATCCAAATCAGGTCAGACCTTGGCATTCGAAAGAAAATTCAGAGGCATGACTGAATTTAAGATATCGAAGATCTGAAATCACATATATAATTATGTTTCAATATCAAGCTCCTCAAAAGCAAGAAAAAGGTGTGTATTTTTTTAAAAATTCCCTAAGTATTGTTTGAAAAATTGATTTGAAGTGATTCCAAGGGCATATTGAGGCATAGATATCAGTATTGGGTTCTAAAATTCCCCCCTAAAGGAATTCAACACCCATTAAGCCCTCAGATTACTCTACTGTGACTCATGAATAGGAATAAGTGCAACATGATATATCAAAATTACAAGAGAAAGTGCACCAAATTTCGCTCTCACAAAGAGCAACGAAAAATGAAATGGAAGTTTTGAAGAAAGGCATGGAAGCTAAGATGGATGGTCTGAATAATGGCATTGAAGACATGGAATAAAAAATGGAAGACACGAAGAATGATGTAAAAGCATACATGGAAGGTTTGAAGGAAGGTTTAACAAAGATGATACAAGAAATTATTTCTCATGGAGAAAATATAGTAGAGGAAGCTCATGATGAGAAAAAATAAATTTTAGTCGTGATTTCATAAACTCTAATGTTGGACTGAAGACCCACCATATTCCAATGATCGATACGAGGAAGTTTGATGGCAAGGATCCTGTAACATGGATACTACAGATGAAGCAATATTTTGATCTCAATAATGTGAAAAACACACAAAATGTATGCCTTGCAACTTTATATTTAGAACAAAATACATTTTTATGGTATCAATGGATTTTCTCTCGTAAAACAAATTGTCACTTGGTCAATTTTTATAGAGAAAATGATAGCACATTATGAGGATACAAAGAGAAAAACCTTCTTTAGCCAATTGATAAATCTAAAACAAAAGGGTGTAGTGGTGGAAAACATTTAGGAATTCCAAAAATTGAATATAATGGTAGTTGATATTCCATAGGAACATAGGATTGAAGTATTCATAGGGACTTTAAAGGATAACATCCAACATGAGGTTCGCATTTGGGAACCTAATTCATTTGAGAAGGCATTCATGTTGGCAAGAAAAATTGAATGTAAAATTATGGTGACAAGGAAACCTATGACTCACATCTATAAATATGGAAGTTTTGCTACCCCTATACTTCCACAACCTACAAGGTTCACACCACAACAAATGGAAGAAGAAAAAGAAAAAGGGATTTGCTACAGTTGTGATAGAAAATACAATAAAGGTCATGAGTGTGCTGAAAAGAAATTATTTTACATAGATTGTGAAGAGGAGAAAAAAAATTAACAAGAAACTTCAAAATAAGAGGATATACACCAGGAACCAACCCTAGAGAAAGAAGAAATGAGTCTGACCATATCCTGTAATGCATTGGCAGGAATTACCACTCCTCAAACTCTCAAGATAGAAGGACATATACAGAAGAAAAAGGTAATAGTGTTGATTGACTAGGGTAGTACCCATAATTTTATTCATTGTAAGGTAGCCAAGGAATTGAATTTCTTCCTATACCCAGCACTAGAGTTTCAACACATACACACATCCACAAACACTTAAGAATGAAAACTGATCATCCTTGGAAGATCGTCAACTCAAAATATCATAAAATTGATATGTAAATACAAGGAAGGAACATAAATTTTTATTAACCAAGAATAAAATGGTATAATTATACCTTCAAGCATTATGCATCCTCTTCAAAAGTTGGAAGAGTCTACCCCTCCCTGACCAATATTACCTCAAGGAAAATTATATCTCTAAATATTTAAATAAATTTAGCAACATTTTGATATAATTCCCACTCTCCCTTCTCCCTTTCATCTTCGTGATATTATATAGTTTTATTCTATCCTTTGGGAGAATGTATGTAGACACCTAGGGGCTTAAGAAGTTAGGAAACTTCTACAATAATGGACCCCTAGCCAACTCATACACAAGTGGGTCAAGTTGATCACCTTCGAAATGACAAACTCTAGAAACCTTTTTCACAATTGTGAGATTTTTCTCAATTATCTAAATTATGAAATAGTTATTATCTAATAATTATAATATTTTGGAGAAATAATTATGAGAAATTTCTTAGTTATGTAACTTCACCCTTTTAACATGGGATAAATCTCACATAAGTAAAAGAAAAGGTGGAAAGAGGATGAATTTTAGCCAACAAGTAACATAAGTTGAACTTGGGTTTCTCTCACTATAATGGATTGGAAAATATGGGTATAACAAAATTGGTTGTTGTAGGTCTGGTAAAGTGAGCACTTGTGAAAATTATAGGCAATGATTCAACTTTATAAATGAATTCTATTGAGATTCAGGCCAAAATAAATTTGCTTTCACTCTACCCTTGGTGACTTGATTCAAAGGCCAAGTGATATGAGTGAAACCAAACATGAAATATAATTGAACTTCAAATCAAACTTGCTGAAATATTTGGCCCCCTTCAGTTTTTGTAGAAGGTCATCAATCCATGATAGTTGATATATATTCCATAAAGTGACCTTATTCAATGCTCGATAGGAAATACAGATCCTACAGGTGCCATCTTTCTTCTGTACCAACATGATCAAGCTACCATAGGGGGATAAACTTGGCCTGATGTGCTCTTTCTGCAAAAAATCCTAAATTTTCCTCTTAATTTCATCATATTCTAGAATAGAGCATTGGTATATAGGTCTATTGGGTAGAGGCACACCTAGGGTCAGATCGATAGAGTACTTGACTTGACAGTACAAGGGTACCCTTGTGGGTGAGGTAAAGATGTCCATTTACTCCTCGACGACCTTTTCCATCTGTTGTTTCCATGTAGAGGAACCCTATCCAGAGGCTATATATGTGTCCACTATCTTCTTATTTCTCTCAAGGTAGATCATAAGGAAGAAAAATTTCTAGATCTAGGAAATGATCTTACTATATTTCCTTAAAGAGATCAAAGAAATGGTGGTAGGTGGTGCTAACTCCGGTATCCTGTATAACTTATTTCACAAATAAAGAATAACACTGTGAGACCTAAAATCATACACAACATAATGCTTCCATAAGTATGGTTGGCCTAAAAATACATCGCAAAATCCAAGAGGAGAAACATCATACAATACCTCACTTGTGAAATGTTTGATGCTATAAGGAAGGTGACACTGGTGGCTGGCGCAAAGATCTCATCCTTAATGAAGCCACCGAATCGTGTATAGCTATGGGTGTGGTGTGGTAGGTCTTCCCAACCACTTAATGAAATCTACTCATATGAGTTTATTTGGCTCCCGTTGTTAACAATGAACTACAATGGAGAACGCTTCCCCCACATTTGTGAGTGGAAGAGTCGCCACCCCTCCTATGGATGTTTGAGCTCAATATTATGGATCTTAGTGGTGGAAATGGTGGCAATAAGATCCATATTAATAATCTAATTAACTTTTTCATCCCCTTGTAAGGTTCTGACTCATATTCATACCATTCATCTGATTCAGAATCCTTCAACTCAGCCACTAATGACTGCTTGGCTCGACACTCACATGTGTTGTGAGTGGAGCTCTTATGAAACTCATACCATTTACTTGTGTCCTTATTTGTCTTTGTGGTGTTTATATTTTATTTTGGCTTAAATGGGTTGCCCTAGGTCACCTCACCGTGGATTTTTCCCTTATTTTTAGGTTTGGGGCAACTTTCTCTTTCTTCAGATTCACAGATCCAAAGTATCCCTTCTTCTATTTAAATTTTTTGTCAATATTTCCATTGTAGTGTTATACTGCACCAAACAAGGAGATGTCCAGGAACCCCATTTCCTCCTAAATTTATTTATTCAAGAAACTACGGTACTTGATAACTAGATGTTTTTCAGAAACTATGATACCTAACATTTTTTTCAAGGTATGGAAAATATTCGTCAACTTGTGCACATCTCGGTCCCTTTAATGCGACAACAACATCCATTGTATGTAGTTGTCCTCATAGATCCCCGTGGGGTAAAAGTGTTTCTTGATTACATATCATAAATAATTCCAAGTGGGTGCATCTAAAAATAGTGATGGTTCTCTCTTGTGCCTATGTTCACAGTAGGCTTCCCACTAGTCCTTGACAAGGGCAGTGACTTTAAGGAGTGAAAAAGTAATATATTCCAGGTTATAAATGTCATGAACTAAAAAATACCCTTCCAACATATTTAACCATATATCTATGACTTTTGCATCTATCATATATTGGAATTTCAAAGTTAAATTGTACCTTAAATGGAGTGGCGCCTCGAGAGTGGCTGCTGGATGAAGATGTGTCGCCTATGGGTAGCCACTACGGAATATGGGAAAATTTATCCATAATTGCATTCCTTTGTTGCTCGAGGGATTCCTTAAGAAATATTTTGAAATTATCTCCTACTCCCCTATCTTCCTTTTCTTCCCCATGGGAGGTCGTCGAGGTTTGTGAGTCTGGCCCTACAAAGGTTCAACTAGTTCGAGCCCTGACTCCTTATACAATGGCCTTGTTGGGAACATGCAAAGAAAAATAAATAAATATTAGACCGCTCTAATACCACTGATCCAAACTTATTTAGGAATGTAACAAAATAAAAATATACACATAAACACAAATATGCAACATAATAAATCTTCATTTTATTAATATCAAAGAACTAAAATATTCTTACAAGTTGGATGGAAATAAAATAGCTAGGGAGATATTAGCTTATCTCTGAGAAGAGATTTGGTGGGTACATGCCTCTAAATTTTGTTACAATGAGGCTCATGGGCCTTTTTACTATTTAAAAACAAACGAAAACCCTAAAAAACCAAAAATGTAACCCCACGATATGGGAACAACAAGAGTTTATGGCCCCGTTGGGATTATATGGGAAGCCAAATTCCTGAGGTCATAACTTGGTCATATGATCTTTATTTGGCGTGTAAAATACTAGATTGTAAATATCCCTCCGAGTACTACAATATTTTCCACTGGCCTTTTCCTATGGTTTTGGTCTTAATGTGGAACTAAAAAAAAATATTTAGGGGGTCAAAACACCTCTAGAGGTTCAAGATCTGAAAAACTACTAAAAATAGTAAATGTTTCTATAATCAAGGAAACAGATGAAACCAACTAGATGACTATATGGAATAGGTGGGTGTACACCAATATCCACTTGGATCATCACTCCTTTTGTTGTTCCTGACTCTTTGATCTTTGATAATGCATCCTACTGCACATCTCACGAATTAGACACATATACCTTTGAAAAATGGGTTAATTTCAAGTGCTCATCAAACTGTTATCAACAAGGAAATGGTCTTCTTGAATCATTAAACAAAAATTTGGTCAAAATCCTTAAAATGACATCTCAAAAAATCATAAGAACTGGCATACTACATTTTTCAATGCATTATGGTTTATAGGGTCACACTAAATTCTACTATAAAGAACTCACCCATTTTTCTCCTTTATGGTAGAGAGACCATTTTACCTCCTCATATTTTTCTTCCTTCTTCCCAACTATTCTAGAGTGTCTAAGAAGTCAAGTCATCAAATATAGAAAATAGAATCAATATTTTAAATTAGAAGAAGAAATACAAAAATATAAAGTCAAATTGTATCCAAATCATCAACTGTTGAAACAATTGTATGAAAATAAGTCTTCTTCTAACCACAAACTTAATTTTTGACCTTATTCTAAAATGGGACAAATCCCATGAGGACAAGGGTGAACATTCTATTAGGCCCATTTATTACTAGTATAGTCCCTTATTGTTGTTAGTGTAACCCCCTTATTGTTATTGTTGTACCCATGTAACCCCAATATTGTTATTATTGTGCCCTTACATTATTATTGTTAGGTCCGCTAGGATTATATTGTGACCCCATGGACTCCTATATATAGAAGGAGGTTTTGTCATTTTTATCATCCAATAATTGTTAATTTATGTAATTTAAAGGAGGTTTCCCCCAAGAAGTGGATTATTTATAAGGCTTTGAACTCTCTTTACTTCTATTTTTGGAGATTGTTTCATAACATTTGGTATTAGAGCTTTGGATTCTAGGTTTTTGCTACTCCAAACAGCTCATCATATCATTTTTGCTATAAATTTTTTTCTACGAATGCTCAGAAGATAATTTTTTTACAAAGCAAAGCCATAATCCTGAGGAATGTCATGTAGAAATTTCAGATCTTGGTTCGTAATATTTTCGTAGATATGATGTGTCGAAGTTAGGGTTCTTTCAAGCTCCTGAACTTCACCTAAACAGGTCATCATGGATTTTTTTCTATAACTTGTCTTCTACAAAGATTCCAAAGCTAAAATGTTCACAGAGAAAAGCCGAAATCTTGAGGAACTTCCTATGAAAATTTTAGATCTTGGTTCGTCATATGTTTGAATATATGATATGTGGAAGTTGGGGTTTTTTCAAGCTCCCAAATTTCATCTCAAAGAGGTGACCGTGGGAAAAGCGCCATAAATCTCTCTATGAGCATCGGATTGTAATTATATAAAAAGAGTATGAAATTACATGGACTTTAGTTTCCTGTGTATCAATTTCAGAGCCGAAGGAGAAAACAGTGACATGTGGCGCATCGTACAAGTTTGCTCTACTAAACTAGTCCATAATTAGGTCATTGTGGGAGATTGGGAATAACTTTTCCTTCGAGAATCCAAATCAGGTCATACTTGTGGCATTCAAAATAATATTACTAGGGCTACTATAGGACCAAATTTCAGATATTGAAGATCCAAAATCACAGAGATAATTCAGTTTCAATATTGAGCTCCTCAAAAGCAAGAAAAAAGTGTGTATTTTTTTTCGAATTCCATAAGTCTTGTGTGAAAAATCAGTTTGAAGTGATTCCAAGAGAATATTGAAGCATATATATCAATATTGGGTTCCAAAATTACACCTAAGAAGAATTTAACACCCATTAATCCTTTAGAAGGCTCTACTATGATTCATGAAGAGAAAGAAGTGCAACATGACATATCAAAATTACAAGAGAAGGTGCACCAAATTTCGTTCTCACAAAGAGAAAAAAAAAATGAAATGGAAGTTTTGAAGAAAGGCATGGAAGCTAAGTTGGATGGTTTGAAGAAAGTTGTGGAAGCTCAGATGGATGGCATAGAAGCTAAGATGGATGACATGGAAGCTAAGATCGATGAAAAAATAAAAGAAAACATGGAATACATGAAGAATGATCTAAAAGAAGACATGGACAGTTTGATGACAAGGTTAATACAAGACATGATTCCTAATGTCGGAAAGATAGTAGAGGAAACTCGTGATGAGAACAAAATAAATGTTAATCATGATTTCATAAACACTAATGTTGGATTGAATACTACCATATTCCAAAGATGGATATGAGGAAGTTTGATGAAAAGGATCCTGTAACATAGATACTATAGATGGAGCAATATTTTGATCTCAATAATTTGAAAAACACACAAAAGGCATGCATTGCAACTTTACATTTAGAAAAAAATACATTTGTATGGTATCGATACATTTTCTCCTTTAAAAAATTGTCAGTTGGTCAATTTTTATGGAGGATATGATAGCACATTATGAGGATACAAAGAGAAAGACCTTATTTATCCAATTGATAAATCTCAAACAAAAGGGTTCAGTGGTGGAGCACATTGAGGACTTCCAAAAATTGACTATAAGGGTAACTAATATTCCAGAGGAACATAGGATTGATATCTTCACAAGGTCTTTAAAGGATAACATATGTTGTGGTGTGTTTGGTGCACGCATGTACGGAATCACACCAGTTTAAGGGGTGTGGTTTATCCCTTTAAACTATTGGTAACATGCATAAAGAAGTGGAGTAACGAGCATACTATATATAAAAAGAAGCATGCAAATGTAATATAAAAACTAAACTAAAACTAAACATAAATAAACAGAAGCTCTGAATGAGTCAAACGACACAATAATGAAAATGGTGTCTCTAGGCCCCTCTTATTGAGCACTGGTAGTAAGGAGATAAATACTTTATCCTCTTTCCAAAAGGTCCCTAGACAATGGTTCTAGGTCCCGATTCAAGGATTTGATTATCCCAAGCTTGCCTCGGTGTAGTCTCCCTCTCTCTCTATTGCGTGGACTGAGCCTGTTGGATGGACAACAAGTGAGTCCCCTCTATCTTCAGCTCTAGGTCACACACTGCTGGTATTGCTTGGGAAATTTTGGCCAGCATAACAATGTGATCACCCATTCTTCATCTCATGGTGGCTTGATATAGGAGATTTCAAATCCTCCTTCCCTCCATTGGTACATTATGGATGGTGACCCAAGGGAGAGGTATGATTCCTTTGTGTGCTCCAAATATCACATTGTGTGCTCACATAGTGTCTAAGGAGGCATTGGTGGTTGTCCTTAGGCGACTTCAAGTAAGGAGTAACTTGTCCTTTTCTTTATGTGGTCCCGGATAGTGACATTTCACCACTCTCACGAATGCGCGCTTATCAGGCCAAAAGGTGCATAGAAGGTGCTCTTCTCGAAGGATAATGCACACAATTAGCATTTAAGACTAGTTTAGATTTTATTTTCCTTAAACCTTTGAGATTTTTAAATACTTTATGGATCCTATAATGTCTTTCAGCCCTGTAAATCCTTTGGCTTTACATTAATTAATGTCATCTTTTGTTGTAAAATTTTCTAGTGTTTACAGTTTCCCCCTAATGTGTGAGGTCTAGGAAGGACTTTATAGCTGAAATACATTATATTTTCTTTTATGTATCGTGCGTAGAGAGAGAGAGAGAGAGAGAGAGAGAGAGAGACCTACGTGAAGCCTTGGGATTGAACACACCCTGCACTGTTTCCAAGAATGACCATGTCTAAGGGATCCCTACACCCAAATACAATTTACAATATATATACAAAATTTCAACGAGGCAGGCATGTCGCATGCTTGTGATGCTATGGCTAGTTAAACAAAATGACAGATATGCTTTCTCCCTGTGTCACTACTATGGTAGTGATGCTGGTGGTTGTTGATGATGACTGCTGACGCCCTCAGGGGAATTTTTTCTTTGACGATAGGTGGAATGTGGTACCCATATGCGTAAATTTATGCATAGGTGCTGGCTGGGACCTTCCCATGTAAGCATTGTTGACAGAGATGCTTAGGGAGGCACGGGTCTTCGACGGATCTGATCAAAGTGTAATGTTTGTAAGGTATGATACCATCTTGACATGAAAGCTTTTGTCGTAGTAGAATGTTAGGAGGATCGAGGACATTTGTGGACAATGATGTATCCCACAGTGCCACCCGAGGATGCCACTTTGCATGGAGAGGGGTGATCCAAGGTACCACTTCCTTTTTGGAATATAGGTGTTGAAGTCGACAAAAAGGAAGCCTCAACCGAATGAGAGGTCACCGATATAAGGAATCGGGGACCTGGATGTGGTGGGTTTAACATAGGCATGTTAGCGAGAGGTGACCGAAAACTGATGATGGGGATTTAGTGGCTCGACGTCGAAATATAATTCAGTAGCTTGGCAGCAGTCATTGTTATTTCTGAAGGGGAAAATCCCTGGAGTCGGTAGGACTTCTAGGGTGGGTGTAAACCGGCTATGAATGTCATGATGGTTTGTGCATGGGGGTGAAATACTCTGACGAAGGGTGTTCAAGGACTGCTACCATGGGAGAAAAGATGAAATGCGAGGGTGAGGGGATGAAGTGCACCATTTGTGATCTTTGTACACTTACAAAATAATAAAATAATGGGGTTTGGTTTGTATAAAACACAGAGATGGGTACCCAAAAACATGAAAGTGTTCACTCACCGATGGCGTGAGGAAGGTGTTTTGCTGAGGGTGGGGGTCCCATTGGTTGGTCCCATGTGCGGGGTTGATGAAGTGGATGAAAAAAGTGTCACGGATGGGATTATGCTGGTGGAGGTATGGTGGGCCAAATGCGAGGTGTAGTGGTGCACTTTTGATTTTCTTGAACAACCTGGTCATATGGGAAGGGGGGTTTTAGCTTGTATGGTAAACTTGACCTTATGCATGATGAATGGATAGGCATGAGGTACTTCTTTAACTGAAGTGGTATGGCCATGGCATCTCTTATGTTGTGATATGTGGTCTACTGTGGGTGATGGGCACCATGGAGGGGAGGCTCTACTCACCAACGTAGTGTTTTTTACGTGCAGGGTGAGGTGATGATAAAAATGATCAAATATGAGGACCCTATGGTTTATTTCTAATGGAGAAATGATTTTAGGATATGCAGAGTTTTCTGGGACTCTATCATGCTTGGGGTAGAAAGATACCTGCTCTAGAACTTTCAGGAGATAACGTTGTGGATGGTTTGTGGGTTTTTCCTGCAAAAACAACTACCTCAAGTGAAAGCATGTTCTTTTTATCAAATATTATTGAAAGACATGAGCTTTAAAAATGAAGAAGAGAGAGGGCATACCTGTCGGCGCTGAAAATTTATTTTTTCTAGAAAGTGAATGTGTCGCATCGCTTCTGTTTATCATGGGGTACTACTGATGGTGCAACTTACGGTTCGCAGAATGGACCTTTTGATATTTCGTTAGGGTCCTCCAAAGTTTTTGAAAAGGGTGATAAATAGGTGAATATGGCCCTAATTTGATTCATTTGTACTTTCTGAGTTTTGAGAGGTCAGAGGCGTTTGTGTAACATTTCTTGTCATTGCGGTCAACCCGTGTACTAGCGACTAGCGATACTATACCCATGTAACTTCCATGACGTCCTACATTTTAATTTTTACAGTTTGATGGTGCTGGGGTCCGTACAGACTAGGTTTGTATGGATTCTGGGTGAATTTTTCCCTAGATTACGCCAGAAATATGGGAAAAAGCGCGCCTTTGTGCGCAAATTTGAGGGACAGGTGCGCGAGGGTGCTCTGTTCCCCAATTTTAGCACACCTTAGGCGTGCCTGTCTGAGGGATAGGTGCGCAAAAGCCGAGGTTACAAAATTCTTTAGTTTTTTGCCTCTTTTTGTGTTTTTTCTCTATACTGATGGGTACCTATGTTGATGATAGATTAGCGTGGAGGGAGCAGGAATGGCCCGAGATTCGAACCACTTTAGCTACTGATGCTGGGGCACGTTGTCTGTTGGCACTATGGGGCCTTCTGAAGTTTGTTGAGAATGATTTTCTTCAGTCACAGGACTGATTATTACAGTACATTATTCAACACTGGCATAGGAGGCACAACATGTTTGTGTTGCGTGGTACGAACCTGATCATCCGTCCTGAGACGGATATATATTTTGTGACCGGGTTACTACCTCAAGGTGAGGCACTGAGGTATCCACTCCGTTCAGGGAGAGTGGACCTGGATAGATTCTGAAGGCGTCATTAGGGTGGGGCACCTCTTACTAAGGGCTGCATCAACATTACTTCAGTTATATGTGTGGTAGAGCGGTGTGCTTTGGTAGTGATCGTACGACTGGCGGGGTTTTTTGCTCTGCATCGAGTGTTTGGCCTACAGGTTGGAGTTCTGCGCCCACTGAGGTCTGGGATTTTTTTTTACTTTTCCTTCTTTTTTTTTGAAGGGATCGTGTCATAGTTGAATAAGGTCCAACATGGATCTAATTCATTTGTGTACGCTAGAATCTTGTGTGGCATCATGTACGAGAGGGTGGTGCTGTTGAGGCTGGTAGTGGTGGTGCCTATTGGGGGGCCACAGGAGCCACATATGAGGAGGTGGGCTCCGGTGATGCCACGAGGTGGTGGTGGCATGGTGGGGCGTTATTGGAATGCTACGATAGAGGCCTAGTTTGAGGCCAACCCATAGATGTTCTTGCCATACCCGTATGCGGGAATGGACTTCCAGGGTGACCTAGACATGGGTCTCCTTTTTGGTTACGTTTGAGGGACTACAGGTATGTTTTATATTTTTTCTGCACTTTTTTAGGTATATATATACTTATGTATTTTTCTAGTGACATTGACATTATTTTCGTTTCATGTGCAGATGTTGGCGAAGTGGGCCGCCCCATGGCTCGACTAGTGGGCCACGATCCTCCGCGACGACCTCAGGGTGGTCAGGGAGGAGATGATGCAGGTGGACTAGGTGGTGGTGATGGCAGTCCTGCTGGTGGTGCTGGCCCTTTTGGGAAGGGAAACAACTTGGTTGCTAGAGAGGTTGTGGCTAAGCAAGCTTGTGTTGATGCGACAGAGGCTTGCATTGCAGAACTGTCAGCTCAAGTTGCTGCTCTTGAGGACTTACGGGATCGAGTGGACTGCTTGACCCAGGGGATGCCTCCTCAAGGTTTCATGGATGACTTCGAGGAGGTTTGGTTAGTGACAGTGATGGCCTGTGAGAGGTATTATCGACCCACTCTATGTGAGGTGGCGATCGCAGTTCCGACGACAGCTCTGATGGGTCCCAGTTCTCCTATTGGGGGGGCACCCCCCTAGAATATTTTTTTACATAGGGAAAGTACCCGCTATGAAGATGCTTCCCTTATTTTTGACAAATTTTGTATCTTTGGGCTGGAAATTGGGCCAGTGACACTATTTTTTGTAATTAGATATACACATTTTGATATATATATATATATATATATATATATGAGAGAGATATTTTTTGCAGCTCTACATGACGTATCACCTATTTCGGTTTATGTATTTTGTTATGTTTATGGATTTTTGGTTTTATGCATGATGGTTTATTCGAGATGCATTCTAGTTTAGGATATTGTTAGCTATGCGATCAATTTTTTGGTTTTGACTCCTTGGTACATGTGTAAATGTTATATAGTCAAATTGTCTACTTAATCTTTTGGCACACAAATATTTTGTAAATAGATGTGTATCTCTTGTCTCAAATATTTGGTTTAGCTATGCTACTACTAATTGGGAATCAAGGTAGACATGCATATGGCATATTCCCTGATGGAGAGCGTCGCTCATAAGTCTGATGACGATGTCATATTCTGCCTGATTTTTTGTTATTTGATGCACAACCTGTTTGAACAGAGTGGTGATCGGTTAGGGTGGTAAATGAACCAGGTAGTTGCAGCTAAATTTTGAGACCATATTAATGCTCCATCAGCAAAACTGAAATAGGGTTCATTTTGGTGATCCATGGTGAGACTTTGAGCACCTTTAAATAAGTCTTTGGGCCAAGAATTTTGAGCGGTTAGGTTTGCGTGTACTTTCGCTCTAAGGGAAGGGCTGTGTTGGCCCTTATGGGTAGAATTTCTTGAGGTAAAGGCCGTTGACGGGGTTATTGAGGCAAGTCTCGTCTAGTTCCGTAAAGATTTATGCCCCCTGTAAGAGGAAATGTTTAATGATGTAGGGTCCTTTCCACAAGGTTTCGAAATTTCCTGGCCCTAAGGCCTCTTTTGCAACATCATAGAGGAGTACTAATTCTCCCTCGGTGAATGAGCGAGGGGTGATGTGGCGATCGAATGATGCGTTTACCCTTTTCTTGTGGGCCTTGTTGTGTTGCAGTGACTGATGTCAATTTTCATCAACAATCTCTAGTTGTACTAGGCGTTTCTCTAGAGGCTGGGTGTCATTGAGGATTTCGATGGCAGCATGAAAATTTGGGATCTTGTGGAAATCTATGCAAAAGCACAAGGTAAATTGTTCTTTTGTGACAGGAATGAGATGGAAATCCTGAGACAAGGAGACGATAGTAATCCTATCGCTAATATGTGCTGATACAAGTTGTATATGGTGGATTGTGTCATCGGCATTTGGAGGGGGAAGAATCTCAGTAATGGGATTTTGCATGAGCGCAAGCTTGGGTTCCCCGCTAGGATGGTCGATTTGTGGTAGGTGGAAATTTTTCCTGCTACAGAGGTGCCTGAATTTTTCCATTAGCGGGCATGATTCAAGTGTGTGATATTGACCAGTGCAGATGGTGCATGGTATCACTGAGCCAACAGAGTAGATAGTGTGATATTCTATGCTACTCGTTGTTCCTGATGTGGATGCTTGGAAAGGGTTTGGTGTAGAAGAGGTTGTCTTCTGCTTCCATTTCTGTATTTTTGGCTTAGGTGTGTCTACCTCTTTGGTGGATTGTGGACTCAACGTAGCTCTTGCCACTCTTATTTTGGGGAGGTACACACATTTAATCGTATGGTGAAAGTGTGAAAAAATTCGGCAATAAGTACGAGTGATATTATTTTGGTTTGAGAGAAGTTTTTGAGGGAGAGAAGAGACTATGCGAACTCTGTTTGCAAGAGGCTTCAGTTCTCTGCATTGGTTGACTTGGTGGTCATTCAAATCACATAGGTCACATGTTATCCTAGGCTTGGTTGGGGTTACAATTTGTTGGTGTGTTGTCTTATCTTTCCTGACACACCATTGCGGGGCTGGGGCGATTGACCCAGTGATGTACTTTTTATGCCATTTTCGGAGTTCATCCTATCTCTTCTCTATGGTATTAATTATGTCGATGGTGGGACGAATTTGAGAGGCATAAGTACAATGTCGCTCATAATTATTTCCCTGACATTTAAGGAAAAATATCCTTGATATGAAGGTTCTGTCGAGTTCAGTTTGAGGTCTGATGGGGAACCAGTGTCGGAAGGCTACTAAATTAGGGTAATGGAAAACTGCATGGTATGTCATTTTGCATAACGTACATTCTAGATGTCTTTGTGGAGAGCGGTCGGGGGCCCACTTGGAGTTCCCTAGTGGGTCGTTCTTCAGCTACCAAGAATAGGATGGATCTGCTCATCACATCCTTTTGGGTCATGGAGATGCCTGTGGACTCGGCATCCATGTCATATTCTTGGGAGAGGCGGACTATAGCTGAGAAAAGGCTAGCGAGGGCTAGCTAGAATCGAGTTATATAGTGACAATTCTCTAAAAGGTGATTTTTGACGCATAATGGACATGTGAATTGTGCTGCCCGTAGCCCAATGTAGTAAACCCTTTCGATTGGATACCATCTATGGATGAGCTGTAGGGCTGCGCACTCTTCGAGGAAGTGACCACATTCATCGCATAGCATACAACATATAATGGGCATAACTGGGGGTCTTTCTACAACCCTTTGTTCCTCTTGCAAGTATAGGATGGTATGAGGTTTATTTCCGGATGCCTGGGTGGAGGGATCCTCTTGATAGGATCGCTCGATGGCATGTAAGGCATCTCTATATCGCAGAATCTCTGGACAATGGTGGGTATAGTGCCCATAGTTGTTGCAGCGAGCGCATGCGTGATTGGTACATAGTGCTTTGCCACTACCTTTGGTGGTAGGTTCCTTTTTACGGGAATGCGACGTCGCGATGTCTGTTTTGGAGCCAAGGAGTGATTTTAATTCCTCCATATCCAGACATATATGGGTAGGATAACCTATTACGTCACATATGGCGCAGACTGGTGATTCTCGTTGAATGGCGAGGGTCACTATATTATTTCCTCTCTTCTCATTTTTCTTAGTCGTAATCACTGGTTTTTCAATGGGAACTTCCTTTGCAAGGGTGGTCTCATCCGTTTCTTGGATGGGTGAGGGCTCCTTCGAAATGAGGGGTGTTGGGGTTCCCATGTTTTGGCTAGGTTGACAAGACCAAAAGATGAGACAACATGGAACCACTTTCAGACCTTAGGATCTAGCCCTCCTAGGTCCAGAGAGGGATCTCTCTATGATAGTCAAAGGTTTATGTCTTTGAAGCTCAAATGTTAAGGTTTTAGGCTAGTTATAGGCACAAGGTTGTTTGTTTGATTGTTTATGTTTGGTTGTTGGCAATTAGGAAAGGAAGGTCCAATATAAGACAAGGGTGAGCAAAGAGGAAGTTAGGAAAATATAGATGATCCAGGGAACCTCAAGGCCATTGGGCGATGGAGTCAAGAAAGGATTTACTTGTGTTCAATGTGCAAGCTTTCAGTTGGGCTAATAATCTAGAGCATTTGGATCTTAAAGATGGTTGATGGAATGGAACATTAAGGACTGAAAATGAGTGAAGGGGAACCAACCAATTCTATCTATAGATCAGGTCAGAGGTCATTTAACTCTAGACTTGCTTGGACACAACCGGAGGCAAGGCAAGGGGTCCTAGAAAGGCTTAATAAGATGAAAAGATCCTAGTGAGGCGGAGACAGGGCTCTAGACCTCCCAGTGTTCTCAATTCATCTAACTAAATCCTAACTAGAACATCTAAACATAGATTTCATTAACTCATACATCAGAGAGCAGGAAATGACATCCACTACAGTAGTTAAATCAATTGAAATCAATATTCAGACACACACATAAGCAGAAAACATAAAGGCTGGGAGAGCAGCAGCATAAGGTACCTATCAAGGGTAAGTCTTATGCCAAACTTCTGACGCGAGCCTGAAGAAACATAATGAAATGAAAGCAAGTCAATCACAAATACAGAGAAACGAAAACATCACCAGCTGCTTTAGATCAAGATCCAAAGAAACATGCTTTTCATATTAAAAAAAACACCAATCAGGTACATCATTTCCCACAGCTTGAACATTCAGCCTGAATACATCAAATCTCAGCCTATCTTACAATATTACACAGAGAACTTGTCTCAAGAGGAAAATGCTTGCGATCTACTGATATCTCATCAACAACCAACAACCATTACAATAATTTCCCTCTGGGTTTTATAGCAGATGATGAACAAGGGGTCGACGGAGGTGGTAGGTGAATACTAAACATAACATTAAACACAAAACGAATGCAGGGCCGAAAACCATTCTGTTTGTTTGTTGTGTATTGAATCTCTATCACTTCCCTTGTGGAAGGTGATCTTATCCAGGTATGAGCTTAATAGATTCGGCTGTCGTACCCTTGGTGTTTTGAAAAAAAATGAAATAAACTACTGAGAAGTCTGCCATATAAATGCTCTGGTGGTTTTGAACTGCTGTCAGGGTGGGAATTCCTTCAGGGACACTGTGCATAATAAAAGTTGTATGGGCGCCCTGTACTTGATGAAGAAAAACATCCTGCTGATAAATGAACCCTGATGTTACCTTTTACTGTACGCAGGATCTCTAAACTAGTGCTTTGCCTCTTAAACCAGTGATTCCAGGCTTAATATCTTCATTACCAGGCCTTAATCTACTTTACGTTGTGTTAGCGCTCAAATCTACCTTAGGCTAAAATAAGGTAAAACTCGAGGCAACATCAAACCAAGCTCAGCCTCGTAGCTAGCCCTATGAGGACAGGAGAGGGCTCTCTCCAGTCAATCTCGATAAAATGAGCAATAGGGTGTGAGATGACTTAAAATGGGAACTGATTTTAGGCTAGTAAATAGATATGAAAAGGGGTTTTAATGAATGATTGGGTTTTCTGGGCAGCGTGAGTAGAGATTTAATCAAAGGGACAGATTATTACATAAGGCGAGGTAGGAGTGAAGTTTAACAATTAAATTGAAATTTAAATGGAATGTGAAGACTATTTTAAGAAAGCTGAAAAGGGCATTTAAACAATGAATCCTTTCCAAATGGGGTAATAGTACCACACAACATCGAACGCTCCCCTCGCGTGGAAAATAAATTGCCCTACCTCCCTTTACCGTAAAGTATTCAACACTGAAACGATTATGAATGAAATGTAAACACATAAGATACATATGAAACATAGAGAAAATACATAATGCTAAACTTCACGCCACAAGAATCTTATAAATCAGAGTTGTACCATTCAATCATTCTCTGTCAAACAACTCAAAAATGAAATTCTATATTTCTCCTCCGCCAAAACTTCTCCACCCTTTACAAGTGATTTTTAATACAATATATAAGCCTAGAGGTGGGATAACAAATCAACCCAAATAAGGAATGGTTTAATTATCATTTAACAAACAAAACTGCAGAGCCAATCATTTGTTCTGAAAAAAAAACAACGCTCCCCCTAAACCTGTTGATGACCAACAAAAAGGCACACCTATAGCGTAGATCTCATAACTGAAGACCAACATAGGTAATCGAATACTATTCCTTTGCTAAATTTTGAGCTTAGAATCGTGTAATTGCTGATTTTTAGGCCTGAAAAATCCTATTTCTAGAATGCCGGTTTACACATTCCTACACAATTGCCCTAAAAATGTGTTTCATTGGAATCCCTTGGTGAATTTTTTACAATTGCAATAACATCTCCGGATCTAGTGCTTTTTTTGAGATCAGGCTTATAGATGCTTCATATAAAGTAGGCTGTATAAAACCTCCCTTTGTGTCGGCAATGTAGCGATATAATTCTCCATTCCTTACTATACTTCTTTATAAGACCATGCATTTTCTCAATCTCTGCAATCTCCTCCTTACTTTGATTTTGATGAATCAATGAAACTACCCACCACATCAAGGTTCATCAGCTTTTCTTAACTCCGTTCTATTATTCTTACCAAAACCATCTTGGTCCGGGCCCACCCGTATTTTTCTACCGTCCTACCTCGTCATGGAAAATATTATGGGCTTCTTCCCCGTCACCGAAGAAACCTATATGCTCTTTCGTTTCACCGTTAAACAGAGTTCTTCAATAGATTCATGGAAAGCAATAAGGCGTCTCTGCTTCTCGAGTAAGGGAAGTAAATGCTCATATCTCGCTCCCCCGGGTGACACAGTTGAATTTGGCATTGGAAGACATCGATTCCTAAACCGAAAACCCCATGATCTTTCTCAAATATCTGGGTGTTATAAATCGACTATACGATGTTTCAATAGCATCATCGAATGCTTTGACAAAGGGAATGGCTGGCAGAGATGGAGAAAAACACCTCACTTCCACCCCAAACACAATTTTACAAATGTCGTGAAACGAAATAACATGTCTTGAAGATCTATTGCGCTTCCTTTGGATATACTGCCAACTATTGTCCACTATATTCCGCACTATTTTCATCACTATAGTCGCAGCGCGTGCATCCAAACCTGAGGTAGGCTCGCCCATGAATATGATAAAGGGATTGGTCACTGCAATAGTCAATCTTTACGTTGCTCAACAGATAACCTTAAACTAAGTGAAGTCGCTGCACGGCAGAGACTGTCACCAGCATTCCGAACACTTTCCTTTATTTCATCCATAGCTTGAAAAGCTGTGATCCAGACTCTCTCCAAGTACTTTCCAACCTGATCAAATTTTCGCCCCTGCAAGAGATCTGAAAGAGCAAGGCATGAAGACTCACGGGAACGCCAAAGTCTAGATCCACTTTTTGTCAATAAATCCACAATTATATCATCAAATAATTCATCGATGGTCTTCTTGGGATCTGCCATCAGTGAACGCCAAATGTTCTCCTCGGTGCACCGCGCGCATCCTATGTATGCGTCGCGCGCATTGTCAACACACACAGTCAGTTTCAAACTTACAATTGCGTCCAACTACTGATGAACCCCAACATAAGGACTGAAAAGATCTTGAGATATCCTGTAACTCCCCACAATCTCTTTCTGCTACCATTGAGCCTACCACAACATTTGAAAAGGCAACTGACAAAGAACTAAGAAAAACAGAGATTGCAGCCCCAATGTTGTCATCAACAAAGGTAGCCATCAAACCTCACGAAAAAGCTCCTAATTGTCCAGCTAAAATAAGATACGATCTCCTTCGGTAACCAAACAGTGGGAAAGAGTCACTGATAAATCCATAAAGAGGTTTGACAAGCCATGGAGCAGCAGATATTCCTAATAGGATTGTTGTCTCTGCTGGAATCAAGATGGAGGTCATCTTTGAGAAAGAAACTCACAGCAAGAAGAGCCAGGCCCAAAATACCTTGAACAAAGTAGACCATGGCAATAGCCACATTATCTGGAGACATCTCTACACCAAATAACTTGATTGTTCTAAAAATATTTCTATTGCTTTGCGGAATATACTCCCCAAGTTCACAGCGAGTTTCTGTTCTTGTAGTTTCATCAGTTGATGGTCTAGTTCCTTGTTTGTCAACCAAGATGCATTTTGTTTCACAACTAGACCGACTCTCATCTGACAGCCTTGAAAAAGATTCTGTGTTTTTGAATATCTCTGTATCTCGGAGTCTTAAACCATCATTTGTGTTTGTATTTGAAGCTCTAGTTTCACTCACTCCTGAAACTTCTGACCTGTAAAATATTACTGAATTTTTCACTGTCAATAACAGATATAGGAGGACAAGTTTGAGGGACTGCTACCTCAATATGCCAAATGTCATTTTTTCTACAATCCATCTTTTGAGGCAGACCTCGATTCATCTTTTTGTCAGTTAAAGGAGTTCCTTTTTTTTACAATCCTGAAAGACACACTATCTGGCATCGATTTGGTCACAGCACCATCACTTTTTCTCAGAAATTTTGATTTTTTTCCAGCACTAATGTAGGATTTGAGCTCTGCTGTGAAGGTTTCTTCACTCCTTTTCAAAACCATGAAATGCCCTTTTTAAGATTAATTTTGATATAGGCTATATATGTGAATTTTGACTTTGTAAAGTCTCAAACTGGGAACACCTACAAATTTGATCACCATCTGTATTTTAAGAGAATGATGTAGCCATTTCTTCAGAACCAATATAAACATACCTGAACTTTTCATGCTAGTCCCAAAGAGTGTATTCTGAAACTTTGTTTTCCTTACAATCCAATCTCAGGAAGTTATGTGAATTTTCACAGCTTATATTCTCTGTCAAGGAATGCATTTCATTATTTTGTGTGGTCATACAATTCAACAAGCAAGAGCTTTGCTCTGACATTGGATGTCATAATAATAACTCTATTTGAGAAGCTAACTGCACTACCTTGTCCATTCATGTGTCTGCCATTTTCAACTCTATTTTACTTGTTTTCTCTCGGACCTTTGAGCTGAAATGATGAAACTCTTTGTTTGTTTGCAGGGATGATTGGTGGATCAGGAAAGCTGCACGTGAATTCTTTCAACCTAAAAACTTTGAATAATTACATAATTGAAATCCAATTTAATGATTTCTTCTTCAAAACAGGGTTTTGAAGAAGAATCAATCTCGCATTGATAACCATCTTGAAATATAAACTCACTGAACCTTCTTCTAGCCCGTAGGCATCATTCAACATGTTTGAAGACCAACTATAAGACCTGGACTCTGAAATGAATCTTTTCTGGACCACAGTAACATCAATGACTGCAAATGATGAGAAATGACAGAGGACTGACAAGACTGAGTCTAACATTGGCTCCAATGGGGATGGCAGCTGCCGTTTCTTGGAGGTGCCAAGAACTGCAGATCTTTGGGAGAGCAGACAGTTCCTCTATCCATTGGGCTATGGAAACATTATTTGACAAATCGACACGACTCTTGACTCAAATTTTAAACTGAAACTGAACTCAAACTGATTCGATCTCAAGACTAAAATAACTGAAAAACTGACTTAACAAACTTCAAACCAAAGCTGCAATGAAACTGGAACAAGATGCTGCCCTTTGGCTGCTTATTTATCTACCCTACTTTGCTGCAAAGTCCATGAATCAAGTAATGCTATAATGCCAGGTCAACCATTCAAGTAAATCTAAGAAGGATGTTGCTTGAGAGTGCTTCCACCAGGACACAGATGTAATTGCTGGCAGCCATGCATGCACGTAATGAGTTTGGTTATGTAAAAGACAATCTGATCTATCTTTCAAACTGAAAAAAATTTCCATGTACATCGCAATAGGATCGCAAAATCCAGACTCCGTTTGCTGCCCCAACTTTGCAATACATACCTCCAGCTGCACACTGTCAATGCAAACATCTGTAGGCAACTCTATTGTTTCTTGTTTTGAAGGAGGGAGAGTTTCCAAGAACTTTTTGGGATCTCGGAAATCATATGACTGGATCTGATCATTTAAACACTAAATCTCCTTCTCAATTCTTTCGACAACTAACTCACAGAAACTAGTTTTAGTTTCAAGAGGAAACTTCGAAGATTTCAAACATTGAAGCAAGACACTGAGAAATTCTTCATTAATTTCAAAATCCACTAACTGATTTCTTATTTATTTTACAACTTCACAAAGTGTATGGTTTGCCACATACCCTACCATTGCATGAGTGGATCAACGAGCACTGGAATCTCTGGATTGAGTTGGAGTCACCAGGTGAATGTTTCAGCCTTCATGTGTCTGACTGATGTCCACCATCAGCAATCGGATCTGAACTTTGTCATCCTGTACCAGGGAGGACGTCCCCAGTATGGTCGCCACTATGTTAGCGCTCAAATCTACCTTAGGCTAAAATAAGGTAAAACTCGAGGCAACATCAAACCAAGATCAGCCTCGTAGCTAGCCCTACGAGGACAGGAGAGGGCTCTCTCCAGTCAATCTCGATAAAATGAGCAATAGGGTGCGAGATGACTTAAAATGGGAACTGATTTTAGGCTATTAAATAGATATGAAAAGGGGTTTTAATGAATGATTGGGTTTTCTGGGCAGTGTGGGATCAAGAACAGCGTGAGCATAGATTTAATCAAAGGGACAGATTATTCCATAAGGCGAGGTAGGAGTGAAGTTTAACAATTAAATTGAAATTTAAATGGAATGTGAAGACTGTTTTAAGAAAGCTGAAAAGGGCATTTAAACAATGAATCCTTTCCAACAGAAGAAAATTACACAAATACTGAACGCTCCCTCAAGGCAGAGCAAATAAATTGGGTTCTACCTCCCTTACTGTAAAGCATTAAGCTGGAAACGATTATGAATGAAATGTAAACATTACAAGATACATATGAAACATAGAGAAAATACATAATGCTAAACTTCACGCCACAAGAATCTTATAAATCAGAGCTGTACCATTCAATCATTCTCTATCAAACAACTGTACAATGAAATTCTGTATTTCTCCTCTGCCAAAACTCTCCAACCTTTACAAGTGATTTTTAATACAATATATAAGCCTATAGGTGGGATAACAAATCGACCCAAATAAGGAATGGTTTAATTATCATTTAACAAACAAAACTGCGGAGCCAATTATCTATTCTGAAAACACAACAACGCTCCCCCTAAACCTGTTGATGACCAAAAAAGAGGCACACCTATAGCGTATATCTCATAACTGAAGACCAACATAGGTAATCGAATACTATTCCTTTGCTAAATTTTGAGCTTAGAATCGTGTAATTGCTGATTTTTAGGCCTGAAAAATCCTATTTCTGGAACGCCGGTTTACACATTCCTACACAACTTCCCTAAAAATGCATTTAATTGGAATCCCTTGGTGAATTGTTTACAATTGCAATAACATCTCCGGATCTAGTGCTTGTTTTGAGATGAGGCTTATAGATGCTTCATAAAGAGCAGGCTGTATAAAAGCTCCCTTTGTGTCGGCAATGTAGCGATATAATTCTCCATTCCTTACTATACTTCTTTATAAGACCATGCATTTTCTCAATATCTACAATCTCCTCCCTATCTTTTGATTTTTATGAATCAATGAAACCACCCACCACAGCAAGGTTCATCAGTTTTCTTAACCTGTCTGTCATTCTTACCAAACCATTCCACCAGTCCACTCAGATTTTTCACTCTGTCCAGCCTCGTCATGGAAAAGATTATGGGCTTCTTCCTGTCACTGAAGAAACCTATATGCTCTGTCGTTTCAGCTGGGTTAAATAGGAGTTCTTCAATATATTCATGGAAAGCAGTAAGGCGTCTCTGCTTCTCTGAGTAAGGGAAGTAAATGCTCATATCTGCTCCCGGTGACACAATGTTGAATTTGGCATTGAAGACATCAATTCCAGAAACCGAAAAACCCCATGATCTTTCTCAAATAACTAGGCATTATAAATCGACTATACGATGTTTCAATAGCATCATCGAATGCTTTGACAAAGGGAATGGCCGGTAGAGATGGAGAAAAACACCTCACTTCCACCCCAAACACAATTTTGCAAATGTCGTGAAACGAAATAACATGTCTTGAAGATCGATTGCGCTTCCTTTGGATATAGTGCCAACTGTTGTCCACTATATTCCGCACTGTTTGCATCACTATAGTCGCAGTGCGTGCATCCAAACCTGAGGTAGGCTCGCCCATGAATATGATAAAGGGATTGGTCACTGCAATAGTCAATCTTTGCGTTGCTCAAGAGATAACCTTAAACTAAGTGAAGTCGCTGCACGGCAGAGACTGTCACCAGCATTCCGAACACTTTCCTTTATGTCATTCATAGCTCGAAAAGTTGTGATCCAGACTCTCTCCAAGTACTTTCCAACCTGATCAAATTTTCGCCCCTGCAAGAGATCTAAAAGAGCAAGGCATGAAGACTCACGGGAATGCCAAAGTCTAGATCCACTTTGTGTCAATAAATCCACAATTATATCATCAAAGAATTCATCGATGGTCCTCTTGGGATCTGCCATCAGTGAACGCCAAATTTTCTCCTCGGTGCGCTGCGCGCATCCTATGTATGCGCCGCGCGCATTGTCAACACACACAGTCAGTTTCAAACTTACAATTGCGTCCAACTACTGATGAACCCCAACATAAGGACTGAAAAGATCCTGAGATATCCTGTAACTTCCCACGAGCTCTTTCCGCTACCATTGAGCCTACCACAACATCTGAAAAGGGAACTGACAAAGAACTAAGAAAAACAGAGACTGCAGCCCCAATGTTGTCATCAACAAAGGTAGCCATCAAACCGCACGAAAAAGCTCCTAATAGTCCAGCTAAGATAAGATACGATCTCCTTCGGTAACCAAATAGTGGGAAAGAGTCACTGATAAATCCATAAAGAGGTTTGACAAGCCATGGAGCAGCAGATATTCCTGATAGGATTGCTGTCTCTGCTGAAATCAAGATGGAGGTCATCTTTGAGAAAGAAACTCACAGCAAGATGAGCCAGGCCCAAAATACCTTGAACAAAGTAGACCATGGCAATAGCCACATTATCTGGAGACATCTCTACACCAAATAACTTGATTGTTCTGAAAATATTTCTATTGCTTTGCGGAATATACTCCCCAAGTTCACAGCGAGTTTCTGTTCTTGTAGTTTCATCAGTTGATGGTCTAGTTCCTTGTTTGTCAACCAAGATGCATTTTGTTTCACAACTAGACCGACTCTCATCTAACAGCCTTGAAAAATATTCTGTGTTTTTTAATATCTCTGTATCTCGAAGTCTTAAACCATCATCTGTGTTTGTATTTGAAGCTCTAGTTTCACTCACTCCTGAAACTTCTGACCTGTAAAATATTACTGAATTTTTCACTATCAATAACAAATATAGGAGGACAAGTTTGAGGGACTGCTATCTCAATATGCCAAATGTCATTTTTTCTACAATCCATCTTCTGAGGCAGACCTCGATTCATCTTTTTGTCAGTTAAAGGAGTTCCTTTTTTTTACAATCCTGAAAGACACACTATCGCATCGATTTGGTCACGGCCACCATCACTTTTTCTCGGAGAAATTTTGATTTTTTTCCGGCCACTAATGTAGGATTTATTCTTTGTGAGTTTCTTCACTCCTTTTCAAAACCATGAAATGCCCTTTTTAAGATTAATTTTGATATAGGCTGTATATGTGAATTTTGACTTTGTAAAGTCTCAAACTGGGAACACCTACAAATTTGATCACCATCTGTATTTTAAGAGAATGATGTAGCCATTTCTTCAGAACCAATATAAACATACCTGAACTTTTCATGCTATTCCCAAAGAGTGTATTCTGAAACTTTGTTTTCCTTACAATCCAATCTCAGGAAGTTATGTGAATTTTCACAGCTTATATTCTCTATCAAGGAATGCATTTCATTATTTTGTGTGGTCATACAATTCAGCAAGCAAGAGCTCTGCTCTGACATTGGATGTCATAATAATAACTCTATTTGAGAAGCTAACTGCACTACCTTGTCCATTCATGTGTCTGCCATTTTCAACTCTGTTTTACTTGTTTTCTCTCGGACCTTTGAGCTGAAATGATGAAACTCTTTGTTTGTTTGCAGGGATGATTGGTGGATCAGGAAAGTTGCACGTGAATTCTTTCAACCTAAAAACTTTGAATAATTACATAATTGAAAACCAATTTAATTATTTCTTCTTCAAAACAGGGTTTTGAAGAAGAATCAATCTCGCATTGATAACCATCTTGAAATATAAACTCACTGAACCTTCTTCTAGCCTATAGGCATCATTCAACATGTTTGAAGACCAACTATAAGACTTGGACTCTGAAATGAGTCTTTTCTGGACCACAGTAACATCAATGACTGCAAATGATGAGAAATGACAGAGGACTGACAAGACTGAGTCTAACACGTTGCACTGCAACACCTTACCGCTCCATTTTTTCTTCTGACAGGTTAGCTCAGGTTTTTAATGGCACTGGGAGATTTTAGAGTTTGGATTTTTCCTTTCTTCCATGCAAGTCCTGTCTTCACCTTCCTGGGTCATTTTCTATATAAATTCTGGTGCTAAAGAAGATCTTCTTTGATCTCTCTGTCATTGTAACAGAGATCTTGCGTGACGGTGACCATTGACTCTTGATAACCCTGCAAGAACGAAAATGATTAAGAAAAAAATGCATGGGGTGGATGATGTGGATGTCTGTGCGGGTGATGGAGGAACTACGAAGGAATGGCGAGAAGGGTTGTGAAATGGCAGAGAGAAGAGGTGGCGGAGGGTCAGCGAAACGCAGGGAAAATCATACGTGAAAACCTTAAAAAAAAACTACCTTGGACGAATTTATACAAAGGGGATGGAGAGGGTACTGTGTGACACGTGGAGGGAGTGACGTGGCGGAACGGGGACAGGGGAACAGTCAACGACGGAGGAACGAATCTGGGCCGTTGATCGCGGTGGAGATCAATGGCAGAGTGCAACAGATAGCAGGCCAAAGGTACAGGGGCCATGAGTTAAGCAGTGCATAGCTTCGAGGGACAATAGCCGTCGGATGGGGGCTGATAGATCGGACGGGTATTACACATATCGCTCCGCAGCTTGGTCTGAAAGATAATGCACGATGGGATGACGGTTTTGCCATCGTACAGGGGACATGTGGCGTGCGATGAGTGGAATCGCTGGGCATTGGAGAAAAACTGCATGTCGCACATAAGCGGTGCGATGGAAACCGGCGGGTTTGACATAGTGTGCTGCGGGGTCCACTGGGCGGAATACGCTACGGACCGTTGGATCGCTGTGTATTTGGATGGCGATGGCCCAACAAAGGTTTGAGTAGGGGGAAAACACGAGCGCCAAAGATTTGATGTCCGTCGTTCGATCTACATGGATCGACGGTTGAGAAAACACCCGATGAACTGTGTGGGACAAGCAATTTTTGGGTTTGCGCTTGGTCATAGCGCTTGGCTACATGGAAGAGAAGGGGCGCGGGCTTATCAGAAAATGGGCTAGGCCTAATATAAGGTCCGAAATGGGTTTTTTAAGACATTTTTCAATGAAATTATGAATTAGGCCCATTTTTAAGGTATTTTAAAGCTAGCCCAGCGCAACAATAGGAGAATGAAGGATGACAAGGCCAAACAAGTGGCAAAAATAGGATTTCAAGGGGATTTGAGGGGGTTTTAGGGATAAACAAGGGAAATTGGGGAACAAAGGTATTTTGGCATAAGGAGGGAAAAAGGGGAGAAAGGGATAATTGGAGGGGTGCAAAGGGAAAAGTAGTCCTTTTAGGAATGGATTAGCAAGTAGGATTGGCATTGGGCATAGCACTCAGAGACTTCAAGGAGGATGGTTTTTTAGGGGAAAGGTATTCCTTGAAGGCTCTACAATCATCTAGCCCCCAGTTTGCTTGTCAAGAATTTCATAGGGGGGCTTAACAATGGCTCCACATGGGGATTGCTTCTTCTTGAAGGAGTCAAGAAACCAGAACTAATCTTTGGAGTAGGCCAGATGCCTGCTGCTTGGTACATCCATTTCTTTGATTTTCAGCTACCACCATATGTTAGAGACACGAATCAGCATAAATATTTCTCCCATCAAAACTACCTACCCACACTGCAATCCTAGCATTTTTTTTTCTTTAGGGTGCATTTGAGCTAGCAGACCCTTTACATTTTTTTTTCTTTTTTTAAAACAGAAAACAAACCTATTCTACTTCTACCCTTATTTATCCATGAGACCAGATTAAACAGTTGGCCTCATATGCTTCTCTACCTAATCTAATATCTGCTGGGATTAAACTGTCCAACAGATTTCTTCTCCTACATTCTAAGACAGGAAATCGAGAAACAACCAAGCCAGGATTAAACTGTCTGACTTGCTGGAGTGAAGACTTGTAGAAAACTGTAAACAAAACTGTGAAGGCATGAAATCTGCAGTTTGAAGTATCCTTCCTTCCTCATAACTCAGGTTTTGAGCATATTAGAGTCACCTCTTTTCTTTGATTTCAGCTCTGGTTTTGAGCATATTAGAGCTGATTCTTCTTTTCACTACTGGTCCAGATTTTGAGTATATTAGGACCAGCTATTCTACTCCTTTTGGCTCGGATTTTGATCATGTTTGAGCCATTCTTTTGTATTTCAGAGGTTCAGGTTTTGAGCATGTCTGAACCTCTACCTTCTCTATTTTTTGGAAACATTTTCTCTATTTTCTTGAAAGTAAAACTGCAATGGTATGTACAATGGAAATGGAACTGGAAATGGGAAATTAACAGAAATAGTGTTTGAGCATCCTGCCATTGACAGGACCCCCAAACAGCTCTTTACCATCAAGTTCTTGTAAGAAAAATGCATTAGGACCCATAGTGGCCTGGATGACAAATGGAACTTGCCATAAGCTGTAAAACTTGTCATGTTTACCTTTGTCCTCTCTTCTTGAGTCCCACTTCAGAACCTTGTCACCAACTTTGAAATCTGAAGCTTTGGCCCTTTTGTCAAACTGCCTCTTTATGTTGTCCTGAACTTTCACTACTCTGTTGTATACCTCCTCCCTAATTTGCTGAAGATGGATTGTCTGATTAATTCTTCTTAACACATTATCTTCCTCTGACTGAATCTCCTGGACAAGCTTAATCACTGGAACTCCCAGGCTAGTAGGAAAAACTGCTTCTGTTCCATAAACCAGCTGGAATGGTGACATGCCTATAGATTTCTTTGTGGTGAGCCTGTCAACCCACAAAGCATGTATCAACCTTTTATGCCATGACTTTTTGTTCTCTTCCAACAGCTTCTTAATGATTGTGACCAGGCTTTTGTTAGATGATTTAGCCAAACCATTACCCTGGGGGTAATAGGCAGTTGAATGACCAAGCGTGATACAGTACCTGTGACAGAACTCAACCATTTTATTAGATCCGAAGGTAGCAGCATTGTCAATGATTATTTTCCTTGGACAGCCAAACCGAGACAGGATGAAGTCTTCTAGGAACCTAATGATGACAGAATCAGTGGCATTCCTAGTGGGTATGGCTTCTATCCATTTAGTGAAATAAGCAGTGGCTATTAGGATCCACTTGTGTTGTCCAGAAGAGGCTGGGTGAATCTCCCCTATAAAGTCTAGACCCCATTGCAGAAAGGGACCTTCAACAGTGATGGGTTGTAGGGGAAGGGGGATGAGTTTTCTTTTACCTTCAAAGATGTGACGTTTGTGGCAACTAAGGTTCATTTTATGGACATCACTAAAAAGTGTAGGCCAATAGTAACCAGCCCTGAGTATCTTATTTGTAGTGGCTTTCCAACTCAGGTGGCCTACACACTCTCCAGCATGAAACTCCTGTTTAACGCATTCAGCTTCAGGTTCAGACAGACATTTCAGCAAAAGGCCATTTGGATTTTTCCAGTATAGATTCTCATTCAAAATGTAGTAATTTCTAGCTTTGAGTTTCATGAATCTAGCCTTGGTTTTGGACAGTTCTGGAGGGGCATTGAGGTTGGTGAGCACGTAAAGGATATCAGTATACCAAGGAGAGTTTCAAAACTGCTCCTCAACAGTAGGATGGGGCAATCCTTCCTGCTCATCAAAGGCATTTATCATGTTGATGTCAAGGGCCTGCAAGTTTGACTCGGCCATTAACTGGGCCAGGCCTTGACCTTTGATCAGCTTGGTGGGTTTTATTTCAAGGTCATATTCTAAGATTGTAGCAATCCATTTGCCCCTTTTCCCATTAGGGTCCTGGGACAAGATCTCTTTGACCACTATATTCAGTACATAAGAAATGGTGTGAGAATGCAGAATGTACACCCTAAAGTCTTTTAAGGCCTTGATCAGGGCATAGGCCTGCTTTTCCATGATGTTGTACTTTAAGGGTGCATCTCTCAGCGCTTTGCTGAAGAAGGCTATAGGCTGTTCATTACCTTCTGAATTTTTCTACAGTAAGACTACAGCCACAGTGTGTTGGGAGGCAAATGAAAAGATCAGAAAATATTTCGAGAAATCAGGGCTAATCAGCACAGGAGCCTGAGTGAGTGCAAGTTTTACAGATTCGAAAGATTATTTGGCTCCTACAGTCCACTTAATTCCTGCACCTTTCTTTAGCATGTCAGTCATTCTCCTAACGTGCTCAGCAAGATTGGGAATGAATCTCCTTAGGAAATTGATCTTCCCAACGAAGGACTGTAACTCCTTGATGTTCCTTGGGTGTGTGATTTGGATTATTCCCTCAAATATCTGGGGGTCTATCCTAATCCCTTTCTCAGATATAATGTGACCAAGAATTTTACCTTCTTGCAGCCCAAACACAGTTTTCTTAGGATTTAAAGACAGACCATACCTTCTACATTTTTCAAAAACTTTCCTCATATGTTTGAGATGTTCTTCTTCAGTTTTGGAAAATACAATCAAGTCATCTAAATAGATAACTATGAAGTGCCCTATCTCCTCTAAGAAAGCTATGTCCATCGCTCTCTGGAAGGTGGCGCCAGCATTCATCAATCCAAAGGGCATTTTCACATACATGAAGGTGCCCCAGGGAGTGGTAAATGATGTTTTGAGTTGATATTCTGGGAGTACCAGTACTTGGTTATATCCTGAAAAAACATCAAGCAGGGAGATTCTCTTAGATCCCACTACCTTCTGTAAGATGTGTTCCATCCTAGGCAAGGGGTAGTTGTCTTTCAAGGAGGCTCTGTTGAGGTTTATGAAGTCTATGCATAATCTGATCTCCCTAGTTTTCTTCCTTACAACCACTAAGTTTGATACCCAATCAGAGAACCTCACAGGAACAATTATGCCTGCATCATACATCTTTTTAATCTCTTTCTCAACTGCAGGCAATTGTTTCAGATTGATCCTACGAAGCTTCTGTCTGAAAGGCTTCTGATTTTCCTTCAAAGGTATCTTGTGTTGTATGATATTGGTGTCATAGGCCTTTAAGTCTTCATAACTCCACGCAAACACATCAATGAATTCTTTAAACTGCTTGATGTATTTCTTCTTCATGTTTGCAGGTATAGACTTAGCTAGTTTAATCATTATGGGTTTGTCTTCAGTGCCTATGTTGCATTCTTCAACATCGGAGTCTACATGTTCTATAGTGGGCTTTTTTGCTACATCGTCAAAATAAAATAGGTCCTCTAAGGGTGCTAGGCCTTTGGGTATGTTCTTGTCTTTGGCCTCCAACACTTCGATTTCTACACTGTCTGCATTTTCACAATTTTCGGTTGGATTTCTAGTTTTTTCAAAAAAAGAATTTATTTCTATGTTACGGGGTGTTTCTTGTTCATCCGGCGGATCCTCACTTGGGCAGCTGTCATTAGATTTTGAGTCTGAATCAGAGAATTCAAACTCATTTCTGCCCACCAGAAAATCTTCAATCTTTTTGTCTCCTTCAAAGACCTATCAGTATTTTTCATTGTCTGGCACTGCAGGTCTGAACTTGGTCTGAATGATGATTTTTTGGTCAGGGGGAGACTTAGGATATGAACTAGCTAGGCAAGCTAATCCGTTTGCAATGACATTTTGGCTCCTAGGAACAAACACTAATTCGTATTCCATGAAATTTTTCAACATGTCCATGGCATCGTTCCTATATGCCCTTAATCGAGGATGTTTCGCTGCGTATTCACCATTCACTTGTTTGATCACTAACTCAGAGTCCCCATGCACAGTTATCCTACGGGCCCCTAATTTTTTGAACAGATTTAAGCCAAGAATAAGAGCTTCATACTCTGTAATGTTATTTGCGCATTTGAAATGCAGATTGACAGCGTGGCTTTCCGCATGGTCATTTTCTATGTTTCGTAGCCACACCCCTGCTCCAGCAGTTTGCCTAGTACAGGACCCATCGAAATTTATTTCCCACAGGGGTTCGCCATTATGTTGCGTTGTGGGATCTGCACTAGGTTGTTTTTCGTCTTATTCTTCACGTGGTGTATCGGTCTGAGGGGGGTGACTAATGGGCTGTCTGCATGGTGTTTCTGTTTCATTCTGAATTAGGCTCCCACCGCATATTCTGCAGGTTTCACTGCTATTTTCTTCGATTTCCTCCAAAGCAGCCATTATGTTCAGGTCTGTGCTTTCAGCCTCTACGTTTGTACCCGTGTTTTCAGATTCTAACTCCTCCAAGGATTCATCATTACAAAGGATGAAGGAGTCGAGATCCGTATGTACAGAGTATAAAGGAGAGTTTTCAGGCTTCTCGGGGCTACTGACTAGGAATTTCATGTGAGATTCTCTATACAGTCTTCTTAGTTGGCCAAAGATAGGGACAGTGGCATATGAGCCATCCATCTGCATTGTTCCTTGCGGCTTGGCTCCCCATGATCTTGATAACAGCATGCCATACTTGGGTGGCACATCTGCCACCACCACATCCATGACCATACACTTAGCAGGAATCTGGGTCAAGCTCACACATAAGTCTTTGATTAGTCCAAGGCATTTCACTCTGCTAGATTCAAATGAGTATAAGTCTTTGTAGGGTCTGGTGATCTCTAGGCCTAACCTTTCCATCACTACCTTAGGCATTAGATTGTGTGATGCTCCAGAGTCATGCATGGCATTATGAAGGATCTTGTCATGAATGTTGAGACTGACATAAAAAGGTGGAACCACCCCTTCCTGAAACTTTCCCTCAATTTTTGGACCAAACAAGAGGGCAGGTTGATCATCATTCAAATTCACAGTGTCATTGTTTTCCCCCAGATTTAATGCTTTCAGAATTTGGCCTTTATATACATTCTGAGTGGCCAGCTCAGATAATGGCACAGAGATTTTGATTTTTGAAATCTCACTTTCAATATTGAAAGTGGACTGGATCTTTGTAACGCTCAATTCTATTTTATTTGCTACTGCTTTAGTAGCTGAATCAGTTTGTGATTTATCACTATGTACATGGTCAGGAATCGTTTTATCAGGGACACTAACTGCAGTGCTAGTGCTACTGGTGAGTTGGATTTGTTTTTTAGTGTCTTGGTTGTCTTTTTCCTTGTGTTTACCAGAACTTATAGTTGCTGGTTTGCTATTTTCAGCAGTCACTTTAGAAGATTTGTTAGGTATTTTCTTGATGGTAACCCCAGGAGCCTTTGTTTTGGAATTTTATTGGCTCTTTTTTCTCCTAAGTTCGTATTGTTCTCTGACCTGCATCATAGCATTTTCAAATCCTAATCTGTAATCCTCAGTTTCTAACCATTCCTCATCCCAGTATGATGGTGAGGGTTGATCTTCCCTTGAATCACAGTTAAGGACTGAATCTTCTGTTTCAAACATGTTTATTGTATTCCCTTCAGACTCTTCTATAATCTCCTCATCTTCATCTAAAAATTTTTCTTGGAATGGGGGAATTACTTGTTGATCTGACTCTCTCTGTCTGTTGGGAGTATTGTTGTTTCTTCTAAAGTTCTGGTTCTGATTTTGGTTCTGGTTTCTGTTTTGATTGCTAACTGTGACAACCATTTTGTTCATCATCTGTTGTAGCTCTTCCAAGTTTTTGGACAATTTTTCCTAGTTTGGATCGGATGTGGAGGCTACATTGTCATCCCTATAGGTTACCCTCCTCTCAGACCTCAGTCTTGCTCTTTTCTCAATCAAATTTTCTTCTATGTTTACAGCTCCTTTCTGCATGTCTTCCAATGTGGTGTATTCCTTATCCCTAAGCTCATAGTCCATGTCAGCATCAAACCCATCAGGGTATTTTGCTAGGGCCATACCTTGTGGAGGTTTCATATGTGGAGGGAGGACATTGTAAATGATGTTAAATCTTGTTGTGTAATCATGGACACTCTCTCCTACATTTCTTTTGAGGCTCATGTATTCGGCTAGGAGTTGACGAGAGTTTGCCCTTGTTTCCCATTTTTTTATGAAGGTCTGATATAATGCAGGGAGATCTTGGATACTTCCAGGAGGTAAGCCCTTAAAACATTTCTTTACATCACCTCCTAGGCTTTGGGCAAAGATTCTCATTTTGATTGATTCATCATCAATTTCCATGTAATCAAAGGAATCCTCCATTTTATCTACATGTTTCTGAGCTGTTATGGACTCTTTTGCAGTAAAGTGTGGGATTTTTTTACTGATAATCATTGGGTAAGGGCAACATGGGCTGAGGTAGAACCAGAGGTGCATACCAAGCTGCCATGACGATATTCTGATGAGGTAAAGGATTGATTTGAGCAGCTGGTATATGGATGACAGGGATACTAGGACCAGCAGTGGTCTGTTGAGCAGATCTAGGGCGGGAGAGCCCCAAATTTTGAACAAAATGGATATCAGGTGGTGTATATGGAGGGGTTCCTCTGTCCCTAGTGTGTTGACCACTATGTGATGGTGAACGGTGAAGCTCGAGGTCTGGCTGGCCTAGGTGACTGAGTCACCTAGTTCTTGGTAAACTGTTAGGTGAAGCTAGGCCAAGGAATGGGTTCAATAGAGCTGTGAGATATTCCGGTGCAGAATTAGCTCTATGAATGTGACTAGGAATAGTTGGTCTTTCAGGTGTATGAGCTCCCTTGAGGATACTCTCCGGATTGTCAACTATTTCAGGTGGGTCGGGATTGGGATAAGCTCTTGTGTGAATGGTTCTGAAAGCCAGAATACTGCTTCCTAGCCCAGTAGCTTAACCCTACTTGTTACTTCTGTTGTGGTTAATGTTGTTTCAAAGGCTGGTCTCCCAGTGGAGTATAATGTGAAACCAAGCTAATCAGCAGGCCTATTGATCACCAGTGGAGTATTTTCGTTTAGGAACAATTAAGTCGCCAGGTGGAAGGTTTAGGGTATGTCAAAAGGGTTACACTATCCACCACAGTGCTCAAGCACTATCGCCTTTCAAGAATAACCTCAAAAATAACAGACTCCAACCAAATATTTACTGGAAGGGCATTTACCAGATATGTCACCTCCAAAAGAGGATGAGATCCGGAGGCTACCTGGCCCTTTCCAGGCTCTGTCTAAGAGTATGATGGATACTCAACAATGGCGGTCGATTAAAGAAAGGAGTGACTTACTGTCAACCTAACCAGAGATTGAAGGTTTGAATGCGTAGGGATGTTTCAAAGTGTGATGCACTCAATTTTTCCCCAGCGGAGTCGCCATTATGTTGGGGTTCCCATGTTTTGGCCAGGTTGACAAGACCAAAATATGAGACAACATGGAACCACTTTCAGACCTTAGGATCTAGCCCTCCTAGGTCCAGAGAGGGATCTCTCTATGATAGTCAAAGGTTTATGTCTTTGAAGCTCAAATGTTAAGGTTTTAGGCTAGTTATAGGCACATGTTTGTTTGTTTGATTGTTTATGTTTGGTTGTTGGAAATCAGGAAAGGAGGGTCCAATATAAGACAAGGGTGAGCAAAGAGGAAATTAGGCAAAGATAGATGATCCAGGGAACCTCAAGGCCATTGGGCGATGGAGTCAAGAAAGGATTTACTTGTGTTTAATGTGCAAGCTTTCAGTTGGGCTAGTCATCTAGAGCATTTGGATCTTAAATATGGTTGATGGAATGGAACATTAAGGACTGCAAATGAGTCAAGGGGAGCCAACCAATTCTGTCTATAGATCAGGTCAGAGGTCATTTAACTCCAGACTTGCTTGGACACAACCGAAGGCAAGGCAAGGGGTCCTAGAAAGGCTTAATAAGATGGAAAGATCCTAGTGAGGCGGAGACAGGGCTCTAGACCTCCCAGTGTTCTCAACTCATCTAACTAAATCCTAACCAGAACATCTAAACATAGATTTCATTAACTCATACATCAGAGAGCAGGCAATGACATCCACTACACTAGTTAAATCAATTGAAATCAATATTCAGACACACACATAAGCAGAAAACATAAAGGCTGGGAGAGCAGCAGCATAAGGTACCTATCAAGGGTAAGTCTTATGCCAAAATTCTGATGTGAGCCTGAAGAAACATAATGAAATGAAAGCAAGTCAATCCCAAATACAGAGAAAGGAAAACATCACCAGCTGCTTTAGATCAGGATCCAAGGAAACATGCTTGTCATATTAAAAACAACACCAATCAGGTACATCATTGCCCATAGCTTGAACATTTAGCTTGAATACATCAAATCTCAGCCTATCTTACAATATTACACAGAGAACTTGTCTCAAGAGGAAAATTCTTGCGATCTACTGATATCTCATCAACAACCAACAACCATTACAATAATTTCCCTCTGTGTTTTATAGCAGATGATGAACAGGGGGTCGACTGAGGTGGTAGGTGAATACTAAACATAACATTAAACACAAAACGAATGCAGGGCCGAAAACCATTCTATTTTTTTGATGTGTATTGAATCTCTGCCACTTCCCTTGTGGAAGGTGATCTTCTCCAGGCATGAGCTTGATAGATTTTGGTTGTCGTACCCTTGGTGTTTTGAACAAAAATGAAATAAAATACTGAGAATTCTGCCATATAAATGCTCTGGTGGTTTTGAACTACTGTCACGGTGGGAATTCCTTCCGGGACACTGTGCATAATAAAAGCTGTATGGGCGCCCTGTACATGAAGAAGAAAAACATCCTGCTGATAAATGAACCCTGATGTTACCTTTTACTGTACGCAGGATCTCTAAACTAGTGCTTTGCCTCTTAAACCACTGATTCCAGGCTTAAGATCTTCATTACCGGACCTTAATCTCCTTTACGTTGCACTGCAACACCTTACCGCTCCATTTTTGCTTCTGACAGGTTAGCTCAGGTTTTTAATGGCGCTGGGAGATTTTAGAGTTTGGATTTTGCCTTTCTTCCATGCAAATCCTATCTTCACCTTCCCGGGTCATTTTCTATATAAATTTTGCCGCTGAAGAAGATCTTCTTTGATCTCTCTGTCATTGTAACAGAGATCTTGCGTCACGGCGACCATTGACTCTTGATAACCCTGCAAGAACGAAAACGATTAAGAAAACAATGCATGGGGTGGATGATGTGGATGTCTGTGCGGGTGGTGGAGGAACTACGGAGGAATGGAGAGAAGGGCTGTGAAATGGTAGAGAGCAGAGGCGGTGGAGGGTCAGCGAAACGCAGGGTGAATCATACGTGAAAACCTTTAAAAAAAATGACCTTGGACGAATTTATACAAATGGGATGGCGAGGGTACGGTGTGACATGTGGAGGGAGTGACGTGGCAGAACGGGGACAGGGGAACATTCAACGGCGGAGGAACGAATCTGGGCCATTGATCATGGTGGAGATCAACGGTGGAGCGCAACAGACAATAGGCAAAAGGTACAGGGGCTAGGAGTTAAGCAGTGCGCAGCTTCGAGGGACGATAGCTGTCGGATGGGGGTTGATAGATCGGACAGGTATTACACATATCGCTTTGCGGCTTGGTCTTAAAGATAATGCGCGATGGGAGGACGGTTTTGCCGTCGTACAAGGGACGCGTGGCATGCGATGAGTGGAATCACTGGGCATTGGAGAAAAATCGTCTACCGCGCATAAGCAGTGCGATGGAAACCGACGGGTTTTACATAGTGCGCTGCGGGGTCCACTGGGCGGAATAGGCTACGGACCGTTGGATCACTGTGTATTTGGACAACGATGGCCCAAGAAAGGTTTGAGCAGGGGGAAAACGCGAGCGCCGAAGATTTGATGTCCGTCGTTCGATCTACATGGATCGACGGTTGAGAAAACGCCCGATGAACTGTGTGGGACAAGCGATTTTGGGGTTTGCGCTTGGTCATAGCGCTTGGCTACATGGAAGAGAAGGGACGCAGGCTTATTAGAAAATGGGCTAGGCCTGATATAAGGTCCGAAATGGGTTTTTTAAGACATTTTTCAATGAAATTATGAATTAGGCCCATTTTTAAGGTATTTTAAAGCTAGCCTAGGGCAACGATAGGAGAATGAAGGATGAAAAGGCCAAACAAGTGGCAGAAATAGGATTTCAAGGGGATTTGAGGGGGTTTCAGGGATAAACAAGGGAAATTGGGGAACAAAGGTATTTTGGCATAAGGAGGGAAAAAGGGGAGAAAGGGATAATTGCAGGGGTGCAAAGGGAAAAGTAGGCCTTTTAGGAATGGATCAACAAGTAGGATTGGCATTGGGCATAGCACTCAGAGACTTCAAGGAGGATGGTTTTTCAGGGGAAAGGCATTCCTTGAAGGCTCTACAATTATCTAGCCCCCAACTTGCTTGTCAAGAATTTCATAGGGGGGCTTAACAAGGGGCTTCAACCATGTGGTAGTAACATGGGTGGCTCCTATTCCAGAAGGAGGAATGAGGTACCACACTGGGAATGCCAATGATATGTTGGGTAATACTAGTGTTGCCAAAACCTGTTGGGAGACGAAGCCAACTGGGGGGTAGAGGAAAGGGGTTTGAGAGGTGGCGTAGGATAGAGAGGCTGCCATGGCCGATGCTTCGGTGTCGTTACTGCTTGAGTCCATGTCCTGACTAGCCTCAGCGCTTGACATGGATAGCATGCATACCGGAGCTCCTGTGACATTGGATGATGCCTCAGGCATAATGGGAGGATATCCTAGTAATGACCCTAGAATGGACGACGGTTTTAATTGGCCAGGGCCATATTCTTTGTACCGTGAAAGACCATCTGAGACTATATCTACATAGGGTAAAATTACATCCGTATTGGTTAGGAGATGCTTCTCACTGTGTGTCATCTAGTCTACAGTAATGATGCAGTCCTCGAGGGGAAAATTTATAATGTGGAAGATAAAGGAGGCTATCGCAGACATGGCATACATATAACTCTATCCGAGGAGTATATTGTAATCCAAGTGAGTATCTAAGACTTTAATGTCTATTTGGATCGTCTTTCCAGCTAAAAAAAATGGGACATTTTAGTAGAGGTCGACGGGGGTCGAGGGATGACCTTCGTATGTTCGAAGCGTGATGACTGAGGGTTTTAGTTCTGGAGAACCTAACTTCTGCCAAAATTTTTTGGACATGATGCATGTGATGCACCCTCGCCTATTACACATTAGTGGATAGTGATATTCTGCACCGATATTGGTATCTATAAGGCAACCATGGAAGGAATTTGGGGGGTGGATTTGTCTAAGTCAAAAGCCATGAGGCACTTATCAACAGGGTTGATAGTGCCTAATGCAAAAAGTAGAGCTTTCCATTGTTTTGGGCATGACTGCAAAACTTCCAAAGTTGACATGGCCGTGGGAGATTATGCTAAATCGTCCATGATGCTATAATTATGGGCCGCTTTGGAGTATTTTCCTACTTGCCGATTAGGTCCCTTTTCCATATTTGACAATGGTTCTATAGGCACCTTTGAAATGGTCAAAGGCACAGTTGGTGCACTGGTACTTTCCCCTAACGTATTGGTGTTTGGTGGGGTGTCGTAAATGTGATTCAGGGAAAATTTTAGGGGCGAATTTTAGCCCAAAGGCGAATTTTAAGGGATTTTAAATTTTAATAGGGCGAATTTTTTATATAAAACCCATTTTATATAGTTTAATAAAGTTAGCCCAATAATTATTTTAAAAATAATTAAATATTAAATATTAGCCGACCAAAAAAAAGGGCATAACACTGAAAAAATGAAATTCACCTCAGATTTTTTTTGGTTGGAGGATATTTCCATGGCATTCGCCTGGATTTACAGGGTCGGAGGGAGGGGTTAGAATCATTCACCCCATTTTTTCACTGGTTAGCCAGAATTTAAGAGAGGTGGCTGGGGCTTTGTGTACAGGCTCACCGATCTTCTTGCTGGCTGAGCGAGGGACTTGACCGACCCTCTTTGGTCTGTTAGGGCCTTCATTTTTTACCTTTGTCAAGAACTGATGGGCTAAGCCAATTTTTATTCTAGTTTCCTGAACCCATATGTTTTGTGTTTCTGCTCCCATTACAAAAGGACTAGTTGTTTTTCTAAATAGTTGTCTTCACAGTATCCTTCTGATTTGCAGAGATGCCTGGAGTTGTTTCTGTATTTCCCAACAAGCTGAGAAAGCTCCATACAACCCATTCTTGGGAATTCTTGGGCATGCCATATGGAAATTCTTTGGGAACCCCAAATGACTCTACTAGACCTCAGGAGGACGGCATCATCGGCGTCATAGACACAGGTACCATTAATTCAAAAACCCTGGTTATTATGTCCTCAGTTTATTTTTCCTTTTGGCGGGCAAACACCCTTTTGGGCAAGACACTAGCAGGCCAGAAAAATTCAGCATTGAACCTGCATCCCAAATATTTCCATTCTGACACAATCACCCTGCACTTGCACCTGGACCTCTATGCTTTCCTCGGACAAACCACCCGGATTTGTTCTCTATGAGATATAACAACAAATTGGGCACATTACTGGTCACTCTGTTTTTAGGTGGACAAATAGCAGGGAACATATTCCATGGAATTAGAATAAGCACATAGCCAGAAATATACATTTGAATTAATGTGTATATCGTTTGAATTTCTCAATATCCTAATTTCGGACTGAACTGACGATTATTTGGAGTGATACCCTCGTGCTTAGAAGTAGAAGTATTTAATGGCAGAATCCTCTTTCGGAGTCTCAATATTTACATATTAATGAACAAGTATATGGCCTGAATCCCCAAGCTTCAGTGACCATTTGATGTCTCCAATCCCTTCACGTTGTAAGGGAGTATGCCAAAGTGGTGAACAATTTCCTAATTCAACATGCAACAGGTAAAATGTACTCCATTGAAGTTCAGATTGCTACATGAATTCTAACAGCCTTGTGATATAGCGATATTTTTGTTAGATATTTGAAGAAATATCACTGACAATTCCATGACTTATTTCAGGAAATTGATTGGTGCTAGGTATTATTTGAATGGATTGGAGGCTGAGAAAGGGGAAACGTTGAAAACAGTGAGTTCGGGGATTAACAGAGAATATAGATCTGCAAGAGATAGCGTAGGGCATGGAAGCCATACTACTTCTATTGCAGCTGGAAGATATGTGAGGAATATGAATTATAGTGGTTTAGGAGCTGGAGGTGCCCGGGGGGGAGCTCCACTGGCTCGAATTACAGTATACAAAACATGCTGGGAATCTAGATGTTATGATTCAGACATATTGGCAGCATTTGATGATACCATCAAAGATGGAGTGGATATCTTATCTCTTTCATTAGGTCCTGATCTTCCTGAAAGTAAATACTTCAGTGACGCGATCTCAGTGGGCTCATTCCATGCAACACGAAATGGAATTACTGTTGTTTGCTCAGTCGGGAATGATGGGGTTTCTGCTTCTGCAAAAAATCTGGCTCCCTGGCTTATTACAGTGGCTGCTAGCTCTACAGACAAGGACTTTATTTCTCTCATAAAATTAAGCCGGAATAATTCTACCTACCATGTAAGCTCTAATTCTTCTCATGATCAACCATTACCCAGGAGAACCATGGTTATAACTTCAGGTAACAATATCTCCTTATAAATTAACAACGATTACCAATTGCATGTTAACCCAAAGGAAATAACGCCAACAATTCTCCTTCATGATTCAATTTTTTGATTTGTACTCTCAGATAGCATCCTCATCATCTTGCACAAGTAAGTTACATTCCAAGATATTTAAATTTCTTCTGGTAATAGTGTAGTATTGTTCTCCATTTCTTCAACTAGATTTCGTAGGAGACACATTGTCCTCTAGTGTTTGCATTCACTCTCAATTCTTCAGTTATGACAATTCCATATTTTTGGACTTTGTCTTATTGTGGTTCCATGGGTGGAATTATTCCCCCATGTACACAAGTCCAGTGAGCCTCCTTCCTGACAGTTTCATTCCTGTAAATATTTGTAAAGGAAAAACTTCATATTTGTTTTCTAGAGTTGTCACCATTACACAATTTATTTCATATGGGAAGGTAAGTGAGTCCCTCCATAATAGAATATCGTATATTTGCAAAAGAAATTACTCAAAAATGTGATAAAAAATTTAACCCACACGAGAAGAAGTGGCTAACAGTAATCTGTAATTGTTAGCGTGAGAGTCTGAATATAGCAAAGATGAATGCGCCTGCGGAGCTATTGTCTGCGACAAATGCACATGCAAAATACTTCACTCCTTACCAATCGAGGTATCTCAGGATAGAATCAGGAATATTGAAGGCAGTGCTTATTTAGTACCAGATCATTCTATGATCGATGGATGAACTGTAACCCTCTGGCTTTTCGTGGTGGATTGTGCAGCTTCTGTTTAAACAGATCTTTAGATCCTTCTAAAGTGGTAGGAAAGATAATGGTTTTCTTGCATCCTGAAGACTCTTTTGAGTCAAGGATATCAAAAAGCCAAATATTCCAAGCAGCTGGGGGATTGGGGATAATTCTCATTGATGAGATGGGCCAGAATCTTGCCATTCCTTTCATGATCCCTGGTGTGATTGTGGACAACAAAGTGGGTGCTAAAATTCTTGCCTATATCAACACTACCAGGTGCATCATCTGATCAATATGACTGCAAGCACAATTGGTCAATCATTAAAAGCTATAAATACTTATGTTTTTCTATGATAGCCTATAATGACTTCACCCACATTTCATTTTTGAAGTGTCGTGAAATCAAAATCTTGAAGAATTTTCCACAGTTTAAAAAGGGTAATAAGAAATAAATCTACCTTGGTAGGAGCAGTGCTTATCAGTAATGAGGAATTAGAAGAGCTGCATCTCTTCTAATTTTGCAAATAACAGTATCAGTTAAGATAAACCCTTTTAATGGAATAAGCAAGCTTACCTATTAAGTCTTATCCCTGCGTCATATAAGCCCATTGAAAACGTAGGTTGTTCTTTTCATGTCACTTTGATTAAAGGATCCAGACAGAGTTGCTTTTTTATTTGTTTCTTACACATTTGGTTTGCTTAGATTGACCAAATGAAGAGGTTTTTAATGTCTCAACAATCTGAAACTGTGTCAGGTTTCCTGGAGCCTATATCTTGCCTGCAGAAACAGTCTTCAGACTTAGACCAGCACCTCAAGTTTTAGCATTCTCCTAAAAAGGTCCAAACACACTAACACCGGACATCTTGGAGGTATAGGAAGTTGGATCTCTTGACCTCAATGCTTCAATTATCAGAAATTTCATTTGTAACCATCTGATGTTTTTTTGTTGCTTTTCTTCTTAGATAGCCTGACCTAACAGCTCCAGGGTTGAATATACTAGCTACATGGTCACCAATAAAGAAAGGCATGCATTTCAACCTTGCTTCAGGTACTTCCATGGCTTGTCTGCATGTGTCAGGTATAGCTACACACCCATCTTCGACTCCATCGACTATTAAGTCTGCTCTCATGACCACAGGTAAAGTAGCCTGTACATTTTCTATCTGAAAGCATAATCTTAAAGGCTATAAAATATTTGAGACCTGAAATATGTGGTTTTTTGTTGGATAAAAATAAGAAAATCATGACTGATGCTCCACGAGGAAGGACTGCAAACCCAGTTCGCTTTGGAGCAGGACTTTTAAACCCTGTGAAAGTAGAAAATCCGGGACTTCTGTATGATGCTGGCCCTAAAGATTATATCAACTTTCTCTGTGGGATTGGCTATGATAATTCATCTCTTAGGCGAGTCATAGGAGATCATAGTTATGCACAAAGTTCCACACAACAGCTTCCAATCTCAATTATCCTTCCATATCAATTTCAAAATTCAATGGAAACAGCTCGGTCGTCCGAACAGTGACAAATGTAGGAAACACAAATAGTACCTATATAGTGAGGGTTTCTCCACCAAGAGGAATAAGTGTCCAGGTTGTTCCAAGTGTTCTGAAATTTAACTTCTATGGCCAAAATATTTCTTTCACAGTGCAGTTCAAAAGGGTCATCCAAACTCGGGGATACGTATTTGGATCACTGTCTTGGGTAAATGGAAGACAAAGAGTAAGAATCCGTTTGGTGGTGGGTTGTTTCGCCTCTTAGGACTTGTATGGGATTCACTTTAACGTGAGTTGAATCTATCCTAGAGTAACATGGAATACTGAGGGAATTGATTAGTTATTTCTAAGGAAGGAAATATGCAAAGTTCTGGTTATTTTTTTGTGACAATAAGTGTTTGCAGAATATAATTTCTCATGAATCTCCAAAGAACAATTTGGAATTGCAAGATAGAAAGCTACGGATAGTCTTCTGTAGAGACAATGAAAATGAGGATCTCTGTATAGTTTGGAGAATCTCATTTGAAATATGCTTGTCAAGATTTCTTTCATAGTGCAGTTCAAAAGGGTCATCCAAACTCGGGGATACGTATTTGGATCACTATCTTGGGTAAATGGAAGACAAGGAGTAAGAATCCCTTTGGTGGTGGGTTGTTTCGCCTCTTAGGACTTGTATGGGATTCACTTTAACATGAGTTGAATCTATCCTAGAGTAACATGGAATACTGAGGGAATTGATTAGTTATCTCTAAGGAAGGAAGGATGCACAGTTCTGGTTATTTTTTTGTGACAATAAGTGTTTGCAGAATATAACTTCTCCTAGATCTCCGAAGAACAATTTGGAATTGCAATATAGAAAGCTACGTACAGTATTCTGTAAAGACAATGAAAATGAGGATCTCTATATAGTTTGGAGAATCTCATTTGAAATATGCTTTTCAATATTTCTTTCACAGTGCAGTTCAAAAGGGTCATCCAAACTCGGGGATACGTATTTGGATCACTGTCTTGGGTAAATGGAAGACAAAGAGTAAGAATCCCTTTGGTGGTGGGCTATTTCGCCTCTTAGGAATTGTATGCGATTCACTTTAACGTGAGTTGAATCTATCCTAGAGTAACATGGAATACTGAGGGAATTGATTAGTTATTTCTAAGGAAAGATGCACAGTTCTGGTTATTTTTTTGTGACAATAAGTGTTTTCAGAATATAACTTCTCATGGATCTCCGAAGAACAATTTGGAATTGCAAGATAGAAAGCTACGGATAGTCTTCTATAGAGACAATGAAAATGAGGATCTCTGTATAGTTTGGAGAATCTCATTTGAAACATGCTTGTCAAAATATTTGATGAAGCAGGAAAGAATGGCTTTGAACTTTATGGAGAATGCTTTTTCCTGGAAACCATCCTTGCAACAATTGCAAACAGACAACATATCTTATATGATAAATGGTGAGATAAGCAACGAAGTATTGGCTTGGTTTAGTTGGACAACAATTGAGAAAATTGAAAGGAGATTAGACGTGCTTTCTTTCAAAGCACTGCACAACTTCTCGAAGGCCAAACTATTAATCCAGATTCTTTACTATTGTATTGTTTTTCAGTTTGGTGTTGCCAATTTTCAATACAGAAGCATATGGTTCTTACGCCTGTAAGCCCAATTTCTCCTAAGGCAGGAATATACTTCAACTTTTGTATTACTTTTGGTCAATATTCATGTTAAGCTCTTACCAATTTTTTTTAAATTAGTGGAATTGGTAATTGGTGGTTAATTCTAACTACTTTCACTATAACTTCTAAGTGATCTTCCCTGCATATAACACACAGCCATGACTTCGTAATGAAGGATTTGAACATAAAACCTTGTATTCACATTTAATTTTTTTATGAACTTGCCAAGTGAAGTCACAGGGACCCAGGAGCTGTCTGCAAATAACATATTTTTGCATATTGTTTGTGAAGGATCATTCCTTTTCTTGGGTTTTACAACATTATTTAATACTATTTAAGATGTTATCAGATAGAGAGAACTTTACTAATTGGTATTGACGATTGGAGCACTTTTTTGAGAAAAAATAATTCAGTTCAATTTTTTTCCCAATCAAGCATCCACTCTCTATTTTGTATGTTAGGGCAAGATTTTTTTTTTTTCCCTTATGTAATCAAGCATCCACTCTTTGGCTTGTATTTCTAATGGTAGTGACGAATCTAGTATGTATCTGCCAATATGATTTGGAAAGCATTTGAAATTGTAAGCATGGACCACTATGAAGATATTTTGGAGCTTTTAATGAAACTTTATCAAGCATTATGTGAATAGTCAGTTGCATGTGTACAGTGTACTGTAAATGGACGAGTCTTGCAGACTAAGCTGCTTAACTTTATTACTGTTTTCATACCGCATCTTTCAACATTGAACATGCATATCCCTTCTTACACATTCTAGTTGTTGGAATGTTGAAGTATTTTATGCAGCTTTGATTTTAATATCTGCTATTGAATGATTATTCTATGGATGATATGTTTTTTTTGCAGTTTAGGAGAGTTGTTTTATTCATTTATGGATTTCGGTGCTTATTTATTTATCATTCTTGCATTCTGTGCTTTTGTGTTATTGTCTGGCTTTGTGTTCAGTGCTTTTGCTTCTCTGCCTCTGCTCGTTCACATTTCTACCTTATAATGCGCTTCTCTTTGAAGCTGTTCTAGTTTAGAACACTTTTTCATGAGAATTCTAGTTCACGCCATTTGTTTTCTTTCTCTTGCAGGATGTATTTACTCTTTCCTTTCTTGTTTTATATGGCTCTACTATTACTATACATATGTATATTCTTCAATTTGAAATCAAAATTTCTCTACTTGTTACTGCTACTTTTCTAACTAACAAAACATTCATTTGTTTTTTTACAGTTATGGAGAGAAGTTGTTTTGCACATTTATGGATTTCGGTGTTTTTGTGCTTAGCGCTCTTGCATTCTGTGCATGTGTTATTGTCTGGCTTTGTGTTCAGTGATTTTGCTTTTAGTAGACTCTGCCCTTCAATAAATGTTTCTCTGCCTCCGCTCATTCACATTTCCATCTTATAATGGCTTCTCTTGGAAGCTGTTCTAGTTCACTCCACTTGTTTGGTTTATTTTGCAAAATGTATTTGTTCTCTTTCATTGCCTGTTTTATATGGCTCTACTATTATTATAGATATAAATATTGTTCAATTTAAAACAAGATTGCAAAATAGTGGCAAACTTATCAAATACATATATAACCAAAACGACCCCTTGAATATAAGAGACAAAAGGTCTAAAGGCTACTTGCTAGCACTACTTCTCTATCTAGCAGTCAAAGGTCCATTTTAAATTCTTGCAATCAGAACCCACCTACAGGTTAATTACCTACAATCAGAACCCACCTACAGGTTAATTACCTGCAATCAGAACCCACCTACAAGTTAATTACTTGAGAAACAATTGCAACAATCGTACTCACGAAATGTAACATCATCTTGCCCAAGGCATATACATTAGTCCACTTTGCAGCAATTCATAAAAGGTTGGTGAAGACCTTGAATAGTCTGCATACCCCATCAAGGAAGAAGCTATCTTCAATGCACTTGAATTATCTTTCTTGTCTTAATGGTAAGAAAGTATTGCTAAACACGTTCCTAGAGTCGTTACTGGAAAGTCAATAACCATATCATTTAATTTCTTCTGGGTGCACAGTAAAGGCATCTTTTTTGTCATCGGTAGGTGCCACTACTAATTGGACTATTGCCCGTGATAAAATTGAATTTTTTTTCGTTGCATGCGTGTATTATGGTGATTGCTGTGTAAGTAAAAGATAATCAATAAATACACTTCACCCCTATCCCGTGCCCTATGTATCTATTATTTTCAAATTTTTCCATTGTTGAAATGTTTGCCAGTGCCTTTCACTGTAGAGGTTTTTGCAAGAACAACCGACCTTATTCAAAACTCAAAGTGAATAGAGATCTAAATTGGGCTCCTTTTGTAGCTTCCTCCTCTCTGTTTTAACTCTTATTACATTTCATTTTACATTCTTTATTTGAAGTCTCGATTTTGTTTGGCCAAGTTCTCCGATTTTTTTTTAGAATTGTTTGAATTGCATCAAATTTCCCAAGGAACTTCTGGTCGTATTAAAAGGTTCTAAACTATGGTTGCTGCTCAATGTTCGATGTATTAGAAGGTTCTAAGCTGCTTTTTGTACTCAAATAAATACTAGGCTAGGTTATTGAATTTTTGGTTTTGTGTTTCTTCTTGCAAGGTAGCTTTCCTTTTAGCAACAACATTCAAGGTAGGAACAACATTCAACATTACCTTGTTAAATTTCCATGAAAACTTTACAATTACTTAGATGAATCTCTGATAATTGAAACTAGTTAACTTTGACCAAGATACAATGCCTTTTAGCAACTTATAAGCAGTGGAATAAAAGACACAGAGATAAAAACACATCACACAATTGACACGCTTTTCTCTGGAAACCCAACAGGGAAAACCTACTTGCTTGATGTGGCTATTTTATCGATTGTACTTGGAGCAATTGAATCTATTACAAAGAAATGTGTCTCTCTTGAGAAAGCATTATGCTTCTCACACAAATCTCAGCTAATCATTAGAGAACCTTTGAGGTCTAAAATGGGCCTCCTAAGAAAAATTTACAACCAAAATAAACTTTATAATAACCAATAGGATTCAAGATGATGATGTCAACCATGGGGGCTAAAAAAATAAAAAGATTAAAAAGTAATAAAATAATAAAACTACATTTTCAACTTATCTCCCAAGTTTTTACTCAAATTTCAAGCGGGAGTATTCTTTGGATGCAAAAATTAATTCCTCATCCAAGGAGTACTCATGTTCCATACTTTTGATGGACCCTGCTACACGAAAAATGAAAAATACATGAAAAAACGTGACTGAAACTCTAGTGCTAGCCTTCTTGATTGATCTGTGCTCTAGCCTAATTGATCAACTTGGTGCTGGTCTTTATATTGATCTCTACTTTGATACCATGTTAAATTTCCATGAAAACTCTACAAATACTTAGATGAATAACTGATTGTTGAAAATGTAGCGAGCAAGGTCTTCAGTTTCACGCATTAACGAGGGTGAAAATTGTTTCAATCATAATTGACTTCATCACATCCACGAACAACTTGCCAGTAATTGATATCTGGCCAGATTTGTCATGCATATAGAACAAGATGGTTCTTTGGGTTATATTTTATTTGGACTTAGAAGTTATAACTACCAGATTTGAAAAGATGCATATACAGAAAATGTATCTCTCCTTGTACAAATTTAAAACAAGACATCATTTGTACAAAAATACTAGGAGAGCATTGGCAAGTTCTAGAGTGGACCTCCTCTCCAATCAATGGAGCTATCAGGTAAATACAGGGTGCCACTGCTACTACTTGTGGGATTCTGCTACAAAAATATTCATGGCATGGCATGGGCATGACATGGGGAATTCCAAATGGAGTTTTTCTAATGGTTTTCTTCATGTTGATGGTTATAATTTTAACAGATTCAGCAGGGTGGCTGCAACTGGCACATATTCCTTTCAATATCCAGATTTTGAAGGCACGAGAAGGAATAATATTTTGAAGAAGTGAGAAGTAGTTCACCTTATTATAGTTACCATGCTAGGTCTTCCTTTAAGATATTCCTAGCATCAAATCATTTCCATAAATATTGTTGTGTAAGAGTCGTGATGGTGTTGTAATGTAAATTATGTTTCCATAGTTGAACATCTGAAGTATTTTGTGATATTGTTATTGTACCATGGCACCTGGATCAGATCCAATGTTTATCAACACTTTTTTAATAGCATGTTTTCTTTTCTTCCCATTGTTGTTCATTTCTCCTCAAACTCCTCTCCAACCTCAATATCAGTGCTAGTAGTAGCATGAGCAACAACACTACGCTTAGCAGAACTAGAAGAACGCATTTTCCAAACTACACGAGAACTACTTCCCTCACAAGTCACCATGTGCCATGCTTGGTCTCGGTGGTTCTCTTCCTTCTACTCTTGGTTCAACTACCATATCTTCATTGGAACCAACACCCCGAACTCCACTAGACAACGATTCACCATTTTGTAGTAGTGATTCGCCATTTGTATTGGTGATTCGCCATGATTTTACAAGATAATATAATCTCATGAGAGATTCGCCAAAAAATTATATATACATATTATATTATTAATAAAATCACCTTCCATTTTTCCTATGTATCATGGGGATTCGCCCATTTATTATATATATAAATTTAGGGGGGTTCTTAAAATTTTCCCTGATGTGATTATGGGTTTGGAAAAACATATATTTTCTATCCATGTGGATTTCATGGCTTCTTTTCTCAGAATTATCTGTATTTTTCTGGTGAGTGCTTACCGTCCCTTAGTTGGGGAAAGGTTCTTGCATCACGGCTGGCTGTTGGGAAGATCCTCCTTGTCCTCGGTTACTCTGTAGCTTCTTTAGCTCAGGGATATTGGGACAGTGGTGAGTATAGTGCCCGTACTCACCACATATTGAACAGGAATGGTTTGTTTGAAGAGGTGGCCTCTTGCTCTGCCGTTGGGCATTGCTTGGCTCCTGGTTCTGATTCCGATTGGAGTTATCTCTAGCCTGGGATCATGGTGGGTGTTGTTGGTTGCTTCCCCCTTGTCCAAGTTTCCCTTTTGGCTTGTTTTTGGATTTTTTATTTACCACGTTAGGAGGGTATTTCTCTTGGTTATATTGGTGTGGTTGGTTTTGGGACGGTTGCACAAATTTCACATGTGCATTGTTTTGCATAGGTGAGTCGTGTGCTGGGGACTGAGCGTAATGTGGTCTTGGGTTTGCACCTGACTGTTGGAGGGGATTTCTTCCGTCAGTTTTTATTTTTGTGTAATAATTCCCTTGATCCAGAGGATAAGGTCCTCCCTGGTGATACACTTGCACCCTATTAGTCAAATTGTTCTGAGGCATATGATGACTTTGAAAACTGGGTTGGGGCATGTTCTGGGTAGAACTATATGTGTAACTAGGGTTTTGACTGTTATTGCCTAGCTAACCTTGAGTCATTGACCCAATTAGCCCATCTACAAAGTTTGACATGCTTGGCATTTCTTGGTAATTTTGCAGGCACAGGGCTTTAGGCAGGATGTTATAAATGTATCCTGATTGTGTATAAACCAGCTCAAGCTTCTGGGATTTGTTGATTGCGTCCTCTTCGGATGTGGGGTTCTGGTGTGCCTCATCCTTTGAAATCTCTACTGTCAAATTTTTCAAGAACAAATCTAAGAGAACCTAGTCATCGAGTTTAGCTTTACATAAGCTATGATGCTACCTCCATTCATGGAGATGGTCTGAGATGTGGATGGCGGAGGTTTTTCTAAAATGAGTCAGTAATTCCATTCCAGAATCATGGTGAATGGGTAACTCAAAATATGTTAGGAATGCGGTAGCAAGGGCGATAAAGGTTCCATGTGAAGCTGAGGTTTGATCCACGTACCATTTCGCGGCTAATCCTATGAAATTGTGTTGAAATAATGTCAATCGAATAGTGTCATCAATGATATTGTTCGATAAGCACTACAGGTGAAAGGTTATGACATGATTACTTGGGTCTTCTGCTTGCTTGCCTTCAAATTTTGGTATATCTGAAGGGATCTTCGTGGGCATGAGAGGCCATGTAGGATCGTATGCGATGGGGTCATTCGTTAGCTTGGTTAAATCGGGTGGATTCAACGAAGCTAAGAAAGGTGACTGAGAGGTTAACACCATTGGAATGTGTGAAGACACAACGTTATGGTTTGAACAAGGGTTAGTATGCGACATACCCTGTTGTGTATTCAGCTGGCTTTCCATATGGGATGCACTCCTCTACCCCCTAGGGGTTGTGGGAGGAGTGGTATGTGGTATGGTGTTGGGAGACTGACTAGGCTTCCCAACTACGACTACCATAATAAAGGACGAGCCAATGACAGTGGCAGTGTTCTATCTTTGCCACTTGAATGGTGAAAGACCTGGAACCCCTCCCGGTAATGGGGGGATGTCCAAAATAAGCTTGGATCGATGAGGTTTTGTTGGGACCTATCAAGTGTCACCTAGATTTTGGAAAACTTTGAGAGGATAGAGTCTATGATGAAAGAAAACTTCTTGTCACATACATAAAAAAAAAAATTAAAAAAAAAATAGATTTCCATTTAAATTAATCTATGTGATCAACAATCAGAAAAGTGGTTTTTGTTTGTTTGCGTATGATACTCAAAATCCTAGAGGACCTATGCGTCCTCACACACTCAAAAGTAACTGGGTCTTGAGAATATTTCTTGTGAGTGCTGGCACAACATCCTGTAAGAGCTGGCGATATCCCCAGTCAGCTGAAGAGAATCCACCAAGGTAAGGGTAGATGGTCTGGCGCTTTCCTGCACCGTCACCTATAGGGTAAATTTTTTCCTAGTTTTTTGCCACTAAGAACCACCATCCCATGTGAGTGTTCAAGTCTTGGGCTTTTTTTTAGTCAGCTAACAGTACCAAGTATCATTCGGGTCAGGTAGCCCCAACTGATACCGCATGCACTCTGCATAAGCCTAACCCCCTCTGAAATGGGTCTCTATCGCACTCGATTTTTCTTTTCTGTTGGCTGATAGGTGGATTTTAAGGTCCCTAAATACACAACTTCTATGTTTCAATATGAATTATGATCAAGGCGGCTTATTGGATTCCTACCCCCTTGATCCTAACTTAAGATATAAATTATTTTGTGGCTGCTGTGGGGAGAATTTAGTGAGTTTGGTTAAGTTAGTTTTAGGTATCTTTGCTTCGCTTAATGGGCGAGTGTGTGTGAGCATAAAGTGGAAAAGCACGTAGTTTGAACGTGTGGATATCGTTGATCCTTTACAAAATCCCCTATTTAAACTATGTTGTATTGTTCCTAGCTCAAATGGAAAACATGTGCGGATAATGGGCCGCTTTCAAATTTCTGTAGTTAATCTATGTGACTAACTATAGGGAGATGGTGAATTGTGAATATGGAGCGTCCATATTATTACCTAGGATCACTGGAGGGTGCAAAGGTAGCAGAGATTACTTGCTCTTCTATAAACAATTCAATTCTAGTCCCGCAATTCCTAATTCAAAAATTTAACTAAACTAAAAACTTTTACACTAGAATAAATAAAACTAGCTATGCATGCATGGTCTTGGGCCACTTAATTGGACTAGTTATCTAGGTGTGAGTACAAAAATTTGCAAAACATAATTTTTTTGGAATGCAAGTTACTTTCCCCCCTACTTAAACTATGTTTAAATTTTTCAAAAATCAACTTGAAGTAAAACCAACACTAAGACTATAGAAAGCAGCTAAAAGTGAGTTTTAACAAGCTACGGGGTACCAGAACCAGTGTTGGCAGGTGTATTAGGGGATTCCAAGCACTTTACAAGCATAAAAAGACAGAATTTAGGGAGAAATTTCTCATTTTGTAAATTTCACGCAAAATGCTGATACAAGTGCACTTTCTCTGCATGGGTTAGCACTAAATGCGTGCCCTGCATGTCTGTGAGGAAAAAATGCACGCAAAATCCTGCAAGTAAAAAAAATTAGGAGATGCTCTTCTTTAGTCTGTCACTCGGGGTGAATCTAGGGACTACAAGAGAAATCAGAGGACATTCCGCTCCACTCCACATCATAGACAAAGTTCTCCTACAAAATAAGCCACAACAACATAAACTTGGTAATAAAATGTTAGTGGAGTCGCCAATCCTTTTTTAGTGTATTTGGTGCACACATGTAAAAAATCACACCAGTTTAAGGGGTGTGGTTTGCCTCTTTAAACTATTGGTAACATGCAGAAAGAAGTGGAATAACTGAGCATACTATATAAAAAGAAGCATGCAAATGTAATCTAAAAACTAAAATAAAAATAAACATAAATAAACACAAGCTCTGAATGAGTCAAATGACATAATAATGCAAATGGTGGCTCTAGGACACTCTTATTGAGCACTTGTAGTAAGGAGAGAAATACTTTACCCTCTTTCCAAAGGTCCCTAGAAAATGGTTCTAGCTCTCAATGCAAGGATGTGATTATCCCAAGCTTGCCTCAGTGCAGTATCCCTCTCTCTCTACTGTGTGGACTGAGCTTGTTGGATGGCCAACAAGTGAGTCCCCTCTATCTTCAGCTCTGGGTCACACACTATTGGTATTGCTTGGGCAATTCTATCCAGCATAACAATGTGATCACCCATTCTTCATCTCATGGTGGCTTTATATAGGGGATTTCAAATCCTCCTTCCCTCCCTTGGTACAATGTGGATGGTGGCCCAAGCGAGAGGTATGATTCCTTTGTGTGTTTCAAATATTCCATTGTGTACTCACATAGTGTCTAAGGAGGCGTTGGTGGTTGTCCTTAGGCGACTTCAAGTAAGGAGTAACTTTTCCTTTTCTTTATGTGGTCTCGGATAGTGACATTTTCCCACTCTTAGAAATGCACACTTATCGGGCCAAAAGGCACGCAGAAGGAACTCTTATCGAAGGATAGTGTGTGCAATCAACATTTAAGACTAGTTCATATTTTATTTTCCTTAAACCTTTGATATTTTTAAATACTTTCTGGATCCTGTAATGTCTTCCAGCCTTGTAAATCCGTTGGCTTGACATTAATTAATTTCATCTTCTGCTGTACAATTTTCTAGCGTTAACAACATCCAACATGAATTTCTTGTTTGGGAACCTGATTCATTAGAGAAGTCATTCAGGTTCGCAAGAAAAATTGAATGTAAAATTATGCTGACAAGGAAGCCTACCACTCACATCTATAAAGATGGAAGTGTTTCTACTCATAGACTTCCACAACCTACAAGGTTGACACCACAAAAATTGGAAGAAAAAAAATCAAAAGGGATTTGCTACAGTTGTGATAGTAAATACACTAAAGATCATAAGTGTGCTGAGAAGAAATTAGTTTACATAGATTGTGAATAGGAGGAAGAAAATGAACAAGAAAATTCAAAAGAAGAGGATATACACCAGGAAGAAACCCTAGAAGAAGAATAAATGAGTCTGACCATCTCCTATAATGGATTGGTAGGAATTACCACTCCTAAAACCTTCAATATAGAAGGACATATCAAGGTGAAAAAGGTAATAGTGTTTATTGATTCGTGTAGTACCCATAATTTTATTCATTGTAAGGTAGCCAAGGAATTTAATTGTTTCCTATACCCAACACCAAAAGGTCAAGTGATGGTTGCAAATGGAGGAACTATAAATTTATCTAGAAAATGCCATAATATCAAGCTAACCATGGGGGAATATGTATTGAGTAGTCCAATGCATTCCATTCCAATGGGAGGTGTTGATGTTGTACTAGGAGTATAATGGTTACAATATTTGGGGATGGTAGTTTTTAATTTTCAATATTTTTTCTTGAAAAAATTTTCGGAAGGAAGGGAAATCGAATTACGGGGTATCGTAGGGAAGCCGGAAAGATAATAAGCTATAATTTCATGATGAAGCTTTTGAAGAAAGAACAACGAGGCGTAATTTCATAATTATGCTCACTAGAAGTTCCAATATCAAAATCATCTATTTCTCCATATCTCCAAAATGTCTTGTACAATCATTCCAAGGTGTTTGAAACTCCCAAAGCACTCCCACCTATTCATTATAATAATCATGCTATTTATTTGATTCCACGAATTTTTCCTCCAAAAATCAGGCCTTACAGATATCCTTATGTCCAAAAGAGAAAAATTGAACGTATGATTGCAGAAATGTTAGAGGCTCATATAATTCCACCTAGCCAAAGTTCTTACTCTGCTCTAGTAGTATTGGTGGACAGGAAGGATGGATCATGGTGCATGTGTCTGGATTATAGGGACCTCAATAAGCTCACTATTAAAGATAAATTTCCCATTCCTATGATTGATGAATTATTCGATGAATTGCATGGAGCAATTTATTTTATTAACTTGGATCTTCATTCAGGATATCATCAAACTAGAATGAAAACTAAATATATTCCGAAAATAACATTTTGAATTCACGAGTCATTATGAATTTTTGGTCATGCCTTTTGGCCTTACCAATGCACATTCTACATTTCCAAGATTGATGAATTCTATTTTCAAACCCTTCCTTGGAAAATATGTGCTGGTATTTTTTGATGACATAGTAATCTACAATAGGTCTTGGAAGGATCATGTTCAACATGTTGAGAGGGTGCTCAAACTATTGGAGGAGAAACAATTATATGAAAAAATATCCAAATGTTTCTTTGGAGTACAACAGATGGTATATCTGGGTCATATTGTATCTCATGAGGGTGTTAAAGTAGACCCTAATAGAATTAAATCCATTAAGGAATGGAAATTCGCCACAACCATAGAGTAGTTGTGAGGATTTCTTGGGTTAAGAAGGTATTATCGCAAGTTTGTTAAGAATTATGGGGGAATAACAGCACCTCTAACAACATTATTGAAGAAAGATGCATTTTCATGCACTCCTAAAGCAAATAAGGCCTTTGAACATCTTAAAGAGGAAATGTGCCTAGCAATAGTCTTATCTATGCCAAAATTCACAAAACCCTTTATGGTGGAATGTGATGGCTCGAGAAATGGAATTGGTGTTTTAATGCAAGAAGGAAGACCCATCTCTTTTGAAAGTCGTCCAATCATAGGAAAGTATTTACCAAAATCTATTTATGAGAAGGAAATGTTGGCAATACCACATGAACTAAAGAAATGGCGACCTTACTTAACGGGAAGACACTTCAAGGTAAAAATTGACCATGATAGTCTTAAGAAAAAATGGGTCACAAAGATGTTTGGTTATGACTTTGAGATCATATACAAAAAAGGAAAGTTAAATGTTGTTGCAGATGCACTCTCAAGAAAGTATGAAGAGGTGGAAGCATTTCTTTGTACCATTTCTATTATCCAACCAGATTGGATAACTAAAGCAAGGGATGAATGGAAGAAGGACGAAGAAGTGTGGACACTCATTCAAAAGTTGTAGCAAGATCCTAGCACATCTGATACATTTAGTTGGAAAAATTATTCCTTATGGTACAAAGTTCACTTATATATTTGCAACAATTCCCAACTAAAAAAAAAGATTATTTTGTAATTGCACACTTCTCCTTTAGGAGGACACTCGGGATTTTTAAAAAATTACCACAGGGTGAAGAAGGAATTTTTTTAGGATGGACTTAAATCTGATATTCAAAATTTTGTGGCAGAATGTTTGGTTTTCTAGCAAAATAAATTTGAGACAATTAAGACCCTGGGTATTCTACAAACTTTATCCATTCCAAGTCTTCTACAGGCAATGATTTGACCTCTGATGCAACCCTTTTTGATGTTGCATTCTTGCACATTCACATAATAGCAGCGGGACCAAAGATTCTTCCTTATACAGACATGGTTAAGTGGGCAATTGACCACTTAAACATTGAAGATAGAATTTTCAAGAATTTGAGAGGAGAGATTATGGGTTGTTTCAAAGCAGAGGATTTAGTAGAAATGTATCATATACCAACCCTGCAGTAGAGATATGACAATAAGTATGTGTAGACTTTCGAAGAAAAACATCCAGATCTTATCAAAGTCATCCATGAATGGAAGGACAATGAAGGGACATTGAAGCAAGACAAGTCTGGTATGTATCCAATTGCACAAATGCCTAATCCTCATTTTTATGCCGCTGGTATGTTGTGTAGAATATTTTCCAAGCCTAATAGTACTAGATTTTCAAGATATTGGGTTCCCCTAATTGATGCAATCGTCAATTCATCTATCCTAAATTTGGCAGACATTATATCCAATTACCTAGTGAAGCATATCACTAAATATAGGAATAAAAGAAGTGTTTCGCTTAGAAATACCTCCATTTTATATGTCCGCTTATGTCCTGGACGCCATTTTTTTTACTTCTAATTTTCCTACCATGGGTTAGAAATGGACCACCAAAAACCCTACCCTGATTCATATCTACCATAGAGAACTCTGGGATTCCAAGTTCCACTTGCACTTCTATAAAATCTGCTACGGAGTCATATTCCCCATGCATCAAATGATTTTCAACAAAAAGGCCCCAAGGGTTTCTGAAGAAGCTAATGTAGATATTCTTCCCATAGCAAGATGGTTTGCTGAAGAAAATTTCACATATATTAGATTATTTGGGAGTTATGCTTCTCCCTATGTTTTACCTTACTATGTTCCAGACAAATTACTTGCAAGAGAAATAGCTGTTGAGATTTTTTGTATATTAATCTAGAGAAAATCTCTTGGATATGCCAACAATAGGTTTTGTTGCAAAACTGATGGCATCAAATCAACATGAGGAGATATTCTATCCTAGTTTGGTGTGATAGAATTAATTATTCAGTTTCTTCTCTATTCTATATATTGTAAGCTTGTAGAGGCAAAACATATGAGATGTGAGGAGCGTTTAAGAGGAAGTGTAGATGAGTAATTCTACTGTTGTAATCTCCTATTGATGAATAAGATTGTCGGTACCTCTATTTCGTGGATGTAGCCCAGATTGGTTGGGTGAACCACATTAATTGTTGTCTTCATGTTTGATTGTTGTGTGTATGATTTTAATTAGTTTTCCACTGCATAACTCTGGAAATTGGTATCGAAGCTCCATTTTGTGTGTTTTTGTATTTGTTTCTGCGTGGCTGTAGTGGATGCAACCGAGTCTGCTGTGTGAGACCGTGAGACTGAGTTTCTTCCAAGCTATGATAAGGCTACTGTTGATAGCGAAATGAAAAGCGTTGTGACATGCACATCCTATGAATTGAAGTTTGGACAGCGCGTTAATTCACTGTGCGTGAATTGGAGGTGCTATGAGCTGGATTTTTTTGAAGTTCTCGAAGTATGCCTCTTGGTTCTGCATCATGTGACTTGAAAAAGGAACAACACATGAACTGAAATATTGGGCAACATGGATTCACACTCATGACATCTATTTAAGAGCCAAGGGTTTTGAGATGTTAGGCATTGGGCTTCCAATATCTGAAGTTGTCGAGCTGTGATATGGTAAGGAGGTGCATTAATGTGAAAAATTTATTTTCATTGTAATGCCATTTTTAAATCGATTTGTATTAATGCAATTTTTTAAATTGATTTGTATTGAAATTTTAAATGAACATTTGTGTTATAATACCATTTAAAATCGATACCTTGTATATCGATTTTTTTCAATATGCCATCATATTGGGCCTAGGACTAAGTTTTTTCGATGGTGGAATGTGCGAAAGGAATTGCATTTTTTTTTTAAAGGGCATTTTAATCAAAATTATTAATTTTGATTAAAATAAAATATTCATTTATTAAGATTTGAAATTGGAAATTTTTTGACACAAACTACTCAAAATGTCAAAAACTCAAAGTGCTCAATTTAAGATCGAGAAGTTTAATAGGAAAAATAACTTCGAGATCTGGAAAGTTAAGATGCATGATCTACTCGTACAACAAGGTGTGGCGAAGGCACTTTTGTGAAAGTCAAAACAACCTTAAACCTTGACAGATGACGAATGGAGTGACATCGATAATAGAGAACTGAGCGAAATACGGTTGTGTTTGGCAGATGATGTGTTATTTAACATCGTGTCAGAGAAAACAACTGCTGGTTTATGGCAAAGCTAGAAAAAATGTACATGTTGAAATCCTTAACCAACAGGATTCTTCTGAAAAGAAATTTGTACAGCTTGCGCATGAAGGAAGGTACATCAATAAATAGTAATTTGAATACCTTTAATACTCTCTTGGTGCAATTAGATAGCATAGAAGTAAAATTTGATTCAGAATATAAAGTTGTAACTTTATTATGCTCGCTACCTGAGTCATGGGATCATTTTGTTACTTCTATAAGTCTTAGTTCATCATAAACCCTTGAATTTGATGATGTTATTGGAGCTATGCTGTCTAAGGAAACCAGGAAAAGGTCAAATTTAGAAATCTCTACATCAGAAGCAATGATGGTTAGAGGTCGATCTAAAGAAAAACACTTCAGTCAGAAGAACAACTCTCGGTCAAAATCAAAAGGGAAGAAGAGTAAGCTAAAATGTTGTTTTTGTGGAAAATTGGGACATTTGAAGAAGGACTATTGGAAGAGACAAAAATATCCAAAGGAGACTCTTCAACAGAAAATAAAGAAGCAAACACGACAGATACAGGTTCAGGTTCAGCATCTGGTTCAGGTATAAGTGATGAAGTTCTATCAGTTAATTTGTTAAATCATGATCAAAATTGGCTATTAGATTCTGGTGCGTCCAATCACATGTGCATTCATAAAGAGTGGTTTAAATCTTATAAATCAATCAATGATGGAGTTGTTTACATGGGTAATGATTTCTCTTGTAATGTTGTGGGAACTAGAATCATCCAGATTAAAATTTTTGATGGGACAAATAAAATCTTAACTGATGTAAGACATGTGCCTGAACTCATAAAAAATCTTATTCTCTAGGAGTGTTAGAAACAAATGGATATAAAACTTTTATTCAAGGTGGAGTAATGAACATTTACAAAGGAGTCCTTTTAGTAATGAAAGCAAAGAAGGTTGGAAATATTTTTCAGTTAGAAGGAAGAACAAAGTCAGATCATGCTTCTACTGTATTTGAAAACGACAATGATTCTATTCAAATATGGCATCAATGGTTTGGCCATATGAGTGAAAAATGATTAAAAATAGTATTTAATCATATGTTACTTCCTAGTTTAAAATATTCTAAGTTAGATTTCTGCAAACATTGTATATATGGGAAACAAAGCAAGCAGAAATTTAAAATTGGAAAACATACTAGGGAGGGAATCCTTGATTATATCCATTCTGATGTTTGGGGTCCATCTCCTACAACCTCATATGGAGGATCATATTATTTTGTATCTTTTATAGATGATTTCTCTAGCAAAGTATGGGTCTACATGTTAAAAAGAAAGTCTGATGTATTCACAGTTTTCAAGCAGTTTAGAGAATTAGTAGAAAATATCACTGGTAGAACCATTAAATGTTTAATAACTGAAAATGGTGGTGAGTTTACTTCAAAGGCATTTGATATCTATTGAAACGAAGTTGGGATCGAAAGACATAAAACTACTGCTTATACTCCTCAGCAAAATGGAGTTGCTGAACGCATGAACATGACTCTCTTAGAAAGAGCAAGAAGTATGTTCAGTAACGCCAATTTGCAGAAGGAATTATGGATAGAAGTAGTATCTATGACTTGCTATTTGATAAATTGATCACCATCAACTGCAATAGGGTGCAAAATTCCTCAAGAGGTATGGAAAGGTCATCCTTGTGATTATTCTAAACTGAAAGTTTTTGGTTGTGATGCATATGCTCTAATTCTAAAACATCAACGTTATAAATTAGAACCTAAATAAAAAAGATATATATTTGTTGGATATGGTGATGGGATTAAGGGATACAGGTTTTGGGATCCTACAACTCAAAATATCATCATTAATAGAGATGTTAAATTCAATGAATCTTCACTTGATAATCCAGATGTAGATAATAAATTGAAACAGGAAAATGTACCTAAGTTTCAACATATTCAGTTTGAATCCAGTTCAAATACTAATGATAGTTCAGATGAACAAGTTTCAGATGCAGATTATCAACAATTTTTAGATGCAGATCATGAAGAAGTTCCTACAGATAATAATCAGTAAATTGTGGAAGAACCAGAAACATCTCTAAGGAGGTCCACGAGAATCAGACGTCCTCTTAAAAGGTATGATGATTATGTTACTTCAGTTTCTTTAACCGCTAATGATGATGAACCTTTATGCTATCAGGAAGCTGTAGAAGGTTCTAACAGTAATAAGTGGAAAGAAGCTATGAAGGATGAGATGAAGGCATTAGACAAGAATGCCACATGGGATCTGGTGGAACTTCCTAAAGACAAAAAAACTGTGGGATGTAAATGGGTTTACAAATTGAAAAGGGGTGTTGATGATAAAGAAGACAGGTACAAAGCGAGGCTGGTCGCAAAAGGTTTTTCTCAGAAAGCAGGAATTGACTTTCATGAGATATTTTCACCAGTTGTTAAAATTGTTTCAATTCGGATTGTCTTAGCATTAGTTGCTTTACTTGATTTAGAATTACAACAACTAGATGTTAAGACTACATTTTTACATGGAGATCTATATGAAGAGATTTATATGGAACAACCTGAAGGTCTTGTTCAAATCGCAACAAGAAATTTGTCTGCAAGCTCAAGAAATCATTGTATGGTCTAAACAAGTCACCTCGACAATGGTACAAGAAATTTGATTCTTTCATGATGAGCCAAAATTATATAAGAAGTGAATATGATCATTCTATTTACTTTAAGAAATTAAGTAATGGCATATTCATTATCTTAGTGTTGTATGTTGATGATATTCTTTTAGCAAGCAAAAGCATAATTGAGATCAATAGGTTAAAGGCTCAGATGGCTAAGACGTTTGATATGAAAGATCGAGGAGCAGAAAGACAGATTTTGGGCATGGAGATTTTCAGAGACAGGAGCAATGGTAAGCTATGGTTATCACAAAAGAACTATATTGAGAAAATACTCTTAAGGTTTGGTATGAACAATGTGAAGCTAGTTTCAATCCCTTTAGCTTCCTTTTTAAGCTTTCTTCAACTTTATGTCCTAACACAAATGAAGAAAAGGAATATATGTTTCGAATACCTTATGCTAATGCAGTAGGAAATTTGATGTATGTGATGGTTTGTACATGACCAGATATTTCACATGCAGTTGGGGTTTTCAGTAGGTATATGGAAAATCCAGGGAAAGAATACTGGTCAGCAGTGAAATGGGTGCTTCGGTATCTGAGAGGCACAAGTGATTATTATATCACTTATGAGAGAAGTAGTGAATTTGTTTGCGGATATGCTGATTCCGATTTTCAGGTGATTTGGATAAGAGAAGGTCAACTTCAGGATATGTCTTTACTCTTGCAGGTGGAGCTATTAGCTGGATGTCAAAGCTACAAAACATTGTTGCTTTATCCACTACAAAAGCAGAATGCATAGCTGCTTCACATGCTTGAAAATAAGAAGTTTGGTTGAAAGGTTTGTTTGGTGAGTTTGGTGGGTTGCAATACAACATTAAGTTATTTTTTGATAGTCAAAGTGCAATTCACTTGGCTAAAAATCCAGCCTATCATAGTAAATCGAAGCATATACCTATAAAGTACCATTTTGTAAGACAGGTTATCACTGAACGGGGAGTCTCTCTTGAAAAAGGTACATACAAAGGAAAACTGTGCAGACATGTTCACGAAACCAGTTTTATTAGAGAAGCTACGATGGTGTCTGGCTTCTCTTGGCTTGCAAAGAAAATAAAAATAATAAAGGAACGAGGTATCAGGCTAATTGTTGTCAAGGTGGAGATTGTTGAGATTTTTCATATATTAATTTGGAGAAAATATCTTGGATATGCCGACAATAGTTTTTTGCTGCAAAACTGATTGCATTAAATCAGCATGAGGAGATATTCTATACTATTTTGATGTGACAGAATTAATTATTCAGTTTCTTCTCTCTTCAATATATTTTAAGCCTGTAGAGGAAAAACATATGAGATGTGAGGAGTGTGGAAGAGGAAGTGCAGATGAGTAATTCTGTTGTTGTAATCTCCTGTTGATGAATAAGATTGTCGGCACCTCTGTTTGGTGGATGTAGCCGAGATTGGTTGGGTGAACCACGCTAATTGTTGTCTTCATGTTTGATTGCTGTGTGTATGATTTTAATTATTTTTCCACTGCGTAACTCTGACAATAGCATATCAACTTGTCAATGGTGTCACAAAGAACTTGAAAGATGGTAAAAAGGATATTAGGCCTACTTTCCCTCTACAATGTGCACCTTTGCTCTGGCCAATATTGGCCATATATAAAAAGAAGTTCCCAAGATTTAGTTGTTGAAATTGGCATTTATGCCAAGAATATTATATGATCCTAATGATGTGATAAAAAATTACATCATAGAGCTAAAAATGAGGCCTTTTTTAAAGGAAGAAGATAAATTTGATGATTTATTTTGAGGCATGGAAAATTTCTCTGATATTACCAAATACGTCTCTAGTCAATTAAGCCAAGAAGATGTTGAAGCTTTTAAAGGATATAAAAACAATAGACTAGAAAAGGTTCCTTTGAATCTGTTGACTATTGAAGATGAAAAACTCACTCCAAGTGTTAGTATAGATGATGAAATGAAAAATATATCTGAAAATGAATCAGGTAATCACAGCAGCAGTCTGATAATTCAGATCAATCTGAGGAATCCGAATCTAAGAAAGAAAACTCATATATTGACGAAATTCTTCAAGAGATAGAAGTGTTGGAGAAAACAAATAACAATGGGAAAAAATCAAATTCGGAAACAGTTCAACATACTCATAGCATGTTAGATCAATCCAAGCCCTCTCAAGTAACAGATCTAGTGAATGAATGGGAAGAATTTTCTCAAGCAATAAATAATTCAAAAAAAAATCCCAATATTGATCAGACATCAATTTTTCAAACACTAGAACCTTCATAGAAAATAGTTGAAACTGTCAATCCGCTACAAAAGTTCCAATAGTGCATGATAAAGAAATCATACTAGCCTACCCTATAGATCAGATAGTTATGCAGATTCAAGATATTACGTCATTAGACATTTTCTACAGTCCTAGCTACAAAGTTTTGGTTAAAAGGAATAAAAGAAGAAGGATTGATGAAACAACTCCAAAACCAACAGATGAATCAGTTTATGTAATTTGGAAGGATTCCTCAGATGATCCCACTGAACATCTAACCAAGTTATCACAATATGTAAGGGCATATTCGACCACTACTGTTGATAAAGCTACTGAGGTTAGAATATTGTTGAAACAAAAGGAAGCCAAAGTACAAGAATTAGAATAGTTGCTAAATGAAGAGAAATCTAAGTCCATTGAGCAGATCAAAATAAGCGCAGCTCAATTTCATGAAGATATTGAAAACCTCAAATTGAAGTCTCAAACAAAGCTCAATGAAAATCAAGCACATCTGGAAAAAGTTGTGGCTGAATTACAGAGTCAACCATAGTTAGAAAAATTCATCAAAGAAGACCTTGATGTAAATACTATGTTAAATAAACAACAAGAAATTTTTTATCACCAAGCTTCCATGATTTATTCTTATTGTGATTCCAATAAGATAATGATTCAACAAATAGCAATTCAAAAATTGGAATTTGAAACACTTGAAAAGAAAATCGAAGAACACATTCAGTGGAAAATTTTAGACACAGGAAAATAATCTAATCTACCACAAATAGATAAGCTTCACAAATAATTTTTATTCACAGAATGGAGAGCACAAATTAATCAAGCACAAAAAGCAGCAGCCAAGACATCCAAGAAATCAAATGAGATTATTCATTCTATATGTGATCAATTGTTTAAAACATAACTTCTTAAAGAAAACACGCCTGATGTGTTTTCAGGGACAAAGGAAGTATAACTAAAGTGGAGACAGAAAGAAGATGCACGAGAGGAAATGATCAAAAAAGTTAATAAGTTTGATCAAGAAAATTACTGGAATTTTCTGATCAAACCTTACCATCAACATCAAACTTTGCAGTCTCTTACAGATTTAGAAAAAAAATCTCAGTCAGTAATCTCAAATGCTATTTTCAAGGGACAAATTCAGTCACGGATATCATAGCTATCTCAACTTAAAGCAATGCTAGATATTTGTCAACTTCATGATCACACTCAGAAAGAAAGGAAGGATTTGCAAATTCAAGATTGTTAGTTCAGAGTTCCTAGATTATTGTTTAAGTTAAGTTTTTAGAGAAAGGTTGTTTGAAACCTCCTCTACATTTTTGTAATAATTTAATTTTAGTTTGTAACTAGTTTAGTATTTTAACCCTTCTCATGCATTTAGAGAAGGGTCTAGAATTTTATTGAGAAAATTTGCAAAGAATGCTTAATTGTAAGTAAGTTTGTGAATGCCTTGATAAAGTAATGGAACATGACCTTTTCAGTTATATATATCATTCTTTTGATCAATGTTGATGCAATTTTGTATTCTTTGAAAGACTTATTGATAGAGGAGTTGAATGTAGCCTATTATTGCTGATCAAAAGAACAAAGAAGTACACATTTGGTACTATTATCATGTATGCTAATTCTGTTATTGAATATTAGTGATGAATTTAGCTTTCATGAATTATATATGAAATCGATTTTTTTTATCTGAAATATCAGTTGCACTACTGTACGATATAAATATAGAAATTGGTTTGTTTTATATATGATCATCAGATGTATGTGATATATTTCTCATTTTATTTTGATTAACTATTTTTTCAAGAGAATCATCTTACAAAGTAATAATTATATTAAATTTGTGATGATCTTCATCATCACAGATTGAATATATATCATTTTAGATCGCATCAAAGTAGTGTTATCCTGGGTTAGATTAAATTAGGTTTAAATTCAAAGTTTTGCATTTTAGAATAAATTTGTTTTAGTTTTTAGTAATTCTTCATGTAAATCCTTCGAGAGAAACCCAAAAATCAAACAAAAAATCCAAATCTGGGAAACTGGTCCCATTATATCCATTTGAAGCCATCATCCCAAACGGAAAAGGAGTTGTCTTAAGGTCTGGGCCGGGTGGTTATCCCCCTTGTTGTTGCCACAGATATCTGAGGCCTCAACATTTTTGGTGCTAGAAGGAGGGCAACTATGAATGGAATATAAGTCTAAACTTCAAACTAGAAGCCTTCATAAGAGTCTATCTCCCCAAAAGCATTCTACAAATTCCCGATCACACTCTAGATCACCAACTTAGAAATCAGAAATAGTAGAAACCTTTCCATAATCTCCTGAAGTATCGCGACAATCATCTACTTTAGAATTCACTCTCGAGTCTCCCGAATTTCAGTATTTAATTCATAAATTAGAAGGAATATCTATTTCTACTGAAAATCCTGTTAACCAAGAAGATTATGAGGAAAGTGTTATTTATTTAGAGAAACTGGTATATTAACTAGATCTAAAAGTGATAAACTTGTAATTCTAACTTTTTAATTTCCAATTGAATCATTTCGTAAAAAAAATCCTATATCCAGATCTAATTCAGATACAAGTGAAGACACATCAAATTTCCCTTCAGTTACTTCTTCACATCCTCTTATTCAATCTCCATGTTCTTAGTCTTCCATTTCCTCTACTCAAACAATCAGTGTTGTTACAAGTAGTACTGTTCGAGTTGTAAGTTCTTCATTCATTCACCCTACTTCTGGATCTACTTCTATATCTTCACAAAGCTCAAATCCAATTATGGCTAATTGACCTTGGATGAATCGTGGTGTTGTATTAATAGCCAATCCAAATCCTCTTCCAAATCATCCAAAAAAATGGTTACCTAAATATAATCCAGATGATGGTAAGAACATATCAATAATTTTATGTTATCCATGAATCTAAATGGAGTTGCTCATGAAGATATTGTAGTTATATTTTTTCCTTATACTTTACAAGGATCTACAGGATCCTGGTATTTTTTACTTCCACCAAGATCTATTGCCGATTGGGCAACTTTTGAACAAGTTTTCCTTGCAAAATTTGCAGATGATAGAACTATCGCATCCCTAATCAATGCTCTTTCCAATCTTAAAACAAATTTAGGGGAAAGGATCAAAGATTTCAACTCCAGATTTAACAAGTTATTAAAAAAATTTCCAACTGCTTCAAAACCTGTTGTTGATGTACAAATAGAATTGTATATTTCTTCTTTACCTTCTAATATAGTTATTTTTGTAGATAGAGCTGGTAAAGCTACCCTTTTAGAGAACATGAAAGAAGCTCTTGTTGTAGAGAAAAGAATCTTAGCATTAGAAAAACATTCAGAGATAGAAAATAGGAAATCCAAAAAAGTGACATTTAGTCAAGATTAAAAAAAGAAGGTCTTGAAATATCCATTTGATCTTGAAGGTCTTCAAAAAGTATTAAAGACTATGTCAAATGATACGATTGAAATAAAAAAACAGGTTGTTGAAACCTCAACCGCTAAAAAATCATTTCGCCCATTTAACATAAATCCTTATTCAACATCTCAACCGCTAAGACTGTGGATAATCCGGCAAACTCTTCAGTAAACAGAAATCCTTATTCAAGATCTCAACCTCGAAATGTACTTTCAAATGTTAAATGTGATCAAGATATTGAAGATCCCTCACCATCTGAATAAGAGTTAGAATCTAAGGAAGAAGTTGAATTAAATGGTTTATGGGATTTCATTCTTCCCATGGAGGAAGAAAGTGAAGCTATGCCTGTGTCTACAAGAAGTAAATCTTCTTCTAATTCAACTATATCAAATTAGAAACAAATATCTCCCCCCACCAAAGAGAAGACAGTAGTTAGAAAATCTAAAACTTTTCAGACAAATTCTATTCCACCAGATCCCAACACAACTTCTAAAACTTTGATAGTTTCAGATACAGTGGAATATTATATAGTTGAAGATATGAAAAGGACTAAAGAAAATATTTCATTACACGAAATGACCAAACTCAAGCAAAAGAAGAAAATTTTTCTTAGAGAACTCAAGGCAATCCCCATAGAACCTACACAACCACCATTTATAGCACAAGCTTCTAAAGATATAGGAAAACCTCCATAGTCTGCAAACAAAGTAAATCCCAATGATCTGGTTTTAATTGGTGATAGATTTATTTCACACACTCCTCCTTTACTTTTGACTTGTGATATTTTCAACAAAAATGTTCATAACTGTCCTATTGATTCAGGAATTTCTTCAAACATTATGCCAACAACGATATGTAAAAAATTGAATATTACTCCTCAAAATTCAGTTGTACATATAGTTCAATTGGATAGAACAAGAGTTGAATTTATTGGAGAAATTTTGTCAGTATCTATTAGGTTATCATCCAATCCAAAGGTACTGAAAGTAATTGATATTTTGGTCACAGATATCCCTGAATTTTATGGTCTTATTCTAAGTAGGGATTGGTCTGAAAATTTACATGGATATTTTGCTATCGATTGGTCATACATATGGTTACCATACAATGGAAAACCAAATCAAATCAGAATTGAACGTGAAAAATTCATGAAACATATAGTCACTGAACTAGAAGAAGCAAATGAATCTGTAGCCTTCACCAATAATATCATAGGAAATTATTTAGCTAAATCATTTATTGGATCATTCAATGCTCAGGTTTCACCTTTTTCAATAAACACTACTATTTCTCAAATTGAAAATTTTTCTCAAACAGATGCTTCTAGATGTGTTAATCTTAGTAATCAACTTCCAAAACAATCTTTATTTTGGACTCTATACTTTGATGGTTCAAAATTAGAAGATGGTGCAGGAGCAGGTTGCATTTTAATTGATCCATAAGGAGAGAAAACAATGCTAGCTTGTAGACTCGAGTTTCAGTGTACAAATAATACTTTTGAATATGAAGCATTGATACAAGGTCTAAATAAAGCTATAGAATTGAATGTTAAATATTTGCAAGCATATGGAGATTCTGAAATAATTGTTAGACAATTCAGAAATATGATTCATTGTATTTTGGGACATTTAAAACATTATCAAACCTTAGATCATAATCTTACTTCCCATTTTACTGCATTCAATATCTCTACAGTTCCTAGATTACAAAATGCAAGTGCTGATTTGCTTGCTAATGTAGCATCTAGACTCATACCAGCTAAAGAATTTAGCCCAGATAGATTTTCAATTGACTTAATTTTTAGGCCTTCCATTCCTAACAATGTCACAAATTGGAGAGTATTTAATAATGATGCATATATAGTAGAATTTCTTGCATCAAACAAAGCTTATGAAGGTCAGATCATAGATGTACATGAACATAATTTACATATTGAAGATAAACCAAATATTAATTCAATTCCCAAATATGTAGTCAAAATGGAAGATCTCTATGATCTAAAATATAGGTTTAAGAAGGTAACCAATTCAAAAACTCAAAGTTCTACTTTAAATTTTGAATTGATTAATCTTGGTACACCAAAAAACCCTCAAAATATCAACTTAGGTCTTGGTTTAAAGCCTGAAGAAAAGATGTAATTTATTAAATTGATAAAAACATATAAAGATATCTTTGCATGGGATTATTCAGATCTTAAGACATATGATGCTTCCATAATTTAGCATACCATACCTATGATCTCAGATGATAAGCCTATTCAACAAAAACTTAGAAAAATTCATCCCAATTTAGGAAGTCAAATTAAATTTGAATTAAAAAAAATGCTCAAAGCCAGAGTCATTTTTCCTTTTAGAAATTCGAAATGGGTGTCAAACATGGTTCCAGTTAGGAAAAATAATGGAGACATTAGGATTTGCATAGAATTTAGAAATTTAAATAAAGCATGTTAGAAAGATAATTTTCCCTTACCCACCATGGAACAGATATTACAATTAGTTGCAGGATCTGAATTGATGTCTTTTCTCGGCAGATTTTCAGGATACAATCACATCATGGTACACCCAGACGATATATTAAAGACAACATTCAAAACAAAGTAGGGAACATATGCATATCAAAAAATGCCTTTTGGACTGATTAATGCTGGTGCTACATTTCAACGTGCTATGGATATAGATTTCAGAGGAATAATAAATAGCTCAGTTGTTATATACTTAGATGACATTATTGTTTACTCTATGCATATAAATAATCACATTAATCACCTAAAAAACATTTTTGAAAGATGTAAAAATATGGTATTTCCTTGAATCCAAAAAAGTGTTATTTCGCCTTATTAGAAGGTAAATTATTGGGATTCATTGTTTCTAAACAAGGAATCCATATAAATCCTGATAGGATTCAAGAAATTGAAAATATTCCTCTAGCACACAATAAAAAAATAATGCAATCATTTTTAGGACAAATTAATTTTGTAAAGAGGTTTGTTCCAGATTTTTCCCAAATCATCTTACCCCTACAATCAATGATCAAGAAAAATTCAATTTGTAAATGGGGAAAAGAAGAGAGAAATTCATTTGAGTTGATAAAAAAATCCATCATTGAAGCTCTCTCCTTAACAACTCCTAATTTTCTTAAAACATTTGTATTATATACATTTTCTTCTCATATATCATACGCAACAGTTTTGACACAGTTAAATAATAAAAACAATGAAGCACCAATTGCATTTTTCAGTTCTAACCTTCATGGTGTTGAGTTAAATTATTCAGCTATGGAAAAACAAGCTTATTCTGTGTTTAAAGCTTTGAAACATTTCAGAACTTTTCTCCTAAAAACACATACTAAAATAATACTACCTTACTCAACAGTAAGGAAATTATTAGTTCAACGGGAAGTAGGAGAGAAGACATAAAATTAGGTTACAACACTTGAAGAATATGATGTAGAGATACATTTGGCTAAAATTGTTAAAGGACAAGGTCTTTGTAGGATGTTAACTAGAGCCTCTCATTTACCAACAGAGGAAGATCAATCAAATGAAATACAACTATCTAAGGTAAGCCTAAACGATTCTCAATCACAATATGCCGATCTGGAATTTTTATTGAAAAATGGATATGCTCCAATATATCTCAATTATACAACAAAGTGTGCTCTGAGAATTAAAGAAAATAAATATCAACTTATATATGATGTGTTATTTAGGAGAAATTATGATTCTATATTGTTGAGATGTTTAGAAAAAATTGAAGCTGAAAAAGTAATGCAGGAATTACATGATGGACCAGCTGGAGGTCATTTCAAAGGAAACAGTATAGCTCATAAAATACTACATGCTGGTTATTATTTTCCAATTCTATTTAAATATGCACATGAATATGTGAGAAAATTTAAAGTATGTCAAACTGTAGCACGAAGAGAAAGGAAAGCAGCATTTCCATTACATCCAGTAAATATCCAACAACCATTTTAACAATCGGGGTTAGATATTATAGGTGAAACAACTCCTAACTCTTCAAAACATCACAGGTATATTCTAATTGCAACTGATTACTTCACAAAATGGGTAGAAGCTATCCCATTGAAGGTGGTTAGTACACAAAGTATTACAGATTCTATTGGTCAGTTCATAAGCACCAGGTTTGGTCTCCCATCAGCTTTGATATTTGATAATGCATCTTACATTTCTAGAAATTCCATGATATAATTTACTTTGAAAAGAGGTTTTAAATTAAAATACTCGGCTAACTATTACCCACAAGGTAATGGATTAGCTGAATCTACAAATAAAAACCATATCAGAATAATTAAACGAAATATAGAACACAATCATAAAAATTGGCATAAAGCACTACTATTTTCTCCTTGGGAAGATAGAATCACCCACAAAGCTTCAATAGGTACTTCTCCATTTGTGTTAGTTTATGGGAAAGAAGCGATTTTACCCAGAAACTTAATAATACCATCATTTTCTTTAGTACAGTTTATTGATGAGATTCCTTCCTCTTCCCTTCAACTTAGACAAGATCAAATTCTTAAGTTGGAAGAATAAAGAGAAAAAGCCAAACAAAATCATATCCATCATCAAAAAATAATAAAATCTTCATTTGATTCAACTTCTTCCAGTCCAAAGAATTTTGAAATTGGTGATTTGGTATTGAAGTGGGACAAAATGCATGAAGAAAAGGTTAAACACGCAAAATTTCAAAAACTATGGCTAGATACATTTCAAATAATTGAAGAAATAGGCCCATCAACATTTTTGTTATAGGATTTATCAAGAAAAAAGGATTCTTTGCCTGTTAGTGGGAAAATTGTAAGAAAATATTTCTCATAAGAGGTAATTCCTTCTATCTTTCTAAAAAATGAAATTTCAATAAAGCATTTATTTGTTTTGATGAACTCTCATTTTATATAGCGTTAATATTAATTTATCAGTCCAGAAAAGAAACTTTAATATAGTAAGAAACCTTCTTGCAGAAAATAATTTTAAACCTCGACATTATCATCCAGTATCTTAAAAAGACCTATGATTCATCCCATCTGGAAAACCTTACAAATTTTCAAAAAGAATTCAAAAGAAAATAAAAAGAGATGATTTGAAGAAAAGCATAAAAGATAATAAGTCTCATCATGATATTGTTTACCATGTTCATAAAGAAATATCTAAACTGACATTACTAATACTATCTACCAAAACAGTGTAATGACTTGAGATTATATCATAAAGACAAGGGGTCTCATCAAGAGCCATCTTGATCAGTTTAATTACTATTTGTGAATGGCATTGTCATTATTTGGTTACCAAGGCAAGACAATGGCTTTTAAGCAGATAAAAATATATAAGAGAAAGTTTTCATAAATTAGAATTTACTTATGAAAATTATGAGAAATACTGGATGGAAAGATGGATCATAGCTGGGTAAAAGGTAACCCTTCCAAAAGCTTAAAATTTCCTATTGGAACAGAGGCTCTATCTATGATAAAAAGAGTAAATTTATATATAGATGATCTACAAAGGTTATTTACTTTATCCTTTTTAACTAAGTAAGGTCTGATATAGAATTTCATACTTATATATTTATAGAGGAATTCTCATAAATAGTGAATAAAATAAATTTTCATTGTTTGGCAAAGATATTATTTATTTGAAATTTTCTTCCTTTAACTATTTTGTTTTAAAACAAAAAGGTTCAGAATTTTCAAAAAAATTATCAAAGACATTTGGTTCATCCAAGTGAATCACCAATTGTTGTGCTATACAACAACCCCCCATTTATTTTTATAAATATGGACCCTTTAAAAATAAATAGGAAATTATTTTTATAATTTCATAAAATAAAAAAACTCAGAAAATAAAAATTTTTTTTTTCCTTTAAAAAGCGCATCGCATATTACATATATTATTTCAAAAAAGAATTATAAAACGTAATATATACGAACTGTGAAATGCACTTGAAGCCTTTCAAAGAAAATAATTAAAAAACCTTGTAAAAATATCAAAATCACTGTTTCATTCTTCCTTATTTTTTTTTCGCATCACATTTTAATTAATCAACAAAGCCATAAGAAGCAAATGATATAAGTCAAAATACTGGTAGACCCGACATACAGATAAACTAGGAAATATAAAACCTTTCGCGACCGCGTCCACTTTAAGTTTTTCACATTTCGCATAGCGTGCAACTTATAATATACATTCAAACGTTATCTTATAAAAGTTGCGATCTGCGATTTGCGCAGATCGCATTTCGCAACCTTTAAAGATTAAGCATCGTGAAATATTATAAGAAATGATTGCGAATTGCATATTAAATGAATTCAACATGTGAAAACAACTTATGTCATATCAAATGGAATTTAAGATTTTAACGACTTTAAATGATTGGTAGATCTTACGTGCAAGGCCATGTGATATATTAAATTAGGAATTATGAAAGATGATTGATAGATTGACATCTTCTCACGTGCATTAGAAATCCCTATACTATAGTGCCTCCTATGACACGCATTACATACGAGAGTACATAAACTCCGGGCCAATATCGATCGTGGCAACGTAAACCTAGGTGGGAATATTTGATCCCAGGGAACCATCACAAGGACGGTCAGATGATCGAAGGAACGTCGGTGTCATCCAACAGAGCCTAGAGGAGGGTTACTCAGAGCTATAAGTAAGAAGGTTAATGATTGATTTACTCTTATGAGACTCCTTATATGTTAAATTTTCTTTTCTCATAGGAAATCAATTACTTGGTTGAAGAAGTTCAAAATGAGAAAAATAGGCAAGGAAATCTCTCAAACATAATCCACAGAAGTCACAGATATGTCTTCATTATTTTCAGACACTGTCTGCAACAAAGACTGTGGTAGTTCATCACGGGAGGCAATGTACAAACTCTTCTAATATGAAGGACCAAGGGTGATAGACAAATTTTTTGCTACAAGCACTAATTCGACCTCTAATGCAGCCATTTTTTATGTTGCGTGCTCACACATTCACAGAATAGCAGCGAGACCAAAGATTCTTCCTTATACAAACATGCTTAACTAGGAAATTGACCACTTAAACATTGAAGATAAAATTTTCAAGAATTTGAGAGGAGATATTATGGGTTCTTTCAAAGAAGAGGATTTAGCGACAATGTATCATCTACCAACCCCGCAGTAAAGATATGACAATTAGTATGTGTAGACTTTCAAAGAAAAAAATCCAGATCTTATCAAAGTCATCCATGATTGGAAGGACAATGAAGGGAAATTGAATCAAGACAAGTCTGATATGTACCCAATTGCATAAATTCCTAATCGGTATTGTTATGTTGCCGGTATGTTGTGTAGAATATTTTCCAAGCCTGATAGTACTAGATTTTCAAGAGATTTGATTCCCCTAATTGACGCAATCGTCAATTCATCTATCCTAAATTGGGCAGACATTCTATCTAATTACCTAGCCAATCATATCACTGAATATAGGAATAAAAGAAGTGTTTCGCTCGGAGAAATACCTCCATTTTATATGTCCATGTATGTCATGGACACCATTTGTTTTACTTCTATTTTTCCTACCATAGTTTAGAAATGGACCACCAAAAACCCTACCCTGATTCATATCTACCATAGAGAACTTTGGGATTCTGAGTTCCACTTGCACTTCTATAAAATCTACTACGGAGTCATATTTCCCATGAATCAAATGATTTTCAACAAAAAGGATCCAAGGGTTTCTGAAGAAGCCAATGTAGATATTCTACCCGTTGCAAGATGGTTTGCTAAAGAAAAGTTCACATATATTAGACTATTTGGGAGTTAGGCTTCTCCCTATGTTTTACCTTACTATGTTCCAGACAAATTACTTGCAAAATAAATAGCATATCAGCTTGTCAACGGTGTCACAAAGTAGTCAAAAGATGGTAAAAATGCTATCTGGCCTACTTTCCCTCTATAGTGCAGTACCTTTGCTCTGGCCAATATTGGCCATACATACAAAGAAGTTCCCAAGATTCAGTTGTTGAAATTGGCCTTTGTGCTAGGAAGATTATATGATCCTAATGATGTGATAAAAAATTACATCACAGAGCTAAAAATGAAGCCTTTTTTAAAGGAAGATGATAAATTTGATGATTTCTTTCAAGGCATGGAAATTTTCTTTGATATTACCAAATACGTTTCTATTCAATTAAGCCAAGAAGATGTTGAAGCTTTTCAAGCATATAGAAACAACAGACTAGAAAAGGTTCCTTTGAATTTGTTGACTATTGAAGATGAAAAACACACTTCAAGTGATAGTATAGATGATGAAATGAAATATATATCTAAAAATGAATCAAGTCAATCACAACAGCAGTCTAATAATTCATATCAATCTGAGGAATCTGAATCTAAGAAAGCAAATTCATAAATTGACCAAATTCTTCAAGAGATAGAAGTGCCAGAGAAAACAAAGAACAATGAGACAAAATCAAATTTTGAAACAGTTCAACATACTCATAGCATATTAGATCAATCCAAGCCCTCTCAAGTAAGAGATCTGGTGAATGAATGGGAAGAATTTTCTCAAGCAATAAAGACTTCAAAAGAAAATCCCAATATTGATTAGACATCAAGTTTTCAAACACCAGAACCTTCACAGAAAATAGTTGAAACTGTCAATCCGCTACAAAGAGTTCCAACAGTGCATGATAAAGAAATCATACCAGCCTACCCTACAGATCAGATAGTTTTTCAGATTGAAGATATTCCGTCATTAGACATTTTCTACAGTCCTAGCAACAAAGTTGTGGGTAAAAGGAATAAAAGAAGAAGGATTGATGAAACAAATCCAAAACCAACAGATGAATCAGTTGATGTACTTTTGAATGATTCCTCAGATGATCCCACTGAACATATAACCAAGTTATTGTTGGGAAAAATACTGAGAGGGGGGGGGGGGTGAATCAGTATTTAGGGCTGACAATTTTTACTTTTTCTTTCTCTTAAAACCATATGCTATTTTACAGAATCCAACATGTATGTCTAGAGATCTTATTATGTCTTTACTTAGATCATTGCATCATTCATTCATTAGATGTTTAGTAAGCAGTAAGTGTGAACAGAAATAACAGAACAAACCATCAAACATAAGCCACACATATGAACACCAGTATTTAAGGTGGAAACCCAATTTGGGAGAAAACCACCGCTGCTGTTATCTCAGTCTTCAATATTTATTATAAAGAAAACTTCTTACAATTTATGCTGGCGCAAACGTATACCAGCACGTAGGCACCTACCTACAGAAAGGCTACAACCTTCTCTCGTTTGCCAACTACCACTAGAAGGGAGCTACAACCCCCTCACTGAAGGCTTCGACCCTCAGCACCACTGCGGACCACGTTCCATCAATTTAATACTGGATCCACCAGTTTCCACACAACATACCTTGCAGGCCACCAGATTTATTCATTTTCTTATGTTCACTCGTACCAGTTCTTCATGATTTTTTCAGTCGATCAAACCAGAGATTCATCATCGTCAGATCATTATATCCATGGGTGCATCGTAGATTCAGATTTATCAATTAAGAATAGAGTTCATCCATGCAGATATTCCTTAGAGAAATTTATTCGTTCACCACCCTTGCGCATGCACGCCTTGTACAATAATCGTCTTCTCCATATATAGTTTTTGCCTTTAGTAAAACCATGAGTAGAAACCATTCATTGCTAATGGTATTCCTTTGACAGTATTTCCCTTATTTTACCCCTCGTGCCTCTTTGATTTCTTTTTAATTTATTTATCAATTTGAAGAAATTGAAAAATAAATATATTTACAACTTTGAACTGAACTTTAGGATTAGAGTTACAACCCTTCGCACTTTAAAGAAATATCCAACGCTTTCAAACAATTAACCTTGTGATAAACCTTTGACCCCGAGCCCACATATATAGTCAATAGCCAATCAAATACGTGCATGGTACCATAAGTAAACTTTGCGCAAGTCCATTTTCCGATCACCGTTAGATAGCAAGCTTCCAGATCAATGGCATATATGCATATCGCTCGACCTCCGATGCCGAACGTTAACGTGAAATGGCCCGCCGTACTTTGGTTAATATTCGTGCATCTTCCTCATATGACCACCGTCCGATGGCTTCCCTCCAAATCAACAGTACACAACAATATCGCTGGGCATCCTGGGTCGAACAATAACGCGCGATGGCACGTAGTGGTAAGCGGTTTTGTGAAATCGTACAGAGACGCGTGTCACCCGATCAATGGAATCGCTACCCAACCGAAAATTACTGCTTATCCCCGAAAGGTGGTGCGAAATGGGAAAACTAGCTTCATAAAACCCGCTTGCGGTTTCTGAACAGTGTTCTTATCGGAGTTCAAATATTAAATATGGTTTATTGATCCGTCGGGTCTGGACCTTTATCGCAATCACAAATCTTTTAAATAAGCGCTCCGCTGCATAGTTTTTCGCCGATGCGATCAGTTCTGGACCTTAAACATTTATTAATCATAGTTTTATATGCCCATCAGGTCTAGGCTTTTATCGCAATCGCAAAGATTGTTACCCTAACCCGTTGTCCTTATATTCTCTGATGCGATAAGGGTCCCACCTTGTATCTTAAGTCGCATACAATAATATATCCTCGAACTTCGGTAGATCCTTTGAATTAAGGTTCATTTATATATTTCTGCTGGTTTGGGTGATTTCTCAGAATAATGGTTCTGCCTCTGCCACTGCATCATCTTTTAAGCTGCCTTGCTACCTCTTTGCTGCCTCTGTTTTATGTCTTCTAATTTGCTGCTCCTTTTCCCGAGAGTTGCCATCAAGGACAATCAATTCAACATGATAGGATACAAAACACATATTGCCAACAATCTCCCCCTTTCGACTTGATGGCAACCATGATCAGAAATACATTCAGTAACAACATTCTCCCCCTTTGACATCAAGGGAAAAGGGTAGATCAAAAACCGACAAGGCCATGCTCCCCCTGATATCATGCTGCATCTTCAAATAAAAAGGACTTATATAAGAAAGATCAAAGATGAGACCAGACTACAAAAATTAATTGGAAAGCCAACAATGCATCCTTTCTATATGACCAATGCTCCCCCTTAGCCTATGCATCTAGAGATACCCAACAACACTTCAAAACCAATTTAATCTTCTGAATTCAAGTAGATATGATCTTCTGCATGGAAGAGACTACTCCCAGTTTCTGTCTGAGATATTCGAATGCTTCCCTGGGTAGAGGTTTGGTAAATATATCAGCAACCTGTTCTTTGGAGTAAACATACTCCAATTTCACCTTTTGTTCAAGCACTTGTTCTCGTAAGAAGTGATATTTGATGGGAATGTGCTTGGTCTTGGAATTCATAACAGGATTCTTTGAGATATTGATGGCACTTGTATTGTCACACATAATGGAGATAGGAGGTGAAAATTTGATTTGAAAGTCTTGTAAGGTTTGCATCATCCAGAGAAGTTGAGTGCAACATGATGCGGCAGCCACATATTATGCTTCTGCTGTAGATAAGGCAATAGATATTTTCTTCTTGCTAAACCAAGATACTAACCGGGGCCCCATATAGAATGCACCACCACTAGTGCTTTTCCGATCATCAACACTTCTAGCCCAATCTACATCAGTGTATGCATGAAGAGTAAGATCAACATTCTTTGGATACCATAGTCCAAAATCTTGAGTTCCTTGTAGATATTTGAATATTTTTTTCACAACCTGAAGGTGAGACTCTTTTGGATTAGCTTGGAATTGTCCAAAAATCCCAACTGCATGCATGATGTCTGGTCTTGTCCCAATGAGATAAAGTAGACTTCCTATCATAGATCTGTATTCTGCTTGATTCACCGTGGGGGAATCATCATTAGAACTGAGATTACATCTGGTTATCATTGGTGTACTTACAGGTTTGCAATCTTCCATGCCATACTTCTTCAGGATTTGCTTGAGGTATTTTTCTTGTGATAAGAATATGCCATTTGATGTTTGTTGTACTTGCAACCCAAGAAAGAATGTTAGTTCCCTAAGTAAGGACATTTCAAATTCTTGCTGCATAGCAGAAGCAAATTTCTAACTCATAGACTCTTCATTACTTCCAAAAATGATATCATCAACATATACAACTACAATAAATAGTTTATCATTTTCAGTTTTTGTGTATAAGTTGCTATCAGCAGACCCCTTTGAAAATCCTTGTTGATGAAGATATTTGTCAAGACGATAAAACCATGCCCTTGGAGCTTGTTTGAGACCATATAGAGCCTTTTTAAGTCTACAAACTAGTTTTTCATCATTTCCCAAAATGAATCCTTCTGGTTGTTCTATATAAACTTCTTCTTCTAGATCACTATTGAGAAAAGCAGATTTAAAATCCATTTGATAAAATTTGATTTGTTGGAAGCTTGAAAAAGCAAGAAACACTCTTATGGCTTCAAGTCTGGCTACAGGAGAAAACGTTTCTTCAAAGTCTATACCTTCTTGTTGAGCATACCCCTTGCAAACAAGTCTAGCTTTATTTCTTATAACATCCCCATTCTCATTTAACTTGTTTTTGAATATCCATTTAGTTCCAATGACATTTTTGTCATGAGGTCTTGGTACTAATTCCCAAGTGTGATTCTTTTCAATTTGATCAAGCTCTTCATTCATGGCTTGAATCCAAAATTCATCTTTGCTAACTTGACTGACATTGTGTGGTTCAATAGTGGACATAAATGCCAGATTGCTAGAAGATCCCACAAGAGTCCTTCTTGTTTGTACACCTGATCCATTTTCTTCCAAAATTTGAGATTCTGGATGATTATTTTGAACATATCTGGATGGAGCTTTTTCAGATAAATCATCTTTGGGTTCTTCATTGGGTTCACTATCTATATCATTCCTATTTGATGTAGGAGGATATATGTCATCATCATCGTCTTCATTTTTTGTTTGTTTTTCTTCTTTTGGAGCTGTTGGAGACTCATGAATAACAACATCTATACATTCAACAATCTTCCAAAGTATTTTATTGTAACATTTATATGCCCTACTCCTAGAAGAGTAACCAAGAAATATTCCTTAATCTGCTTTGGGTTCAAACTTGCCAAGTTTTTCATCATTATTTTTGATAAAACATTTGCTTCCAAAAATTATAAAATGCTTTACAGTAGGAGAATTACCATACCAGAGTTCATATGGAGTTTTATCACTATTTACATGAACATGTGCCTTGTTAAGAATATTTACTGTTGTATGTGCTTCTTCTCCCCACAATGTTTAAGGTGTTCCAGAATCATCAAGCATAGCTCTAGCCATTTGTTGAACGGTTCTGTTCATTCTTTCTGCTACGCCATTCTGTTGTGGAGTGCCAGCTACAGAAAACTGTCTTTTTATGCCATGTTGTTCACAAAATTCAAGGAATTCATTAGATGTATATTCTCCTCCTCGATCACATCTAAGACACTTGATTTTTAGATCTAATTCATTTTCAACCAGTGCTTTGAAGATCTGAAATTTCTCAAACGCTTCATCTTTGTGTTTAATCAACCCAATCCAACACATTCTAGAGAAATCATCAATGAATAAGATATAGTATTCTTCACCACGTGGTGAGTTTTTCCTCATAGGTCCACATATGTCAGTATGAATGAGTTCAAGATGCTTACTTGATGATCCTTCCTTGGCATTAAATTGTACTCTAGTTTGCTTACCGAATTGGCAAAATTTGCATATGATATTTTCAGGTAGAGTAATATTGGGAAGATCACGAACAACTTTAAGTCTGCTTGATTTGTTAATTTGAGAGAAGCTCAGATGCCCCAACCTTCTATGCCATAGCCAGTTTTCTGAAGATTTACTCAAGTAACATTGTTCTTTGCAGTTCTTTAATACATACAGGTTTCTTGGAGTTCTTTTTCCTTTTATAATTGTTTTACCTGTATCAAGATCACGTACCACACATTCTTTTGAACTAAAGACAAATTCAGTTCCTTGATCACACATTTGACTTACACTTAAAAATTTATGCTTTAATCCATCCACATACATGACTTCATTAGCTTTCACCTTTTCTTTTATAAAAACAGACCCTTTTCCCTTAATGACCGCAGGAGTATCATTTCCAAATTTAACATTCTTTTCTTTTTCTAGAGCACTATATGCAAGAAGTTTGTTTTTATCACCTGTCATGTGTCTTGAGCATCCACTATCAATGTACCATTGGTTTTCTTCATCTTCTGCAAATAACGCTATGCCACAATTTTCAACCTGTAATTCCTTCTTTTTCCATACTTTGGAGCTTGAAGGAACATGTTCTTTTGGCTGAACTTTTCTCCTGCAGTCAGATTCTTCATGGCCAAAGTTATTGCAATAAGCACATTCAAATTCATTTTGAAGAGGAGAAAAGTTGTTATAGGTATTCTTATTTGTTTCAATATCAATCCTTTTCTGTCTTGCTTCTCTTTTCATGATGGTTTTATATGCTACACATTGAAAAGCTTTATGACCAAAATTATGACATGAGAAACATTGTCCATTGAAGAAGAAATTTCTACGATCATAAAATATCCTTCTTGAATTTACCTGTTGATTGGTGTTTCTTTGAAAGATATTCTTGTTAGTGTTATTTGAATTGAGATGATCATGCTTTACCTGCAAAGATTATTTATTCCCTTGCTGAGTGGCAGCATGTTGTATACCAGCAGTAGCTGCTTTTAGATAATTTGGTGTTGAAGCCTGAGAAGATTCTCTGATATATCCAAGACTTGTCTTTATAAGGGGAGAACGTTGTACCTTGATAATCTCATCTAAGGTTTTAGATCCTTTAGCAAATCTAAGATTCAGAGTCTTTACTTTCTCAAGTTCTTTTCTTAGACTTACTACTTCACATTCTAATTTCTCATTGTGTTTCTCTTTTTCTTCAAGCTAATTTTTCAGAGTTTCTATGATTATTTTACTCTCTTCTAAGCAAATTTTGAGTTGATTGTTTTCATCAAGAAAATCATTGTCTTCTAGAGCATCCACAAAAGTGTCCTTTTCTTCTCTAGATTCTTTTTCAAATGCCATGAGAAGTCTAAGATCTTGTTCACATTCTTCCTCACTATCAGATAACCCATCACTGTCTTCATGAGTATAGTAACTTTTTCTAGTGCTATAATGATTCTTATTCCTTCTTACTACTTCCTTCCCCTTTTTATGTGTTTCTTTATGAGGACACTTAGCAACATAATGACCAACTCTTCCATAATCAAAACATTTGAAAGGAAGCTTACCTCTGAACCGTCCTGTGCCAAGTTGAAGTTTCTTTACAAAGTTTATCTCATCTTCTTCTGAGATATATCCTAATCCTTCTGTTTTTTGTACTTCCTTCCCTTTTGTAGAAATTTTAAAGACTGCTTCTTTGACTTTAGATGGTCCTCCTCTTCTCATTTCATATGCAATTAGTATGCCATGAAGTTTCACCACAGTAAGATTTTGAAGATCCTGCTTTTCTTCAAGAGCAGAAACTTTTGACTCAAATTTTGTCGTTAGTGATCTTAAAATTTTCTCAACCAGAGTAGATTCGGTTATTGTTTCTCCCAGATTTCTCATACGATTTACAATATCATCAAGATGTAAAAAGAATTTTGAAATTCTTTCCTCATTATCCATTTTCAGATTCTCATATTGAATTCTGAGAGTTTGGAGTTTAGCACTTTTTACCTTTGCATCACCTTCATAACTTAGAATGATTTCGTCCCATATTGCCTTTGTTGTATTCAACTGCATGACTTTGACAAATTATGATTCAGTAAGACTTCCCAATAGAGCATTGACCACCTTTGCATTGGTTTCATAATTCTTTCTTTCCGTCGAATCTGTTGGTACTGCAGCTGGATATTGATATCCTCCTTCAACAATTGCCCATACATATGCTCCCAGAGACTGAAGATAGGATCTCATCCTTGTTTTCCAGAAGATTAAATTGTTTCCGTTAAAGAGCAGAGGCCTGATATATGTTGTTCCATCTTGATTACTCATCTTGCTTGATCTTCCGTCTAGCGGCTAAGCTTTTTTCAGAAGAACTTGGCTCCGATTCCAATTGTTGGGAAAAGTACTGAGAGGGGGGGGTGAATCAGTATTTAGGGCTGACAATTTTTAATTTTTCTTTCTCTTAAAACCATATGCTATTTTACAGAATCCAACGTGTATGTCCAGAGATCTTATTATGTCTTTACTTAGATCATTGCATCATTCATTCATCAGATGTTTAGTAAGCAGTAAGTATGAACAGAAATAATAGAACAAACCATCAAACATAAGCCACACATATCAACACCAGTATTTAAGGTGGAAACCCAATTTGGGAGAAAACCACTACTGCTGTTATCTCAGTCTTCAATATTTATTATAAAGAAAACTTCTTACAATTTATGCTGGCGCAGACTTATACCAGCACGCAGGCACCTACCTGCAGAAAGGCTACAACCTTCTCTCGTTTACCAGCTACCACTGGAAGGGAGCTACAACACCCTCACTGAAGGCTTTAACCCTCAGCACCACTGTGGACCACGTTCCATCAATTTCATACTGGATCCACCAGTTTCCACACAACATACCTTGCAGGCCACTAGATTTATTCCTTTTCTTCAGTTCACTCGCACCAGTTCTTCATGATTTCGTCAGTCGATCAAACCAGATATTCATCATCGTCAGATCATTATATCCATGGGTGCATCGTAGATTCAGATTTATCAATTAAGAATAGAGTTCTTCCATGCATATATTCCTTAGAGAAATTTATTCGTTCACCACCCTTACGCATGCACACCTTTTACAATAATCGTCTTCTCCTTATATAGTTTTTGCCTTTAGTAAAACCATGAGTAAAAACCATTCACTGCTAATGGTATTCCTTTGAAACTATTTTATTTAGTTTACCCCCCATGCCTCTTTTATTTCTTTTTAATTTATTTATCAATTTGAATAAATTGACAAATAAATATATTTACAACTTTGAACTGAACTTTAGGATTAGAGTTACAACCCTTCGCACTTTAAAGAAATATCCAACACCTTCAAAAAATTAACCTTATGATAAACCTTTGACCTTGAGCCCACATATATATTCAATAGCCAATCAAATACGCGCATGGTAACATAAGTAAACTTCGCGCAAGTCCAGCGTACGATCACCGTTAGATAGCAAGCTTCCATATCAACGGCATATATGCATATCGCTCGACCTTCGATGCCGAACGTTAACGTGTGATGGCCCGCCATACTTTGGTTAATCTTCATGCATCTTCCTCAGACGACCTCCGTCCAATGGCTTCCCTCTAGATCAACGGCGCACAACAATATCGCTGGGCATCCTGGGTCGAACGATAACAAGCGATGGCGCACAGTGGTAAGAGGTTTTGTCAAATCGTACAGGGACGCGTGTCACCCAATCAATGGAATCGCTACCCAACCGGAAATTACCTCTTATCCCCGAAAGGCGATGCGAAATGGGAAAACAGGCTTCATAAAACCCGCTTGCGGTTTCTGAACAGTGTTCTTATCGGAGTTCAAATATTAAATATGGTTTATTGATCCATTGGGTCCGGACCTTTATCGCAATCGCAAATATTTTAAATAAGTGCTTCACTACATAGTTTTTCTCCGATGCGATCAGTTCTGGACCTTAAACATTTATTAATCATAGTTTTATACGCCCATTGGGTCCGGGATTTTATCACAATCGCAAATCTTGTTACCCTAACCCGCTGTCCTTATATTCTCCGATGCGATAAGGGTCCCACCTTAAATCTTAAGTCGCATACAATAATATATCCTCCGGCTTCGGTAGATCCTTTGAATTAAGGTTCATTTATATATTTCCGCTGGTTTGGGTGATTTCTCGGAATAATGGTTCTGCCTCTGCCTCTGCATCATCTTTTAAGCTGCCTTGCTACCTCTTTGCTGCCTCTGTTTTCTATCTTCTAATTTACTGCTCCTTTGCCCGAGAGTTGCCATCAAGGACAATCAATTCAACATGATAGGATACAAAACACATATTGTCAACAGTTATCACAATATGCAGGGGAATATTCCACCGCTATTGTTGATAAAGCTACTTAGGTTAGAATATTGTTGAAACAAAAGGAAGCCAAAGTACAAGAATTAGAATAGTTGCTAAACGAAGAGAAAGCCAAGTCCATTGATCAGATCAAAATAAGCACAACTCAATTTCATGAAGATATTGAAAACCTCAAATTCAATTCTCAAACAAAACTTAATCAAAAGAAAGCACATCTGGAAAAAGAAATGGCTGAATTACATAGTCAACCATAGTTAGAACAATTCATAAAAGAAGCACTTGATGTAAATACTATGTTAAAGAAAGAACAAGAAATGTTTTGTCACCAAGCTTCCATGATTGATTCTTATTGTGATTCCAATAAGATAATAATTCAGCAAATAGAAATTCAGAAATTGGAATGTGAAATACTTGAAAATAAAATCGAAGAACACATTCAGTGGAAAATTTAAGAAAACAGAAAACAAGCTAATCTACAACAAATAGATAAGCTTCACAAATAATTGTTATTCACAAAATGGAGAGCACAAATTAATCAAGAAGAGAAAGCAGCAACCAAGACATCCAAGAAATCAAATGAGATTATTCATTCTATATGTGATCAATTGTTTAAAACATAACTTCTTAAAGAAAACACGTCTGATGTGTTTTCAGGAACAAAGGAAGTAGAAATAAAGTGGAGACAGAGAGCAGATACACAAGAGGAAATGATCAAAAAATTTAATAAGTTTGATCAGGTAAATTACTGAAATTTTCTGATCAATCCTTACCATCAACATCAAACTCTTCAGTCTCTCATAGATTTAGCAAAAATATCTCAATCAGTAATCTCATATGTTATTTTCAAGGGACATTTTTGGTCACGAATATCACAGCCATCTTAGCTTAAAGTAATGCTAGATATTTTTCAACTTTGTGATCACACTCAGAAAAGAAAGGTAGGATTCGAAAAGTCAGGATTGTTAGTTCAAAGTTCCTAGATTATTGTTTAAGTTAAGTTTTTAGAGAAAGGTTGTTTGAAACCTCTTCTACATTTTTGTAATAATTTAATTTTAGTTTGTAGCTAGTTTAATATTTAAACCCTTCTCATTCATTTAGAGAAGGATACGTAACTTTATTGAGAACATTTGCAAAGAATGCTTAATTGTAAGTAAGTTTGTGAATGCCTTGCTAAAGTAATGGAACACGGCCTTTTCAGTTATATATATCATTTTGTTGATCAATGTTGATGCACTTTTGTATTCTTTGAAATAATTATTGATAGAGGAGTTGAATGTGGCCTATTATCGCTGATCAGACGAATAGAGCATTACACATTTGGTACTATTATCATGTATGCTAATTATGTTTTTGAATATTAGTGATGAATTCAACTTTCATTAATTATATACGAAATCGATTGTTTTTATCTGAAATATCAATTGCACTATTGTACGATATACATATATAAATTGGTTTGTTTTATATATGATCATCAGATATATGTGATACATTTTTCATTTTCTTTTGATTAACTATTTTTTCAAGAGAATCTTCTTACAAAGTAATAATCCTATTAAATTTGTGATGATCTTCATCATCACAGATTGAATAGATATCATTTTATATCGCATCAAACTAGTATTATCCCGGGTTAGATTAAATTAGGCTTAAATTCAAAGTTTTACATTTTAGAATAAATTTGTTTTAGTTTTTATTAATTCTTCATGTAAATCCTTTGAGAGAAACCCAAAAATCAAACAAAAAACCCAAATTTGGGAAACTGGTCCCATTATATCCATTCGGAGCCACCACCCCAAACAGAAAAGGAGTTGTCTTAAGGTCCGAACCAGGTGGTTATCCCCCTTGTTGTTGCCACATATTTCTGAGGCCTCAACAGAAGGATAATAAATTATCACCAAAGTACTATGGTCCTTACAAGGTGTTGCAAAATATTGGTACTATGGCATACAAATTGGAGCTTCCTGCTTCTTCGCGAGTGCATCTAGTTTTCCATGTTTCATGCTTAAAGAAGGTTATAGGGGACAAAATTGCAGTTCAAAAAATATTGCCAGAAATTGATGAGGAAGGAAAAATAATATTGGAACCTGAAGCAGTCACGGAAACATGAACTCGACAGCTACGAAATTGGTCAATTTCAAAGTATCTTATCAAGTGGAAGAACTTACCCACTGAAGATTCTACATGGGAGGATGGAATTTGATAAAGAAGCTTTTGGAGCTACTCAAAAATTGAGGACAACACTTTTTTGAAGGAGAGGGGCATGTTAGCCCCCTATATTACTAGTATATTGTTGTTAGTGTAACCCCCTTACTATTATTGTTGCACCCCTATAACCCCAATATTGTTATTATTGTGCCCTTACATTATTATTGTTAGGTAGGGTAAGATTATATTGTGACCCCATGGACTCCTATATATAGAAGGAGGTTTTTTCATTTGTATCATCCAAAAATTGTTCATTTATTTAATGTAAAGGAGGTTGCCCCCTTGAAGTGGCTTATTTCTAAGGTGTTGATCTCTCTTTTCTTCTATTTTTGGAGATGGTTTCATAACACATTCTAACTTTCAGAAATTGTGGGCAGGACCTTTTATTATTATAGAAAATATAGGACCCAGTACATTATAATTGTAGACTTTGGAGGGTCAATCTAAGTCCCTCCAAGTGAACGTGAATATTTTAAAAATATATCCCCTTTGGGATACTTACACACACACACACACACACACATATATATATATATATCCTTTTCTCCTTCAGTGTCGAGTATAAGCTTTTTATTCATGATTTTTCTATTGTTTTTATTTTTCATTCCATAGCACAATACGCTTTAACATAATTTTTAAGGAAAATTATTCTAGATGATTGGTTGACCCGTGTATTGATTCTTGAATAAATTCGTTCAGTTTGGTTTAAATAGATATGCATCCTCTTCAAGTGATATTTAAAGCTAGTATTAATTACAATAATTATACAAACCTATTTTTATTTTAGATGAATTCTCATCATAAGTGAATATATTATTTCAAATGATAATATTACTGCTAAGCTATAAATTTAAACTTTTCACCACATCTCTTTCTCTTAAGGAGTATATTTTCCTCCCTGTCTATTAAGTGATCCATTACGAATTGATATTTATTAGTGTAATTCAAAAATATAAAAAGATAAAAAGCAACCAGTAGATATTTTTATTACTAAACGATTAACTAAAGAATAAGAGGTATTATTACAAGTCAACCTACGATGATCATGGGGATTAAAGAAAGTGGCATTACCATTTCTTGTCACCAATCTAGGGTAATGGATTCCAGTTAAAAGAAAAAACATTGAAAGAGACGAGGTGTCATAACAAGCCAACTTGTTCACTTATGCTATTTCTTGTAAATGGTACTGCCACTATCTGGTTATGAAAGAAAGATGATGACCCTCAGCTAATCTTTGAAAAAATGATTAACTAAAACTCTAGATATGCATTTGAAATATGGGACACTAGAAAATAATTGTGTTAATAGGTGACCCTACTAAGGCTATGGACGCATGTTGGGAGTAGTGGATCTACCCATGGTATTAAAGTCTTTACTTAACCAAATTCTACAATTTGTTGTTCATTTTCACAATCTGTTATCAATAATGATTCCTATATAGTCTATGGCTTTTAATTTTATCTATGTACACAAAAGATTATTTTATTTTAAGGAATAAATGGTCTCCTATAATATTCATCTGAAAGTGATTGTTGGTTAATGTTGTGCTAATATCAATTTCAGAATTAACATGAAATTTCTTTGGTTTGGTTCTTACACAAGGGTTTGTACATGTGCTTATGATTGACAATTCAATCAAACTTGATAAGATTAAGTGTATTTCATGAAATTAAAAGCATGGAAACTCAATGTTTAACAACAACATAGAAAAACACAACAAGCACAAATATCAGAGTCAAATACACAAGCTTTTGATGATGGAGTTCACCCCTCCTGGGCTATATCTCCTTGGTCCAACTTCATAGCTTGGGCCTTTGTATTAGCTTCAATTGTGAAAAGGTAATGTTTAAAATCTCATGTTGCCTCCGCAACCTGCTCCAGTGGCTCCAAAACATAAAAATCTGCCAATAATGACTCTTCCTGAGCCAAAATTGGTTGAAACTTGCCTCAATTATGGCAAAACCAAATTTTCCTAGTTTTTCTCCACTAATTCTCAAAGTCTGCTAATTAACTCCACTAAATTTGGAGCTTATGCACATTTGGTGGGTCTGCCAGAAAAATCCGCTAAGATACTCGTGCAGTTAATGTTAACATAAGTAGAGCTAAAGTGTGATTAGTGGCACATTTAATGTAAACCACATTTTAGCGTTGATTGTGGATTACGTGGCTTAACCACAGATTAAGGTGTTAATAAACGGTTTAATTTCATTTTAAAAACTCTTCCAATCAATCGCTTGGCCCATGGTCATGGAATTACGTGCACTTGGGAGGGGAGGGGCCTGCAGGGCTGGTCGCCTCTGAAACCCCAAATCTGGTGCCAACAAACTTCAAAAAGAGGCAAGATCCCATATGGTTAAGAAAATCGGTGGATGGTGTAATGGTAGTCCTTGACGCTAGCTTTGGGGAGGTTGCGGGCTCGATTCCAACCTACGCCCCTCGGTGGTCATACATTTTTGGTAAATGAAACTTCAGTTCAAAACTTTGATATGGAATTTGGGTTATAATAAATTTTTGTTGATATATGTTGCGCCCAACATTTAAATCCAACCTTCGTTAAATATATATGCGCCCATTTACTTGACTACGGTTCGACCTTGCCATAATAATGTATGCCATCCACCTTGCCATGGGGGAGGGCAGGTGGAAGCCTCTGGTTGTGCCATGTGGCCCTTCTCCATTGGCCCAAAATTTCCACCATAGAAGAAATTCCAAACTTAGGATTAGGAGGAAAAAAGTTCAACTTCCCAAAGCAACATTGGCGAATCTTGTTGTGACACTTGTCACAGTGTCACTGGCTGAAATCTAGAGAATATTCCCTAAATATTCCTGAGGTGCTAACTGGACTGCCAAGTCATCAGTTTGTCACTATTCTGCACAATTTTTATCTGTTTGAGAAAAAAACAACATACCATAACTTGTTCATACGAACTCGGATTTTGATGAAACGAGTTGGGTTGGAATTGATGTGACGAACTCTATCAAGTCGTTTTGGTTTGGATAATTTCTAGGCATTTTCATTTTTGAGCTAAATACTAAGCCTCTGATCATTCCTCCCCACTAGAAGCCTTTTGGACCCCAAAATATAATATCAATTGTTTAGTAGGTGAGGGTACAACTCCCTCGCCCTTTCAATCTCCATCCATTTGGCCTTTGAATGATTTTTTCCCATGAGTCCCACTCTAAGGTATTTGACATTTTCTCTCCTTGAAGTTCTGATTCTTCTGTCAAGTATGAGATTTTGTTGAAGTTCATCAAGATACTCTGGCGAGAAATCATCTATTGATGGAAACTAAACATTCTCTCCTTGATCATCAATCAAAGGAGGATCAAAGAACGTCAAATTCTCAACATTAATAATTGAATATATTTTCATATAAGGAGAAAAATCTAGCTTAAATGCATTAGTAAAAAAAATTTCCAGAATTTTAAATGGACCATAACAGATTGGCTTGAGCATTTTACCTTCTCCTTGCAATATTTATTTGCTGATATATAACCCAAATTCATCTCCAACCTGGAATTTTTGATTAACACAGTGTTTATCATGCCTTGCCTTGAGTTGCTTTGACTCTTTTCAAGATGTTCTTGCACTGTGTGATGTACCAACTGAATTTTCTCAATGAAATTCCTTTCCTTATCTATGTCACTATGATAATATATAGCGACATATTTCTCAAATCTGAAGTCCAAAGGTTATATTTTCAAGTAACCAAGACATGCCTCAAATGGCGACATGCTTGTGGAAGAATGCTTTGCCTTGTTGTATGCATGTTGAATGCAATGCAACTATTCATCCCATAACTTGGTATGTTTTCTGCAATAGCCTCTAAGAAGATGAATAACTATCATGTTTACCACCTTGGTCTAACCATCTGTTTGCGGATGAAATGATGTACTCTTCTTCAAATTTTTTTCCATCATGTCCCATTATTTTGACCAAAAATTCCCAAAAAACTAGCAATCTTGATCACTTACAATAGTAGGAAGACCAAAATTAACCCATACATTTTGAAAGAAAATATTAGTGGTTTGTTCAGCTGTAATTTTTTTCTTACATGGCATCAAAAGACACATTTTTCTGAACATATCTACCACAACATACAAGTAATCATGACCTTTCCTTGATATAGGAAGACCACCTACAAAATCCATTGAGATACTCTCCCAAGGATATGAAGGAACCGGAAGTGGAGTGTAAAATCAAAGTTTCTTATTACTGGGCTTACTTATTTCACATAAATAACATCATCTAATAAAACGAGATACAATATAAATCATGCATGGCCAATAACAATACCTTTGGATATTCATTATTGTCTTGCGTGCATTGAAATTTCCAACAATCAATGATATGTGCACCTCCCTTATGATATTATTTATTTCTCCCTGTGGTATACATAAGTTTCCCAAGTGATACACCAAATTGTTATGCAAATGATAATATAGCTCTTCATTTTGGTTTCCTTGACTCAAGCTTTCATACACGTCTTGAAAATCACTATCATATGCATATTTTTTAATGTAAATTTCATGCATAACTAAATTGTGCTTGAGCATAATAGATGAATTTACAATAGGCCTAGAGAGCATATCTACTACCTTATTGTAGATTCCCTTTTTGTACCTGATAATAAAATGAAATTGTTGTATAAATCCCATCTATCTAAAATGTCTTGATTGCTACAATTTTGATTTTGATTGTAAGTACCGCAAAGGTTGATGGTCGGTATGGATAATGGTCTCTTTCCCCATAAAATAGTTCTTCCATTTATTTACACTTTGTACCAATGCATATAACTCTTAATCATAGGTGGAATAGTTAGTCACAACTCCATTAAAAATTTCATAATGAAACGAAATAGGCTTACCATGCTGCATGAGAACTGCTCCCATAACATAATCACTTCCATATGTTTGGATCTCAAATGGTTGTCTAAGATCCGGAAGAGCCAATACTGGTGTTGAACTTATCTTTTGATTTAAAGCATAAAATTAATTTTGTTAAAAATCTCCCCAATGGAAGACTTTCTTGATGCTTGTCAATTCATGTAACAGATCTCCAAGGGAAGAAAAATTAGCGATGAATTTCCTCCAATACTATGTTGCCCCAAGAAAGCTTCTTACCTCTATAACTATATTGGGCTTGGGCCAATTAATAATTACCTCTACTTTGGAAGGGTATATATTCAACTCACCTCCTCCAACAATGTGTCCCAAATACACTAAAGAAGTATTTCCAAACTTACACTTTGACATCTTTAAAAATAATTTCTCTTTTTCAAGACATAAAGTACCTTGTTCACATGCATGACATGTTCATCTCTTCATTTTCTGAATATAAGTATGTCATAAAAGTAAAAAATTATGAATTCATCTAGAAATGGTCTTAGTACATCATTCATGACTCTCATGAAAGTAGCTGGATAATTTTTTAGACCGAATGGCATAAATAGCCACTCCAACAATCCTTGTCTAGTTTTAAAAGCAGTTTTCGAAATATCCTCCTCAACTATTATAACTTTATGATAACCACTTCGCAAGTCTAAATGAGTGAAATATATTGAATACTTTAAATGATTTAGTAAATAATCAATGCGTGGGAGTCGGTACGATTCTTTACCGTGGTTTTATTCAGTGCATAGAAATCTATGCACATGCTCCAAGTCTCGTCCTTCTTTGGTACCAAAACATTTGTTGAACCACATCGTGAAGTAGATGGGAATATGATACCTTTGTTCAGAAAATATTGAATTTTCCTCTTGATTTCCAAACTCTCCATAATTTACATGGGATACATACCAATTTTTGGAAGTGGAACATCCTGTTACAACTCAATCTCATGCTGAATTCCCCTCTTGGGAGGTAGCCCATTTGGTTCTTGAAACATCTTGCCATGATGAATTACCACATCAAACAAATAAGATTTCAATTTTTCATCACATCCTTCAAAATATTCATAGTCAACTTCATCCATTTTCTTGATCATGAGAAGCACAAAATTTTTACTTTCATAACTAGCCTCTTCATTTGCCCTGCGTTAAATAAAGAAATATTCAGTTTTTTGTGATGAGCTCTCACAATATAATCCACCCCATCCTTAAAAAAATGATATTTTTTCTCATGGCGATAAAGCACTTCTTTGCTTTCATACAAATATGGAATTCCCAAGATAATCCCGAAAATGTTAAGTGGAACCACATCCAACTCGACTTCATCAACAAAGTTTGCAGTAATAGAAAATAGAAATATGCATTTTCTTGTAACCTGTAAATTTGAATTCTTAACTATCCAACCCAAATGGTATGGTTTATGATGTGGTATGGTTTCAAGGTTAAGATTTTGACCAAGTCTTCTGAAATCAGGTTTGCTTGTGACCCACTATTAAACAATGCATCAATATTTGTATGATTTGAAATCACTCTAACATGGAACAATTCTATCTTTGTATCTTGTTTTGGAGTGTTGTTTTAACTATTTGACGAACTAATACTTTCTATGGCTTCCTTTCCTTTGTTAAACATGGCTACAATCTTTGTTTCATCTCCTGAATCAGATCCGAGATCTTGTTGTGTGGTTGTAGTCATCTTTTGTTTCCCCTTGTTATTTGGTTTCTTTGGCCTTAGCTTGGGATGTAGTTTCCAACAATGGGCTTCATCATGCCCCGCTTTAGAACAATGTTTGCATGTATTTTTCTCCCCTTCTTTCTTGATTCTTGCATTCTTCTTTCCCTTCCATTTTCCTCCCTTCTCTTTTCCCTTACTCTTGAATGGCTTCTTCTTACTACCCTCTTCGTGAATTTTATTTTCCCTTGCTTCAAGATGTGTGGCTTGCACACACACTTCATCTAATTTGTTTGGATTAAACATAAGGATAGTATGTTTCAAGTAGGAATGTAAACCCCCAATGTATTTCAAGAGTGTGTCTTGTGAATTCAGGTTTACTCCTAATAACAAAGCCATATTTCTAAACTGTTGGGTGTACTCTTGAAATTTTTTTCCTTTGAGTTGCCTAAAGTTTTTCCAAATCATTATTTCTTTTTGCATATCGGCTAATGGATAAAAATTTCTTTTAATGGAAGAAATGAATTCAACCCAATAAATGGATATATTACCATGAATTTGCATTTCCTCTTGAGTCTTTGCCTCCCACCAAACTAGTGTTGCTCCTTCTAGCCTTAATGAAGCCAACTAGATATTTATGTCATCCTCTTGTACATTTTGAATTATGCAGTATAATTCCAATTGACGGAACCAATGCTCTAACTTCTCTGCATTTACCTCACCATTGTACATGGGAAGTTAAAACTTGATGTCCAACTTGACTAATGGAGTTTTTCCTTTTGGGATTTTTTAATGAGTGTGGGTGGTTTTTGTGGTGGATGTGGAAGATGAAGATGCTGATGAAGATGATGAGGATGAAGATGGTGGAGATGGAGGTCACTTTCCTCCACTACCTTTCGAAATGTTCTATTCATCATGCTTACCATCTGAAGATCCTTATCCATGTGGAGGCTTAGAACCTTCTCCTACTCTTTCTGTAGTGAATGCATCAAACATGATTTTAACCTGATCTGAATTGAAAATGGCACCCACCCATGGTATTCATATACCCATGTAATCCATCCACCCATCGAATTTACCCATGATATTGTAAACTTCATCGACCATGGTATTCATCCACTCATTATATCTATTCGCCCATGGTATTGTAAGTGACATCTATCCATGATATTCATCCACCCATGGTATGTATTCACACATGGTATTCATCCACACATGGTATTCATCCACACATGGAATTTACCCATGGTATTGTAAGTGGTATCTACCCATGGTATTGACCCATGGTTGTAAGTGGTATCTACACATGGTATTGACCAATGGTTTTGACCCATGGTATCCATCTATGGTATCTACACATGGTATTGTAACTCAAAAAGGGCTATAAATAACAAGTTTTAGTTTGTAAAAGGACAGATTGTCCACCACAATGTAGCTTCTACAGTTATTCTCTATTTTAATAAAACAAGTTTCTTTATGGTTTTATTTTCTTTATGTTCTCTCTTTTTTTCTAGTATTCTAATTTTTCAGATCTTGTCAAATCCATTTCAAATTTTTAGATCTTGGGGGCCTACCCCCAAGATCCAAATCATTGGTGTCAGATTTAGGTTATGAATCCATGGGAATGAGGGTTTGAAGCATATTTCAGTTTCAATGTTTTGCAGCCATCTTCAGCAAACTCCATGAATTGTTTTTGGGCGAAACATTTGCAGATCAGATCTGAAACTTTTGATAAAAAAAATTACAAATAAAAGACCAGATCTGGATTCCTTGCGAAAAAATACCCAAATTCAAAAAACAAATCGTTCAAATTGCAGTTCGGATGAAGGAGATATCGCTCATTCAAAATCAGCAATGTTGTAGCAATTTTTCTGACAACAATTCATGGAAGGCAGCTCTCCGTCATTTATTGTAGTATTAAGTGAAAAATTTTAGATAAATGGTTGTATATATGCACTCCCCTTGAAAAATCACCCGATTTCAAAAAAGAAATCGGTCGAATTGGAGTCCGGACGATGGATTTATCACTGATTTAAAATCAGCTATTTTTTTCAAAAAATTTATGACGGCGGGAGAGTTCCAGCACACATTTGAGAGTCTAGGGTCTTAAAATATCGATTTAAAACACTTGGAAAGATGTATAATAATCATTCCATTTCCAAAAATAGGTTATAATAAATATTCTGAGTTATATTGACCGATTTATGCTCATTTTAAATTTGGAGCAGCATTCAGAGCGGGTTCCCTTTGGAGACGTGTTGCCCCACCCTGCTTTAGTAGGCACCTACTTCACATTCATCAGTTTCATCATAGGATCATTCGGATGTGGTTATTTGGAGACGTTCCCTCCCACCCCAAGATATGTAGGCACCTACTACTTCATCAACAATCAGCATCACGGTTATAGGTCAACCACACAAAATCCTTCTCATCGAAGTCCATTTGCTAGGCCGCACACTGTTAGTAACACAATTGGTCACAAGCATTACAGGGTCTCTCTATCCTCGGATATTATTTTTTCATGGTTTTATGTTCATCCACAAATCCACATTTCATCTAAGTCTATTTGTTAGGCCACACACTGTCAATATCATAGTTGGTCACAAACATTACAGGGTATCTCTATCCTCGGATCTTCGTTCATCACTTTTTATGGGTTAACTACAAAAAAAATTTCTCTTTAGTTGCTCTTCATATTCAAAAAAGGCTTCTCAGGAGGGAACTTCATGCAATGGGGACCATTTCTTCTTAAGGAGGGAGGAATGATCCAATTGGAAAATGGCATCCACCCATGGTATTCATCTACCCATGTTATCCGTCCATCCATCGAATTTACCCATGGTATTGTAAATGTCATCAACCATGTTATTCATCCACCCATTGTATTTATTTGCCCATGGTATTGTAAGTAACATCTATCCATGATATTCATTCACCCATGGTATGTATCCACACATGGTATTCATCCACACATGGAATTTACCCATGGTATTGTAAGTGGTATCTACCCATGGTATTGACCCATGGTTTTGATCCATGGTATCCATATATGGTATCTACACATGGTATTGTAACTCAAAAAAAGATACAAATAACAAGCCTCAGTTTGTAAAAGGATAGATTGTCCACCACAATGTAGTTTCTACAGTTATTCTCTGTTTTAATAAAACAAGTTTCTTTTTGGTTTTATTTTCTTTGTGTTCTCTCGTTTTCTCTAGCAGTTTAATTTTGCAGATCTTGTCAGATCCATTTCAACATTTTTGATCTTGGGGACCTCCCCCCAAGATCCAGATGTCACACAATACCTCATCCGTGAAGGGCTTGATTCCATAGGGAAGGCGACACTATTGGCTGACACGGAGATCCTATCCTTGGTGAAGCCACCTGATGGTGTATGGTTGTGGGTGCGCTATGGTCGGTCAGCCCAACTGCTTCACGACATCTACTGAAATGAGGTTCTTTTGGCTCCCATTGCCGATAATGAACCGTAGAGGGGAACCATTTACCCACATCTGGGAGTGGAAGAGATGCTCTGCCTCCTATAGATCTTCTGGTTCCTCCTTCTAGATCTTCGTTGTGGCAATAGTGGCATTGGGCTCCTCATCAATAATATGCTTCCCTTTGTCAATCCCCTTGTCAGGTTCTGATTCAGAGTCGGAGCATGCATCTGATTCAGAATCCCTCATCTTGGCCACCATCGACTACTTGGCCCAACACTTACTTGTGTTGTGAGTGAAGCTCTTATGGAATTCACACCACTTCCCCTTGTCCTTCTTTGGCTTCGCGGTGTTGTTCTTTTCTTGTGGCTTTGGTAGGTTGTCTTAGGCCACCATGCCTTGGGTTTGTCCTTTGGTTTACGGTTTGGGGGAACCTTGCCTTTGCTTTTGATTCGCAGATCCAAAGTCTCACTTCTTCTGTTTGAATTTCTGCTCAATCTTGGAAGCGTACCGATATGTTGTACCAAGCGAGGAGATGTCAAGGAATCCATTTCCTCCTGAATGTATATGTGCAGACAACCATGATACTTTAGCACCAAATGTTTCTCTGAATCTTTGTACCCAACTTTGTGCGCAGGGTATGGAACAGATTCATCAGCTCATGCACGTCTTGATCCCGGTATTATTCTCAATGACGGCTGAGAACAAACAGGGTTCTGCCTCATCCTTTTTCTCACAGTAGGTTTCCCACTAGTCCTTGACATGGGGGGTAGCTTCGAGGAGTGCAAAAATAATCTTCTCTCAGTCGGAAAAGTCATGAACCGAGAAATATCCTTCTAATAGATTCAACCATATATCTATGACATCTACATCTATTTTACCCTCAAATATGGGAATGTCAAAGTTTACTTGTACCTTAAAGGTAGTCGCGCTTCTAGAGTGGCTGCTGGATGAATATGCGCCGTCGGTGGGCAGTCATTGAAGGATCTGGGAAAATTTATCCATCATCACGTTCCTTTGTTTTTTGAGGGCCTCCTCGAGGAATATTTTGATAGGATCTCCTGCTCCCTCATCTTTCTTTTCGTCCCCCATCAGCGTCCATCGGGGTTTGCAAGGCTAATCTTGCAAAGGTTCCACTAGATCGAGCCCTAACTCCTTATACCCCAACTTTGTTGGGGACATGCAAAGAAGGATCGAGAAAAATCAGACCTCTCTGATACCACTGATCCAGATCTTGGGGGGGAGACCCCCAAGATCTAAAAATTTGAAATTGATCTGACAAGATCTACAAAATTAGAATGCCAGGAAAAATAAATAAAGAACACAAAGCAAATAAAACCACAAATAATTTTTTTTTATTAAAACAGAGAATAATTGTAGAAGCTACATTGTGGTGGATAATATGTCCTTTTACAAAGTGAGGCTTGTTATTTATAGCCTTTTTTCTTTTGAGTTACAATACCATGGGTAGATACATAGGTGGATACCATGGGTCAAAACCATGGGCCAATACCATGGGTAGATACCACTTATAATACCATGGGTAAATTCCATGTGTGGATAAATATCATAGGTGGATACATACCATGGGTGAATGAATATCATGGATAGATGTCACTTACAATACCATGGGCAAATAAATACAATGGGTGGATAAATACCATGGGTTGATGCCATTTACAAGACCATGGGTAAATTCTATGGGTGGATAGATAACATGGGTAGATGAATACCATGGGTGGATGTCATTTTCCATTCGGATCATTCCTCCCTCCTTAAGAAGCAATGGTCCTCATGGCATGAAGTTTCCTCCTAGGAAGCCTTTGTTGAATATGAAGATCCACTGTAGAGAAGGGTTTTGTGTAGTTAACCCATAACTGTGATGAACGAAGATTCGAGGATAGAGATACCCTGTAATGTTTGTGGCCAACTGTGATATTGACAGTTTGTAGCCTAGAAAATGGACTTTGATGACATGTGGGTTTGTGGATGAACCAAAAACATGACAAACGAAGATCTGAGGATAGAGATACCCTGTAATGCTTGTGACCAACTGTGTTGCTAACAATGTGTGGTAGGGTATGGAACAGATTCGTCAGCTCATGCATGTCTTTATCCTTTTGTTGTTGTAGCATGGTCCATTGTATGTACTTGTCCTCATAGCTCCCCACGGGATAGTATTGTTCCTTGATGACATCTCAAAAATAATTCCAAGTGGGTAAAGCAGAGAACAGAGAGGGTTCTGTCTCATCCTTTTTCTCATAGTAGGTTTCCCACCAGTCCTTGACATGGGGGGTAGCTTTGAGGAGTGAAAAAATAATCTTCTCCCAGTTGGAAAATTCATGAACCGAGAAATATCCTTCTAATATATTCAACCTTATATCTACGGCATATGCATCTATTTGACCATCAAATATGGGAATGTCAAAGTTTACTTGTACCTTAAAGGGAGTCGTGCTTCCAGAGTGGCTGCTAGATGAAGATGCACTACCGGTGGGCAGTCATTGAAGGATCTAGGCAAATTTATCCATCATCGCACTCCTTTGTTTTTTGAGGGCCTCCTTGAGCAACATTTTGATAAGATCTCCTAGTCCCTCATCTTTCTTTTCGTCCCCCATCGACGTCCATCAGGTTTTGCGAGGTTGATCTTGCAAAGATTCCACTAGATCGAGCCCTAACTCCTTATACCCCAACCTTGTTGGGGACATGCAAAGAAGGATTGAGAAAAAGCAGATCTAGGCCCCCAAGGTCCTAAATCTAGTAGTGTTCAGCAGAAGTTTCCTCATCTCATTGAGGAACTCAACGCAATGGAGACCATTGCTTCCTAACGGGGGAGGAATGATCCAGGTGGATATTGGTTGCCACCCACCTATTCCACTTGGGGCCCCACCATTGCTTCTTTCAATCTTTCAGTTTTGGCACAATTGACTATTTTTAGCAGTTTTGGGGGTCTTGAACTTATGGAGCCATTTTGAGGCCCTAAATGGATATCGTATGCCAAATTTATGTCCCCAGGAAGTTGAAACACCAATTTACCCAAATGGGGCCCATAATTTTGGCGCTTCATCTCCTAGGGTTAGGTTTTTGGACGTTTAGAGTTCTCCATTATTTCTCAATAATAAATAGGCCCTCGAGCCTCATCATAACACAGTTTAGAGGTCTGTAGCTGCCACATCTCTTCTCAGAGATTCTCTACCAGCACCCTAGCTAGTTTATTTCCATTCTTTCTATAAGAAAATTTCAATTCCTTGGTGTTAATGAAATTAAGTGTTATTTCTGCTGCATCTTTTTATTTATGGTTATATGTGTATTCTATTGCATCCTACATAAATCCAGATCAGTTGATCTAGATCTTGAAGGGAGGCCCCAAGATCTAAAAAATTGAAATGGATCTGAAAAGATCTGCAAAATTAGAATGCCAGAAAAAAAAAGAGAACACACTGCAAATAAAACCACAAAGACTTGTTTTTATTAAAATAGAGAATAATTGTAGAAGCTACATTGTGGTGGACAATCTATCCTTTTACAAACTGAGGCTTGTTATTTATATCCTTTTTCAAGTTACAATACAATGTGTAGATACCATAGGTGGATACCATGGGTCAAAACCATGGGTCAATACCATGGGTAGATACCACTTACAATACCATTGGTCAATACCATGGGTAGATACCACTTACAATATCATGGGTAAATTCCATGTGTGGATGAATACTATGTGTGGATACATACCATGGGTGGATGAATATCATGGATAGATATCACTTAAAATACCATGGGAAAATAAATACAATGGGTGGATGAATACCATGGGTCGGTGACATTTAAAATACCATGGGTAAATTCCGTGGGTGGATAGATAACATGCGTATATGAATACCATGTGTGGATTCCATTTTCCATTCGGGTCATTCCTCCCTCCTTAAGAAGCAATGGTCCCCATTACGTGAAGTTCCCTCTTGAGAAGCCTTTGTTGAATATGAAGAGCCACTAAAGAGAAGGGTTTTGTGTAGTTAACCCTTAACAGTGATGAATGAAGATCCAAGAATAGAGATACCCTGTAATGTTTGTGACCAATTGTGTTACTAACAGTGTGTGGCCTAGCAAATGGGCTTCGATGGAAATGATTTTGTTCGGTTGACCCATAACCGTGATGTTGATTGTTGATGAAGTAGTAGGTGCCTACATAGCTTGGGGTGGGATGGCATGTCTCTAAATAACCCAAGACGAACGTTGTTATGCTGAAATTGATGAATATGAAGTAGGTGCCTACTAAAGCGGGGTGGGAGGGCACGCCTCCAAAGGGAACCCCCTTAGAATGCTACTCCATATTTAAAATGAGAATAACTCGGTCAATGTAACTCGGAATATTTATTATAACCTATTTTTTGAAATGGAATGATCATTATGCATCTTCTTATGTGTTTGAAACTGCTATCTGGAGACTCTAGACTCTCATACTCACGTTGGAACTGTCTCGCCGTCACAAAATTTCTGAAAAAATAGTTGATTTTAAATCAACGGTAACTCTCACATCTAGAATCTGATTTGATCGATTTTTTTTTTTTAAATTGGGTGTGTTTTCAAGGGGAACTCTTATCTATAGCCATTTATCTGAAATTTTGCACTTAAAACTGTGAAAAATGATAGGAGATCTGTCCTCCACGAATTTTTATCAGAACAATTTTTGCAACATTGCTGATTTAGAATTAGCGATATCTCCCTCATCCGAACTCCAATTCGGCCGGAATTTTTTTTTTAATTTGAGTATTTTTTTGCAAGGAACCCAGATCTGGTCTTCGATTTTGTAAAATTTTCACCAAAGTTTTTAGATCTAATCTGCAAACTCGCCACCCAAGAAATTCATGGATTTTGCTGAAGATTGCTGCCAAAAATTGAAACTGAAATATGCTTCAAACCCTCATTCCCATGGATTCGTAACCTGAATCTAATACCATTGATTCGGATCTTAGGGGGAGGCCCCCAAGATCTAAAAAATTGAAATGGATCTGACAAGATCTGCACAATTAGAATGCCAAAAAAAAAAAAGAGAACACAAAGAAATTAAAACCACAAAGAAACTTGTTTTATTAAAACAGAAAATTGTTGTAGAAGCTACATTGTGGTGGACAATCTGTCCTTTTACAAACTGAGGCTTGTTATTTATAACCTTTTTTGAGTTACAATACCATGTGTAGATACCATAGATGGATACCATGGGTAGATACCACTTACAATACCATGGTTAAATTCCATGTGTGGATGAATACCATGTGTGGATACATACCATGGGTGGATGAATATCATGGATAGATGTCACTTACAATACCATGGGAAAATAAATACAATGGGTGGATGAATACCATGGGTCGGTGACATTTACAATACCATGGGGAGATTCCGTGGGTGGATAGATAACATGCGTATATGAATACCATGTGTGGATTCCATTTTCCATTCGGGTCATTCCTCCCTCATTAAGAAGCAATGGTCCCCATTGCGTGAAGTTCCCTCCTGAGAAGCCTTTGTTGAATATGAAGAGCCACTAAAGAGAAGGGTTTTGTGTAGTTAATCCTTAACAGTGATGAATGAAGATCCAAAAATAGAGATACCCTGTAATGTTTGTGACCAATTGTGTTACTAACAGTGTGCGGCCTAGCAAATGGACTTCGATGGAAATGATTTTGTTCGGTTGACCCATAACCGTGATGTTGATTGTTGATGAAGTAGTAGGTTCCTACATAGCTTGGGGTGGGATGGCATGTCTCTAAATAACCCAAGCTTAACGCTGTTATGCTGAAATTGATGAATATGAAGTAGGTGCCTACTAAAGCGGGGTGGGAGGGCACATCTCCAAAGGGAACCCGCTTAGAATGCTGCTCCATATTTAAAATGAGCATAACTCGGTCAACGTAACTCGGAATATTTATTATAACCTATTTTTTGAAATGGAATGATCATTCTGCATCTTCTTATGTGTTTGAAACTGCTATCTGGAGACTCTAGACTCTCATATTCACACTGGAACTGTCTCGCCGTCACAAAATTTCTGAAAAAATAGTTGATTTTAAATCAACGGTAAATCTCACATCCAGACTCTGATTTGATCGATTTTTTTTTTTTAAATTGGGTGTGTTTTCAAGGGGAAATCTTATCTATAGCCATTTATCTGAAATTTTTCACTTAAAACTGTGAAAAATGATAGGATATCTGTCGTCCACGAATTTTTATCAGAACAATTTTTGCAACATTGCTGATTTAGAATTAGCGATATCTCCCTCATCCGAACTCCAATTCGGCCGGATTTTTTTTTTTTTAATTTGAGTATTTTTTTGCAAGGAACCCAGATCTGGTCTTCGATTCTGTAAAATTTTCACCAAATTTTTTAGATCTAATCTACAAACTCGCCACCCAAGAAATTCATGGATTTTGCTGAAGATTGTTGCCAAAAATTGAAACTGAAATATGCTTCAAACCCTCATTCCCATGGATTCGTAACCTGAATCTGATACCATTGATTCGGATCTTGGGGGGAGGCCCCCAAGATCTAAAAAATTGAAATCGATCTGACAAGATCTGCACAATTAGAATGCCAAAAAAAAAAGAGAACACAAAGAAATTAAAACCACAAAGAAACTTGTTTTATTAAAACAGAAAATAACTGTAGAAGCTACATTGTGGTGGACAATCTGTCCTGTTACAAACTGAGGCTTGTTATTTATAGCCTTTTTTGAGTTACAATATCATGTGTAGATACCATATATGGATACCATGGGTAGATACCACTTACAATACCATGGTTAAATTCCATGTGTGGATACATACCATGGGTGGATGAATATCATGGATAGATGTCACTTACAATACCATGGGAAAATAAATAAAATGGGTGGATGAATACCATGGTCGATGACATTTACAATACCATGGGTGGATGAATACCATGGTCGATGACATTTACAATACCATGGGTGGATGGATAACATGGGTAGATGAATACCATGGGTGGATGCCATTTTCCATTTGGATCATGACCATTATTTGAATTTCTTTGAATTCTCTCTTGACATATTATTCTTCTGAATTTCCATGAGTCTCTCCAACTACTGACATAATGGCTAAGGATTCAAGCTCAACCTCTGATGGTTGTACCTCTTCAATCACTTCAGCTTCTTGTAAAAAATGTATCTCTTCACTCTAACCTGTTGGAGATAGAACTTGAGGTGCTTCAATTGCATCTTTGAGTGGAAATTTGGGTGAAAATGATGCTCTCTTAGCTCTCTTTTTTCTTTTCCTAATCTCGTTACTAAAAACCAATAACTTCCCTTCTCCTCTCTGCAACTTCAACCTTGTAAGCAACACAAAATTGTAACTATTAAAACCCTTCTTGCACAATCTCGAGCAAAGCAAACAAATAACCTTTAGAAAATTTGTGCTTCAATACCAACTTGATCTGAAATTTTTTGTTAGTTAATGCTATGTTAATATCAGTTTGAAAATTAACATGAAAGTGCTTTGGTTTGCTTCTTATACAAGGGTTTATACATGTTCTTATGATTGACAATTCAATAAAAATTGATGAGATTAAGTGTATTTCATGAACTTAAAAGCATGGAAACTCAATGCTTAATAGCAGAATATAAAAACACAGCAAGCACAAATAATATTTTCAAATACACAAGTTTTTTATGAAGGATTTCATGTTCACCCCTCCTATGCTACATCTTCTTGGTCCAGCTTCATAGATTGGGCCTTTGTATTAGCTTCAATTTTGAAAAAATATTGTTTACAACCTCCTGTTGCCTTTGCAACCTACTCCAATGGCTCAAAAACATTAAAATCTACCAAGAATGACTCTTCCTGAGCCAAAATTGGTCGAAAATTGCCTTAGTTATGTAAAATACATTTTTTTCTAGTTTTTCTCCACTAATTCTCGAAGTCCGCCAATTAACTCCACTAAATGTGAAGATCTCCACATTTTGCAGGTCCACCAAAAGTGCTGCTATGATAAGCACATAATTAATGTTAAGATAAGAGGAGTTAAAGTGTGATTAGTGGCGCATTTAATGCAAACCATGTTTTAGTGCCGATTATGGATTACATGGCTTAACCATGGATTAAGGTGTTAATACACGGTTTAATTTTATTTCAAAAACTCGACCGAGCAATCACCTGGCCCACGATAATTGTGCTACGAACACATGGGAGGGGGCTAGCTCACAACGGTGGCCCCCTCTGGAACCCTAGATCTGGCACCAACAAACTTCAAATAGATGCGAGATCCCATATGGTTAAGAAACTCGGTGGATGGTGTAATGGTAGCCCGACCCGCTAGCCTGGGGGAGGTTGTGGGGTCGACCCCAACCTCTGCCCCTCCATGGCCATACATTTTTGGTAAACAAAACTTTGATTCAAAACTTTGAATGAACTTTGGGTTATAATAAATGTTTGTTGATATATGTTGCACCCAACATTTAAATCCAACCTTCGTTAATATATATGTGCCCATTAACTGGACTATGGTTTCAACCTTGCCATAATAATGTATGCCATCCACCTTGCAATGGGGTAGGGCACGTGGTAGCCTCTGGCTATGCCATGTGGCCCTTCTCCATTGGCCCAAAATTTCCACCATTAAAACAATATCCACCATAGAAGAAATTCCAAACTTTGGATTAGGAGGAAAAAATGAAACTTCCCCGAGCAAAATTGGCGAATCTGATTGTGAGACTTTTGACAGTGTCACCAGCTGAAATATGGAGAATATTCCCTTAATATTCTTGAGGCACTGACTAGATTGGAAAGTCATCAGTCTGTCATTATTCTGCACAATTTTTATCTATCTGATAAAATGAACAGTATACCATAACTTACTCATACGAACTCAGATTTTGATGAAACGAGTTGCATTGGAATCCTAGTAATGCGCTCTATCCAGTTGTTCTAGTATGGATCATTTCAAAGAAATTTAATTTTTGAGCTAAAAGGCCTCTGATCAAATATTTAATAAACTAAACTAATAGAAATTAATTTTCAACATTTCGTAAATGGTTATATTACATCTGACTTATATTAAATTTTTTTTTTAAATTTCAGGTAGAGAAATTTGGTCCACCTAGTGAGTAGCTATTGTTGGTAGGCCAACCTACTCCCTTCATTTAAAAAAAAAAAATTAAATGATAAAGGGCCCCTTCCTAAAATTTTACTATTTTTTCTTTTTTGTTTGTTGGATTCCTACATTTCTTCTTCTAATCATCATTTTGAGTTTTATGACATGGTATTTTACTATAGGATTGATTCCTAGAGTCATTTAAATATAAGTATTTATTTCCTCTAACCATTATGATTGGTACAAATTAAAATTTTCTTTGAACCGCAAGTAAAATTTGTCAATTTTACGGCCGCTATAGAATCATATATTTTGTTGTAGCCTGGAATTAATTTTATGATGTTAATGGGGTAATTTTTATGGACTATAATATTGATTTCCTATGTTTTTTCTTTACTTAAACAACATATACACTTTCAAATATTTTATTTTTGGTTGATGGCCCTAACCTAAAGTTTATAACCTATGATTGGTGGCACTGTATTTTATAATACTCCATATCCACCTTTGATATAAACTCACTAAGGGTCTGTCGATTTCAAATTAAGTATATGATTTTGGTGATTTGTTTCACAGATTCACATTTATCGTTAGTAATAGTCGCTCAACTACAGTGTCATGTTAGTATTCCTAGTCACTTATTGACATGGAAGCCTGATTCCCAATTGGAAATCTATGGTAACACCAATTGTCATGTCACTTTAATAGCATTGAATGTCCATATTCCAAGGTCATCCTTGCTATTTCCTAAACCTTTACCTGATACATATTTATTTTATCTTCGGGTTTTCTTGAGATGGTTTCATTGAGCCATTTCATTTCGATCTTTCTCGTTTTTGTCTTGAGGGTTCTGCAACCTAGGATTTCATGTATGGTCATTGGTTTTTCAAACCCTGTTACATTCCAACCCACCAATTTTCATCTGTAACATGCCACTAGTAGTTTAAACTGAGCTCAAAGGACAAAATCTTCTTCAGGCAAATGACGAATGCAAAATTTTGTTTTGCGAGGTTGGTTGGTGGGATTTTTTGCAACTATTTAAGGGTCATAGTGATGAGCTAGTCAAACATTTTGTTTCTTATTTCAATGGAATAAGGCCCTATTTTGGCGCCTTTGAAATCAAAATAAATGTGGGAATTTTGTAGTATCCCCTCACTTACACTTGGAAGGCAAGTATTGGTCTAAAAATGTGTTGGAAATGTTGTCATTGATGGCAAAGGAAGTGGCAAAGAAGGAGCATCTGAACAACAACAAGGAAAAGAGAGAAGCAAGGAGCAGCATTAGACAAGAAGCAGAGATAGTAATAGAGAGATAGCAGAAGCAGCAAAGAGACCAGCAGAAAGAGCAAAGAAGCAGAGAGGAAGCAAGGCAGATAAGGAACTGAGGCATCAGACAACGCAGAGACAGTGAAGAGAAGCAGAGGCAATGTAATGAAGATGCAATGCGATTGGTTTGCAATGCGATGTTTGCATTTGCGATATAATCACAAATCGCAATCGGAAAAGGTAGCAAGGTAGACTATGAAGCAGAGGCAATGAAGATGTGATACATATGATCGCATATTGCAATCGGCGAAAGAAACAGAGAGGCAGAGTAATGAATATGCGACGCGGAGGCACTCCTCAGTACAGAAAGATCATCAGGCTTGTGCTACCGTAGTTAACAACAGCCGTCAATCTGTGGTCAACGCCCGATCGATGGGTCGACTGCGGAGGCACCCCCTTGGGTTAATCATCCAACTGTTTGTGCCCCTGCAGTACCATTGATCTCATTTAACCACACAGCTTTTAACGTAAACTCCGAAAGATGGACGGAACCTTAAGCGAAGGAGAATCACGTGTGGAATAAATAGTGAAAGCGGATTCCAGTTTTCATCGCACCGCTTTCGACGGGCAAGCGGTATTCAAGAGGTTGGCTCCGATTCCATAGAGCTTTCGACACATGGCGAGGTGGACCCCCACAAAACCGCTTGTCACTGCGCGCCATCGTGCGTTATTGTTCGATCCAGGATGCCCAGCGATATTGCTGTGTGCCGTTGATTTGGAGGGAAGCCATCGGACGGTGGTCATTTGATAAAGCTGCGCGGAGGCTAACCAAGGTACGGCGGGCCATCGCACGTTAACGTTCGGCATCATAGGTTGAGCAATATGCATATACATCGTTGATCTGGAAGCTTGCTAATATAATGGTGATCGGACGCTGGACTTGCACGAAATTTATTTATGGTACCATGCGCATATTGGATTGGCTATTGACTATATTTTTGGGCCCGGGGTCAAAGGTTTATCATATTTTTTGAAAGCGTTAAAATGCGAAGGGTTAACCTTAATCCTTAAGTTAAGTTCAAAAGTATTAAATTAATTATTTAAATACCAAGATCAATAGAACAGTGAGAGTTATGGAGGACCCGATGGATTATCTATTTTGACCCTGTCTAGGAATACCATTAGTAATTGAATGGTTTTGACCCATGGTTTTAATAAAGGTGAAAACTATATAAGGTGATGAGAATCATATTACGAAGTGCGCATCGTAAAGGTCGTGAATGAATAAATTTCTCTAAGGAATATCTGTATGGGTGAAATCTATTCTTAACTGATAAATCTGAAACTACGACGCACCCATGGATATAATGATCTGACGATGATGAATCTCTGGTTTGAACGACCGAAGAAATCATGAAAAACTGGTGTGAGTGTACTGAATGAATAAATATGGTGACCTGCAAGGTATGTCGTGTGGAAACTGGTGGATCCAGTGTGAAAATTGATGAAACATGGTCCGCAGTAGTGCTGAGGGTTGAAGCCTTCAGTGAGGCGATTGAAGCTCCCTTCCAATGGTAGCTGGTAAACGAGAACAAGGGGTTGTAGCTACCTTCCAGGAAAGGCTAGTAAACAAGAGAAGGTTGTAGCCTTCTGCAGGTGGGTGCCTGCGTGCTGGTATAAGTCTGCACCAGCATAAAATTGTAAGAAGTTTTCTTTATAATAAATATTGAAGACTGAGATAACAGCAGCGGTGGTTTTCTCCCGAATTGGGTTTCCACCTTAAATCCTGGTGTTCATATGTGTTGCTTATGTTTTATGGTTTATTCTGTTATTTCTATTCATGCTTACTGCTTATCTAATGAATAAATGATGCAATGATCTAAGTAAATACATAATAAGATCTCTGGACATAGAAGTTGGATGCAGTAATGTAACATATGGTCTTAAGAGAAAGGAAAACTAAAAAATTTCAGTCAGCTCTAAATACTGATTCACCTCCCCTCTCAGTATTTTTCCAAAAATTGGTATCAGAGCAGGTCCTTCTAAAAATTCTTAGCCACTAGAAGGAAGATCAAGCAAGATGAGCAATCAAGATGGAATAGCATTTATCAGGCCTCCGCTCTTTAACGAAAACAATTTAATCTTCTGGAAAACAAGGATGAGATCCTATCTTCGGTCTCTGGGAGCAGAGGTATGGGCAACTGTTGAAGGAGGATATCAATATCCAGCTGCAGTACCAACAGATCCGACGGAAAGAAAGAATTATGAAACAAATGCAAAGGCGGTCAATGCTCTATTGGGAAGTCTAACTGAATCAAAATTTGTCAAAGTCATGTAGCTGAATATAGCAAAGGCAACATGGGACAAAATCATTCTAAGTTATGAAGGTGATGCAAAGGTAAAAAGTGATAAACTCCAAACTCTCAGAATTCAATATGAGAATCTAAAAATGGATAATGAGGAGAGCATTGCCAATTTATTTTTACGTCTTGATGATATTGTAAATCGTATGAGAAATCTGGGACAAACAATAACCGAATCTACTTTGGTTGAGAAAGTCTTAAGATCACTAACGACAAAATTTGAGTCAAAAGTTTCTACTCTTGAAGAAAAGCAGGATCTTTAGAATCTTATTGTGGTGCAACTTCATGGCATACTAACTGCATATGAAATGAGAAGAGGAGGACCATCTGAAGTCAAAGAAGTAGTCTTTAGAACTTCTACAAAAGGGAAGGAAATACAAAAAACAGAAGGATCAGGATATATCTTAGAAGAAGATGAGATAAACTTTGTAAAGAAACTTCAACTTGGCACAGGACGGTTCAGAGGTAAGCTTCCTTTCAAATGTTTTGATTGCGGAAGAGTTGGTCATTATGTTGCTAAGTGTCCTTATAAAGAAACACATAAAAGTGGAAGGAAGTAGCAAGAAGGAATAAGAATCGTTTTGGCACTAGAAAGAGTTACTATACTCATGAAGACAGTGATGGGTTATCTGATAGTGAGGAAGAATGTGAACAAGATCTTAGACTTCTCATGGCATTTGAAAAAGAATCTAGAGAAGAAAAGGATACTTTTTTGGATGCTCTAGAAGACAGTGATTTTCTTTATGAAAACAATAAACTCAAAATTTTCTTAGAAGAGAGTAAAATAACCATAGAAACTCTGAAAAATCAGCTTGAAGAAAAAGAGAAACACAATGAGAAATTAGAGTGTGAAGTAGTAAGTCTAAGAAAAGAACTTGAGAAAGTAAAGACTCTAAATCTTAGATTTTCTAAAGGATCTGAAACCTTAGATGAGATTATCAAGGTACAATGTTCTCCTCTTATAAAGACAGGTCTTGGATATATCGGAGAATCTTCTCAGGCTTCAGCACCAAATTATCTAAAAGCAGTTACAACTGGTTTACAACATGCTGCCACTCAGCAAGGGAATAAAGAATATTTACAGGTAAAGCATGATCATCTCATTTCAAAGAACACTAACAGGAATGTCTTTCAAAGAAACACCAATCAACAGGTAAATTCAAGTAGAAGATTTTATGATCACAAAAATTTCTTCTTCAATGGACAATGTTTCTCATGTCGCAATTTTGGTCATAAAGTTGTTCAATGTGTTGCATATAAAACCATCATGACAAGAGAAGCAAGAAAGAAAAGGATTGATATTGAAGCAAAGAAGAATACTTATAACAACTTTTCTCCTCTTCAAAATGAAGTTGAATGTGCTTATTGAAATAACTTTGGCCATGAAGAATCTGAATGCAGGAGCAAAGTTCAGCCAAAAGAACATGTTCCTTCAAGCTCCAAAGTATGGAAAAAGAAGGAATTACAGGTTGAAAATTGTGGCATAGCGTTCTTTGTAGAAGATGAAGAAAACCAATGGTACATTGATAGTGGATGCTCAAGACACATGACAGGTGACAAAAACAAACTTATTGCATATAGTGCTCTAGAAAAGGAAAAGAATGTTACATTTGGAAATGATACTCCTGCGGTCATTAAGGGAAAAGGGTCTGTTTTTCTAAAAGAAAAGGTGAAAGCTAATGAAATCATGTATGTGGATGGATTAAAGCATAACTTGTTAAGTGTAAGTCAAATGTGTGATCAAGGAACCGAAGTTGTCTTTAGTTCAAAAGAATGTGTGGTACGTGATCTTGATACAGGTAAAACAATTATAAAAGGTAAAAGAACTCCAAGCAACCTGTATGTATTAAAGAACTGCAAAGAACAATGTTACTTGAGTAAATCTTTAGAAAACTGGTTATGGCATAGAAGGTTGGGGCATCTAAGCTTCTCTCAAATCAACAAATCAAGCAGACTTAAAGTTGTTCGTGATCTTCCCAATATTACTCTACCTGGAAATTTCATATGCAAATCTTGCCAATTCGGTAAGCAAACCAGAGTACAATTTAATGCCAAGGAAGGATCATCAACTAAGCCTCTTGAACTCATTCATACTGACATATGTGGACCTATGAGGAAAAATTCACCATGTGGTGAAGAATACTATATCTTATTCATTGATTATTTCTCTAGAATGTGTTGGACTGGGTTGATTAAACACAAAGATGAAGCATTTGAGAAATTTCAGATCTTCAAAGCACTGGTTGGAAATGAATTAGATCTAAAAATCAAGTGTCTTAGATCTGATCGAGGAGGAGAATATACATCCAATGAATTCCTTGAATTTTGTGAATAGCATGGCATAAAAATACATTTTTCTGTAGCTGGCACTCCACAACAGAATGGTGTAGCAGAAAGAATGAATAGAACAATTCAAAAAATGGCTAGAGCTATGCTTGATGATTCTGGAACACCTGACATATTTTGGGGAGAAGCAACACATACAGCAGTAAATATTCTTAACAAGGCACATGTTCGTGTAAATAGTGATAAAACTCCATATGAACTCTGGTATGGTAATCCTCCTACTATAAAGCATTTTAGAATTTTTGGAAGCAAATGCTTTATCAAAAATAATGATGAAAAACTTGGCAAGTTTGAACCCAGAGAAGATGAAGGAATATTTCTTGGTTACTCCTCTAGGACTAAAGAATATAAATCTTATAATAAAAGACTTCGAAAGATTGTTGAGTGTATTGATGTTGTTATTGATGAGTCTCCTGCAGCTCCAAAAGAAGAAAAACAAACAACAGATGAAGACGATGATGACATATATCCTTCTACATCAAATAAGGATAATATAGAGAGTAAACCCAATGAAGAATCCGAAGATGATTTTTCTGAAAATGCTCCATCCAGATATGTTCAAAAGAATCATCCAAAATCTCAAATTTTGGGAGAAAAGGGATCAAGTGTACAAACAAGAAGGACTCTTGTGGGATCTTTTAGCAATCTGGCATTTCTGTCCACTATTGAACCTCACAATGTCACTCAAGCTAGCAAAGATGAATGTTGGATTCCAGCCATGAATGAAGAGCTTGATCAAATTGAAAAGAATCACACTTGGGAATTAGTACCAAGAACTCATGACAAAAATGTCATTGGAACTAAATGGATATTCAAAAACAAGTTAAATGAGAATGGGGATGTTATAAGAAATAAAGCTAGACTTGTTTGCAAGGGGTATGCTCAATAAGAAGGTATAGACTTTGAAGAAACTTTTGCTCCTGTAGCTAGACTTGAAGCCATAAGAATGTTTCTTGCTTTTTCAAGCTTCCAGCAAATCAAAGTTTATCAAATGGATGTTAAATCTGCTTTTCTCAATGGTGATCTAGAAGAAGAAATTTATATAGAACAACCAGAAGGATTCATTTTGGGAAATGATGAAAAACTTGTTTGTAGACTTAAAAAGGCTCTATATGGTCTCAAACAAGCTCCAAGGGCATGGTACTATCGTCTTGACAAATATCTTCATCAACAAGGATTTTCAAAAGGGTCCGTTGATAGCAACTTATACACAAAAACTGAAAATGACAAACTATTGATTGTGGTTGTATATGTTGATGATATCATTTTTGGAAGTAATAAAGAGTCTATGAGTCAGAAATTTTCTTCTGATATGCAGCAAGAATTTGAAATGTCTTTGCTTGGGGAACTAACATTCTTTCTTGGCTTGCAAGTGCAACAAGAAACAGATGGCATATTCTTATCACAAGAAAAATACCTCAAGCAAATCCTGAAGAAGTATGGCATGGAATATTGCAAACCTGTAAGTACACCAATGATAACCGGATGTAATCTTAGTTCTAATGATAATTCCCCCACGGTGAATCAACTAGAATACAGATCTATGATAGGAAGTCTACTTTATCTCACTGGGACAAGACCAGACATCATGCATGCAGTTGGGATTTTTGGATGATTCCAAGCTAATCCAAAAGAGTCTCATCTTCAGGATGTGAAAAGAATATTCAAATATCTACAAGGAACTCAAGACTTTGGACTATGGTATCCAAAGAATGTTGATCTTACTCTTCATGCATACACTGATGCAGATTGGGTTGGAAGTGTTGATGATCGTAAAAGCACTAGTGGTGGTGCATTCTATATGGGGCCCCAGTTAGTATCTTGGTTTAGCAAGAAGCAAAGCTCTATTGCCTTATCTACAACAGAATCAGAATATGTGGCTGCCGCATCATGTTGCACTCAACTTCTCTGGATGATGCAAACCTTACAAGACTTTCAAATCAAATGTTCACCTCCTATCTCCATTATGTGTGACAATACAAGTGCCATCATTATCTCAAAGAATCCTATTATGCATTCTAAGACCAAGCACATTCCCATCAAATATCACTTCTTATGTGAACAAGTGCTTGAACAAAAGGTGAAATTGGAGTATGTTCCCTACAAAGAACAAGTTTTTGATATATTTACCAAACCTCTACCCAGGGAAGCACTCGAATATCTAAGACAGAAACTGGGAGTAGTCTCTGCCATGCATAGGATCAGATCTAATTAAATACAGAAGATTAAATTGGTTGTGAGGTGTTTTTGGGCATCTCTAAATGCACGGGCTAAGGGGGAGAATTGGTCATATGAAAAGGATACATTGTTGGCATTTATAAGTCATTTTGTTATATTATGTTTGAAGATGCAACATGATCTCAGGGGGAGCATGGTATTGTCGATCTTGATCAACTCTTTTCCATTGATGTCAAAGGGGGAGGAAAAGAAACAAAGGGATTCTATAATACAATCAGAGGAAGAGTATTGGCATCAATGCCAAAGGGGGAGATTGTTGAAAATGTTTTCATTGATGGCAAAGGAAGTGGCAAAGAAGGAACATCTGAACAACAACAAGGCAAAGAGAGAAGCAAGGAGAAGCATTAGACAAGAAGCAGAGATAGCAATAGAGAGATAGCAGAAGCAGTAAAGAGACCAGCAGAAATAGAAAAGAAGCAGAGAGGAAGCAAGGAAAATAAGGAACTGAGGCAACAGACAACACAGAGACAGTGAATAGAAGCAGAGGCAATGTAATGAAGATGCAATGCGATTGGTCTGCAATGCGATGTTTGCATTTGCGATATAATCACAAATCGTAATTGAAAAAGGCAGCAAGGTAGACTATGAAGCAGAGGCAACGAAGATGTGATACATATGATCGCATATCGCAATCGGCGAAAGAAACAGAGAGGCAGAGTAATGAATATGCGATGCGGAGGCACTCCTCAGTACAAAAAGATCATCGGGCTTGTGCTAGTGCAGTTAACAACAGTCGTCGATCTGTGGTCAACGCACGATGGACGAGTCAACTGCGGAGGCACCCCCTTGGGTTAATCATTGTACTGTTTGTGCCCCCACAGTACCATTGATCTCAGTTAACCACACAGCTTTTAACGTAAACTCTGAAATATGGACGGAACCTTAAGCGAAGGAGAATCATGTGCGGAATAAACAGTGAAAGCAGATTCCAGTTTTCATCGCACCGCTTTCGACGGGCAAGCGGTATTCAAGAGGTTGGCTCCAATTCCATAGAGCTTTCGACACGTTGCGAGGTGGACCCCCACAAAACCGCTTGTCACTGCACGCCATTGTGCGTTATTGTTCGATCCAGGATGCCCAACGATGTTGTTGTGCGCCATTGATTTGGAGGGAAGCCATCGGACGGTGGTCATTTGATAAAGATGCGTGGAGGCTAACCAAGGTATGGTGGGCCATCGCACGTTAACGTTCGACATCGGAGGTCGAGCGATATGCATATATGCCGTTTATCTGGAAGCTTGCTAATCTAACGGTGATCAGACGTTGGACTTGTGCAAAATTTACTTATGGTACCATGCGCATATTGGATTGGCTATTGACTATATTTGTGGGCCCGGGGTCAAAGGTTTATCATATTGTTTGAAAGCGTTAAAATGCGAAGGGTTAACGTTAATCCTTAAGTTAAGTTCAAAAGTATTAAATTAATTATTTAAATACCAAGATCAATAGAACAGTGAGAGTTATGGAGGACCCGCTGGATTATCTATTTTGACCCTGTCCAGGAATACCATTAGTAATTGAATGGTTTTGACCCATGGTTTTAATAAAGGCGAAAACTATATAAGGTGATGAGAATCATAGTACGAAGTGCGCATCGTAAAGTTCGTGAATGAAAAATTTTCTCTAAGGAATATTTGTATGGGCGAACTCTGTTCTTAACTGATAAATATGAAACTACGATGCAACCATGGATAGAATGATCTGACGATGATGAATATCTGGTTTGAACGACCAACGAAATCATGAAAAACTAGTGTGAGTGTATTGAATGAATAAATCTGGTGACCTGCATGGTATGTCTCCTGGAAACTGGTGGATCCAATGTGAAAATTGATGAAACGTGGTCCGCAGTAGTGCTGAGGGTCGAAGCCTTCAGTGAGGGGGTTGAAGCTCCCTTCTAGTGGTAGCTGGTAAATGAGACAGGGGGTTGTATCTCCCTTCCAGGAAAGGCTGGTAAACAAGAGAACGTTGTAGCCTTCTGCAAGTGGGTGCCTACGTGCTGGTATAAGTTTGCACCAACATAAAATTGTAAGAAGTTTTCTTTATAATAAATATTGAATACTGAGATAATAGCAGCGGTGGTTTTCTCCCGAATTGGGTTTCCACCTTAAATCCTGGTGTTCATATGTGTTTCTTATGTTTGATGGTTTGTTATATTATTTCTGTTCATACTTACTGCTTATCTGATGAATAAATGATGCAATGATCTAAGTAAAGACATAATAAGATCTCTGGACATACAATTTGGATGCAGTAATGTAACATATGGTCTTAAGAGAAAGGAAAACTAAAAATTGTCAGTCAGCTCTAAATACTGATTCACCCCCCCTCTCAATATTTTTCCAACAAAATGTTGTTGTTAAGAAAGTTCCATGGAGGAAATTGCTAGGTAATAACGAGTGTGAATACTCCATCAAAGGTATAACTATATCATTTCTCAAACCAAAATGTTGTGAATTATTACATATAATTCATATATACATAACTTGTGAGGGAATATATAGTGTCATTTTCATGTACATATTCGAATTTTAATGGAATTTTTAGGCCAAGAAATAAAATTTCCATATTCTCTGCTGAAAAGTATAACCAGAATGTCTAGGGCTTACCAAGCCAAGCATAAAAAAACATGAAGAATCCATTTTCGACCATGTTTTAATTTGTATGATAGTGAGGCATCATCTAGCTCAAATTGACGATGATTAGTATTATTTTATCACCCGTAATGGTTATGGTAAACTACCAATGTTTGATCTTTTCCAGTCTTCCGCCACCATGGCTGCAAACCCCTCTCGTGTTGATTCAACTTCATCATGGTTGATTAGTTAAGGCGGGATGAGTGTGAGGCATATTTCCACAAGTGAAACCCTTAATCAATCCTTCTTATTATGAAATATCAAATGTTTGGAAAAGAGAGAATATCTAATAAAGTACAATGATGAAAGTCAAAGTCAATGTGACTTGACTTTGTAAAATAATTAAAACCAATATTGAACTGATGAAGTTAAAATAAAATCTAATTAATTTGATGAAATTCTGCAATCTTGAAAAGTCGACAAGAGTGAATGTTCCCTAACCAGGCAGGAGTCAACAATCAACACAAAAATCAAACAACTCTTTTTGAGCATGGTCAAAGTAAAGCGTTCTCGACCTTTATTTGTGGTTAAATAGCAGCAAACAAATTCAATAAAATGGCGCTCAAGCCAAGTCAAATGATGAAGTCATCTTGCGACCAAAATAGTCTCGCAATCCTATGGTAAAACCTAGTTAAACAACTCCTCTTGCCTTGGATTTTTGAAATAATGCAACGTACTAGGATAGATTCTCCCATGGTAAAAATGCAATCAACCAGTCCCTCAAAAGTCCAAAATTAGTGCAAGTCAACATAGGTCCAAGGACTTGCACGTGTGGAAGAATAGTTGCCTCATATGTACAAAACAATAAGATGAGGAGAAAGAATGATACGTGTGATATGTTCCAAATTATTTTGAGGGTGTTACTAAGAAAATAATTAGTAGTTGTACCAAAATGGTTTCAGTTAAACTGCTGGTGATGTGCAGCCCTAACAACAAAAGTTGGTTGCATCTATTCTTTAGATCTACAACAAAACATGAGAAAAAACTAAATAGATCATGCAAATAGAAACATATAATAGTTGAAATCAAAGTGTAATAACCCAATGAAGGACTTGAATAAATGATAATTTTATTAATGAATACACCCGGGGAGGAGAAATTTCATAATGGATCTATAGTCCCCCCTCCATGGGATGGATCCTTATTGACCTTATGTTTTAGTGATGTGCTTCTCTCTCTCAATATGTGATATGAAATGGGATTTTTTTTAATTCAATGGGAGCTCAAATGATATGAGACAATAATGTTGATCATGAATATGGTAGTGGTGAGTAATGGAGAATATTGGTAACAAAATATTGGTATAGATTGATAATTAGACAGTAATAAAATATTTTTGACTAAATCAAAATCTAGTCATTGTGAATATTGTATTATATCTTTGAGATGAAAAATATATACAAAAGAGTCAAATATATTTATTTATAAAGTGGTTGAATTAATTAACAAAAAAATGAATTATTAATCAGTTTATGAGAATTCAGAAAAATATGAATTTTAAATAATTATAAAATAATGATTTAACAATTATCTCAAAAGGAAAAAAGAGAATAAATAAGGAATAGTAAATAAAGAGTGATTTATTTAATTATTCCAATGTTATTAGGTCAAAAGTGATAAAAATTAATTATCAAACAATGGTTTAATATTTATTTATAGAGAATGTTAAATAAATAATGATTGATTTAATTATTCTCATGGGTTTTTTTGGATTTTAATGATAAATAATTTAGAAAAATATTTTACTAAATTATTTCCTATGGTGAAAGTGGGGTTTACCATGCTAAAATTAATCTTAGACAGTGTATTTTGATTAGCCTAGTAAGAAATGTCTAGATGAACATTTTTTGGGTGATAACATAAGGTCTCCTTTATTTATATATGATGGAGGGGGGTCAATTAGGAAGCTAACCTTGGCCAAATGTGCTCTTGTGGGCGTTACATAAAAACCATATTTCTCCTTGTCCGAATTTATTTCCTCCATCGTTAATTTCGGTCCTCTCAGAAAGAGGAATTTTGTCCAATAATCATATTAGCCTAATGAGTTTTTAAAAGTGTAATTTTTCCATAATTGCACATTTTAACACTCTCTTTCATCTAGGAAGAATTCCACATGTTAATATCCATCTGTCATCTTACCATCTCGATAATCATGTACTATATTTGCATGTTGTCTGATATTTGATGAAGATTTATATTATGGATAATGAGAAGGATCTAATCAGAGTGAGTAACAAGACATTACCACCCTCTTTCCATTGTCAAAGTATAGTCCACATAACCAGGAACAAAACCTTAATTAGACTCGATCCTAGGCAATCAAGTTGTTGAAAATCATGCTTCATAGTTATATGGAGTACAACAGTACATGATGCATACATATATAGTTTTATGATCCCTAATCGCTTTTCGAACCTTATTGGATAAATGGCAGGTAGTTCCCAAGACTCCTAGACAGCTAACGTAGGATCAATGTTTGGGCATCTGCAAAATAAGGTGAACTACTCATCCTATGAATATGTCATCAACCATAGGGGAAGGTGAAATAGTCACCCTGTGCTCAATCATGTTGGGGTATATAACCCACAAGGGAAGGTGAACCACTAACCTTGTGTTGAGCAGAAAGAAGTACCCCAACCCCCAGGAGCTCCTACAGCTAAATTTCTAACTCAAGCAAGACCTTGATGAGAGGTTCTTTCCATGACTCCATGTCTCTCTTATAGGGATACGAATTTTTCCTTCCCTAAGGAATACGTGAGTATTTCAGAAACCTATTCATTAGTGTTGATGTGATGGAGCCTTATTTTCTCCTCATTGTACCATATCCCAGATAAAGTGGTACATGATCATATCAATATGCTTGGATCAGTGATGGAACATGGGATTCTCTAGAATGAAAATCCCACTTTTGTTATCATAATAAATTATGGTGGTATCCATCACATCCCCAAATATCTCACTGAAGAGCTTCACAATAGGCCATATTGGCTGCAATATATTAAGCATCTACAATTATTAGTGCAACATTTTTTTTTTTAAGCTCATCCATGAAATTACAACAGGTCCCAAGGAAAAAAACATATAGATGTTATTTTTCTCTCCACCACACTACTAGCCTAGTCAACATTAGGATATCCATGTAGCTTCAAATTCCCGACAGTATATCCTAGTCTATAGTTGATACTTTCATGAAGATATCTTTGAATATTCTTCGTAGCAATCCAATGTATGTGATGAATCTCAACCATAAATTGACTCAAAATATTTATAGCAAAATATAAGTCCAATCAAGAATTCACTAAGAATATTATGGCCCATACAAGTTGTTTATACCCTTAAGGATTTTCCAATTCGAGACCAACAACAATTCTGCATAAATTCATGAAATTTTGTTCCATTTAAGTGGACACAAATTTTCATTACACCATACCACATATTTCTAAGAGATTCATAATGTATTTCTCTTAATAAAGGAAAATATCTCCTGGATTTTCCCAGACCTCTCGGCGTAGGAAGTAATGCATCAATCCTAGGTCCTTCATCTCAAATTCGGATGTCAAATCCCTCTTGCATTTATATATGAGAGGGTATGAGATATTCAAAAATAGATCATCAACATTCAATAAAAAAATAAGTGTCATGCCCTTTCAACCTTGAAGTATAGGTTTGGGTTAGCATAGCTCCTTGTAAATCCCAACTTCATAAGATAGTTATCAATCCTCTCTTAGAAAGACCTAGAGGATTTTTTTACCCCATAGAGGTATTTCTTCAACTTTCATGAATGTTTCCTTCCACCTTTAACTTCAAACCCTTGAATGATGAATCGAAACTAGGTAAGTTTTTAAAATTTGTGAATTTCATGATGTTCCTATTCCTATTCTGTGAATTGATATGTACCTAGATTTTCTTATTGTGTACCTACATGTTACTTATTGTGTACCCATTCTGTAATATTTGAAATGTGGTTTATTTTGTTGCAATCTCATTAACAACAACATTTAACGTGGGGCTCTCTCCCAAAAATATTCAATAGTGCTACTCTAGATGTAAGGGTTGAATTGTAAACGTCATTAGTTTACTCTTTTATTTTGAGAAAAGAGGGTGAACCCATGAACTAGTATTGCAAACGAATTACTAGTCTACTATATAGATTTAGTAAAATTTATTAGGAGCTTAAGTCTAGCAAAAAGCCTTGTTTTCATGAAAATTTGATGTAGTGAAAATTTCATGATAATTATAAATTGTAAGGTAAAATTTTAAGATCAAATTGGCATATTTTAATTTTGAATTTATCACACATTCAATAAAATAAAATAAATTCTATAATGTCAATAGTAGGATGGAGTTTTTTGTTGAATCTCAGTCTAGATTATTATGGTTTTTTTGAGCAAAGAGTGAAAATTACTGGTGCAGTTGTTATGACTCATTAAGTTGTGAAAATTTTCTTGATAGGGTCATGCAGGTCATTCACCAAATGGATGAGGTTTCCTAAGACATTTCAAATTTAAATATAATTTTTTTTTCATTTTTGAAGCCTATCCTAAGTTTAATGTCCACCTCCATCCATGCCACCTCAGTCAAATTGGTCCCATATCATGTCAATTGTCTTTCCCCACATATTTAAACTCAAAAGTGCACACTTGTCAGTTTTTCATATTTTCGTGCTGATTTACACAGGAAATCGACAGATTTCGCTACGAAACTTCCTAATAGTTTCATAGCAAATCTGTCAGAAGCCTAATTGTTTTCGCTAAAAAATTGTGTTTTTTAGCCAGGGTTGTCAGAGTTATATAAGGTGTCAGTTTATGATTAGAGTAGTAAAGGTGGAGGTCATTCAAGGTATTTATGGTAAAATTCAAATCTACACAACTGTGTTTGATGTCATCATGGTCCTTTTTTCTTGCATATGCTATGATTGAAGCCCGAGTTGTCATTTAAAGTTTTAAACCTCACCCCAAATAGCATTTTGTCATATTATGGTTTATCCTTGCATGTGAGTCGATCCTTGGAGATCTGCTTCATCGAGCCAAGCAGGTTGCTGTCAAATTCAAATTTTGTAGGTGTCATCAGCAAGCGAGGCAGTGAAGACTATAAAACATCCATGGCTGCAAGAAATAAAACAAACAAGGGTGGCCATTTTCATAGGCATGAAACCATGGATTTGAAATTACTCAATGAAGACCCTACTTCTATGGAGGTTTTTATAAGGACTAGTTTCTTGCAATTTTTCCAGAGGTTGTAGGGTTTTCATACACAATTTTCAAAGGATTTTTCCACCAAATTCACATGAAAAACATCAAAATTTGGAATTATGAATCTTAAAGTGAGACCAGAGAGCATATCATTAGCTATAGGAATCCCTAGAGGTGGTGAAGAGTGGTTTAAAGGTACCAAATTCACAATGTAGGATTGTAAAGAGTTTCTCAAGCAAGAACATAGTGAAGTTGATTTGACCAATGCTATCCCTAGGAGTTTTATGAAGGAGAATTATGCAAAAATGTTGATGTTAATTCAAAAATATTTTGCATGTGAAGGAAGATTTCACATGGTCTACTCATACCATCTCATACTTCTTCTGCATTTTGTAGGTAAGAGATCACTTGAATTACCTTTATATTTATACAAAATTTTAGGGAAAATGTCAGATAAGGTTCAAATCAAGAAAAAAGTTAATGAGACATCTCTTTTTAATCATGGTATAATAAATCTATTAGTGTTGGAAGAATTGAGAAGGTTATACAGAGATTGGATTTATTTCTTGTTTATGCCTGGTTATGAAATTGATGTGGTCACTCCAAAGAAAACCTCAAAACCTATAACTACTAGATCAGCAGTTATGGCAGAAGAAGTTTAAGAAAAAAAAGAGCATCCACTGCAGAACCAATGGAAATAGGAGCAGAACCTGTGCAAGAGACTGACACCCCTCAAACAACACTTGCAAAACAGAAACATAAAGTCAGCAAAAAAGGAATTAAGAGGATCACTAAAAGCCAAACATTGGCTAAAGGCAATCTGGAGGATATCCTTCATGCAATTGACATTGAAGCGTCACCAATAGTACAAGCTGAAGACATTGAAGATGGTGGAAGAAAACAGGAGAAAGGTAAGACTGCAAAGAAACTAAATTGTGTAGGTGATGATGTTGGTTTTATATTTCAACCAAGGAATCCAATGAGAGAACATGTAAATAAGGCCATGGATAACAAAAAGACATAGAAAATGAATGAATTTTCTCAGCCAATAAGCATCATATATTTGTCTCCATCAGTAGAAGATGAAGTGGTTATCAGGTAGAGAAAGGGCAAGGAGAAAATATTTGAAAAAACAAAAATAGAATCCCTCAAAGAACAACTGAAGGAAGCAGGTAAAGAGGTATTAGATTTTAAGCTAGAGGTAAAGAAGCACATATCTTAGAAGGTTCAATTTGAATAGATGAGTAAAATATGGGATAAGCAAGTCTCAAGTGTTTCAAAATCTTTGGACAATGCCAAAATGTTGCTGAAATGGACTCATTCATTAAGAGGGGAGGATAAACATATTATGAATATGAACTTACACTTACAATATAAAAATAGAACATTAAAATATCAAGTGGAAGACCTTCAGGAGAAATTGGACTTGATCCATGTTGAGCTGGAGAAGAAAGGGTTGAAGATGAGAGTGGTTGAAGAACCCATCAGCCAATTAATTGTAAATTAAGAAGAAACTCCCAAAGAGTAAAAAATTGAGTTGAAATATGTTTTATGAGGTTCATTACTTGCAAAGAACCAAAATTTTTCCTCAGCAAATCAATTTTTGAAGACAATCTCAGAATCAACAAATTCTGGTTTTTTAGGCAGTTTCGTAGCGTACTTGAGGTTTGAAGCCAAAAAAACCCTAGGAAAATTCTGAATATGAAAATTTTCTTTGGAATTCAGCTTTGTGAAGGATTAAGGAGGGAAATTTTTTGTTTTCAAGATGTTTTGGCATAGTAAAGTTTTTTTACAAACAAAGGTGGCAAGGAAATAGTTGAAAAATAAAGATTTCATACGCTACGAAAACTCACTACGAAACTGCCTAAACTGCTCTGTTTCATAGCGAAGGGTTTTTTAAATATTTTCAAGGGTTCCAACAACACACTAGCCATCTGAAGACACCTAGCCTAACAGTAGGCCATCTCAGCAGAGACTCATTACTCAAAATGAGTATCACAAATCCAGCTCAATAGGCAGTTTAATGATTAAAGTGAAGATTATCCTCTCCTGAAAAGTAGGATTGTGTTCCATAGATCTAGGAGTATTTTAAATATATTAAGTGATGGTGAATTTTCTCTCCAACATGTGATCTCTATTATGTAATTGTTTTACTGTTTTTTTTTTCTAAGTGAGACTATTCTATTAAGAAAAATCATATGGTACAATCAAAGCTTTGCAAAAGCAAAGCACAAAAGCAAGGGGCCGGAAATGAAGAAGTATCAACCTCGGTCCCATAAAGCAAGCTTGGACATAGCAGAAGATAGAAAGGAAAGTAAAAGAGAGAATGAGACAAGGAGATCTACCCAGAGTGGGTAGAAACATCCAAACGAAATTTTTTCACTTTCTTCTTACTGACTTCGATCCAGTCATTATGACTGGGTTGAACAGGAACCAGTTGCAGAATGTTCTGTGCTGAAGGAGGCGACTCCTTATCTGAATTCGAGGAAGAGGTCTCGTGCGAGCGTTTCTGCGGGATCAGAGGAGCAGATGGATCCTCAAGGTTGGCCATGGGGGAGTCCTTCGCGTTCTCAGTGTTTGCTTCTTCTGCTTCTATTTCCTCCTCATCCGAGCTGGAGGAGTCAGGATCATCCACGGGGGGACGATCACAAGGCTTCCAGCTCTTCGATTTGGATTTACCTTTGTTGTTCTTCTTTTTTCCGAGAAACATAGCACATGAGTTCTGGAGGTGCCCCGTCTGATGGCAATGGAAACATCGAAAAGCAGTATTCTCATAGTCCAGGGGTTGGGTCCAGTGGAAGGCCCCAACCTTGAGATTTATCTGATCGGGTAGCCCTTTTCTGATGTCTATTTCCGTGCATATTCTTCCAAAGGTGTATAAACCTTTCTCCCCCCTTGAGGTATCTGTTGCCAAAAAACAGCCTAAGGTATCCCCAATTCCTTGGAAAACTGAGAAGTGCCAGAGATGCGTCGGGAGGTTTGGAAGTCTGACCTAAATGGGAAGCTTGGTGATGACAACCATAGAGGGGTCAAAGTCTGGAAACCACGGCGTAAGAAAAATCCCCGCCGATCCCAAAACCAGGGTCCTTCCTGTAAGGCTTTCTGATAGTCTTTGTTGAATGCAAATGCCACAATGAAGAAGCCTTTTGAGTAGAAGAAGACTTTACAGTTGTTGGTCCAGTTGGAATGGATCCACTGGTATAGATCCACTGTTCAAGGCCATAGGCCATTAAACCTGCATATGAGGGTTGTTTCTGCGAATGCCTGGGATTGGTCATCCAGCGATGGATGGGAGATTTCAATGGAAGGTATTTCCTTCATTTTTTCCACCAGAAAAGGCTTGGGTGCCTCAGGTGTTTGAGCTTCTTTCTTGGTTGTTTGTGCGTGAACATCATCCTTATAGGAGAAGGCAGGGGCCGAGGAGGTTTTCCCAGATGCTCCACCTCTCAAGCGTAAGGATAGCACAACTAAAGCATATTTCTCAATATTGTAGTAAAACAGGGGCAAATGGTCTTCAAGTTGTTTACCTTCGTAAAGCAGTCTCAGGAGTCTTGAGGGGATCCCCAATCTGAGGTCAAGTTCTTGCATAAGGTCCTGCACTAGATCCGTGGCATGCACCCATAACAGCTTCGTTCCACCAAAAGGAAGAGAGATCTGGATCTGGTATTGTGTCCCCAGATTTGGAGGGCTTTTGGCTATAAAATCATCCAGCTGAATATCGAAACCCTCCTGGAGCAACCTCCTATTCGGTTTGCCCTGCTTCTTCGAGAGGCTGAGACTGAGCCTTTGCAAGGGCTCTGCATTGGTTGAAGCGGCAAGATTGTTGATGCCTACAACTGTATTCTGGCCATCGTTTTCATCCCCTCCTCTATCTGAAACTCGGTGAAAGAAGGCAACAGAAACTGGTAATCGCTTGCAGAAATGACCAGCATGACCTGCGAGAGCTTCCCAAGTAGATCTGCGGCTAGGGCAAAGAAAACCACCCGATGCACCCACAGTGAAGGGCATAGAGCATGCTGTGGAATCGACGGCTGCGCGATTTTTGCATGCGTTCCTTGGAAGTCTGCAACTCGGGTAATGATTACCGCTTGGAGCAACGGCAGAGGGAAGCACCGAGCCTACTGTGAATTCGACTGCTGTGGCAGAGCCGAACAGGGAAGTAGCAGGGGAGTAATATTTTTCGACGGCGGCCAGACTGAAAACCCTAGCAGAAGCCATGTTCTACCAGCTACTTTTTATGTAATTGTTTTACTGTTAGAAAGACCGAATGTAATAAATAGGAGGTAGAGTCCTATTAGGAGTATGACTTCTTAAAGGATAGTTGTCCTTTTTATGTTCCAAGTAAGTAGTTTCAGTTATGATAGGTGTCAAAGTTAGAGTTTGAATATCTAGCCAGTTGGGAAGATCTTTACATTTTAAATAATTTATATTTATAGACTGAACATCGAAGAGAAAAGGGTTGGAGAATATTGCACCAAATTTATTTTTGTATGTTTTTTCCATTATCATTAATATACAGTGACATTCTACTTCCAGACCTGAGATTCTTATGAGGTGTTTAATGTGTTGTTTCTTTGTATCTTTATGTCTAATCACTGGTGGTGAATTTTATCTCTAATTACTCAGAATTCATAATGTCATGCTATTACTTCCTTTAGGGGTGAAATTGTTGTGTTTTCCTTATATTGTGTGTATGAATCACCTTTATTAAAAACATCTATTTGCCTCAGCTTCCATGTGAAGAATTAATTTCACTAAGATCACTGATGTGGACTCCATAGCCCAATGGTAGAAAGCCTTCATTTTTCAACCTGCAATCATACAAAACCAAGTCACAATTCATAGAGTTAGTCACGTAGTATTATTACTATTGAAAATCATAAATCCATTTGAGAGAGCCCTCTCAAACTGAAGAGGCTAATCTTCAGTTAGAAGTGGTTTGAAAGGGTTACATTGAGTTGATTTATGAGAAACCTATCAAGATCAAATTTGTGATAAAATTTTGGTGCGTGTGCCAAGAGTCTGAAGACATATTTCCAGAAGTTATTTTGCAAACAATGAATCTGAACTCTTGGAGGTAGCAGGAGCTCATAATTTGTTCGAGGCTCAAGAAACTACCTTGGTGACTCCATTACAAAATTTTATGTTTAAAGGTGGCTTCAAGAAGAAGATATACAAGGATAAATCCAGATCCTAACCCACCTACCATTATGGATAATCCAAACACAATTTCCATAGGCATTGAAAGCAGTTCTTCAAAATTAGGTATTACATCACACTCAAGAGCTTTGTCCGCTAAAATCGTTAGAAGTCCTGAAGACAAGAAATTTGATGATGAAATCCAAGAAGTTTTGTTTAGGTCCAAGAGTGAAAATTAATTGAATGAGATTATTCTAGACCTGTAAATATTAGGCATTGATACTTCAACCCTAGTATCCAAAAAAGAAAGAGAAGAGTTATGGGAAATAGTTACATCAAAGTTGCTTTTAGAGAGGGAGTATTTTGAAAAGTTAAAGGAGCCGGACCCATTTGAATTCTTGTTAAGATGAAAATCTGGTATAGCTTTACATGAGTGGAGCTCATTTGTATCTGGACTACAAAGACCAACTACACCACCTCCTAATAGCTCATCATCTACTACTGTTTTTCCTAGAAATAGCACAGTCCCTGTTATTATGGTTGGAAATGTTCCACCCCCACCTCATCCTACTGCACATGTTAGATATGCTCCACTTGTCCTCTTAGCTATTATTAATGCTCCCCCATGTAAATACTCAGCTAGAATTAAAACATGGGGGAGTGATGAAGAAATTATAGCTAATGTGTATACCAATTCAATGATTACATAGACAGAGAGGATGTGTACCATGAAGATGTTAAAATGATACTATTTTCTCAAAGTTTTATTAGCAAGGTCAGAAAATGGTTTAAAGCCCTAGCTCCAGGAAGCCTTCAGAATTGGAATTAATTTGACGATAGTTTTATGAGAAAATGGGAGAATAGAACAAACCCTGTGCCGACCCTTACTGAATATAATAGTTTAAAAAGAGTTGTCAATGAAACTATCCAATATTTCTCCAAGAGATTTAACAAAGTTTATGACTCTATACCTGCTCATCTTAAAAATTCCCCAAGATATGATCAAATTCATTATGTAGAGGCATTTTATTATTAGTTCTCCATTCTTCTTAGAGATAGAGAATCTCCTTCTCTAGAAGAAATGCAGAATGATGTTGTGAAAGTTGAAGTGAACATGATAGTAGCTAAGAAGTCTAAGATGGTTAAAGAAAAACTAAAAGAATAAGAAACGCCTTCCACCTCAGATGATAAGTTTGATTCTATGATGAAGACCATGGAGAAACTCATGGATAGACTTGCTCTTGGAGATGCCTCTTCACCTCCTACACAACGTGATCCACAACTTTGAAATCCTTAGTTTAGAAGGCCTTTGAATTAGTAAATACAAAGAGAAAATAGAATTCAACCTGACCCTCAAGTGAGGCCTCCTTTTCAACATAGTTTAATTGATGAAGAAGAAATTGAACCTGAGATTCAAGAAGACTCCATCCACTGCCTAGATGAAAACATGTCTTGAATGTTTTTTACCAAAGAAGAGCATGATGAGTCTGATCATGATTTGAATAAGGGTGAGGGACAATCTGACTATATAAAGGGTTATCAACATGCCATCTTTGAGATGCAAAAGCAGTACAATCTTAGGAACAAAAATGCTCCCATCGCTACAAATAAAAGACAACCAAATAAGGATGCTCCTAAATTAGCTGAGCCTGAAAAGGACCCACCACTTCCTCCCTCGGTCAAAGAGAGTGAAAATATTACTTACGTTTTTAGTTTGGAGAATGAGGTCTATAAAATCAAGATTCATGTTCCCTTTGGAGAAATTCTCAAAGTAAATGAGTACAAAAGAAAAATTGTGAAAATGTTGAATTCTCAACTAGCAGCTTTAGATATCCTTAATGTACAAGAAGACCATCCTACCATCTACTTGGGACCAAGATTGGAAGATGAGAAGAATGAAGAAGTACCTCCTTTCTATGCCAGCCTTAGTATTCAAGACATAACCTTACACAATACCATGTTGGATTCAGGGGCTTCTCATAATCTTATGCCTAAGGTGATTATGGAGAGGATGGGTTTGGAGATCACTAGGCCATACAAGGATTTGTTTTCTTTTGATTCTAAAAAGGTCCAATGCATAGGATAGATAAAAGATATTGTTGTTGGTCTAACACAAGTGCCTGCTAAGACAGTGGTAATGGAAATTGTGGTGGCAGATATTCCACCCAAGTTTGGCATGCTCTTATCCAGATATTGGGCAACAAAAATGAAAGGCACCATGTAGATGGCCTTGACATATGCCACCATTCATGTTTTTGGTGAGCAAAGAGGATTGTACAGGGAGACTAGGATGGCCTACATGTTAAGGATCAAGGATTAACCTTGTAATTTTCCCATTTATGCTGTTGAAATTGAATTAGGATCAAAAATTATTTTCAATGAGCTAACTGATGAAGCAGAAAGTGAAGGGAAAGAAGAAATTCAAGAAATTGAAAATCAACAAGTTGGAAATGAGGAAATTATAGAAGAAAAAGGAGAGGGCAGGTGGCTTCTACACTTTGATGGATCTGCTAGAAGAGAGGGGGTTGGAGCAGGCATATGGATCACTACTCCTGATGATGAAAGTAAGTTTTATTCATTCAAACTTAACTTTGAATGTACAAAGAATATGGCAAAATATGAATCTCTATTTTTGGGCTTGGAAATTTTGAAAAGATTGTTTGCTCAAAAGATTTCAGTTTGTGGAGATTCTGAGTTGGTAATAAAAAAATTTGAAGGAACATATCAAACTAAGGATATGAGGATGAGAGCCTACAGAAATTTGATTATGGAAATGTATGAAAATTTTCTAGAATATGCATTTATTGTGAAAACTAGGGATCAAAACTGAGTGGCTGATTCTGTAGTTGTTTCTGCAAGTTTGTTTGTCATTCCTACACATTCTACTACGAAGTATGAGATTGAAGTTCGACATAGGCCTGTTATCCCAGATAATATCATCCATTGACAAGTGTTCGATGATGACTAGCAAGTCAGAAATTTCATAGAGTTGAAGGAGGAATTTGAAAGCACAAAAGTGGATCAACAAAACATGCTTGTTGAAACTAAGAGTAATTATGAATTTTTGCAGCTGAAAAATAATTTTATGCCCAAGGGTCTTATTCCACTTGAATTTTTTTTGACCAAAATGATGTTTTCAAAACTCCTATAATGCAGGCTAAAGATGAAGAGGTAGAGACTTGTAATCTTGGTACAGTACTAGTGCCTAAAATGATAAAACTTTCCAAGTTTATTTCAGTGGAGATGAAACATAAATATATTGAGATGATGAAGAATTTCATTGGTGTTTTTGCATGGATTTATGCTGATCTGAAAAAGGTATGATCCTACTATTATTCAGCATACTATTCCTACCAAAGAAAATGAGAAACCTTTCAAAAATAAACTGAGAAGGATAAATCCATTTATCAAGCCTCTGATTGAGAAGGAAATCAAGAAAATTTTTGATGCAAAAATTATTGTTTCTATAAGATTCTCAAAATGGCTTGCTAACTTGGTACTAGTCAGAAAAAAGAGTGGAGAGATTAGAATCTGTATTGATTTTAAAAACTTGAAAAAGGCTTCTTTGAAAGAAAACTATCCTCTTCCTAAGATGTATCAGATTTTATAGAATATTTTTGGCTCTCAAAGGATGTCTATGTTGGATGGTTTTTCAGGATACAATCAGATACTTGTACACCCCGAAGATCAAGAATCAACTGCTCTTGCCACACCATGGGGGACATTCATTTACACCAAGATGCCTTTTGGTTTGATGAATACAGGAGAGAATTTTCAAAGAGAAATGGACATTGCCTTTGTCGAGGAGAAAGATAATTTAGTGTGGTCTATCTAGACGTCATAATTGTATTTTCAAGAAGGGAGGAAGATCATTTGAAGCATCTGGAGAAAGTTCTGCTGAAGTGTAGAATATTTGGAATTTCTCTAATCCCACTAAAAGCATTTTTTTCTCTAACCTCTGGACAATTTCTTGGACATATTATATCAAAGGATGGGATAAATATTTATCCAAATAGATTCAACTCCATTCAAAAGATAGACCTGCCAAGGAACAGGAAGGAAATTCAGTGTTTTCTTGGGAGAGTAAACTTTTTTAGAAGGTTCATCCCGAACTTTGCTGAAATTGTCAGATATTACCAAGGTGTTGAAGAAATGAGTTGAGATTAAATGGACTATTAAATCCAATCAATCATTTGAATAGATAAATGAATCCCTCACTCAGGCCCCAATATTGATTAGTCCAAAATTTTCAAAAGAATTTATGGTTTTTATATTTGCATATGAAATACCATAGCTGGAGTTTTACTGTGGAAAAGACATCAAGGTACAGAGCAACCAATTTCATTCTTTAGTAGAACTATTGCTAACTCAGAGCTGAAGTACAATATTTTAGGAAAATAGGCATATGCTTTGATCAAATCTATTAAAGATTTCAGAATTTATATTCTGCATTCTCATGTCATTGCATTTGTGCCTAACACTATGGTTAAGGACATCCTAATACAAGCCGATCCTGATGGAAAGAGAGGGAATTGGATAGCTAATTTGCTGGAGTATGACATAGAAATCAGACCTACAAAATTGGTGAAAGGACAGGGGTTGGAAAAGTTGATGGAACAATCCAATTTTGACTGTCTTGATATGAATTTTATTGCAGAAATTTCAGAGTTGTTAGATGAAGATGAAGATTTGATTCCTATTGAAGGGAATTTCATTTTATCTGAATAGTACAGAGAAATTATCTTTGTATTTCATCATCACAGAGCTCCTGCAGAGTTGACTAAATCAAAAGCAAGGTTTGTGAAGCTGAAATCTCTAAGATACTGCATTGTAGACAGGAATCTATACTGGAAAGATACTGGTGGAATTTTTCTGAGCTGTTTGTTGGAAGATGAAGTTGAAAAGGTGATTGAAGAGTTTCATAAGGGAGATTGTGGAGGAAACCAGTACTGGAAGGACACAACAAAAAAAATTCTCAGAGCAGGGTACTACTGGCCCACCATGTTCAAGGATGTTTACAAAAATATTGTTTCCTACCATGAATGTCAAATTTTTGATGGTAAGAAAAAGATGATTCCTTTACCTTTGATTCCAATTTATGTTGAGGCACTTTTCCAATAGTGAGGGCTAGATTTTATTGGTGAAATACACCCATCATCTTCAAGGCAGCATCGCTAGATCTTGACAGCAATATATTATTTCACTAAGTGGATTGAAGCAATCCCAACAAGGCAGAAAAATGATTCATTCATCATTCAGTTCTTAGAGAATAACATTTTTTCCAAGTTTGGTTGTCCTATGAATATTATTACTGACAATGCACAAGATTTTAATCTAAAAGGTTGATTAGCTTTCGTCACCAGTACCATATAACACTTAGACACTCAACTGGTTATTACCCACAGGGTAATGGTCTTGCTGAATCCTCTAATAAAAGCATTGTGAGAATTATCAGGAAGGTACTGCAAGAAAATAAGAGATCATGGCATCTGAAGTTGAATTGTGCTCTGTGGGCTAATAGAGTATGTACAAAGAGATCCATTGGTACTTCACCTTATGAATTAGTGTATGGATCTAAACCAGTTTTTCTCACATCCTTGGGAGTGCCTGTAATGAAATTGCTGTAAGGACTAGAAGAGGAGACTAATTCTATTCAAAGGAGGATAAACCAGCTTATAGCTCTACAAGAAAAGAGGGAGGAGGTATACAACAACCATTAGCAGTCACAAAATAGAGTACAGAAAACATTTGAGAGAAAGGTCAAAGAAGAAAATCTCCAGATTCAAGATGTAGTTTTGAAGTGGGAAGCCAAAATTGAAGAAAAAGGGAAACATGGAATGTTTGAAAACATTTAGAAGGGACCATTTATAATAGCTTCATACCATGGAAGAAACACTTTTCTACTTTAGGATATGGATGGACAACTTTGTGCTGGAGGACCTGTCAATGCCAGGTTTCTAAAGCACTATTCCTCTTAAATTTTACTTAATTTTCACTCCATTGTATATATTTTTTTTTATTATGATTTTATGCTATTAAGGATAGGTTAATCACAAAACTTGAGCCTGAAGTGAAGGCCATAAGAGTTTGAAGAAGGCTTGGCAAATTTTAGAAGTTTATTTCCAAAAATATAGATGGCACTGGAACTACATGTTTTCTGGTGTACCACGGGGCACACCATCCCAAGTGGAGACATTTTTATCACTCATTATGTTTTGAAAATTTTCTTGATAGGGCATGCAGGTCATTACCAAATTGATGAGGTTTCCTAAGCCATTTCAAATTGATATATAATTTTTTTTTCATTTTTTGAAGCCTATCCTAAGTTTAATGTCTACCTCCATGCATGTCGCTTTAGTAAAATCAGTCCTAGATCATGTCAGTTGTGATTCCCCACACATTTAAGCTCAAAAGTGCACACCTGTCAGTTTTTTCAGATTTTGGTAGCGATTTACACAAGAAATCCGCAGGTTTCGCTAAAAAACTGCCTAGTAGTTTCATAGCGAATCGGTGATAAGCCTAATTGTTTTCACTATAAAATTGTGTTTTTTAACCATGGTTTTCAAAGTTATATGAGGTGTCAGTTTATGATTAGAGCAGTAAAGGTGGAGGTCATTCAAATTCTTTATGGTAAAATTCAAATGTACACAACCGTGTTTGATGTCATCATGATCCTTTTTTCTTGCATATGCTATGATTGAAACCTGAGATGTAAATTAAACTCTTAAAACTCACCCCAAATAGCCTTTTTTCATATTATGGTTTATCCTTCCATGTGAGTCTATCTCTCGAGGTCTACTTCATCGAGCCAAGCAGGTTGCTATCAAATACAAATTTTTCAGGTGTCATTAGCAAGCTAGTTAGTGAAGACTATAAAACATCGATGGCTGCAAGAAAGAAAATGAACAAGGGTGGCCATTGTCATAGGTATGAACCCATGGATTTGAAATTACTCAATGATGACCCTACTATTATGGAGGTTTTCAGAAGGACTGGCTATTTGCAATTCTGCCAGAGGTTGCAGGGTTTTCATATACAAGTTTCAAAGGATTTTTCCACCAACATCACACGAAAAACATCAAAAGTTGGAATTATGAATTTTACAGTGACACCAGAGAGCATATCATTAGCTACAAGAATCCCTATAAGTGGTGAAGAGTGGTTTAAAGGTACCAAATTCACAATGCAGGATTGTAAAGAGTTTCTCAAGCAAGAACATAGTGAAGTTGATTTGACCAATGCTATCCCTAGGATTTTTATGAAGGAGAATTATGCAAAACTGTTGATGGTCATTCAAAAATATTTTACCTGTGAAGGAAGATTTCACATGGTCTACTCATACCATCTCATACTTCTTCTGAATTTTGTAGGTAAGATATCACTTGACTTACCTTTCTATTTATACAGAAGTTTAGGGAAAATGTCAGATAAGGTTCAAATCAAGAAAAAATGAAATGAGACATCTCTTTTTCATCATGGTCTAATAAAGCTATTAGTGTTGGAAGAAGTGAGAAGGTTAGACAGAGATTGGATTTATTTCGTGTTTATGAGCGGTTATGAAATGTGGTCAATCCAAATAAAACCTCAAAACCTATAACTACTACATCACCAGCTATGGCAGAAGAAGTTGAAGAAAACAAAAGAGCATCCCATGCAGAAACAATGGACATAGGAGCATAACCTGTGCAAGAGACTGACACCCCTCAAACAACACCTGCAAAATAGAAACATAAAGTCATCAAACAAGGCAGCAAGAGGATTGCTAGAAGACAGACATTGGCTAAAGGAAGTATGGAGGATATCCTTCATGCAATTGAAATTGAAGAGTCACAAATAGTGCAAGCTAAAGACAACGAAGATGGTGGAAGAAAACAGAAGAAAAGTAACACTGCTAAGAAGCTAAATGTTGTAGGTGATGATGCTGGTTTTATATTTCAGCCAAGGAAGCCAATGTCCAGAAATTCAATAATTACTGTCACTAAGAGCACTGACGTGGACTCCATAGCCCAATGGTTGTAAGCCTTCATTTTTCAACCTAAAATCATACAAAACCAAGTTACAATCCATATAGTTAGTCATCTAGTATTATTTCTATTGAAAATCATAAATCCATTTGAGAGAGCCCTCTCACACAGAAGAGGATAATCTTCAGTTAGAAGTGGTTTGAAAGAGTTACATTGAGTTGATTGATGAGAAGCCTATCAAGATCAATTTGGTGATAACAAGAGTTATAAATTTATTAATGTTTCGGGGTGTTTTCATAAAGTGATCTAATGGCATTTAAACAGTAATAATTAGTAAAATTTATTAATTTCTTTGAAAAAACTGACGAGCTATGAAAATAAGAAATAAAATTAATAATATAAATAGTATTGTTAATGACATTAATATTTTTAACATAAATATTATTAGTATTGGGGAAGGATGGAGTGGGAGTGGTAATTCGATGCCACGAGGGAAAAAAATCAAAAACATATTCATGGTTTTGTGGAAGTCATAAATAATAGCGTGGAATAAATTTCCTTATGGAAATGATTAAGACTCGCTTTTAATGATGGAATCACTCAATTACCAGTTTTTGGTGACTCCCTTATAACAATACAAAAATGCATTAGGTGGTCCAAAACCAGGATTGTGATCAAAGTTCAACTATGCAAAGAATGTTTATTATGCTCGATAATTTTGAAACTAAAGATATTTTCATTTCAAAAATGGAATTCAATAAAATGGTATATGAAAGATCCAACAAGGTCATCACCCTGGTGTAAGGTGATTTGAATTTGGATGAAGTTCCTTTAACTAAATGTCAAGTTCCATGATCCAAAATAAATGCATCGCCTCGAGTTGTAGGTGTGGGTTAGAGTAGGTTCATGAAAATGTCAGAAAGAATAAATGTCATATTAACTACCTAGATCATATGACATGGGGAAAAGGGATTGAAGACAAGACTGATACATGATCCCCTGGGTGGATAATTGTGGTTAATCTTGATAGGATCCTGAACAACTGGAAGGAAAGCGCCCATGATTTACTATGAAGGCGAAGTGAAGGATTGATTCACTCACAATTCGAGGAGGAATATCATATGTCATTCATGTGGGAATTTTTCTTGAAGAAGGAATCTATGGAAAAAGGTTAGTTTTTAGGAGGAGCACTAATGAGAGACATTTATATTGAAGCAAATTTTGGGACTGTCAACTTGGAGTTAATCATGGCTAGAAGGATATGGATGGCCAATAGCTTCACCATATGGTTACATTCTCATACTATTAGACTGAAATTAATGGCTTCCCCATTTTGAAATGGTGTAGGAGACTTTCCTGAGAATTTTTAAGGAGCATTCAAGCACAAAATTAAGAAAACAATATCACGCATAGGAGGCAATATCATCTCTGAAGCTAGGTCCCATTATTAACTAGACATGATCGAGTCATAAATTTTGTGGAAGGATATGGAAACATTGAAAGGCGTCTCGAATGTAATCATGAAAAATATTGATAATTTGGATCGTAGTGTTTGTTAGCACTCTATTGGATCTCTGAAGGCTGAGAAGGAGACTAGCAAAGGTAACCACATACCACTTTGAGCTAGTGGTTAGCCCTACTACAATCAGAGGGCTCTCTCAATGGGATTCACAACCAAATTGACTGGACCATGGATATCTTAGGCTAGGTATAACAGGCTCTATGGTTTGAATTATTTGGATTTTGTGTTAGATGGTGAATTAGGTCTAGGAAAAACTAGGTGAGGGATCTGACAATCAGACTTGTAGAAATGCAATGGGGAAAGGTAGGCACACACTTTATTACTTTCAAGGTATCCTGGTGAATATGGTATATTGATAGGGTTTGAAAATGAGCAAGGAAATCATGAATTCATTTATATTAGAAGAAATTGAACATCATTGTGATAACTTCTCCAAAACAAAGCATTGAAATCAAAGAATTATGCTTATCAAACTTATAAATCAATCACATAAGACATGTAAATGAAATATGGAAGGGAAAATACTTTCAAACATATGATAAGAGAATAAGAAACATTGCTAAAACACATACGGCATGAATTTCACTACAATAGCTACAAATTTTGTCTATTACTTCCTGCCAAAATCACTGAATACACTAGTGTTCCAAACTAAATTCCACAACATCCAACCTTTGGAAATGATTAAAACTATCGAATATAGGAGAATACATTATATGAAATCTCATCAGGTCAAAAATCCTATTCAAGGCTCATCATCAATGACTTTGATGAGTCCTGACCTAAAGACTAGGATAGTTGAAATAGTTTCTAAGATTTTAGACAAAGTTTAGGAGAGCTTATCTCCTCATTAATTACAAATTTCCTCATATAGTAAGGCAAAAACCAACTAAGAAGCCTAAAATAAACTTAATTTATTACAAGATATCAAATTTTATATCATTCATGGCATGAAAATGTCTACAACCCAGATGGGTCGCACCAGATGAGAAAGGTCGCAAAAAGGTCGCACCTCTCTGAAACTTGCAGAAAAACCGTCCTTCTCTCACAACTTTCGCGTTCTCTTGATTTGCACAGTGATGTGAAGGAGAAAAAATAATATTAAGGGTAAAAATAATTTACTTTAGCTCCTCCATATTCCTTTATATTTTCTTTTGATGTCTTAGTAATGAATGAGATAGGATGGCCCACCTCACCAATTTTACCTTTTCCTTTTCAACCTTATGATCATTTTGAAATTTTGGAACTTTAGAACCATTATCACATATAAAAACATAAATTAAATTTTAAATCAAAATTCATTGAAAATACTTGTCTATTACTAGTCCTCCAATTGTTGGATTTTATTCATGAAATGGAAGTTTAATGACCTTAAAACCCTAATGACCTGATGGAGACCCTTATCTGAATGAAATCATGATGGATATGATGAAAATGATGATGGAAAATTCTGAATGATGACACACTCATCTTATTTGATGATATGGGCCAACAATTTTAATTTTTGAAAGAGTGGAAACAGTCGTAGACCTAATTCCAAGTGACCAAATTTTTTTCTTGAAGACTTATTGAAATGAAAAAATTTTGAGTTAGGGACCCTATTAAAACATGATAAGAGTCCATTTGATCACTGGTGATAAGATGAAAATAATGAAACTAACATTGTCTCCAGATGGGGACAAAAGCACCTTGGAGGTGTCAAGAACATCGTAGACCAAGTAGCCTAACCATTGGGCGTGGAGTCAAAAGCTAGAAACCAGACTGAATGATGAAAACTCGATATAATAAACTGAATCAAGACTGGACTGACTTGAATTTGACTAAAATTTGAAAAAAACAACAAATCAATGAAACTTTATGGCCTTCACCTCGCGCTCGAAGCTCTGATGATTCTTCGCTTCACACTTTGCAGAAAAATTAAACTGATATGTACAATGGAAATGGGAAATATTCATAAATCTGCATCAGAAAAGATAATTATTAAGGAGCCTACCATTGACTGGTCCTCCTAATAAATATTCTCCATTCATCTCTTCCAATAGGAAAGCATGTTGTCCACGAGAGGCTCAAATATTGTATGGTCCTTTCCACAGGTTCTCAAATTTTCCATGCTGCCCTTTTTCCTCATTTATAGCATCCCAATGGAGGACCACATATCCAATCTTAAAATCATCTGCCTTTGTCTTGCGATCACAGACCTTTTTTTTTTAATGAAGATTTGAGGTGTTTTGAAAGACCTCATCTCTTGTTTCTTGAAGACGGATCATATGATTGATTGGGCATTGCACATCATTCTCTTCACTTTGTACTTCTTGTAACAAATTCATAATCGAGACTGCAAATGATGTAGGAAAAAAAGTATCTACTCCATATAAAAACTGGAAAGGATACATTCCTATTGATTTATTACTACTCACTTGTCCACCCATAAAGCATTAACAATTTTTTTATGCCAGTTCTTCTTATTTTTCTCCAACATCTTCTTTATGATATTAATCAAAGATTTATTAGAATATTTTTCCAATTCATTATCTTGCAGATAATATTCGGTTGAGTGCCCAAATTTGATGTTTTAATTTTCACAAAACTCAACCATTTTCTTCGACCTGAATGCGGCTACATTTTCTATAATGATCTTATGAGAAAAACCAAAATGAGACAAAATTTTAGTCTCGAAAATCTCAATAATCACTAAATATGTTTCTTGCCTTGTTGGGATCGATTCAATCCATTCGATGTAGTAGTATGTAGTTGTTAAGTTCCATTTACGTTGTGTAGATGATGTAGTGTGTATCTATCTAATAAATTGAAGGTCCCACTACTGAAATGGTGCTTGCATAGAAATAGGCTACAAAGGTAATAGAAGAATCTTTCTTTTACCTTGAAATATCTGACACTCGTGGAAACTCATCACTGTTTTATATAAATCTGAAAAAAGAGTTGGCCAATAATATTCAACCCTCAACACCTTATTAGTTCTGGTTTTCCAAAATAGGTGACCTCCACAATCTCCCTTATGGAAATAATTCATTACCTCTTTGGCTTCACCTTCCACTAAAAATTTCATCAAGATACCTCCTGGGTCTTTCCAATAGAGAGCGTTGTAAAAAATGCAGTATTTGGAAGCCGTCAACTTCAATGACCTATCCTTAATTTTAGACATGGCCAGAGGATGATTAAGGTGTTGAAGAACATATATGATGTAAAAATACCAAGGATATGGGAGAAAAATATCAGATGCATGTATGAGTGTGCCTTCTTTTTCTTCGTCGGACAAAAATAAAATGAGGTTGATATCTAGATCATGTAAATTTGATTCAGCCATGAGATTGGCTAATCCATAACCTTCGATCAGATTTTTTGGGTTCATCTTGAGGTCATACTCTAACATTGCTGGTATCCACTTCCCTCTTCTTCCTTCCAGATCAGTCTACATAATAACATCCTTTATTGTTGCATTGGGAACATAATCTAGAATATGTGAATGAAGGATATACACTCGGAAATCCTTCAATGACTTCACCAAGGCCAAGGATTGCTTCTCAATTATGTTATATCTAAGGGCTACATCCCTGATGGTATGGCTAAAGAATGCAATGGGCTTCTCGGTCTTATCCTTCTTTTGCATCAAAATTGCAGCCAAGGTATGTTCGAAGGAAAATGAAAATATGATGAAATCAATGGATTAATTTGGGCTAATTAGAATAGGAGTTGTAGTTAAGGAAAAATTCATTGAATTAAAATATTTTTTGGCATCCTTGAACCATTTTACCTCACTTTCCTTCTTTAGCATGTTGGTCATTTCTTGAATATGTTCAGCCATATTTGAAACAAATCTCCTTAAGAAGTTCATCTTACCATTGAAATTTTAACTCTCTTTTTTGCTGTGTGGAAAATAAATCTACTAAATAGCCTTAATCTGAGAAGGATAAATCTGGATACCATATTTTGAGATGATATGACTGAGAATCTTGCCCTCCTCCATGGAAAAAAGACTCTTTTTGGGATTAAGATAAATCGTAAATTTCCTACGTTTCTGAAATACAATTCACAAATGATACAAATTCTCGTCATTAGAATATGAAAAAAATATCAAATCATCAAGATACATAACAAATAAAACATCCTTTTCATTTTCAAATGCTATTTCCATCACCCATTGAAAGGTGGTCCCTATATTCTTGAGCCCTAATGTCATTTTAGCATACTTAAACGTGCCCCAAGGTGTTGTGAAAGCAATCTTGTATTGATCATCCTTGTGGGCTAAAATATGATTGTATCCCGAATATCCATCAAGAACTGACATTCGGGAAGCCCCAACCACTCTATGTAGAATGTGATCCATCTTGGGCTTGTTTAGTAGGAACCATGGTCACCTTCCAAGCAACATAATCCTGATGAAACAATTCTTCCAAAGGTACAAGACCTGTTAGAATGTTGTTATCCTTCAAATGTAATACATCAACTTGAGTTCGATGACTTGATCATATTTGTCATAAACTTCATCAATAAAAAAAATCTAAAATTCAGCTTCATTTTGCAGAAAATTGTTTACTCATTTGTCATCCCAAAACACTTTCCAATACCACAAGTTTTCACGGATAGTTTGTCATTGTTCTACATGAATTTCAAATTTCTTATTAGAATATATGGGAATCTTGAAATTACTTGTTGTTGTAGCAAGAAAATCTTCCATGAGATTCTAACTTCTTGGTACTACTGACAATGTATATTCAAGAAACGTCTTTAGGATATCCAGTACAACATTTCTATATTCTCTCATTCGTGGATGCTTTGCCTGGTATTCCCCTTTTACCTATTTGGTCATAATCATAAACTGAAATTCTTCTTGCACCCAACTTTTTCAGGATTTTGAGGTTGGTGATCAATGCCTCGTACTGATCCTCATTGTTAGAAAAATCTAAAGCCAACTTATACGAACATAATATTTCACTTTTTGGAACTTTACCTAGCTGATGAAGAGGACTACGAATCCAAGTTTTGATGCTTGCCCCATCTTTCCCTAAGGCACCATCAAAATTCATGGTCCAAAGACCGTTCTCATCATCTAGATGTTGAAAATATGTATTATGTTTTGTCTCATCTTTTCGGGCCACTTCCTCAATCTGTTCTGAACCTTTTTCTGACTTATTTGATGACTGCTTTGAAGAACTAGGCTGATTTCCTTTTCCCTCAAAGCTTCTCTGAAACTATTGGAAATTTTTGGAATTTCTTTTACTTCTATGGGTTGACTATCTACATCATTCAAACCACTATCATTAAACAAAATAAATGATTCAAGATCTGTATGTACAACATTAATAGGATGATTTTTGGGTTTCTCCTTGCTGGTGATCATGTATTTCATCTTTTTTTCTTGGTACAACTTCCTCAATTGTCTGAAAACTGGGATGATGGCATAAGAGAAATACATTTGCAAAGTACCTCTTAAATTTTCTCCCCAAGACCTTGACAGTAACTGTTAAGTCCCTATATTAATAGTGTAGCCCCTTATTATGTTAGTGTAGCCCCCCTTATTGTTATTAGTGTACCCCTGTAACCCCCATATTTTTATTATTGTGCCCTTAAATTATTATTGTTAGGTCGGCTAGGATTACATTGTGGCCCACTAGGATTACATTATGGCCCCATGGACTCCTATATATAGAAAGGAGGTTTTGTAAATTGTATCATCCAAGAATTGTTCATTTATGTAATGTATTGGAGGTTTCTCCCTCGAAGTGGCTTATTTCTAAGGCGTTGATATCTCTTTTCTTCTATTTTTGGAGCTGGTTACACAACATTTGGTATCAGAGCTTTGGATTCTAGGGTTTCGCTGCTCCAAACAGGTCATCGTGGCATTTTCGCTATAACGTTTTTTCTACGAAGTTTCAGAAGCTGAAATTTTTAGGGTGTGAAGAAAAAATCCTGAGGAAGCTTGTATAAAAATTTCAGAGTTTGGTTCGCAATAATGTCGGAGATATGATCTGTGGAAGTCAGGTATTTTTTCAGGCTCCTAAACAGGTCATCGTGGTATTTGCGCTATAAAGTTTTTTCTACGAAGGTTCAGAACCTGAAATTCATATGGTGTGAAGCTGAAATCCTGAGGAAATTCATAAAAAAATTTCAGATCTTGGTTCACAATATTTTTGGAGATATGATCTGTGGAAGGTAGTGCTTTTTCAGGCTCCTGAATTTCATCTCAAAGAGGTGATCGTGGGAAAATTTCAATAACTCTCTCTCTGAAGATTGGATTGGAGTGCCGTCAAAAGTGGTCGCAATTACACGGCCTTTAGTTTCTTCGCTATCAATTTCAGAGACAAAGGACAAAACAGTGACACGTGGCAAGTCGTACAAGTTCGCTCTACTGAACCAGTCCAGAATTAGGTCATTGTGGGAGATTGGACACAACTTTGTCTTGGGGAATCCAAATTATATCAGACCTGTGGCATTTGAAAGAAGCTTTAGAGAGATACTACAGGGCTGAATTTCATATATCAAAGATTTTCAATTACAGAGATAATTAAATTTCAATATCGAGCTCCTTAAAGCAAGAGAAAGATATACTATGACGCATGAAGAGGAAGAGTTGCAGTATGAGATATCAAAATTATGGTACCGAGTGCAACAAGTTTCGATCTTACGAAGAGAAATTGAAGATGAAATAGATGGTTTGAAAGCAGAAATGGAGGCTAAGTTGGATGGTTTGAAGGATCAAATAATAGAAAATGTGGATGATAAATTAGTGGAAGATCACATCGAGCATCAACAACAAGTCCTCCAACTCTCAAAGGATAACCCAACTTTGGTGCAGAATCTAATGAAACAACAAGAAGATCAACATGACATCAAAATAACTTATGAAGCAGTCATAGAAACAAGAACTCGACAAGTACGATTAATTTCAGAGTATCTCAGCAAGGGGAAGAACTTTATTGTAAAAGATTTCACATGGGAGGATGAGAATTTTATACAAAAGCATCAAGAAATAATCAAGCGTTGAGGACAACACTTATTTGAAGGAGAGGGGCATGTTAAGTCCCTATATTAATAGTGTATCCCCTTATTATGTTAGTGTAGCCCCCCTTATTGTTATTAGTGTACCCCTGTAACCCCCATATTGTTATTATTGTGCCCTTAAATTATTATTGTTAGGTCGGCTAGGATTACATTGTGGCCCACTAGGATTACATTATGGCCCCATGGACTCCTATATATAGAAAGGAGGTTTTGTAAATTGTAGCATCCAAGAATTGTTCATTCATGTAATGTATTGGAGGTTGCCCCCTCGAAGTTGCTTATTTATAAGGCGTTCATATCTCTTTTCTTCTATTTTTGGAGCTGGTTACACAACAGTAACATACAAAACCGTGGTGGTTTATCATCTTCCACCACATCCATCAAGACATTATTCGTTGGGATATTTTCAAGGGAAACTACCAAATCCTTTATTATACCAAGACAACGAACTCTACAAGAATAAAAAGAATACATAGCATGCTAAGGAAAGGTTATATCTAGGCCCAATTTCTTCATAATGGCCTTCAACATCAGGCTATGGGAAGCTCCAGAGTCAAGCATGGGATTGTTATGGATGCACTGATGAATTATCAGACTCAAATAAAATGTGGGAACTTCACTATCCTCTAACTGACCATCTATGGCTGGACCAAAAATGAGCTCAGGTTGGTCATCTTCAACATTTACCATATCATACAAAGGATATATTTTCAATATTTTGGCCACGTGAGATTTATATTGATTGCCTTTTACAAGCTTAGTTAAAGGGATAAAGACCTTTAACTTAGATATTTCATTTTCTAAGCTAAAAATATTGGACTTATCTACATATTTAATGGCAATATCTCTCTTGTCAGGCTGGTCCCTTGTTTTAGTTTCCCTCTTTTGAATTTATTTTTCTTTGCTTGGTGTGCTTGTAGAAGGATGATTGATCTTGCTTTGATTTTCAACTGCAAGCTCTCTTCCTTTTTTCTCATTACTTTGAGGATTTTTCTTGGGCTTAGTATATTTTTGTTGGGATGCCCTTTTCTAAATAGGAGTTATAGGAAAATCTCTACTTCTCAATGAACATTGGCACTAATGTGAGCTAGTGAATTTAAATAACCTCGCTGATAATCATCGGACTCAACCTCCAAATCATAATCATTGGCAAGTATGTAATATTCATCTTTAGGAAAATGTGATTTCTCAATATATTCTTCATCCTCTGTCAAAAATAGGTTTGCCATCTACTGTAAAGAAGTGATTTCCCTCCACAATATCATCTTCTTCTTCAACCCCTTGAGCATAATTTTGCTACAAAGGTGTCTAAATATTCTGTTATGCTGGCTGCTTAGGAGCCCTTTGTTCTCTTTGCTTGATCCTAAACTGAGGCTGTTGCTGTTGTTGTCCTCTGAAATTAGGATTTCTAACCTGTGCTTCCAACTATCTTTTTGTAATAGACATTCTGTCAACCATTATTTCCACTGTTATGATCAAAGTATCCAATTTCACCTCAGAGGATGAGGATGCTTCTTCTTTGATTGTTACCTTTATCTCACCCTCTGTATTTGACTTTTTAATTGACAATTTTGCTTCCACACTGACTACATTCCTTTTCATATGTTCTTATGTTGTAGGACATATCCCTCACAGTTTTTATTCCATATCTAGATCAAAGTCATCCAGATAGTGCAAGAGATCCAATCCTAGGGGGAGGTTTGATCTCATTTGGAATTGAGTTGTACACTTAGTTGAAATGAGCAGTGAAATCCTAAACCGATTCATTTGGATTCCTCTTTTGGTTGCCATACTCAAAAATAATCTGCAAAGGGTTCTTCTTTAATTCCCATCATGCTATGAAAGCATCATTTAGCTATTCAGTGTTTCCTATAGAATTTGCAGTCAAAGATATAAACCAAGTTTTAACATCTCGAGAGAAGCTTTGGGAAATTATTCTCATATTGACATCATCATCATCTATCTCTTCTAGGTCGATGAAATCAATGAATTTGACTAAGTTTTGTTTTGCACTAATTTCAGAATTATCATCAAAGAGGGGGAGTCTCTAGCCATAACCTTGTGGCAAGGGTGCAAGTTGAGAAGGTAGGACTAGGGGTGAATATCTTGCCCTGATTCCTGCTAAATGTGGTACAGGAGTTACAATGAGAGGGGAACACTGAGAAGGTAATGAAGTAGAAGGGATGGAGGAAGAGGCGAAAATCGATTGGGATTGTGTCAGAATGAAAAATGAATCTTTCTGGTATTGGATTATGGATTTTTCAGATGTGTATTGAAGTTTATTAGATAACTTTTCAAGCCTATCAAATTGACTCCAAAATTTTATGTCAAAGTCTCATTCGTATTTAGATTATTCAGAAAGTAAACTATCTTCAAGTTTCAAGGAATCAAAAACTACCTCAGAAAATGATTCTACTTCAGTTAGTCTTAATGGGTCAAACACTATCTTAGACAATGAAGGTTTAGACTTTGATTGAAATAGAGACAACTAAAACCTCAAATCAAAAGGTATATCTTTGAGAGATAAAAATTTTACAGGCAATGAGGAATATCTTACCAATGGAGAAGGATTCGAATGAAACTTTAAGTATTGGGATCTGTTAGTCATCAGTAATTTTTTACCTATTTAGATGACTAAATGCTTGTCCTAGATTTCTAGAAGAAAAATTCATGGATCTTGTGAGTTCTAGAAATCTCACTGCCTTCATTATCCTCATGATAAATTTTTCACTCTTCCACTACTCTATCATGACTTGGCTAGCCTACCACTCCTAAAGAATCCCTCATAAAGCCTAAGTCACTCATCCCCATCCCATTTTTTACACCTATGGTTTGGACACTCCATTTTGCCTCTGCCTACTTTTCACCATGCTGAACTAATGCCTCAAAGCCTTCAAAAACCCAAAATTTCCTCTGAAAAAACATTAGGCAGATCAATTTTAGTGGTTTTTAAATCTTAAAAATTATCTAGCTTGTCAAAAAGAACTCATTTCACTCCTCTTTCCTAAAAAATCCCCAAGTCAAAACTTCAGTCCATAGAAGAGTCAAAAACCCATTCCACTAGGTCAGTAGATTTTAGAGGTGCTAGGGTTGGCCTTTGTGTTCAAGAAGAATTGTTTTTAGGTAATAAGAAAGTTGGAATCAGGTCAAAGGAGAAAACATGTAATCGGTCTAAAACAAATCAGATTAGCCTCCAACAAGGGTATCCTTATCAAAAGTATATTCTACAAAAGACAGTTAGCCATGAGTGACATTTATGTAGGACTGTCAAAGATGGCTACCTACAGAAAGATTGATAAGATCAAACAAACCTGATGTATCTCATGATGATGACACATATAAAGACTAAAGGAGCCGTTGATATCAACTGCTATGGTTTTAACACCAAGAGGTTTAAACTCCTTCAAAGTGAAAACATGACAGAATGTCAGTGGAAAGGAAGTCAAAATTCTTCTCTTCAGTCTCATCCACCAAGCAATCAAAGGCATAAAAGCTGTAGGACTAAAAATTACAAGCCAAAAACTCTTAAAAGGCATCCATAGCAGGAGGAACTCAACATGTCTGACTTTACAAAGAGTATCAGTGGTGTCATGACAAATTTTTTGTAAGGTGATGACCAACAGAAGAGCCCATGCATAGGATCATTGAGACAGTGGTACATAAGCACAATTGTGCAAAAATCAAAGATCCAATAAACAAAAAATCAGAATGAAAGGCATCCTTGGTGACTGCAGGCAGAGATTAAAAGATGATGTTAGGGAATAACTTATAAACTTTGTTAAGGCAGCATTGTTCTACTCCACCAAAGGGATACATTTAAAGTCAATATCCATGCAGAAGGTGAAAATGGAAAGAGATGCATAGGTTCAATATGTAAAAATGGAGAAACCAAGAAAATCATCAGTTTACTGAGTAAATGACTAAAAATGCCAAGAATCCCAAAAATTTTGACAAAGAAAACAAGACATTGTATTAGGGCACCTGCAATAAACAGAAGTGGCCAAAGGAAAAGGTGTACTTGGAAACATCCAACAAAGACCATTTTTTGTTTAAATCACCTCCTACACAAGAGAAATGGGAATATCAGTAAAGGTAAAAATGGAGAAAACCAAAAATAAACCTTAGTAGAGTGGGCTATCATTTTAATTTTTCAAAGGGTATAAAAGTCTAATGCCCTCATCACTCAACATCATTTCTTCATTTGAAAAAAAAAGTGGAGGTTTTTAGGTTTTCAGAGTTTCTTGCAGAGTTTTCGAGCGAAATCCTGTTGCGCTGCGCTCCTAAGAAATTGCACTATGCTCATGTGCGCACTACCCATACATTTATCCGAAGAGCGCTACGCACCTGTGTAACGGCGTTACGTGCCTGTATAACAAACCTCATGTAGCAAACCGCCCATTGTGCACTGTGTTATGCTCCGAGTCGTGAAAACTCTACCCGAGAGACACGACCACACACTTTGCTACGTGAAGAAGACTACAATCTCCATCTGAAGGGACCTGACTGGCCTGTGCAACAAATATCCCAACTCCTCGTGCAAGGGCCACCCATTGTGCACTGTGCTATGCTCCGGGTCGTGCAGTCTCTGCCCGGAAGACCCGACAGCGCTTGTAGAGTTTGTTGTGCTAAGTTGTTTTGCATGTAGGTCCTGTACACTACGCTGCAAGGCGTGCATAGGTTGCCCAACTGAACGTGAAAAGGATGCCCGAACAGCCCATGTTATGCTCCTGTGACCCTTTACTCCAGCTAAAATAATTGAGAGGTATTTAAAAGTTTTTTACCTACCTTCTAAATATTGTTTAAAGGTAAAATATAGAGAAGTGTGGAGGAAAAACGTAGAGGGAATTTGACAAAACCCCATAAATAAAGTAAGGTCCCCTTGTTTGCAGACATAGATAATTGAAAAAACCTATCCATCTACACACTGCAAGAACACTAAAGAAAAAAAAATGTCTGGAGAAGAAAATATTGACAGTGGCAAGATGGGCCAAAGGCCTAGAGAATAGTAGAGGAAGGGTGGGAAATAAAATAGGTTTGAGGCTATAAATACTAAATAATTGGCAGCCTCTCCTACTATAGTTTCATATTTCCAAGAAGTAGGATGCTATGAGTTCAGTGAGAAAGGGCAGAAGGTTCAAAGTCACCCTCAATTGACCAAACTTTTGTCCTTAACCTCCATGACCACCAAGTACAATTAGCTGGAGTAAATTTTAAGCTCACCAACAATTTAATCTCTATGGCCACTGGAATACCTTGCATGGAAGAAAAAGGGTTCAAAGAGGTGTATCTAGACCTCAACCATTATTATCTCTTCTTAAAACCAAGTTTCCAAGCTGATTGCAAAACCATTTTCCATTTTCTCATTTGTTGGACAGATATGCTCCTTTGATGAAGATCATTATGAAATACTTCATCTATGAGGGTAGGTTTTCTAGAGTCTACTCCTATCACATAAGACTATGCATCCATTTTACTAAAGCCAAACTACTCCATTTTCCCTACTACCTTTGTAAAAGTATGGAGAAAATGTCATCCATTGTGCAAAAAAGGCCTCCCTCCTAACAAATGTCAAGCATTTTCCAGCATTCCCTCATAAAAATGATTGTCTTACACCAATTGGAGCAACAAGGAATCCCATGGGAATTTTTCATCACCCATGGTGTTTTGACAAACCCACAACCTCTTCCTCTGCAAAGTTTACCATCATCATCTCAACTTCCTCCATCACCCTCCACTGACCATGATTCATCCTCTTCACATGAATCCTCTCCCCAAACAAACCTCCCTCTCTCACCTCCCCCTAAATCCTTAGAACATAAATAAAGTAGTGAAAAGGAAGAAAATGACAGTCAAGGAGAAGAAAAAACTGATGAAGAGGAGGAAAATGAAAGTTAAGAAAGTGAAAATGATGAAGAATATACCAAGGACAGTGAAGAGGAGGCCGATGAAAGCAGTAAAGAAGATAGTGATGACAAAGAGGAATAAAATAGTGACCAAGATGAATATGGAAGTCATGAAGAAAGTGATTATGATGATGAAGAGGCAGATGAAAGTAGTGAAGAAGACAAAGAAGGCCAAGGCAGTGAGTTAGGTAAAGATGAAGAAATAGATGATAGCCAAGAAACAAAAGAAGATTTTGAGGAACAAAATAGTCAAGATGAAAGAGAAAAAAATGAGCCTAATGACACTGATAAAATGGGAAGTGACAAAGATGGAGATAGAAGCCAAGAGACGAAGGTAGATTTAGAAGAAGAAGAAAGTATGCATGACAGTAAGGAACATTCAAATAGTGAAGAAGGTACAAATGCAAGTAGTGATACAAAGGCAGAGCTTGAAAGTGAACATAGTGGGTCAAATAATGAAGAGGAGGATAGTCATGAAGATGAGAATGCATCAAGACATGATGAGGACACCTCTAATTATGACAACACAGAAAATGAAAATGAAAATTATAATGATGTAAGTATGGAAGATGACAGTGTAGAGGACATGGAAGAAGATAACAATCATGAAAATCTTGGCAGTGATGCTAGAATGAGAGAAAGTGAAAATGTCTCTCAAAAAGGCAGTCAAGGGCAAAGTGAGGAAGACACACATACAAAAATCATAAATGAGAAGAAAAACAGCCCTAAGGCCACCAATGATCAAGGTATTCAAGTAAAACATGTTAAAACTTTTATTCTCACTTACCAAAGAGGATCAAGGAAAGTGTTTTCCACCTCTAAGGGGCAAGGGGCCTTGCCATCCACTTCAGCTCAACCATTGTACAAAGGTAAGCAAAAAGTGAAAGAAGAAGAGGAAGATCATGCAAAGGAAAGAGAGTTTGAACTCATTCACATAGACAGTGATGATGAGAATGAAACAATAATTTCAAACTCCCTCCTCCAAGACAGGAATTCACAAATCAAGGACTTTGAGGCTGAATTAGAAAGATCAAAGAATGTCATTCACTTTTATCAGATGCAAGCCAAGCAAATGAGTGCCCAACAAGCCTTCCATGAAACAATAACACTCAGGTACTGGAAAGAGGCTCAAAGGGCATAGGTGAAGTTGGCAGAATTCATGGGCACTTATGAGGAGAGTAGTGATGAGGAGGGTGAAACTAGAAACAGACTTAGAACCATGGGTCTTAGGAAAGCATTGGCAAAGCAGAGAGAAGAAGAATTAGCCCAAGCATAACAATTTTCTCTCCAAGAACTCCTTGCACTAGAAATTGAACATGACAGGGAATCATGGATTGAGAGGGCTAACACACACCTTGAGGCCAAGTTCAAGAAGCCAAATAGAGACATGGATCTACAAATAAAGATGGCTAAGCATTATGCTCAAAGGGAACAATTGCAAGGCAAGAACTCAAAAGGGCCAAAGTTGATATCCAAGCACTAAAGTAGGAATAGGACCAATCTAGCCTTGGTATTTTGGCTCAAGCTTCTCTACAGGTCTCCCAGGACCCATGAGGCACCTATCTACCAAATTTTGGAGAAATTGAACAAGTTTTTATTTTTTGCAAATTTTGACGCTAGGAGCACAGCACACCTGGTGCTACACTCTTTTTCGGGGAATCTTCTGGAGAAATTCCTTGAATTTTATGATTCCTCATCATGAGAGGAGCATTCTCACCAATTTTCAGCTCAATTGGAGTTTTTTTGGTCCCCCAAAAGGGTCAAAGACACTCATTGTTTCACTATTTTGCCTACTATTCAGAGCATGTGTTGCGCTCCTACTAGTCTTGGAATTTTCACTTTTTTAACAGGTTGCAGAGGTCCAATTGAATAACAAAAGGTAGATCTGGAAATTAGACTTCGAGGGATTTCTAACGAGCCATCACGGAGCCTTTTTTGACATCGGGAAGGCCTTCAAAACATGGTTGTACGAAGACCCATTGTTTCTATTCTTGTGTTGCGCTCCTGGAATGAAAATTCAAATTTGACACACAGTGCTACGCTCTATGGTTGCAAGTCAGAATGTGTGTTTAGTAAGTTTTTGTAGGATTTTCACAGCCTAAAGATCAATTTAATTGCTAAAAATGGCCGGAAAGATATATATTTTAGATATTTTTGTGTCTTGGGCCTTGCAAGGCCTCAAGGACATATAGATACTTTTGATTAGCCAATAGACTTATAGATGCTCTATTAGGCTTTCCTCCTCCTTTCTTGTTATATAAGGCATGAGGATTCATTGTAACATGGGGATTTTGATGTGCTTAAGAGAAATGCATGGTTTTTGGAAGTTGAAGAACAATCTAGTGTTGTGGAGCTTGTGGATGATTTTCCTTGGTTGATAATGATGAAGGCTTGCTTGCAGGATTCCTGAGTTTAGTTAATGGTGAAGTATCTCTTATTTTTTTCATGTTTTTCTTGTTTTTAATATGTCCATATTTCTATATTGCAATAGCTCAGAAGAGTATAGGATGAGAAATTTTGTTTGAGGCTCCTCAGTCCTCCTATTTGCTACTGTCTTCATGTTTTCTTTTGTTGGGTTAGTTTAAGGAATTCTTAGTTGCTCCTTAGGCCCACGTAAGCTTGTATATTTCATTATTGGATTAATATGCTAGTTTACAAACCTAATTCATTGTAAGCCCTGCTTGTTTTGTGCTATCTAAACTATGTCTTGAAATCTCTCTTTGATGTATTGATTGATTAGGTTAAGCCAAAGATGTATTGTTTCGATCTTTCCCTTTGTATATGCTTATCAGTTTGCTTCAAATTTCTTTAGAGTTTAATGAATTATGTTTGGGAGTTCCCTATTCATTTATTAATTCTATTTGTCTCTCATATGTTTTCAAATCTTGAAAGTAGAATAATTGAAATTAGATAAGTTGTCTTACTTCATTTTCTCTACTGGATTTTATATCTGTAAATGTGTATTTGTTTAAAAGTATTTTTATTGATTAAATGGTGTTCCCTACCTCATGACTATTATCTTTTGATTATCACTATTCAAGATCTCTTTGTTCATAGGTATTTGACAAAGGATTCTTAAATACCCTTTGCCCTACCTTGGTTCCCAAACTTAATGTCCATTTCACTTCACACATAAACTTTAAAGATCCATTAACTACACTAGATTTTCCCTATGATGTACCCCGATTAATTATTGAGATATCAATGACTTCATAGACTCCATAGCCCAATTTATTTGACAACCTCTCACTCCACCTATCCTACTTGAGCATCTTACCCCATACAAAAAAAACAACAAACCCACACTTAACAAATAGCCTAAAATCAAACACTTAAAGCAAACAAGTTCACATCCTTCGCATAATAGAGAGAGCCCTCTCTGATTCTAGGAAGGATAGGTCCTAGGACTCCAAATACTGGTCTGATGTTACCCTGTGCATTTGGTCTACCAATCTGCTAAATCACGGGACACTAACATAATGGCAATCACGGTGGGACCTTCCGAGTTAGTGACAATCTAAGTACCACTTAGGACTCCAGAATCCCTTGATTAAATAGCATCTTATGATTTATAGCTACCTCATCACTATCATTAACACAATGGTGATCATGATGCAAACTCTGATGTCAGTGACAATCTAAGTATCCCTTAGGACTTCATAAACCTTCATCAAATCATAGAGAACTCAAGTTAATAGCCAAAGAGTATAATCTGGTTATCTCACAATCCTAGAAAAATGATGACTCGGCTATAGGACACTCTTACAAACCGTAGGGCTACAAAACATTCCTAGATTTACTTCTTAACAGTATTGGTGGTGGAACATAGACACATATCTTCGAAAAAACAAAAAATATCCACATGGCGACTCCACTAGCCTCCGATAGGCCTTCTAATTTTACTATTGTCCATAGAATCCTATAGGATTGTGTCGAATCAACCCTGAGAAGTCTAGGATCCTAGTCACACACTGTGTGAGTTTAGAAAACACCCAGAGAGGCCAACCTTTCGCAACTAGTCATAAAATTTCAGCCTCTCTACATTTTGAATTTGAAATCTGGCTTCACAAAGAATCAATACCAGATCTCATCCAGACCTGAACACTCCTGTTATAGTTGACGACCCAGAAAATATTTTGTGGAAAGCTTCTGAAACTGGAAACTTAGCTATTAAAAGGACCATTCATAAAGCAAGCTCTGTACCTGAAAATCTCACAACCTTGCAGGATCCCCAGTTTGACTTGCACCATACAAGAAACCTTTCTAGAACCAAGTCACAAAGTAGGATTGACCATACTAACCTTGAGCCCATAGATCTGCAGCAGATTCCTAGCGAAGAAGCTTCTGCACCACCTGATTTCCAAATTCTCCACCACTTTGGCTCTTTTCACCCCAAGTCTGCTCAGAATCAGTTTACTGGTCCAAATACTTCCGCCACACCCATTCACACCTACACTGTAAAAACCACTCCATCTCATTTCACAAACCATCCTCTTGTAAATCCACCATTAGCTCCCATCATGGCAGCATGGTACGCACCCCTTGTGTTACCACAGCCATTGGTACCTTTACCAAATGATTACCAAACCAGAATCCCACACTTCACCGAGGCAGAATCTACCACTGCCCAACAACTTGTAGATAGAATAAATGATGCTTTTGACTACATGGAGTTAGAAGAGAAAACCATGAAGATGAGGATGTTTGCCCAAAGCCTAGGAGGATAAGCTAAAAAATGGTTTAAGAACTTGACTCCCAACAGCATACATGATCTCCCTTCCTTTTACCAAACTTTCATAAACAAGTGGGAAATCAAGAAAATCCCCCTCCAAATCCTTTCTGAATATAACAATGTTAAGAGGAATACGGGGGAGAGTGTCCCAGATTTTTGCACCAGGTTTGACAGTGTCTACAATGCCCTCCCACCTCATAGGAAACCCCCACTGGGCCTAGCCTTAGCTAAATTCCGGGAAGGATTTGACCACGACATGGCCTATCAGCTAAGAGAAAGAGAGCCCCTAAATTTATACGACATGCAAGAGGGAGCTATAAATGTAGAGGCCAACTTAATTGAAAAAAGAGCTAGGATAAGATCAGAAAAGAGGGTAACCTACAAGGATGAAACCATGCCCTCTACCTCCTCATCTAATTCCAAGATTGAAAACCTACTTAGAACCATGGAAATAATGATGGAGAGAATAAACGTAAACAAAAGAACACCTCCTAGGGAGAACCAACCAAATCCCCAAAATAGAAACTAGAATCAGAACTTTAGAAGATACCCACCCCAAATTAGACAAAGGGAAAATGATCAACAAATCAGACCACCCTTCCAAGATAACTATGTAGATGAAGGGGAAAGAGATATTGAACAGCGAGATGAAAATCACCTTAATAGGCTCTGATAATGAGGTCAATGTTTTTATCACAAAAGAAGAACAAGGTTTCTTCTCCTCAAATCTAGATGAAACAAACCATGAATATTCCGAAGACTACGAGTTAGGATTGGAAAATTCCATAATGGAAGTCCACAAGCAATATGACCTTAGGAGCAAGAAAAACCAAGACAACTCCAAGAAAAACAACTTATACACTGTTGTTAGAAAAAACCCCCGAAAACATTCTTAAAAGAACAGTAGACAATAACAACAATATGGCTAAGAAAATTGATCCTAACAAAGGTAAAATTAGCCAGCCAAGTGGTGACACAAGCTGCCCTAGTACCTTTACTAGTGGCCCTAACAAAAACCTTTTGACCAAAGCCCCAAATCAGAGTCAGCAAATTAAAAATGTAGAAAAAATTATGTCTGATAAAACTGATGTAAATATGCCTAAAGCCAAAGTAAATTTCAGCTTCAAAGGAGAAATTGCTAAAATTAAGATAACCATACCTCTCACTGAAGTGGTAGCTCATGATATGTATAGGTCCCAAGCTCTGAAAGTTCTAAACATAGGAAATGATACCAATACTCTGAATTTGAAAAATGACAAACCAGAGCTTTTTTTTGGACCCGAAGTCGATGGAAAATTCCAAGAAGGAGCCATTCCCCCTTTCTATGTTAGCCTAAACATACATGGAAAAATCCTACATAATGCCATGCTAGACTTTGGTGCCTCTCACAACCTCATGCAAAAAGTAGTGATGGAGAAATTAGGCCTAGAAATAACCAGGCCCTACAAAGATCTGTATTCCTTCGATTCAAGCAGAGTTAAGTGCTTGGGCCTAATCAAAGATTTATGTGTCAATTTCACACAAATCCCTGCTAAGAGTCTAGTCATGGACATAGTAGTGGCTGACATTCCCCCCAAGTATGTCATGCTTTTTTCCCGATCTTGGGGAGCCAGGCTGCTGGAGAACCTCCAACTTGACATGTCTTATGCTACCTTCCTGATTTTTAACCAAACAAGGAGACTGTACCGGGAATCTCACATTAAGTATATGGTAAGTAGCCTAGATAGACCCAACAACACCCCTATCTATTCCATTCATTCAGACTTAGACTCATTCATATTGTATAATAAAAATTAGATTAGTGGACAAGTAAAAGAAGATGAGAAAGAACTAAGCCCCCTAGAACACTCACACTCACTCTCAAATGAAGAAAATGATAACCAAAACTCTAGCAGCCCTTAAAAACAACTCAATGACAAACATGAAGTAGAAACACTTTGGAACATGAGCTTTGATGGCTCATGTGGCAAGGCCAGTTTAGGAGCTGGTGTCTGGATACATAACACAAATGAGGGCCATTCTTACAGATTATAATTTCAATGTACTAATAACATTGCAGAATATGAGGCTCTCCTCCTTGGTTTACACTTGCTTGAAGACTTAGGAGCTAAGAAAATATCAGCCCAAGGAGATTTAGAACTTTTCATTAAACAAATCAAAGGTGAATACTCATCCAAGAACCCAAGATTAATAGAGTATAGAAATTCAGCCCAAGACCTCCTCAAAACTTTCGAGAAATATGAGCTCACTTACATTCCTAGAGCCCAAAATAGACTCACAAATGAGCTTGCCTTTGTTACCAGCAATTTCCAAATACCACCGAAAAACGAACAATACCCTATCAAAGTCAAACATCACCCTATAGTACCTAACAACATTAACCATTGGCATGTGTTTGAGGGTGATGAACAAATTGACGATTTCCTGCAATCTAGGAATGGATTTACATTAATTAAACCTAGCTTAGAACATGAGGAAGATGGTCTTGTTGAAGATATAGATCATGAACTAGAGTTGCCCTCTTTTGCTGATATAAATCTTCTCACACATCCTTATGAGGATGAAATGTTTAAAGATCTAGACCAAAAGGACTTGGAAGTCTTACAATGCAAAAATGACACATTACCAAGAGGGCTTACACCAAGGAACTGTTTGAATTTAATGATGTGGCTAAAAAACAAAATATAACAGTCTACTGAGACTGATGTTGAAGAATTCAACGTATGAAACATAAATGAACCCAAAATGATTAAACTCTATGAGACCCTTCCTCCTCATATAAAACAGAAGTATATTGAGTTTTTTAAGGAGTTTAAAGATGTGTTTGCATGGGGATACCAAGACTTAAAATCTTATGACACAAGCATTATTCAAAACAAAAGCCTTCTCAAGGAAAATCAGAAACCTTTCAAGAAAAAGTTAAGAAGAATAAATCCTGTTTTACTAACTTTAGTTGAACAAGAAATTAAAAAGATGTATGATGTCGGGATAATAGTCCCCCTTAGATACTCTGAGTGGGTTTCCAACCTTGTGTCAATTAGGAAGTGTTGTGGATGATTTTGTCACCCTCCTAGAGACAGCCTAGAGTTGCCATAGACCAGTGCCTAGGACATCTTAATATAGTAAGAAGCTCTTTATAGTTTGGGTTGTCAGTCCAAGGAACTCACTTACTATCTCTTGTTCTAAACAAGGAAATTGAAATAGATTGAATTGGTCCCAATTCTCTTTCAGTAGCTGATACACAGATAGGAATAGGGTAAAGACATCAGGTAAAACTTCAGCATGATGGTATCAGACAGTTAAGAGACCGCTTTACTGTAAAGAGGGCCGATTCAAATAATATATTACAGAAATCATATATCAAGAAGAGCGGGCAGGAAGGAAACATAAGAAGATATTACTGACAAAAGGGCGCATCAATTTACGAATCCTCAAGCCACTAATATAGCAGAAATTATGAAAGAGTGAGCATGGAACAACATATCACTTCTAGGCCTATTTAAAGCGCTTGACCAATTCCAGAAAGGGCACCATTTAAGATGAATCCTTACTGCAAATTAGTGAGCCACTCGCATTCTAGAACATGATACAAGAAGAAAATATGCATGAAAAAGATTATATATTAACACATGAGAGAAATTACATACTGCAATACATCAAAGACCAGAATCCTCAATACAGTCATAACCCCTCCTCACTGAGACCCAACGGGCTCTGAAACTTCACACAGAAATGTCACAAGATGTATACAATAGTCTTCTCATTGCACAGCTTGCTTACAGAAATCTGGAACCCCAACAATGTCTTGCTGTTCCGTATTTATAGAAAAAGAGAAACTTCTAGAGGAGGGGGAAGATGATGTACAATTAATGACTTCGATGAAATGGCGGAAAACATCGGCGCCTTTTTTATGAATGACTGACCATAAATGAATATACCTAACATTCTGTCTAAAGAAATAAATGATGGGAGATAAAAATCTCCTTATGTACAAGACAGAAATAATAAAATATATACATCAGGATGCTTCTGGGTGAAGGCAAATCTGCTACCATAAGAGTTCTGAGAAAATCTTCCGTTCAGTACTGTACGCCCGGCATTTGATTTTGAATTAGAGTCCCGAGCCTTAAATAAGAAGAGAACTTCTCTGGAGGGTTCTGAGAATATCGATCTGCGTTTTCTTTAATAATGGTCATTTCTCGGACCTACCCTCCGCTTCTTCATTAAACTTCATCCACAGAAAACGTCCTTTATGGGCCCTCGACATTTGTAACAGCAGCAGTGTTAAAATATCTTCCTGCAATTCCGTAACCTGCAAAACCCTCAAAATTATTAGAGGAATGGACACATACGAAGGCGTGAATGATGGAGGTGAAAATGGGGAAGATGAGAAGGATGCGAACGGAGGAAGAAGACACTCAGGGTGTAGTGGAATGGAGACGATGGAGATTTTCGTGAATGGGCGAAGTGCGACACAGGATGGTCGTGGAGGAAGAATAGCGGTAGATTATGAGTTAAATATATAAAAACACACGTATATATATATATATATATTGGCGCGGGGGCATAGTATGGATGTACGGGGGCGAGACACATAGGCGAGCGGAGGGCAAACAGGAGATGACGTGGCGAGTGAGTTGATGGGCGGAAGCGTGAAACAGTGACACGATGGCGGGTCATGGGACGTGGCGGATACGTATTGATGGATGAGCAGCTCTAGGACATATCTGCCGTCGGATAGAGGTAGGCAGATCGGACAGAGCGGATGGATCCCGCTGCCCGGACATCGGCCAAAGATTAGCGCGCGGGGAGAGAGCAGTTTCCCGCTCGTACCAAGGACACGTGGCATCGCTTGTGTGGGATCGCTGACCCCGCGGTAAATACCGCCAGCCGACAAGAGTGGTGCGGGGGAAGAACCGTCGGTTTTGCTGTGCGCCGGGGCCAGAGGTAGGGCCCTCACTCCTGACGATCTCTGCGCCGTTGGTTGAACTTTGATCGGACGGCTGTGACGGCGCCCGGGACTTAAATGATAAGCTCCCTTTTCTCCCGGCCCGTGGTCCTGTAGCTCGGGTCACATGAAAATCAAGGCGGGAGGGGCTAAGGTTTAGGGGCTTCGGCCCGATATATAAAATATACATTTTTAAACGTTATAAAGCAGATTTTCGGGCAGAGATGATAGAATTAAACGGGGGCCTGGGGTTTTTGCTCTCAAAAACATTAGAAATGGATTTTAGAGAAGGTGGTGGCCGAATTTTAAATGGGGAAGGGGATATGTACAACACTGGCTCCATCTGGGGACGGCATGCTCGTCCTCGGGCATGTCGAGAACACGCAGACCATTCAAAATTTTCATTCCGCTGTTTAATTTCTGCTACGCTTTCTCTTCAGGTAACTATCAACATCCCCCTTTTTCCCTTATAGAAATTAGAAACCAAAAACAGCTTATGTACAGTATATACAGTGGGGCATTTCCAACCGGGGTCAGAATTGAAAATATGGCTTGAGGAATTGGCCATTCACGGGGGCATCCAACAATTCACCCTGTAGATTTTCTAAATAGAAAGTGTTGTTTCCTCCCAGCTTGACTATTTTAAACGGCCCGAACCATAATGGATCGAATTTAGCATGCTTGCCCTTTTCTGCTCTGCGAACATCCCACCTGAGAACCAGGTCTCCAACTTGAAAATTCCTATCTTTTGCGTGCTGATCAAAGACCTTCTTCATTTTTCCCTGGTATTCTATTAGTCTCTGGTCTACCTGATTCCTCATCTCCTCCAATTCTACTAACTGATAAATTCTCCTAATTATCTCGTCTGGTTCTTCTTGGTTTTCTTGCATGAATCGTGCCACGGGCAACACCAGTTGCACAGGAAACACTGCAGCCCGCCCATACACCAGCTCATATGGAGACTTGCCTGTTGCTCTTTTGCTGGTTATCCTGTTTGCCCATAGAGAAAACTTCAACTGAGAGTCCCATTTTTTTTGATTTTCAGCTATCGTTTTCTTCAGGGCCCTCACCAGGGTTTTATTAGATGATTCTGCTAAACCGTTCCCCTGGGGGTAATAGGCCGTGGAATGAGTTAATATAATATTATACCTTTGGCAGAAATTTACGAATCTGGCAGACTTAAAAGCTTGAGCATTATCAGTTACAATCCTTGCAGGACAGCCAAACCTAGATATAATATTGTCTTCTAGAAAATTCATGATTACAGCATCTGTAGCCCTTCTTGTAGGTATGGCTTCCACCCATTTCGTAAAATAGTCTGTAGCTGTGAGTATCCATTTATGTTGGCCACTTGATGGGGGGTGTATTTCTCCTATAAAATCTAACCCCCATTTCTGGAAGGGTTCATTTACATGAACAGGAATTAAGGGCAAAGATGCTAATTTCTGTCTTTCTGCAAATCTTTGGCATTTGTCACATGTTTTGACCCAAGAAAAGGTATCTGAATATAATTTTGGCCAGTAAAAACCAGCTTTCAAGATTTTATTGGTAGTAGCCTTCCAGCTGTAGTGTCCTCCACATATTCCTTCATGGAATTCTGTCATTATATTCTGCACTTCATTTTCTGTGAGGCATAACAGTAATATACCCAAGGGGTCTCTCCAATAGAGCTGTCCATTGGAAATGACATACTTCTGAGATCTCATCCTTACAGCTCTGTATTTTGCCTTGTCACATCCTGGAGGACAGCTAAGTGTCAACAGGTATTCAACTATTTGCTTATACCATGGACTAGTCAGATACTTCACATGTACCTTTTGTGTGGCCATTTCTAGTCCATGTTGCTCCTCCTCTTTTTCTGATTCTTCATTTGCCATTATGGATAAATTAATGCCCAGAGCCTGATGATTAGATTCCGATAACATCTTGGCAAGTCCCTGTCCTTTGATCAATTTAGTAGGCTTTATGTCTAAATCATACTTCTGGATTTTTGCAATCCATCTTCCCCTCCTGCCTTCACTGTCTCCCTAAACTAGAATGTCTTTTACAGCTGCTGTGGGAACATAGGCAGTAATATGGGATTGTAAAATATAAACTCTAAAAGCTTTAAGAGACTTTACCAGGGCATATGCTTGCTTCTCCAGTATATTATATTTCAATTCAGCATCATACAATACCTGACTGAAGAAAGCTATGGGCTGTTCATATCCTTCTTCATTTTTCTGCAATAACACTCCAGCAATTGTATGAGGTGAAGCGAATGAAAATACCAAAAATGGCTTGCTATAATCCGGTCCTGCTAGCACGGGAGCTTCGGCAAATGCTTGTTTAATTCTTGTAAATGCATCCCTAGACTCCTGGGACCACTTAACTTCACTCTCCTTTTTCAACATATTGGTAATGTGCCTAACTATCTCTGCATAGTTAGGAATGAATCTCCTTAAAAATTTTATTCGACCCAAAAACACCTGTACTTCTTTCTTATTTCTTGGCAGAGAAATGCTATTTATTACTTCAACTCTCTTAGGATCAATTTTTACACCATCCTTAGTCACGATATGTCCTAAGAGTTTTCCTTCATCTAATGCAAACAAAGATTTTTGGGGATTCAGAGAAAGGCCATACCTTCTGCATTTTTCGAAAGTTCTTCTCAAATGCGTAATATGTTCATCATCATTCTTTGAGAACACCGTGATATCGTCGAGATATACTACTAGGAACTTGTCCTGTTCTCCCACAAAGGCTATATCCATTGCCCTTTGAAAAGTAGCACCTGCATTGATCAGTCCAAATGGCATCCTTGCATACATAAAGGTTCCCCATGGCGTGGTGAACGCAGTCTTCTTCTGATCTTCTGGGAAAACAGCTACCTGATTGTAGCCTGAAAATCCATCCATCATTGACATCCTGGCTGCTCCCACCACTTTCTGCAGGATGTGATCCATTTTAGGCAGTGGATAGTTGTCTTTGAGAGATGCTCTATTCAAATTTCTGAAGTCTACACATAGCCTGATTTCTCCATTCTTCTTTCTGACAGGAACAAGATTCGCTATCCATTCTGAGTACCTCAAGGGCACAATTATCTTGGCCTTCAACAATTTTCTAATTTCTTTCTCAATTGAGGGAAGAAGCAGGGGGTTAATTTGCCTGAGCTTCTGTTTGTATGGCTTTGCATCTTCCCTGAGTGGGATCTTGTGCTGTATGATATTTACATCAAAAGTTTTTAGGTCCTCATAGGACCAGGCAAAAACATCTTTATAAGACTGAAATAACTTCAAATACTTTTCTTTATATTCTTCTGAGATTCTTTTAGATAATTTAACAATCTTGGGATCAGTGGCAGTACCCAGATTTAAATCTCTCATTTGATCTTCTTCTACTGCTTTGTTTGGCTGCATGAGAACATCATTCTTGTTGAATAATCTTTCTAGAGGTACTAGACCTCTAGGGATGACATTTCCTTTTAACTGCAGTACCTTATTTCCTGCTATATTCTCTTCCCATTTACCTTCAGCAATGTTTTCAGCTTCTTCCTCATCATCATCATCAATTTCCATGCCTGTGAATTCTCCCACTGTCTCCATGAATCTCTTCATCTGTTCGTCATCTTCGAAAACCTGCCAATGCTTTATATTGTCTGGGATAGATGGTCTGTAACGTACCTCTACTTCATATCTTAACAATGGGTTCTGAGGAGGTCGGAACGTACTGGCAGCCACAGCAAGAGAGTCTGCTATTCTGTTATGCTCTCGGGGCATGAACTGTATATTAAATGCTAAGAAGAAATTTTCTATCATGTCCCATACTTCGTTTCTATATGCTCTGAGCCGGGGATGCTTAGTTTGGCATTCATTCTTAATCTGTCTTACTACTAGCTCAGAGTCTCCAAACACTCTCAGACATTGAATACCCATGTTTCTAGCTGTTTGTAGGCCCAATAACAAAGCTTCGTACTCAGCTACATTGTTTGTAGCCTCATACTCCAATTTGAAAGACAGCGGCACCCATTTTCCTGTAGGGGAAATTAATAATACCCCAGCCCCATTACCTTCCCTGGAATTTGCTCCATCAAAATGCAAAGTCCATACTTCTGATTCCTGGCCTTTCTTGGATTTCTCGGCTTGAAATTGACCAGAGGGGGATTCATGTGCATAGTCTTGACTCTCTTCTAACACAAAACATGAGAAGTCCCCCTCTTTATTATAAACTGGAGAATTATCTGAGCAATCAGCAGTGGTCACCATTTTAACAAATCTGGTCTCCCTATAAAGCCTCCTCTCCTGACCACCAAAGACTGGGACAGTGGCATATGTCAAGTCCAGTTTAATCGATCCCCCAATCTTAGTACCCCAGGACCTTGACAGCAGCATGCCAAAACGAGCTGGGATATCAGCAACCACAATGTCCATGACCACACTTTTTGCCGGGATTTGAGCTAGATTGACCACTAAATCTTTAATCATTCCCAGGCATTTAACCCTTTTAGAATCAAATGAATATAGATCTTTGTATGGTCTGGTGATCTGTAGTCCTAGTTGCTCCATGACAGATAAAGGCATAAGATTATGGGATGCCCCAGAATCTAGCATACAATTGTGAAGTAGCTGGTCATGAATGACTAGGGACACATAGAAGGGAGGAGTAGAAGGGTCTATTTCCTCGACATGCGGGCCAAAGACTACCATGGGTCTTTCTTCTTGAAGATTTAGACTATCAAGTGCGATTGGTATTTCAGGAAGAGGCATGAAAGAGGTGACCTGAGACTGATATACAGGCTGTTTTAACAGTTCAGTCAGAGGAACAGGAATCTTAATCTTTTCAAGCTCTCTTTGCAAATTAAAAGCAGATGTAGACTTTTCTATCATTATCTCTTTTGACTCCTTATTCTCAATTGGGGATTTGACTTCTTTTGACACTGACTCAGCATTAGGAGGGCTGGCTATTTTGGAAGAAGAAGAAATTTGATCATTTGACTGCAAGGGGGTATTTAGAAAATTCTTACCTCTTTCCACATTCTTCTTTGTTGCTGACTCCTTCTGAGCAGATGCTTCTTTCTGAGGTATTTCTTCCTCTTGCTCCTGAGTTCTGGTCCTCTTCCTTGAGGATCTAAGATCATATCTGACGTTGAACTGGGCTTCCATGAAGTCAGCAAATTGCTTGCAGTAATGGTCAATCTCAGCTTCTTCATCTTCTGCTTGCACTGGGCACTCCATATCATCATTATTTGAAAAGGCCAGATTGGAATCTTCTAATCCATAGGCTGCCTCTCTAGCGGAGTCATCTACTGGTCCTTCCAGGTACAAGGGATGAGGTACCTGATCTTGCTGCTCCCTTGTCTCTCTCGACAATATTTGGAGAGGTGGCCTCTTATATTGGGGACTGTATCCTCTGTTCTAAGCGTTGTAATAATTCTTGGGAGCTGCATTTTTAGCTTCCAATTCCATCTTGACCATCTTCTTTATCATTTTACCTATTTCATCCATTTTATCTGAATCTTTATCCTGATTAGAAGTAGAAACTTCTTCTTTTCCTTTCCTCCTGACATCTGGTTCGATTTTCCCTTTTAACTTTCCTGTAGAGGCAAAGTTCGCTTCTAGTTCCAGGGCATCTAATTGGGCATCATCTAGATTGGCAGGCTTTCTTTCTCTTAAGGAGAATCCAAAGTCAAAATCAAAGGCTGCTATAAAAATTATCTTGGCAGCAGCTTCATTTGGCTTCATCTCCAGAGGCAAGCTTAGATACAACTTGTTGGATCTTTTGATGAATTCTGATACCCCTTCATTCTGTTTCTTCTTGATAGTATTAAACTCAGTAAGGCACATTCCATAATCCTTCTTTTCTCCCCACTTCCTGAGAAAAACGTTTTCCATCTGATCCCAGGTTGTCACAGAACGATTACCCAATGTCTTAAACCATTTTCTAGCTTCTCCTTCTAGAGACTGCACAAATAATCTCAAAACCACATCCAGGTGTTCAACATTCAAATTTTCTGCAAAGGAGCAGAAGGTCTTGAGATGTTTCTGAGCATCCATATCATTTTCACCATTGAACCTTGGCAGAATCTTCAGATAATCCTGTGGCATATCATTCAACACTTGGCGTAAGGCCAGAGGAGCATATTTGTTCAGGAGAAAAGCAGGAACATTGGCCATTGGAGGCGGTGGGGGTTGCACAACAATCTGAGAAACAAAAGAAGGGAGAGGGGTAGGGGGAAGCGGAGTGTGAATGACAATGGGAATATATTGGACCGAGGTCTGAGGTGTGGATGGGAATAGTTCTCGGTTGATGGGAGCTATTTCAATGACCTCTTTAATTTCCTCAGCCTCGAAAACAGGATAAGGTTCTTCCCCAAATAAAGTATTTCCCCTACGTGGGGTTTCTAGATAAACTTCGAGATTTTCTGTTCTAACTTCTTGAGAAGAAGAGGGCGGATAATCTTCAACAGAACACTCAGGATTTTCAGCACGGGCTAACTTCCTCTCCTTCCAGACTTTTTTATGAATAATTTTCTCTGGGTCAGACACGTAGGGTGTTTTCGGTTGGGCTGTATCTGACCTCAAATGCGGCCTACGAGGAGCCAGGACTACTAATGAGATTTATCAAATAAGGACCAGTGGAGTCGCCAAGGTGAGAAATCTGCAACTCTTCACCTCTCTGTGCTCACCCGATTAGAGAGTGAAATAAAATGTCGAAAACCCAGGGAAACTGATGTTCTTGAATTCGTTCCCCGGCAACGGCGCCAGAAAGATGTTGTGGATGATTTTTTCACCCTCCTAGAGACAGCCTAGAGTTGCCATAGACCAGTGCCTAGGACATCTTAATATAGAAAGGAGTCCTTTATAGTTTGGGTTGTCAGTCCAAGGGACTCACTTACTATCTCTTGTTCTAAACAAGGAAATTGAAATAGATTGAATTGGTCCCAATTCTCTTTCAGTGGCTGATACACAGATAGGAATAAAGTAAAGACATCAGGTAAAACTTCAGCATGATAGTATCAGACAGCTAAGAGACCGCTTTACTGTAATGAGGGCCGATTCAAGTAATATATTACAGAAATCAGATATCAAGGAGTGCGGGCAGGAAGGAAACATGAGAAGATATTATTGACAAAAGGGCGCATCAATTTACGAATCCTTAAGCCATTAATATACCAGAAGTTATGAAAGGAGTGATCATGGAACAACATATCACTTCTAGGCCTATTTAAAGCGCTTGACCAATTCCAGAAAGGGCACCATTTAAGATGAATCCTTACTGCAAATTAGTGAGCCACTCGCATTCTAGAACATGATACAAGAAGAAAATATGCATGAAAAAGATGATATATTAACACATGAGAGAAAATACATACTGCAATACATCAAAGACCATAATCCTCAATACAGTCATAACCCCTCCTCACTGAGACCCAACGGGCTCTGAAACTTCATACAGAAATGCCACAAGATGTATACAATAGTCTTCTCGCTGCACAGCTTGCTTACAGAAATCTGGAACCCCAACAATGTCTTGCTATTCCGTATTTATAGAAAAAAGAGAAACTTCTAGAGGAGGGGGAAGATGATGTACAATTAATGACTTAGATAAAATGGCGGAAAACATTTGCACCTTTTTTATGAATGACTGACCATAAATGAATATACCTAACATTTTGTCTAAAGAAATAAATGCTGGGAGATAAAAATCTCCTTATGTACAGGGCAGAAACAATAAAATATATACATCGGGATGCTTCTGGCTGAAGGCAAATCTACTACCATGAGGGTCCTGAGAAAATCTTCCTTTCAGTACTGTACGCTTAGCTTTTGATTTTGAACTGGAGTCCCGAGCCTTAAATGTGAGGTGAACTTTTCTGGAGGGTTCCGAGAATTTGCATCTGTATTTTCTTTAATCATGGTCATTTCCTGGACCTACCCTCTGCTTCTTCATTAAACTTCATCCACAGAAAACGTCCTTTATGGGCCCTCGACATTTGTAACAACAACAGTGTTAAAATATCTTCCTGCAATTCTGTAACCTGCAAAACCCTCAAAATTATTAGAGGAATGGACACATACGAAGGCATGAATGATGGAGGTGAAAATGGGGAAGATGAGAAGGATGCGAACGGAGGAAGAAGACACTCAGGGTAGTGGAATGGAGACGATGGAGATTTTCGTGAATGGGCGAAGTGCGACACAGGATGGTCGTGGAAGAAGAATAGCGGTGGATTATGAATTAGACATATAAAAACACACGTATATATATATATATATATATATATTGGCGCGGGGGCATAGTATGGATGTACGGGGGCGAGACACATAGGCGAGCGGAGGGCAAACAAGAGACGACGTGGCGAGTGAGTTGATGGGCGTAAGCGTGAAACAGTGACACGATGGCGGGCCATGGGACGTGGCGGGTACGTATTGATGGATGAGCAGCTCTAGGACATATCTGCCGTCGGATAGAGGTAGGCAGATCGGACGGAGCGAATGGATCCCGCTGCCCGGACATCGGCCGAAGATTAACGCGCGGGGAGAGAGCGGTTTCCCGCTCGTACCGAGGACACGTGGCATCGCTCGTGTGGGATCGCTGGCCCCGCGGTAAATACCGCCAGCCGACAAGAGTGGTGCGGGGGAAGAACCGCCGGTTTTGCTGTGCGCCGGGGCCAGAGGTAGGGCCCTCACTCCTGACAATCTCTGCGCCGTTGGTTGAACTTTGATCGGACGGCTGTGACGGCGCCTGGGACTTAAATGATAAGATCCCTTTTCTCCCGGCCCGTGGTCCTGTAGCTCGGGTCACATGAAAATCAAGGCGGGAGGGGCTAAGGTTTAGGGGCTTCGACCCGATATATAAAATATACATTTTTAAATGTTATAAAGCAGATTTTCTGGCGGAGATGATAGAATTAAACGGGGGCCTGGGGTTTTTGCTCTCAAAAACATTAGAAATGGATTTTAGAGAAGGTGGTGGCCGAATTTTAAATGGGGAAGGGGATATGTACAACAGGAAGATGACAGGGGAGATTAGACCTTGCATTGACCTTAGAAATCTGAACAGGTCCTCCTTGAAAGATAACTATCCCTTACCTAAAATGGACCACACACTTCAAAAGGTATTTGGCTCTAAGAGAATCTCACTGCTTGATGGTTTTTCTGGTTACAACCAAGTGCTAGAATTCCCAAGTGATCAGCACAAAATTGCCTTCACCACACCTTAGGGTACATTCATGTACGTTAAAATGCCATTTGGGTTGATGAATACGGGGGCCACTTTCCAAGGGCCATGGACATAGCCTTTTCAGAAGACATAGGCTACTTCATAGTCATTTTTCTTGATGACATCACTATTTATTCTAAAACTGATGAAGAACACTTAGTCCACTTGAGAAATGTTTTTTAAAAATGTAGGAAATATGGTTTGTCTTTGAACCCCAAGAAAACATTGTTTGGTCTCCAGGAAGGAAAACTCCTAGGCCACATCATCTCTGTAGAGGGAATCAAAATAGACCCTAAAACAATCAAAGGAATATTGAAAATTAGCCATCCTAGAAACATTAAGGAATTGCAGTCTTTCATTGGGAAAATCAACTTATTAAGAACATTCATCCCCAACTTGGCTGAACTTTTGAGAAATATTACAAGAATGCTTAAAAAGGAAATAGGAGTTAAGTGGACTTTAGAATCCAAAAAATATTTTGAACTGGTTAAGCAAGCGCTCACCCAAACACCGGTCCTAATAAGTCCTGATTTCACCAAAGACTTCTATATTTTCTCATTTTCCTCTGAACATACCATGGCAGCAATTTTATTACAAAAGAACATGGTGGAGGAAGAAAAGCCTATATCCTTCTTCAATAAAGCCCTTAGAGATTCTCCCCTAAAGTACAACATCATGGAAAAGCATTGATTAAAGCATTGAAGGATTTTAGAGTTTATATCTTACATTCTCATGTCATAGCTTTTTTTCCTCACACTGTTGTCAAAGAAATTTTAAACCAGGACCCAAATGGTAAAAGAGGAAAGTGGATTTCTATTATTTTAGAATATGACTTAGAAATCAGACGCACTAAATTGGTTAAAGGGCAAGGGCTTGCAAAACTTATGGCTGAAACAAATCTCCAAGCATTGGATATGAATTTTGTTGATACTTTAGAAGAACAAGAAGAATGCAAAAGCCCCCATATTGAAAAAACATTTTTGAATTCATCTTGGTATACTAGTATTCATTATGTAGTGTTTTATCTTAATGCTCCTCCTACCTTATCAAAGACAAAAGCAAGAGTCTTGAAACAAAAAGCGTTGAATTTCTGCATTTTAGATGGAGTTTTATATTGGAAAAATCCTATTGTTATATTTCTTAAGTGTTTTCTTGAGGATGATGCAGGAAAAATCATGCATGAAGTACATTAAGGTGAATGTGGGGGCCATATTTACTGGAAAACCATAGCTAACAAAATTCTTAGAGCTAGCTAATATTGGCCCACACTTTTCCCTGACACCCACAAACTAGTCATGACTTGCCATAAATGCCAAATTTTCGATGGCAAGAGAAAACTCTTACCTTTACCTTTGCATCCTATCATTGTTGAAGATCCTTTTAAAAAATGGGGTTTAGACTTCATCGGAGAGATCCACCCTACTTCATCTGCCCAGCACAATTGGATCCTCACTGCCACTGATTACTTCACCAAATGGATAGAAGCCATCCCGTCTAGGAATGCCATTGATTCAGTCATTATCAAATTTCTTGAGACCGATATCTTGTCTAGATTCAGTTGCCCCAAAAAGATCATCACAGATAATGTTGTTGCCTTTGCATCAAAAATAATGGTTGAATTTTGTTATAAATATCACATTGCCTTGGGACATTCCACAACTTATTTCCCTCAAGGTAATGGACTAGCTGAGTCTTCTAATAAAATCTTGGTCAATATTATTAAGAAGCTCCTAGAACATAATAAAAAAGCATAGCATGGCAAACTAGTACATGCACTATGGGCTGATAGACTAACCACCAAGAAATCAATTGGTATGTCTCTCTATCAACTAGTGTATGGAATGAATTCCATTTTCCCAACATCTTTGGGAGTTCTGGTGATGAAACTGCTACAATAAGTGCAATTAGAAGAGAATGACATGAAAAGGAGGCTGAACCAAACTATCCATTTACAACAAACAAGAGAGTAGGTTTACAAAAGGACTCAGGTAGTACAAGAAAAAATGAATAAAATATTTGACAGAAGGACCAAGGAGGATGATTTTCAGATTGGAGATAAAGTGCTGAAATGGGACTCAAGGAGAGAAGACAAAGGTAAACATGGTAAGTTTGAAAACTTGTGGAAAGGGCCATTCATTATCAGTTCAACTAGAGGAAACAATGCTTTCTTTTTACAAGAACTGGACGGAGCTAAAGCATTTGGAGGTCCTTTCAATGGCAGGACACTAAAACACTACTTTTGTCAAGATTTCTAGCTTTCAGGCCTTCACTCACTGTACATACCACTGTTTGATAAAAGTCCATAAAGAAAAAAAAACATAAAAACATAGAAAAAATATAAAAATAGGGTAGAGTTAAAGAAAAGGTACAGCCCCATACCCAAAAAATAGTAGTACTGAAAGTGTACAAACCTAAATTCCATTACTCATGAAAAAAGAATGTATTGTTCAGTCATCTAGCCTAATCATGGCTAAACATGTTTTAAATTTATTGTTGATAAGTTAGTGAAAGAATTTTTGTTAAATCATTTAGGCTTGGCTTTTAAAAATAAAATAAATTAGGAATGAAAGATACTGGTTCCACATGCTCAAATCTAAAGAAAAGAGAAGGATAGGGATGATTAGAAAATGATGAAACATAGCCCTCACACCTTCTAGTTTTGTTTATTTATGAAAATAATGTTTGTGTGTAGCTTGTCTCAATGCCACAACTCATGATGAATTAGATTGCCTAATCCTAGTTCAATTCATGCTTTAAATTTCTTGTCAATATCTTAGAGAATGATGTCTGTCATACTACGTAATCTTGAAAGTCAAATAGTCTAGGTAGCGAATAAGAAGATTTCAATAGCATAATATGAACTCTCGGAAGAAATAAGTGTAGAAGTAGGTAGTTTGTTTTTTCTTTCATAAGAAAATATGTCAATGGGTTTGCTAGTTCAAGTGAACCCAAGGAAGAAAAAAATGTTAGGAAAGTAGGTTGGGTAGGTAGAGATGAAGTTGAGCTAGTCATGCTTTCAGATTATCAAAATCACTACTTCAGGCAAGCAGCAGCAAAATAAAAGAAGAAAATCTGCCCAATGGATGAGGCACTCGTCTTCATAAACCAAGAGATTTTAAATTCTGGACACCTCCTGAAAAGGAGCTTCCCTTCCCAAGTGGAGCCACTGTTAGTCATCAGTAATTTTTTACCTGTTTAGATGACTAAATGCTTGTCCTAGATTTCTAGAAACAAAATTCATGGTTCTTGTGAGTTCTAGAAATTTCACTGCCTTCATTATCCTCAGGATAATTTTTTCACTCTTCCACTACTCTAACATGGCTTGGCTAGCCTACCACTCCTGAATAATCCCTCATAAATCCTAATTCACTCATCCCCATCCCATTTTTTACACCTATGGTTTGGACACTCCATTTTTCCTCTACCTACTTTTCACCATGCTAACCTAATGCCTCATAGCCTTCAAAAACCCAAAATTGCCTCTAAAAACTCCTTAGGCAGATCAATTTCAATGGTTTTTCAATCTTCAAAATGATCTATCTTTTCAAAAGGAGATTAGTCCCCTCCTCTTTCCTAAAAAATCCCCAAGTCAAAACTTCAGTCCATAGAAAAGTCAAAAACCCCTTCCACTAGGTCACTAGAGTTTATAGGTGCTAGGGTTGGCCTTGTGTTCAAGAAGCGTTGTTTTTAGGTAATAAGATAGTTAGAATCATGTCAAAGGAGAAAACTTGTAATTGGTCTAAAACAAAGCAGAAAAGCCTCCAACAAGGGTATCCTTATCAAAATTATATTCTACAAAAGATATTTAGCCATGAGTGACATTTCTGTAGGATTTTCAAAGATGGCTACCTATATAAATATTGATAAGATCAAACAAACCTAATGTATCTCATGATGATGTCACATTTAAAAACTAAAGGAGCTGTTGATATCAACTGCTAGGGTTTTCACACCAAGAGGTTTTCACTGCTTCAAAGTGAAAACATGATAGAATGTCAGTGGAAAGGAGGTTAAAGTTCTTCTCTTCAGTCTCATCCACCAAGCAATCAAAGGCGCAAAATATGCAGGACTGAAAATACCAAGCCAAAATCTCCTGAAAGGTATCCACAGTAGGAGGAATGCAACATGCCTGAGTTTACAAAGAGTATCAGTGGTGTCAGGAAAAATTGTTTGTAAGGTGTTGACTAGCAAAAGAGCCCATGCATAGGATCATTGAGACAGTGGTACATAGGCACAACTGTGCACAAATCAAAGATTCAATAAACAAAAAACCAAAGTGAAAGGCCTCCTTGGTGACTGCAGGCAGAGATTAAAAGATGATGTCAGGGAATAACTTATAAAGTTTGTTAAGGCAACATTGTTCTACTCCACCAAAGGGATACATTTACAGTCAATATCCATGCAGAAGGTGAAAAGGGACATAGATGCATAGGTTCAATATGTAAAATTGGAGAAACCAAGCAGATCATCAGTTTACTGAGTAAATGACTAAAACTTCCAAGAATCCCAAAAAAGTTTGACAAAGAAAACAAGACATTGTATTAGGGCACCTGCAATAAACATAAGTGGCCAAAGGAAAAGGTGTACTTGGTAACATTCAACAAAGGTCAATTTTTATTTAAATCAGCTCCTGCACAAGAGAAAGGGAAATATCAGTAAAGGTAAAAAGGGAGAAAACCAAAAATAAACCTTAGTATAGTGGGTTATCATTTTAATTTTTCAAAGGGTATAAAATTCTAAAGCCCTTATCACTCAACATCATTTCTTCATTTACAAAAAAGGGTGGAGGTTTCTGGGTTTTCAGATTTTCTGATAGAGTTTTCAGGCAAAAACATGTTGCGTTGCGCTCCTGCGAAATTGCGCTACACTCCTGTGCGCACTGCCAATACATTTCTTTGAAGAGAACTACACTCCTATGCGCACTACTCATACATTTCTCCGAAGAGTGCTATGCGCCTGTGTAACGGCACTACAACAAACCTTGCACCACAAACCGCTCGTTGTACACTGTGCTATGCTCCGGGTCATGTAGACTCCTCTCGGGAGACATGACCAAACACTTTTCTACACGCAGAATTGTGCAGTCTCCACCCGAAGGGACACGACTGGCCCGTGAAACAAATCGCTCGACTCCTTGTGCGAGGGTCACCCACTGTGCACTGTGCTACACTCCGAGTTGTGCAATCTTTGCTCGGAAGACTCAATAGCGTGTGCAAAGTCTGTTGTGCTACACTCCTGTGCGTGCAGGGCCTACCGCGCTATGCTCCTCAACATGCATAGGCTTCCCAACGGAACGTGCAGAGGCCACCCGACCAGCCTGTGCTACGCTCCTGTGACCCTTTGCTCCAGCTAAAAGAATTCAGAGGTATTTAAAATTATTTTACGTACCTTATAAATATTGTTTAAAGATAAAATATAGAGAAGTGTGGAGGGAAAACATAGAGGGAATTTGACAAAACCCCGGAAATAAAGTAAGTTCCCCTTGTTCACAGACATAGATAATTGAAAACACCTATCCATCTACACACTGCAAGCACACTGAAGACAAAAAAATGTTTGGAGAAGAAAATGTTTACAGTGGCGAGGGGCCAAAGGCCTAGAGAACAGCAGAGGAAGGGTGGGAAAGCAAATAGGTTTGAGCCTATAAATACTAAATAATTGATAGCCTCTCGTACTATAGTTTCATATTTCCAAGAATTAGGATGCAATGAGTTTTGTGAGAAAGTGCAGAAGGTTCAAAGTCACCCTCAATTGACCAAACTTCTTGTCCTTAACCTCCATGACCACCAAGTACATTTAGCTGGAGTAAATTTTGAGCTCACCACCAATGCAATATCTATGGCCACTGGAACACCTTGCATGCGGGAAAAATGGTTCAAACAGGTGTATCTTGACCTTAGCCATTATTATCCCTTCTTAAAACCAAGTTGCCAAGTTGATTGCAATAACCATTTTCCCCTTTTCTCATTTTTTGGACAGATATGCTCCTGTGATCAATATCATTATGGAATACTTCACCTATGAGGGTAGGTTTTCTAGAGTCTACTCCTATCACATAAGACTACTCATGCATTTTACTAAAGCCAAACTGCTCCATTTTCCCTACTACCTTTGTAAAAGTATGAAGAAAATGTCATCCATTATGCAAAAAAGGCCTCCCTCCCAACAAATGTCAAGTCTTTTCCACCATTCCCTCATTAAAATGATTGTCTTATACCAATTGGAGAAAAAAGGCATCCCATGGGAAGTTTTCATCGCCCATGGTGTTTTCACAAACCCACAACCTCTTCCTCTGCAAAGTTTACCATCATCATCTCAACTTCCTCCTCCCACACCTCCATCACCCTCCACTGACCATGATTCATCCTCTTCACATGAATCCTCTCCCAAAACAAATCTCCCTCTCTCACCTTCCCCTAAATCCTCAGAACATGAAGAAAGTAGTGACAAGGAAGAAAATGACAGTCAAGGAGAAGAAAAAAGTGATGAAGAGGAGGAAAATGAAAGTGAAGAAATTGAAAATGATGAAGAAGATACCAAGGACAGTGAAGAGGAGGCAGATGAAACCAGTAAAGAAGATAGTGATGATAGAGAGGAAGAAAACAGTGACCAAGATGAACATGGCAGTCATGAAGAAAGTGATTATAATGATGAAGAGGCTGATGAAAGCAGTGAAGAAGACAAAGAAGGCCAAGGCAGTGAGCTAGGTAAATATGAAGAAACAGATGACATCCTAGAAACAAAAGAATATTTTGAGGAAAAAAAAGTCAAGATGAAAGAGAAAACAATGAGCCTAATGACAGTGATAAAATGGGCAATGACAAATATGGAGATAGAAGCCAAGAGACAAAGGTAGATTTAGAAGAAGAAGACAATATGCATGAAAATAAGGAACATTCATACAATGAAGAAGGTGAAAATGCAAGTAGTGATACAAAGGCAGAGCTTGAAAGTGAACACAGTGGGTCAAATAATGAAGAGGATGATAGTCGTGAAGATAAAAATGCATCGAGCCATGATGAGGACACCTCTAATTATGACAACACAGAAAATGAAAATGAAAATGATAATGATGTAAGTATGGAAGATGAGAATGTAGAGGACAAGGAAGAAGATAACAAACATGAAAATCTTGGCAGTGATGCTAGCATGAGAGAAAGTGAAAATGTCTCTCAAAAAGTCAATCAAGGGCAAAGTGAGGAAGACACACATACATAAATCATCAATGAGAATACAAACAGCCCTAAGGTTAGCAATGATCAAGGTATTCAAGTAAAACATGTTAAAACTTGTACTCTCACTTACCAAAGAGGATCAAGGCAAGTGTTTTTTGCCTCTAAGAGGCAATGTGCCTTGCCATCTACTTCAGCTCAACCATTGGACAAAGGTAAGAAAAAAGTGAAAGAAGAAGAGATAGATCATGAAAAAGAAAGAGAGTTTGAACTCATTCACATATACAATGATGATGAGAATGAAACAAGAATTTCAAACTCCCTCCTCCAAGACAAGAATGCAAAAATCAAGGACTTGGATGCTTAATTAGAAAGAACAAAGGATGTCATTCACTTTTATCAGATCCAGGACAAGCAAATGAGTGCCCAACAATCCATCCATGAAACAAGAACACTTAGGTACCGGAAAGAGGCTCAAAGGGCACAGGTGAAGTTGGCAGAATTCATGGGCACTTATGAGGAGAGTAGTGATGAGGAGGGTCAAACTAGAAGGAGACCTAGAACCATGGGTCTTAGGAAAGCATTGGAAAAGCATAGAGAAGAGGAATCAACCCAAGCAGAACAACTTTCTCTCCAAGAACTCCTTGCACTAGAAATTGAACATGATAGGGAATCATGGCTTGAGAGGGCTAACACACACCTTGAGGCCAAGTTGGAGAAGGCCAATAGAGACTTCTATCTACAAAGAAGGATAGCTAAGCATTATGCTCAAAGAGAACAATTTGCAAGGCAAGAACTCAAAAGGGCCAAAATTGCGATCCAAGCACTAAAAGAGGAAAGGGACCAAGCTAGCCTTGTTATTTTGGCTCAAGCTTCTCTATAGGTCTCCCAGGACCCATGAGGCACCTATATACCAAATTTGGGAGAAATTGAACAAGTTTTTGTTTTCTGCAAATTTTGAGGCTAGGAGCACATCACACTTGGTGCTACGCTCTTTTTCAGGGCATCTTTAGGAGAAAATACTTGAATTTTTGGATTTTTAATCATGAGAGGAGCATGCTCACCAATTTTTATCTCCATTGGAGTTGTTTTTGTCCCCCAAAAGGGTCAAAAACACTCATTTTTTCACTATTCTGCCCACTTTTCAGAGTATGTGTGGCGCTCCTACTAGTCTTGGAATTTTCACTTTTTGGACAGGTTTTAGAGGTCTGATTGAAGAACCAAAAGTAGATCTAGAAATTAGACTTTAAGGGTCTCCAACGAGCCATCACGGAGCCTTTTCCAACATTGGGAAGGCCTTCAAAACGTGGATGTAAGAAGATCCATTTTTTATGTTCCTGTGCTGCGCTCCTGGCATGCAAATTCAAATTTGACACACAGTGCTACGCTCTTGTGGTTGACAAGTCAGAATGTGCATTTAGCAAGTTTTTGTAGGATTTTTAGAGCCTAAAGGTCAATTTAATTACTAAAAATGGCTGGAAAGATATTTATTTTAGATATTTTTGTGCCTTGGGCCTTGCAAGGCCTAAAGGACAATATAGATACTTCTGATTAGCCAATAGACTTCTAGATGCTCTATTAGGCTTTCCTCCTCCTTGATTATTACATAAGGCATGAGGATTCATTGTAACACGGGGCTTTTGATGTGTTTAAGAGCAATACATGGTTTTTGGAAGTTGAAGAACAATCTAGTGTTGTGGAGCTTGTGGATGATTTTCCTTGGTTGATAATGATGAAGGCTTGCTTGCAGGATTCCTGTGTTAGTTAATGAAAATTATCTCTTATTTTGTACATGTTTTTCTTATTTTTCATATTTCCATATTTCTATATTGCAATAGATCATAAGAGTATAGGATGAGAAATGTTGTTTGAGGCACCTTAGTCCTCCTATTTGCTATTGTATTCATGTTTTCTTCTGCTGGGTTAGTTTAAGGAATTCTTAGTTGCTCCTTAGGCCCACCTAGGCTTGTATATTTCATTATTGGATTAATATGCTAGTTTACAAACATGATTCATGGTAAGCCCTACTTGTTTTATGCTATCTAAACTATGTCTTGGAATCTCTCTTTGATGTATAGATTGATTAGGTTAAGCCAAAGAGGTATTGTTTTGATCTTGCCCTTTGTATATGCTTATCAGTTTTCTTCAAAGTTATTTATAATTTAATGAATGATGTTTAGGAGTTCCTCTTCATTTATTAATGCTATTTGTCTCTCATATGTTTTCAAATCTTGAAAGTAGAATCATTGAAGTTAGATAAAGTTGTCTTACTTCATTTCCTCTACTGGATTATATATCTTGAAATGTGTATTTGTTTAAAAGTATTATTATTGAGTAAATGGTGTGCCCTACCTCATGACTAGTATCTATTTCTTATCACTAATCAATATCTCTCTATTCATAGGTATTTGATAAAGGATTCTTAACTTCCCTTTGCCCTACCTTGGTTCCCAAACTTAATGTCCATTTCACCTCACACTTAAACTTTAAAGATCCATTAACTACACTAGATTTGCCCTGTGATGTACCCTGATTCATTATTGAGATATCAATGACTTCACAGACTCCATAGCCCAATTGATTTGACAACCTCTCACTCCACCTATCCTACTTGATCATCTTACCCCAAACAAAAAAACAACAACCCCACACTTAACAACTAGACAAAAGTCAAACACTTAAAGCGAACAAGTTCACATCCTTTGCATAGCAGAGAGAGCTCTCTCTGAGTGCAGGAAGGCTAGGTCCTAGGACTCCAAAGACTGGTCTGATGTTACCCTGTGCATTTGGTCTACCAATTTTCTAAATCACGGGACACTAACAGGATCTTTGCTTTTGAACAAGTTTCTCTAGATCATCAACTGGAGAAGTTGGATGAGGATATGGAATCAATCTACTATATCTTCTCGAAGCTAGAATGTTCTCTGTTTCCTCAACTTGGTTCTTTGTAACTCCCATATCAACCTTAATGAAGACTAAGAGTTGTCACCCATAGGACTAGAATTTGATGAAATTATGGTACAACTATGGAGGATCTTTCACTTCATTCTTAGTATGGTCACCAAGATGTTAACACTCTACCAAATCTCTAAATGATGACAAGGCCAACAAAAGTAGCCACAAACCACTTTGACCTAGTAGCTAGCCCTACTAGGCCGAGAGGGCTTTCTCAATGGGATTCAAAAGTAATTTTAATAGATAAGGGAGATTTTAGGCTAGGTATAACAGGCTCTAGGGTTTAATTGATTTGGATTTTGTGCTGGATGGTGAATTAGGTCTAGGAAAAACTAGGTCAAGGCTCTGAAAATCAGACTTGTAGAAATGCAATGGGGCAAGGTAGGCACACACTTTAGCACTTTCAAGGTATCTTGATGAATATGGAAGATTTATAGGGTTTCAAAACAATCATGGAAATCATGAATTCGTTTATATCAGAATAAAGGGAACATAACTATGATAACTTCTCCAAAACAGAGCATTGAAATCAATGAACTCTGCTTATCAAACTTAGAAATAAATCACATAAGAAATAGAAATGAAATATGGAAGGAACAATACTTTCAAACATATGATAACAAAAGAAGAAACAATGCTAAAACACATACCACATGAATCCCACTACAATAGCTACAAATTCTATCTATTAGTTCCTGCCAAAATCAATGAATATGCTAGTGTTCCAAGATAAATTGCACAACATCCAACCTTTGGAAATGATTATGAACTATCTAATTTTGGAAAATACATCATATGAAAGCCATTTAGGTCAAAAATCCTATTCAAGGCTCATCATAAATGACTTTGATGAGTCCTCACCTAAAGACTAGGATAGTTGAAACAATTTCCAATATTTTAGACAAAGTTTAGGAGAGCTTATCTCCTCATTAATTACAAATTTCCTCATATAGTGATGCAAAAACAAACTAATAAGCCTAAAATAAACTTAATTGATTACAAGACGTCGAATTTTATATCATTCATGGCATGAAAATGTCTCCAAACCAAATGGGTCGCACCATACCAGAAAGGTCGCAGAAAGGTCGCTTCTCTCTGAAACTTGCATAAAAACTCTCCTTCTCTCACAATTTTTTCCTTCTCTTGGTTTTCATAGTTATGTGAAGGATAAAAAAGGATATGAAGAATAAAAATAGGTTACTTTAGCTCCTCCACATGCCTTTATATTTGCTTTTGATGTCCCACATCAACAATTTTACCTTTTCTTTTGAACTTTAGGATATTTTTGAAATTTTGGAACTTTAGAGCCATTATTACATATAAAAACACAAATTACATTAGAAATCAAAATTCATCGAAAATACTTGCCTATTACCACTCCTCCAATTGCTAGATTTTATGCATGAAATAGAAGTTTAATGACCTTGAAACCCTAATGACCTTATGGAGACCCTTAATTGAATGAAATAATAATGGAGATGACTGAAATGATGGTAAAAATCTCTGAATGATGATACACTCAGCTTATTTGATGATATGAACCAAAAATTTTAATTTTTGAAAGAGTGGAAACAATCCTAGACCTAATGCTAAGTGACCAAATTTTTGCTTGAAGACTTATTGAAAGGAAAACAAATTGACTTAGGGGCCCTATTTAAACATGATAAAAGTCGTTACATGATGCAAAGAATGAAACTAATAGGGTTAAAAACTAAAAGGAAAAGGTGGAAACAATGTTTGTCTTAGTCTTGAAGGAGGAATTTGGGATTGGGGAGGATTATGACAATTAGCAAGGCAGTGGAACTAAGGATGTTCTTTCTCTTGAGAATGTGGACCATCTAGATATTCAACATTTGGCTATTTAGGTGGAACCAAAGGACGTTGGATTGAAAACAAAAGATGAGGCAAAAAAGATGGACAAAGTTATAAAATAGGCAGAAGATGACGTTGACTAGTTAGTTACCTAGTTTTCTTTTGAATGAAATGAAAATACATAATGTTTAATGTGATATTTTGGTGATTGTATAAGAATAATTTAGTAGAAAAAGAGGAAATAAATCCTTGAATATCTTACGCCTATGGCAAGAACAATTTTGCAAGGAGAGGAACATGTTGTTTCTTATAAATGTACAAGTTCTAGCTAAAATATCATTTGTTAATAGAAAAAAAATGTTAATTATATATATATATATATATATATATATAGGTTGATAGACATTGGCATGTGTCATTTTCCATCCTTTATGTCCCAATTAACTTGTCAAAATGACTTCAATCAACCTCATTTAATATTATTTATTAATTTTAACACTAATACTATATATATAGTATTAGTATTAAAATTAATAAATAATATTAAATGAGGTTGATTGAATTCATTTTGACAAGTTAATTATTTATTTACATATATATATATATATATATATATAGTATTAAAATTAATAAATAATATTAAATGGGGTTGATTGAAGTCATTTTGACAAGTTAATTGGGACATAAATGATGGAAAATGACACATGGCAATTTCTATCAGCCACATTTATTAATGTGGTTGTGCTAGTTATGTTTATAAACATGTTTATTTTGGAATAAGGTTCCTAGAATTTTTATTTAATTATTAACAATTATTAGATTAGATAGTAGGGATTTAACCTTTATACAATATTCATAATATAGATATAAATCAAGGATTGAAATTTATTTTCAAAATAATTATGCTATTTTTACCCTTTTAATTAAATTGACTAATTAAAACTATTTTATATGAACATGTTTAATATGAAGTGAGTTATGGTTTTTTGGGCATGTGGTATTGATATGGCCCATGTTAGTGCAACAAAGTCTATTTACATCTTAAAAATGTCCATGATAAAGTGAGATTAAATATCTATGGTTAAGAATCATGTTCCATGTTTTTTTAATTGTATACATGTTTAATTGATATATTGTTATTTTTTATAATAATAATAATAATAAAGTTATAGTTGATATAATTTTTATTATTTTCTTAATTTTAGCAACTTAGGTATAATGGAGTAAATGATTTGATGCATATTATGGATTCATGCTATTGTCAAATATTTAATTTATATAGTTGCACTAGTGTATATATATCTCCAATAAAAAATTATATAATAAATTTCATGTATATAAGTTACTCATACATAATATCCGAAGGGGTGCATATTAGAATTAGTTAGGATTAATATGCTTACTTTAGTATATCTTGGATTGGGTTTGTTGAGGAAGTTGAGAGATTCTCTCAACTTCTCTCTCTAAGATTAGAAGTGGTTCAACTATATATTTGATGTATCTGATTATTGCAATATAGAAAATAATTATTTGTGTGTGAATGCTGTGCATTTTTGCTCTCTCCAATTTTTAATATGGTATCAGAGCCACTACTAGCTTAAATCCCTCACGGGATGGCTAGGAAGATGCGAGAGCAATGATTCTCAAAATATTAGTGTAGGAGAGTAGATAGTTCAGTAAAAAAATTTCTGTGTTGGTTATTTTATTTCATTTTGTGATCCGTTGACTAAAATTTGCAGAAAGCGGTCTTGAAAGCACTACGTTGTAATTGGGCCCATATTAATTGCCAACATTCTGCTTAGCTTGTTATAGATTCCAGGCGAGTGGTGCATGATTGGAGCATTATCATCCTGCGATCCGATAATCGAAAATTTATCAAGTATCAAAATTCATACTGTGTCATCTACCATGCCTTTGACGGGTTCCTTGTTCCTGTTTCTCTGCTGTTGTTTCTGTTGAGAGATGAAGCCGGCCTCAGATACCGCTGAAGATAGGTATATACAGGAGTGAATGCAGGCGATGGATTTGTGGCACGCGACATAAGCTTCAGATCAGGAAGTTACGATGCAGCTGTACGAGTAGACAGTGATCTGGCAACATTCAAGAATTGTGCATTCCGTGGACACCACTACAGTCTCTACGCACATGTGCTGCGTCACTTGTATACAGATCCGATTTTCTTTTTGAAAAATTGCGGTGAAGGCGTGAAATGAGATACATTGCAGGCGAGCTGTCAAAAGTGTTTATCATTTCCGAGAAATGGTGCGAGCGAATGCAAGCCAACAAGGGCTGGATCAGTGCTACTTTCGAGGCCAGATACAGCCGTTTCTGAGAATTTTACTCGCGATTTTCTGGTCTATGTAGCAGGTGATATTGCGGTGAGGTTACATTGGTTTGTAGCTGTAGTTTGAACATTGTTGTGCAGGAATAACACAAATTAATTCCAGGTGATATTGCCGGAGTGCTGCCAATGTTAATTCTTTTGTTCAAATTACTAAAACAAAATCTGGTCAGTTTCAGTACAATCCACTTAGCTATTCCTCAGTTTCGTCGACCACTCATTTCTGATTTGGGCAACTTTCTATGCACTATTAATGATAGTGTTTCCTGTGTTAGATGCATGCGTTGCAGCAAAGTATGCATTTGTAGTAGTCGTTTTAAAATGCCACTGCATTCTATTTAATGGGTATCATCTGAGTTGACCCAACTGCGTTGTTGGTCAACTATATGTAATAAGAGGATAGATATATTTCTTGCCTTGTGTTTGATGGACACTGCAAATTTATTTGCGGAAGACGGAGGCTGCAATTGCTAGAAATTTTCGGGAGAAAGGTGCTATACTGCTAGAGAAATTAAAGCTGCTTGTTAGATATATATTATGTGACATTTGTTGTGAGATGTGTATAGTGCATAACCAACTATGAACAATTTAGCATAATTTAAATTAGTCGTTCTTGACGTTCTACAGGGACGAGAGAACAATTGGCTAATTTGATTGTGTGAATTTGTTATATGCTGATCTTGTTGTGCTACGGGCCAAGGAGCATCAGTTACAGGTTACAGTATGAGAAGCAGGTCAAGTTGTTAGATTAGCTCTTGAACACATTCAGTATTAAGACCATTTGCCTAGCCATTGATGGATAGCCAAAAGCAAAATATCCGACAGATGGTGATTGGTCCATAGGATGGTTCATCACTTGTCAGCTCTTATCGCGGAAGCCCCGACGAGCCGAGTTGTCAATATTGTTGATCTTGCAAAGTTCATTATTGCTGGTCAGAAACAAATGTATTTTAAATGGGTTGAATGGTAGCTCAAAAATGGTGGAGAAAAGAGTGTTTCCTATGAGATCTCAGAGTGGGTACAAGTGTTAATGAAGACCAGATCAGACAAAGAGATGAAAGTTTACAGTGTTGTAATTGTGATTAATTATTATATGTTTTGTAAAGTAAGCATTAAGGGAGGGTATTAGAATTAGTTAGGATTATGCTTACTTTAGTATATCTTGGATTGGGTTTGTTGAGGAAGTTGAGAGATTCTCTCAACTTCTCTCTCTAAGATTAGAAGTGGTTCAACTATATATTTGATGTATCTGATTATTGCAATATAGAAAATAATTATTTGTGTGTGAATGTTGTGCATTTCTGCTCTCTCCAATTTTTAATAGTGCAAAATAGACGGTGATGGGGTATACTATTAAGTCACTCCATGATGTCAAGGTCACTGGTTAGAAATTCCGTGGAAAAAAATCCAACCATGTTAAGGGTTTGTGTGGCCGAGGGTGGGTGTGATCCCCAAGTTATTTTGATGACTTACGTACCCACTTTTACGACTTGGATGTTGTGGGTCATGGTTTCACAAGCCACACATCAAGCCTAATTTAAACAATTTGAAGAAAAAAAAGTTACTCATAAATATTGGTCTTCATAATCTTAAAAATTAAACATATAAAATTCAATAAATATTTATATTATTGTGCACATTTAATATATCATCCTAGATCCATCTTAACTTAGGATCTACCAAGCATCCAAAGGGATTAGAACTATTGAGATGCAAGGAGATTTGATTGCTCTTGGACCTTGGTAGATCCAGAGTTAGGATGGATCTATGCTAGCTTTATTTCTCTCTTTAAATAGACTATATTCCACATGAATACCATGAGTCAAAAGCTCTGAAAACTTGATCAAGTAAAGTTTACCTTAAATTAATAAAAATAATAATAATAACATAAAATTTGTATTTTTATTATTTTAGTTTGAAATTATTTTTATTTTATTTTAACTAATTCAAAATATATATAACATTACAACATCTCTATTACAGTAGGAGGAAAAAAAACACAATTATGGAACTTTGAAAAAACTTTCTATTTTAGAAGTAACAAGACTCATCATAGATCTAGAATTAGATTAAATATGACCAATAACGAATTTTGTGCAAAAAGAGATAAAACAAACTCACACATTCCCTTCTTAGTAGTTACATTTGACCTCAATTTTTTTTAAATAACTATTTTGGTTATTTTTTGAACGTGCATATTATTAATATGATATTTTAAACTTTAAATTAGTAAATACATTTTATTTCTACTATTAATTAATAATTTCAATGCAAATTTTACACATACAATTTTAACAAGTTTTATTTATAAAGTATATAATCAAACACAATTTTTAGATAATATCACATATATAAAGATTTTTGTTTAATTTTTAGATAATATTACATATATAAAGATTTTTGTTTATGAGACCATTGGGCCTCTCGGATAATTGAAACCTCAAGTCGAACACTTCTCACAGGAAGTGGGTGGTGGCTTGGCAAGTGAATATATTTACGTCAACTCAGGAGTACGTCGTTTGAATATTAATGTATGTTGATGGTAAGAGGCTTGAGGAAAAACGTTAGCGTTTTAGTTCAACGTGGCATTAACATATTAAAAAAATAAAAAATTATTACTAAGACATAAAGAGTAATGACATAAAAAACTGAGGTACAGGGACAAACATGAAACTTCAAGAAATCAAGGATTCTCATTATCTGACTTGAGAAAAATAATGGAGGTTGTTGTTTACTATAACATGCTCTCACTTCCTCTTAAATGGAGCATGTGTCTTGGAGCCAACTATTACCACTAATTTTAGTAGGGGTTTCTATAATTATTTTTTCTTTTAAGAAGCACCATTATAGCACCAAAGAGTGAAATTCAAAGTTGTGTAGGCCATGTGATGTTATGTATTGTAGTATTTTAGGCTTGAAACGATTATTAATCATGAACAACCCTCTCATAATACATTGTTAGGTCTTTTTGTTCAATATAGGATTGGAGGAGTATTAAGCTAAATAAGTCATGGTTTGGAGAATCCATTGGTATCACAATATTTTATGTTTCCCAAGGTATTTCGTGAATCCCAATGCACAGAATCTTAAGGATTACAAGTCAACAAAAGATCAGATTTAAACACATAATGTGTATCATTCATGCCACATAGAAATTTTGTTAAGATGTAAAGAAATGAAGGAGATATTTCCATTAGAATATGTCCATCCCCTCCTGTGCTGCGTATGTGGGATTATTTGGGCATACTAGGGTCCATACTTGGCCAAATGGGACATGTTATACAACAAAATTCATCTAAGAAATTATTCCAATAAATCACACACGTGCCCAAATTCCCAAATTCTACAAGGTGTTGGATATCTAGCACTTTGATCCTTAAGTTTAAACAAAAACCGACACATGTGATCTCTATTTTGTCATTCAAGTGGTTAAGTATAATAGTTGGGGCTAAGTCGATGATTAAAAATTCTCGTTACTAGGAAAATAATTTCAATCCAAAAAGTGGAAATACATTACCAGAAAAGGAAAATGGACCAATTCGTCCTCCTAAAGATAGCCATTTGACCTTTTCAGTGGAATTTTGAACTTGTAAAGGGAAATTCCGGTGAACGTTGAACCTCAAGTGGGAAGGATATAGCCATTGGAAAGTTGAGGGATCCTCATTTCAAGCGAATTAGGTCAATTTGAGCCAAATAAAGCTTCTTTCAAGAAAATTTGGGCCCTATCAAACTAGTTTTTAGGTGCTTGAATTAATTCAGATTCATCTTAAAGGAAGTCTCTCATGAAAATAAACAAATTTCATGGTAAATACATAATATTTGGGTCGTGGATCAATAGTCTAATCATTATTTTTCGGAGAGTATTTTGAACTAGTTCGGAGAGTATTTTGAACTAGTCATTAGAAATAAAATTTTGTAATTCTAACCCCTTATCCCATTTTTTTTTTTGTGAATTATGATATCACCATGACATATTACAAAATTTAGTTTTAGTGTAACTAGTTTTGTGGATTAATTCTTCTATTCTTCTAATTATTTACCATATATAAATTGTGTTTCATAAGAATTTCACAGGTTGTTCCAAATTACAAGAGGATTGCATATTGATCCATTAATGGGATACATAGATACATGACAGAGGAACAATAACTCACTGGTACTTAGTTTCTTATGTTGAATTAGGGCTATCAAATATCATTATTGCAATCACCCTTATTTAGGGTTTCCTCTTCAATGACGATATCTCTCCTAACACAATATTTGATCCATTGGCTATAGGTATTTCATGACAAAATCGCTCGTGCATGAAATTTGGAAACAAAAAATCATCTTAGACTAGAGTTAGGGAGATTAGACTTCCTAACTCTAAACTCTCATCTTGGTCTAAGATACAAGGTAGACCAAGAAGGGGTTGTGATCAGTCTAACACCAAAATATTTAATATACAAGGGCTAAGCTAAGCCTCATCTCACCAACCAGTGAGATTTTTCTTCCATATTTTCTATTTATATAATAAAAATATAAAAAATCACCAAAAAAACAAAAACATTTCACTAGCTTTAGCTTAAATATATTTTTAGCTAGTTTTACCACTTGAGTTATACTTTAAACTTATCCATTTATCTAACCAAAAATATACCTTGTTTGTATTGTGTAAGAAAAATTATTCTAGAGTAAATTACAGGAGATTTTTAACACTTCTACTTGTTTGAAATGCAATTTACAAAAATATATTTGAGTAGTTTAAGTGAAACCTGACACTCTAATTTATTGAGCTGAATTAGAGCATCTATTTTAATTATCAATCCGGGTTGGTAAAATTATAAGCACACAAAGGTATATGGATCTTAGATTATCTAGTGTAGGAAGTAGTTTTTTAGGTGAAGATAATGTAAATGCATATTACAAATATAAACTTCTGAAAAGAAAACATTGAAATTTTGATATAGAAGCAAGAGTGCAATTAGTATTTTCTGAGTATAGAGAACAAGAAATAGGCTCTAACTTAGATTCCTCGGTTGTCCTTCCTCATTATCCCTATTCCAACAGGATCAATTCCACCATAAAGCATAACAAAATTAAATTAAGAAAGAAGTAAAAATAAAATGCACAAACACAATTTCCTTCAATTCTTAATCCATAAAGATTAGAATCTAACTTAGATGCCATGGTTGACCTTCCCTAATTAAACTAATTATTGAAAGGAAATCATCTCAGAAACATAAATGATCATGGCATACAATGAATTTACTCATAAAATATTCACAAGAAATTTTAAAGGAAAGGTTCAACAATCTAAGATATTCATAATTATGCACAAAAATACATTGCAGTGTACTTACCTTAGAATGGGGGCCCTCCACCCTCTTCTTGGTACACTTGAAGATTATCAGCTACTGTAGATCTGAAATCACATCCCACAACAATAACACCAAGAAATAGATGGCAATTTCTTCAAATTATATTGAGAAATAGAGAAGTCTCAATAGTCATAATACATGTTCATAGTTGTTGAATAGTTGTGTTTAAATAGGCTAAGAGTATAACAAGATAAAAAAATTAGTTGTAACAACTAGTAAGAGTGCTAATCCACCTAATAGGGTCGAAATCATCCCATTTTTTGCACAAAATATCATAAGATTCCAAAAAATCACAAAACTACCCCTTAAATAAGGGGATTTCGTAAGTGACTCGTCAAGTTTGACCAGCTTTGACTAGGCCTTTTTTGACACATTTGGATTGTGCCAATAATAATTTGTTCATATTTGGTTCCCATACTTCTTGAATCCATCTTCAATTTGTTCCCAAGTGTCCTGCATATACGACTTCAACGGAGCCATTAGGGGAATTTATTTATTTTTCAGTCAAAAATATTTTTTAATACCCAATTTTTACTAAAAATTCTAAAAATTAAAAGACATAATTATTTTACCTTAATGTGCAAAAAGAGACAAAAATATGGAAAATATGATCATGGCATGATGGTAAACGATTATATATAGGTGGATTATGCATGATGAAAAAGGGTCAAAATTGAGGGCCAACATGTCCCCTTTGTTTTCTAAATCATGTGATCATGCTTGTCTTTATCTCTTTGATATTTTGCCTCTACATATTGACCACCCTGTTATTCAGCCTATGGATCTACCGCCTAATTCATTACAACCTTGGAAAATAAATAGGGAAGGTCTAATTTATAGTCACCTTTTATATGCTAAAGTAATTTGATATGATATAGGTGCACCATATTATACCTTCATCACAGGTAAAGTATTTCTCAATAATGAGAGACATTTCTACCGATGGTTCTCTCAACCATTCCCTTGGAAACCCCTTGGTTTTTTCAAATTTTCCTTTCTTATGCTTCTACAAAATGTAATTCCATCCCTTCTCTCTAAAATGTTTCCATTTATAATAATCTTCCCCTATCATTGATAAATTTGTGGCTTGAGGAAATTACTCTGGTGTAACTTGAACATGAATATATCCTACCATGGTTTCAGTATTATCAAATTTAGACACAAACACCTCTGTCACTTTTGAACTATTCCCTTTAAACTTCCTAAGAAACTCTAATAGGCCTACCTGGTAGAGTTTCTCTACAGTTTCATTATCCGCATTTTCTATTTGAAATCATGTGGGTTCAGTTATACTTCCCATACTCAAATCTGGGGGGTTTGGTTTTCTCTTGTTTAGGTCTCTGTACCAATTTAGATAGCCTTGAACTCTAAATAATCTCATGGAGAGATAATGGCCCTGTTTATGAAAAAAAAATTGCTTGCAGACTATGTCCATATAACAGATAAATTATATTTGTGATGTGAATATTAGAGAAGAGAAAAAAAAAAACATAGTTGTATTGCTTACCAAGAGTCTGCAATGTATACCCAAAATTTCTGAACTGGACTTTTTTATTTGAACCACTGGTTGATACCCAAAATAATCAAGGAGAAATTTCTGAATTGAAATGTCAAATTTTGGATTGATATACAAATTATTTGTCACTGAAAATAAGGAAAAATTGTTGAACTTGTAATTTCAAATTTCTGGGCTGAGATGCCTAAATTAACCAGCAGGTCTTTTTTCTTTGGGCAATCACAATTCTAAACAACTACCTCTAAATGCATGTACTCATCTCTGCATTCAACTTTAATTAACACCGCCATGCACTGCCTCTTCAAAAATCGAACTCTGGAAAATATCCTCCTCAAAAATCAATTTTTTGGGAAATTTAAAATAACCACTATGCACTTTTGGCTCTCTTTCTGAGGTCAATAGTGTAACTAGGGTGTTGGTGCTACTAACCATACACCTAGAGCTTGGACTTGAGCCTACGCTCCTACCAAACATTTTTTAACTCAGTCTTGAACTATGCTGCCACCAAACATTTGCTAACTCAGACTTGAATTATGTTGTCAACCAAAGTTAATCGTTAAGCCTACACTGTCATCATTTAAATGCTAACTCAGACTTATGATTTCACCCTAAAAAAATGAAATTTATGTCTTTAATGCAGAACCGAACTCAAACATGCAATTCAAGGGATATTATTTGGAGATTCAACGTTTAGTTTGCGGATTTGTATTTAATGAAAACTCAACATTATCTTAGGCTCTTGTCGAGATATTATTGGTATTAAAATCCATGCATATCATAAACAACTCATTCCTCTATCTGATATTCAAAATCAAATTCTAATTTCCCTAGGTTACGTTTCCTACGTGAGCCACGGCACAATATTTGTTGAATTCATTTCTTCTCCCTTTGTGAACGCACTGGCACTGAATGTTGCTTGAATACGTGTTGCTGAATGTTTTATCTCTGTGTAGGCGCTGAGTGGTTGCTCCCTAGCTTAGTAGTGTTTGAACTGTTGACTGATTTTTTGTTTGCAGTGTTTTGATTTTTCCTTGACCGTGGGTTTTAACATCTGTCCATTCCCTTTTTGTCATTTTTATGACTGTCATTTTTCATCCCTAGCGATTTAAAAAATCGATTTTATTTTCTATGGTTTGTTTTCATTTCATATGCCCTTGATACATATGATTTTTCATATTTTTTTGCTTTATATGTGCCCAACTTCATGTATGTATTTTTGCAAAGGTTAATACATAAGGGTTTTCTTTGTATGCGGCCTTCTTTCACCTTGCATACATTTATTTTGTAATGGACTCAATTTCATTCATTCATGAAACTTTCATTTCATATTCATATCCATCAAGACTACATTCCATTGTCTCATTTGGTGATAACATTGACCTTTGCAAGGTCCTTTTTGTAATGATCTATTTTTCTTCTTTGTTCTTTAGAGTTTAATGTGTTCCTTCTCATGATGCATTTCTCATATTTATTACTCTTTAAAGTAGATTTTTGAAATGACAATTTCAAGGTCATTTCAAGACCATTAATAGAGTAATATATTTCACTTTAGGTCATGTGAATGCATAATCGATACCATGGCATTATAACTCTATCCGTGTTCTTTTTATGACACTAATCCATGTTTTCTTGTTTTGCAGAGAAGATTTGTAGGCAAAGGGATACGACTTGAATAGATAGTAGAGTAGAATGTTTTGTGAATATAGATAGGGTAAGAGTTTTTATTTATTTATGAAAAGATATATTTTGGTATGTACATGGAATGAAGCCTTACACTCTTTATACACCAAGGTTTTATTAGTATCCTAATTTAAGAATTTCTTTCAAAATCAAAAGGAACTAAAGATAAATTTGTAAATTACACTACTTCCCTTGATTGATACTTTGAAACATATTAGATTCTTAGTAGTTTTGAGATGAACTGATCTTCAAATATCTCTTACGATTTTTTGTTCTTTGTATAGAGGTCCCTTCTGACATATTTTGATGTTGACTTTCAAATCCCTTTGTGAAGTAGAATTCTTCGCATGTTCAGGTCCCTTCTATAATTATTGATTGAAGTGATCAAATATAGCTTTGAATATTGAACTTGAACTTGAGTGTTGAAGTTCAAATATATTTCATATTGAGTGTATTAATGCTTGAATGTCTTCATGTTGAGATAATAAAAAAACAATGATTGAAATGATCATGATAATAATGCTTGAGATGAAAAGGATAACAAGACATTTTAATAATGACACTAATGCCTTTTTTCCCCTTTGCTTATTCTAAGGTTTATCCTAAAGTATTTGAACTGGATGATTCATTTTTCAAATAATGAGATGGCATAGTTTATTGGTAGAATAAAATAGATAAACTGTCTGAAACAATGAAATGAGATAGAACCATTTTTTTGGAATTCATAGTAGCCAAGTAACTTGGTTTTCCAATATGAGTTTAGGTTTGTACTTTGCTGAGAGTGTAGATGTTAGGTCCCTATATTACTAGTTTAGTCCCTTATTTTTAATAGTGTAGCCCCCTTATTATTATTGTTGTACCCCTGTAACCCCAATATTGTTATTATTGTGCCTTTACATTATTATTGTTAGGGTTCTCAAACTATTGCACGAGAAACAATTATATGCAAAAAAATCCAAATGTTTCTTTGGACTACAAGAGGTGGAAAATATGGGTCATATTGTATCTCATGAGGGTGTTAAGGTAGACCCTAACAAAATTAAATCCATTAAGGAATGGAAAGTCCCCACAACCATAAATAATTTGCGAGGATTTCTCAGGTTAACAGGGTATTATCACAAGTTTGTTAAAAATTATGGGAGAATAGTAGCACCTCTAACAACATTATTGAAGAAAGATGCATTTTCATGGACTCTTGAAGCAACTAAGGCCTTTGAACATCTTAAAGAGGCAATGTGCCTAGCACCGGTATTAGCTATTCCAGACTTCGCAAAAACCTTTATTATGGAATGTGATGCCTCAGGAAATGGAATTGGTGTTGTTTTAATGCAAAAAGGAAGACCCAATTCTTTTAAAAGTCATCGAATCAAAGGAAAGTATTTACATAAAGCTATTTATGAGAAGGAAATGTTAGCAATACTACATGCACTAAAGAAATGACAACCTTACCTAAGGGGAAGACAGTTCAAGGTAAAAACTTATCATGATAGTCTTAAACACTTTTTGGAACAAAGATTATCTTCAGAGGAGTACAAAAATGGGTCACAAAGATGTTGGGTTATGACTTTGAAATAATCTACAAAAAAGGGAACCTGAATGTTGTTGCAAATGCACTCTCAAGAAAGAATGAAGAGGTGGAAGCATTACTTTGTGCCATTTCTATTATCCAACCAGATTGGATAACCAAAGCAAGGGATGAATGGAAGAAGGATGAATAAGTGTGGACTCTCATTCAAAAGTTGCAGCAAGATCCTAGTACATCTGATACATTTAGTTGGAAAAATGATTCCTTATGGTACAAAGATCGCTTATATCTTTGTAAGAATTCCCAACTAAAACAAAATATTCTTCTGGAATTGCACACTTCTCCTTTAGGAGGACACTCGGGATTTTAAAAAACTTACCACAGGGTGAAGAAAGAATTTTTTTGGGATGGCCTTAAATCTGATATTCAAAAGTTTGTGGCGGAATGTTTGGTTTGCCAGCAGAATAAAGTGGAGACAATTAAGGCCCCGGGACTTCTACAACCTTTATCCATTCCAAGTCAACGTTGGGAGGAGATTTCAATGGATTTTATCACAGGTTTACCTAAGTCCGAAGAAAAGAGTGTCATCATGGTGGTAGTTGATAGACTTACCAAGTATGCACACTTTTGTGCATTATCTCATCCATTTAAAGCAAGTACAGTTGCTACTACATTTATGGACACAATTCAAAAGCTACATGGAAACCCAAAGATTATTGTGAGCGACAAAGATCCCAGTTTTACTGGAAATTTTTGGATGGAGTTATTTTCTTGTTTGGGTACTCAATTAGCTCATTGCTCATCTTATCGTCCTCAATCCAATGGTCAAAATGAGATAGTGAATAAATGTTTGGAAGAAGATCTTAGATGTTTTGTATCTGATAAAAAAACACAATGGGTCAAGTGTTTACCTCTCGTTGAATGGTGGTATAACACTTCCTTCCATACTGCATCACAAATGACCCCATTTATGGCACTTTATGGATATCATCCACCATCCATCACATCGTCTTTAAGAGAAAATTCTAAGGTTCAAGCAGTGGAATATCACATTGAGCATCAACAAGAAGTCATCCAACTCTTAAAGGATAACCTAAATTTGGCAAAAAATCAAATGAAAGAACAAAAAGATCAAAATCGCAGCGGGAGAAGTTTTGATGTAGGAGACTGGGTATTTTTACAGCTACAACCATACAAACAAATGTCCCTCAAGTAAGCTAAGAAGGATAAAAAATTATCGCCAAAGTACTATGGTCCTTACAAGGTGTTGCAAAATATTGGTACTATGGCATACAAATTGGAGCTTCTTGCTTCTTCGCGAGTGCATCCAATTTTCCATGTTTCATACTTAAAGAAAGTTATCGGTGAAAATCTTCCAGTTCAAACAATATTTCCCGAACTTGATGAGGAAAGAAAAATCATATTGGAACCTAAAGCGGTCATGGAAACAAGAACTTGACACTACGAAATCAATCAATTTCAAAGTATCTCATCAAGTGGAAGAACTTACCCACTGAAGATTCTACATGGTAGGATGAGAATTTTATACAGAAGCACCCAGAGCTACTCAAGCATTGAGGACAACGCATTTTTGAAGGAGAGGGGCATGTGAGGTCCCTATATTACTAGTTTAGTCCCTTATTTTTATTAGTGTAGTCCCCTTATTGTTATTGTTGTACCCCTGTAACCCCAATATTCTTATTATTGTGCCCTTGCATTATTATCATTAGGTCAGCTAGGATTATATTGTGGTCCCATAGACTGCTATATATAGAAGGAGGTTTTTTTCATTTGTATCATCTAATGATTGTTCATTTATGTAATGTATTGGAGGTTGCCCCCTCGAAGTGGTTGATTTCTAAGGCGTTGATCTCTCTTTTCTTCTATTTTCGGAGCTGGTTTCATAACAATAGATTTTCACTACCAAACCTCTTTATTATTTTTACCTTCTCTTTTTCAGATGGAACTGTGGTGTAATGGAGTACGAGAGTATGGAAGTATTATGAAAGTAATATAGGTTGAAGTAAATATCTAGGATTAAATGGATAGATAGATAACATATATAGACTTCAACATGAATGGTTGTGGAGCTTAACATACAATATGGTAGATGAATGACATTATGAATAATATGGCTTGTGAAAGGATTCTTTGGAAATCAATGTGACTTGTCATGGTACAAAACTTGAGTTCTTCTTCTGATGATTAACATGCATTTTGGCTCAATCTCGATCATCTTGTAGGGTGGTTGGTGTTGTTGGTCAAAAATTGAAAGCCAACTTCAAGAGTTTTGAATTTCATTACATGAACTCAACATCACATGAATTTTTAATTTTATTTTACCTGAACATTTGTATTTAATATTATGAAATGTAAATTTAAATATTGACTTCTAAAAGTCCTTAGTCCATGGAGTTCAGCCATTAAATCTTCTCGTGACCTGCAAAAGCATAACACTTGCTTGCAATACAATATTAGATGAGGGAGGAAGAGAGATGTAAAATATCTCTTCTTCCAAGAAATGATGAAATTTTTTACAATCAATGCTTGAGAAACAAGTCCAAATATGATATACGAAGAAAAATCATTTATTTACCCCTTGAGGAATGGTGGCCAACCTAGACCTCCTAGCGGTATTTTGTTCACAAAATATTCGTTTTATGTCAAATTAGAGTGATAAAAAATCCAAGTTGAATAGAATTCATATGGCTACTTCTAATATAATCATGTTTTAAAAATCGTTTAAAATGATATGCCAAAAATGACGAGGAGCACCATGTTTTATAGAGTTGCTTATGCATTTTTTACTAGACCAACAATCACTTTTTGGAGTGTAACTTTTAATTAAAGATCTTATAAATGTGATACCAATGGGATATTAAAGTAGATTCATTTGTTTCAATATAGTAGAAACAGGGTTTTTAAATCCTTAGGTTTGATATCACAAAATTTCTAATGAACAAACCTAGGAGGCAGAGTTTTACTATGTTGATTTTAAGACATGCAGTTACTAAATGTGGCATAACGTTTTCATTTGACCTCCAAATGGGATGATTCAAATTATTCCTTGAACTAGACTTGAATATATATATCTCATGTTAACAAGTTTTGAAAATAATATTATTTGGTATGTGAAATATGCCAATGAACAGTAAATACCTAAAATTGTCACCATGGTTTTTTTTGACACACAGCTAGTATTTTGAGCGTAACTTGTTCATATGATGTTAGATTGAGGTGATTCAAATTGATTTAGAAACTATAATCCAACGTATATATTCCCTATACATATAGTGTAAAAATATTTCCATTATACCCCTCGAATCAATGATGTACTAACTCTATCGTTAAAGTTTCTCTTGAGATATAGTGTTTAATTTGATCCTGTATTTTTTATTTGTGATCCAAATTGAAAAATTAAAACTGGGTTTAAAAACTATATTTTGAAAGATACCTTGTTTAAAAACATGCTTTCAAAGTAATCCTATATGGTTACCCAAAATAGGATTGTTCTTAGTGTATTTTTCCGTAAAATCCTTCCAAACGAGTATTGAGGAATGATTTGAAAAAAAATTCATGAGGGTTTGAACCAAAATTTATTATGCAAGTCTTACTATGAAATTATTCTACCTATTTATTTATTTATTCTATTTTATCCTATTCTATTATAGAAAAATAAGTTATTCTCTAAAGTATAAGAAAATTTCCAATGCATCAATTTTCCTAACAAAATCATAAGTAGACTCACATCCAAGTTTTAAAAAAATACCTTAACGAATTCTTGGACATTAAAAATTATTTGATCATAAATATTTGATGATAAATAATGTTGAAAAATGGTGTGGTGTTGTGACCTTGTAATACTACGAATAGAAATAGACAGTAATATAAAGCAACATAAACAAGAATTTACAACAAATAGAGAGATATCACATAAACAAAGCAAATATGGAGAAACACTGAGCCATTTTATTATGTAACTGAAAGGTACAATGAGTACAAAGGTGATCATAATTATGGCACCTTGGCTCGCACAAGGAAAGCTATAAATACTCTCAGAAATGCTGAAGGAATAGTTGCTATGTCAATGATTGCGTAATCTCCAAAGGTTGTTGTTGCTACTACCAGACTGCTACTACTGTTGGAACAGGATGGATCTTTGGGGCTGTTCCCCTACTAAGAAAAATATGAAACTCTAGGAATGAGATCTCCTCCAAATACCTAGAAAAGCCCAGAAAGGAATCCCAGAATGGATGAGCCCGAAATTTGACCTCCCTTGAGGAATAACACTATCCAAGTGAAATATGTTGGCCTTGAATGATTCTTTACTAATAATGGCCTCCTTGTGTATCCATATGATGCAATAGTGAAGGGATGATCCCTTCTCACTATCTCGGGCTGAATCCCCTGATGAATCCTCACACCCATAACTACCTCCACCAAGAACTGTGTGATCTCTCTGAGAGACTGTGTTGCCCAAGCAAGTACATAATACCAGGCTAAAATTAATATTACCAATTAGCTGTTGCTAATTGGGAATATTATGGTCATCCCCACCAAAATGTTGCTTGTCGTCAAACAACTACAAATATGGATGTTGCAAAATTTTCTCACTCTCCCAGGTGGTATCCTCATCTAACAGGTTCCTCCACCTCACTAAGTACTCTCTGACTGTCCTACTCGATAGACGCCTCTCCCTGGTGTTTATGATGGCTTCTGGATGCAACACCAAATGCCCCTTAACATCTGTTGGTGGAATCTCCTTTGTTGCAGTCACCTACTGCCCCAATGGCTTTTTCAGGCATGATACATGGAATATGTTATGGATCTAGCTACCTGTAGGCAACTCTAGCTCATATGAAACCCACCAAATCCTACAAATCACCCTGTAAGGTCCATAGAAGTGGGGCTTTAGCTTCTTGACCCCCTTATGCGTCAACTTCGACTGCCGGTATGGATGAATTTTCACGTAGACCAAGTCCCCTATCTCAAACTACCTCTCAACCCGCCCTCTATCGACATACAAATTTTGCTAGTTCTAAGTTGTAGCTAAGTTATCCTTAAGAGCCTGGAGTAGATCCTGACTCTCTTGGATCTAGTCCTTGGCCCTCGAGGCCTTGCTAGCTCCAAAAATCACGTCAGCAAAAGACAAAGCATGATATCCATACAAAACATAGAATGGAGGCATACCAATGGACATGTGGAAAGTGGTGTTGTAGTAGTACTCTCCCAGATGCAACCAACGTAACCATGCCTTCTGCAGACCTGTGACATAGTGTCACAAATAGCCTTCTAGCTAATTGTTCACTATCTCTATCTACCCATCCATCTGAGGGTGATAAGTGGTACTCGGAGTCAACTCTGTACCCACTAATCAAAAGATCTCCTACCAAAATACGCCCATGAAACGGCTGTCCCGATCACTCACAATGGTATTTGAAAGACCATGCAACCTTAAAACATCCTTGAAAAAAAACTATGCTACATGTGATGTCGTATACCGTTCTAATATAGTGAAGAAGTGTGCATAATTTGTCAGCCGATGAACAACTACAAAGATGAAATCCTTGCCCTACACTGTGGGCAACCCTGTGATGAAATCCATCGATATGATCTCCCACTTTCCCTCCAGAATGGGAGGTGGATCTAGTAATCCTACTTGATGGTTCATCTCCCCCTTGTTCCACTGACACACCTCACACTCCCTAACATGCTCGAGTACGTCCTCCTTGATGCCTATCCAAGAGAACCTCTCCCTGATGGCCCTGTAAGTCTTCATGAACCCCTGGTGGCCTAAAAGTGGTGAGTCACGTGAGGCACGCAGTACCTTCTCCTTGAGCTGAGAGCTCCCCGTCAAGAAGATCTTGTCTCTGAAGTATATCACCTCATCCATCACTCTGTACCTTTCATCCATGATCTGTCCATCCAGTATCTCACAGGAAAAATGGTCCTTGGAGTACTCCACCAGTAATTGAGCCTTCTAGTCTGTCTCTAAGCTCATCAGAGACAATGTTGCTGGTCTATGTGAAATAGCATTGGCCACTATGTTGTTCTTTCCTTTGGCATAATTGATGTCAAATTCATATGCCTGGATCTTGTTGACCCACTTCTGTTGCCTCTCCTACAACTACTTCTTCTCTAAAAACAACTAGAGGCTCTTGTGATCAGTCCTCACCCTGAACCTTTTCCCCACCAAGTACTGCCGAAACTTTGCCAGTGCATGCATGATAGCCAACATTTCCTTGTCGTATATGGGATACAACCTCTCATGTGGAAATAGCTTCTTACTATCGAAAGCTATGGGGTGCCCCCCCATGCATTAAGACTGCGCCTACCCCCTCTCCAGATGCATCACACTACAAGACAAAGAGCTGCGTGAAATCGGGAAAAAACAAAATTGGGCAGCTTCTCATCACCTTCTTGAGCCTATCAAAGGCCCTATGTGTTGTTTCCATCCAACTGAATGCCCACGTTTTGGCAATATCTTTGAGGGCTGCAGGAAGTTAAGAAAACCCCTTGAAGAAATTTCGGTAGTAAGTGAATATGCCTACAAACCCCCGAAGCTTAGCCACATTCCTTGGTTCTAGCCAATCCCGGATGGCCTAGATCTTCTCCTCATGGACTCTCACTCCATCCACACCAATGATATTGTAATATTCCAAAATGGGAAAAGCAGGAATATAGTGCATGAAATGAAAGTAGCAGCAAATATTTAACACATGAAACCATGAGACCAATATGGAGTCATACTATTATGTATTCGAGAAAAAAATCAATTCAAAATAGTGAGGCATAAATATACACAATGAGGAAAAGCCTCCCATAAGCAATCACTCTCAAATATGAGCTGTTGTCATAATACAAAATACCGGAGAGAAACTACAGTGCAGTCATATTAAATATAACTACAGCTGGAGATGATAAAATGATATAAAAATACTGATATAGGCCCCAATAGAGTCTAAAAATATAGATCTCGGCACTAGATCAACTTTCCAAGACTACCCAAGAGGGTTTCCAGAAAATGCACACAATGTGCCAATGTAAGTTGCAACCCTAGGGCTGAAGGTATGATGAAACAACATAAATGAAAAGATATGGCTGAAATTAATGTAGAAAACTATAGTTCTTCTTCAATAGATCCTCCGGATGAAATAATGGCTCCTCCACTAAAGAAATCACCTCCTAAAATAACCACTGTAACCACCCTTGAAACTCCTCTCTAAAATAATGAAGATTTGGGCTGAAACTACACTGTAGGCGATAAAATCACCTTAGCCTACTGCTAAATGTGTCAATAAAGCTCAAGGGGCTTCTTTGCAAGCCTTTCAATGGATGTAAATCTTCCTCCACTGCAAAACTAGCTCTGAAGACACCCAATCTAATTCTCCATTGCTGCACCCTACAGAATAACACAATATTCTGTAGAAACTACGCTGCTGAATAAAGTTATAGCTTGGCCTTGAGCCTGAGTGTGGAAATGTAGTACAATACTCCTCCAAGAGGCCTCTCAAGGAAAGAGATGGGATTCCCACTCAGGAACACCCTGTGCTAAAGAACAGTACAAACTCAACTAAACAACTAAAGAATGCCAGAAGTCTAAATAGACCATATACAAAATAACAAGCCAAAACATCCCCAATATGGCTACCCTCCTCTTCTTTATATAATTTAAGATCTTCCTTGTCCTTGGCCCCACTCAATTAGGTCACTACCTCCATGCAATCAATCTCCCTCCAAAATTGCGTTATTCCTCATTAATTGTCCACTCCTCCATAACAACAATGTTGATTTGCCCAATACCTAATGTCCTCTACCATTTTCAAGCTTATGACAGTAAGGAGGTGGTTGGATGGCAACTTATCATATCATGTTTTGAGGCAGCAAGAAGAAGAACAATGCTGGTCTCAATTGAAGGACCATTTTCACCACCCAAGATATCATATGACACGTAGTCCATGTTTCTTTTGGAGCCCGTATGGTGATGACATTGTATGCACTATATGCATGAAGGATTGAGAAAGAAGACTTCCTAGAACCAATGAGTGGGATCATGAGATTCCAAGTATCTTTTGGCTTCATCAGGACTATATTATTATAGCCTAGGATCAGCAGCTCCAAATTTATCATAAATGGAGAGAGAGACAACATAAGTTGAACAACCTTATCTCTCACTTTCAGCCATGAAGCCCCTACACATTGCATAAGCAGGGGATTGGTGATTGTTTCTATGAGCTACCAAGAATGGCACACCTTATTTGGATGATAGCATGGATATGGGAGTTTCTCATTGGGAATGAGATCCCCTGTGCTTGTCATCACTCCTACCTTGAGGAGGCCATTGAATAGCAAAAAGGTTTCCATTTATACCTTCCATTTTCTTATGATGAGAGCCATTTGGTTTATCCATCAAAGGCCAACTTGCACATTTGGGAGGAACCATTGGGAGACATAATTGTTGAAGAATATCTAAAGCAATGGTGGAGACTACTTGATGAGGAGGCCACAAGAGGAGGGGATAATTTTGATCAACCCTTAAATTTTCTTTAGGACAAGAAACATTTTGGAGGGGAGGACTGTAATATTCCTTACTCTTTATTTCCTCTATCCACAAAGAAGTTTTCTCTCTTTTGGAGCAATGTGCTGCAAATGCATGGTAGAGGAATGCACATGCATTGTTAGTTGATAAATAAGCATCAAAACACAATATTTACCATATAGTGTAGACAAGTTAGTGAAGAAATCCATAGATGAGCCTTCATATCGCGGGGGGTGCTGCTGGTTACTACACCCTGTCCAGGGTCTCCCTTTTATTTGTTCCTTGGCTTCTTTTTGCAGCATTTGGAGGATTGTCATAATTCTCCTGGTTGTATGCTTGTTTATGAGCCTGGGAAGAATTGCACTAGATTGATCGGTGCATTACGTTGTGCCAATGGTCCATTTTGCGCAGGGAATGAGGGACATTGATTCCTTTGTCCCTAGTTGGTATATTAGTGCTGGGGTGACTTTCACGGTAGCCAGGTTGTGATAAATTATGAGTAGAATCATGTGAGTATCCAAGGTACTCATTACTACTGCCTAGGTGTCCTTGGGCCAAATACCTGATCGAACTAACTATAGTATCGACGCACATGGTACTACTGTTGCCTAGGTGATCTTGGAAAAAATACCTAATCAAACTGTCTGTGGCATCGATGCACTTGGTACTACTACTACCTAGGTGATATTGGGAAAAAGACCCGATCAAACCATCTACGGTATCGATGCACACGGTACTATTGCTTCCTAGGTGATCTTGGGAAAAAGACCTGATCAAACTGTCTACATTATCGACGCGCATGGTACTACTACTGCCTAGGTGATCTTGGGAAAAATACCCACTCAAATTGTCTGCAGTATCGACCTACCTGGTAAGTCCCTTAGTATCATGGGTGTTACTATTGCCTAGGTGATCTTGGGTCAAATACCCATATCAAACCATCTGTAGTAGTCAACGCCCTTACTAACTCCACAAATAAAGATTACTACTGCCTAGGTGACCTTGGGTCAAAGACCCGATCAAGCCGTCTGCAGTAATCGATGCACCTGAAAACTTAAGAGGATGAGGCAACCATGTTCCCCTATCCTTGGTTTGTGTACGGTGGCTTGGGGGGAGGAGGGACAAATGGTTGTCTTTCTAGTGATTTCTCTTGCTCCTGTAGGTATAGAATGGTGTGAGTCTCATCTCCAGAATATTGGGTGGAGGGATACTATTGATAGTATCGCTCGATGGTGTGTAAGGCATCCCTATATGGCAATATTTCTAGGAAATGATGGGTATAGTGACCATAATTGTTGCAGATAGCCCACGCATGATTGGTACGCAATGCTTTGCCTTTACTTTTGATGGAAAGCTCCTTTTTACGGGAACATGGAGTTGTGATGTCTGCCTTGGAGCTAAGGAGAGGTTTTAATTCATCCAACTCTGGGAAGATGTGGGTAGGGTGTCCTACTATGTCACATATGGCGCAACCTAGTGAGTCTCATTGCGTGGTGGGAGTCTCGACTCTCTTTCCTCTCTCGGTTTTCTTAGCCGAAATTATCAGTTTTTTAATGGGAGCTTCCTTTGTAGGGATATTTTCGACAATTTCCTGAATGGGTGGGGCCTCCTTGGGAATGAGGGGCTTTAATCATGTCGTAGTGATGTTTGTTGCTCCTATCCTAGTAGGGGGAATGAGGTACCAAACTAGTATTGCAAAAGATATGTTTGGTAACACCACTGTTGCCAAAACCTGCTGGGATAAAAAATTGGCTAGGGGGTAGAGGAAAGGGGTTTGGGAAGCGGCATAGGCTAGAGAGGATGTTGTGGTTGTAATGTTCCTTCTCAGGAATTTCAACAACTCCTTTAGTGAGGATGCTGTATAAGGAAAAATATATAGTAAAAAAGTTGAACAGGACTTGGATCCATCTATATATGCTCTATGTAGCTTATATGTAAAAGGACATCAGAAAGAAATAATTCTAGCTACACTAAACAAATCTCCCCAGCTCAAATATGCTAAAAAGCACCACAACCCCAATACTTCATAAAATAGAAATTTCGGAGGCAGAAACAACGTTATTTCTATTATGAAAACTACAACAATTGATGGAATAAGATAGATCTGAAGCTTTCATTCATTATAGAATTAGAAATTAGTGGATTGACCTATTTTACAAACACATTGGGGACACCCCAACAGGGGTTTCCGGAAAAATAGCAACACAAGATAAAGCGCTGTAGAAAATTACTTTGTACCCGACAACTCTGTATTGAGAAATATCTGATATGATCTAAAATGGAAAAAAAATACAAGAATTGGCCCAATGCCTTCCTCAATAGATATCTTGGAGTGAAAATAGCCTCCTCCTTCTCTGAAACAAGAACAAATTGGATAGATGCAACCCAGCTACTGCAACTACTGTAGGAATAACACACTCACTGAGAGTGACTACACTGTATAGGTTAGAGGATGGTTCTCCTCAAGATAATTGATGAGAATGGAACTCAAGACCTCATCCTTAGATCTCCCAATCAGCTCTACCAATGGTGAAGATAGAATTCCCGCATGAGAATCCTTTGCACTAAACAATGCTACAACTCCTGCTAAATAGCTGAAGCTTGCAATCAGTCATAAGAATGAGACAATATGAATGAATGAATGAATCATTTGCTACTATCCCCTCCATTTTAACCTTGGTGAGCTTTTCCATCCCAGGCCCAACTCATTGGTGATGTGACTTCCTCTAGAAGTTTCCTCCTTCAAAACTGCGCTGCCCTAGTAGCTTTCCCTCCTCTTGTGATGGCATTGTTGACTTGGTCAAATGTAGCTAGCTCATTGCTTTTCCCCTCTTTCACACCAAAGAGGCTTTATTTTGTCCTCCTACTTCAATCCCTTTTCACACTGGGATATGTTTTATTGTGTTTTCTATTTCTTATTTCAAAAATGGAGCAGTTATAATATTCCAAGTAGCACTGGCTAGTGGGGAACATTACAGTGGCCAAGGACTCGGTGTCATTAGTGCTTGTGTCCATGTCATGACTAGATTTGGTGCTTGATGTGGACATCATGCACATTGGAGCATAGGGGGATATATTACGAATGATCTTAATATGGCTGACGGTTTGAATTGGCCGAGGCCATATTATTGGCATAGGGTAGGATGACATAGGTATTTGTTAGGGTCTGATTTTCTCTTTGTGTCAATTGGTTGACAGTAATGATGCGGTCCTCATGGGGGAACATATTAGTTCAGAAGACGGAGGAGGCTATAGCTGAAATGGCATACATATAACTCCAACCAAGGCGTATATTATAGTCCAAGTGGGTGTGCAAGACTTTAATGTCTATCCGGATCGTCTTTCTGGCCAAGAATACTGGGACGTTTTGGTAGAGACCGACGGGAGTTGAAGGGCTACCATCGTATGCTCTAAGCGTGATGTCTAATGGATTTAGCTCGGAAGAGCCCTACTTTTGCCAAACGTTCTTTGACATGATGCATGTGGATGCACCCTCGTCAATGACACATCGGTGAATGGTAATGTTTTAAACCGATACTTATATCTGGAAGGCGACCATTGAAGGAAGCCTCAGGGTGGCTTTGTCAAAATCAAAATCCATTAGGCATGTATCGGTTGGGATGATAGCACCTAATGCTCAATGCAGTGCTTTTCATTGCTTTGGGCATGACTGTAATACTTCCAAAGTTGACATAGCAGTGGAATATTGAGCTAGATCATCGACAATGCTATAGTTATGGGCTACTTTGGAATAGTTTCTTGGTCGTCTAGTTGGTCCCTTAGCCATCTTTGGCAAAGGTTCAATAGGCATATTTGATATGGTCAAAGGTGCTATTAGTGCACTGGTACTAGCCCGTAACGCGTTGGTGTATGGTGGGGTGTCATAATTTTGATTTTGTGTTTGAAAAAACATTTCCTTGCCACTCATTTTGATTTCGTGGCTATTCTTTCCAGAGCCGTCGGGAGATTGTTGCTGCGTGCTAACTGTCCCTTAATGGGGGGAAGGTTCCTGCATCACTGCTGGCTACTAGGTAGATCCCCCTTGTCCACGGTTGCTCTGCAGCTTCTTCATCTCAGGGAGGTCAGGACAGTGGTGAGTGTAATGGACGTACTCACAATATATTTAACAAGAGGGTTTGTTCGGAGAGGTGGCCTTTTGTTCTGCCGTTGGGAATTGCTTGGCTCCTGGTTTCAATTTCAATTGGAGTTTCCTCTAGCCTGAGATCGCGAAGGGAATTTTTGGTTGTTTCCCCTCTATCCAAGATTTCCTTTAGGCTTTTTTTTTTCCTTTTCTCTTAACAACATTAGGAGGATAGCTCTCCTGGTAATATGGTTGATGCGGTTGGTTTTGGGAAGGTTGCACCAATTTCACCTATGCATTATTTTGCATGGGTGGGTCTTGTTCTAGGGAATGAGCATAATGTGGTCCCTGGTTTGTAAATGGTTGTTGGGGGGGAGCTCTTTTGTCAGCGTGCCTATCTGCGTACCAGGTCCCCTCAGCCAGAGCATAGGGTCCTCTATGCTGATGGTGATACAACGATGCCCTACTGGTCAAATTTTGCGGAGGCAAGTGATGACTTTGGTAGCTAGATTGTGGTACATTCTAGGTAGAATCATACGTGTAACAGGGGATTTGAACACTTCTGCCTTGGTAAATTTTATTCAATGACTCAATTAAATCATCTACAGAGTTTGACATTCCTGGAAATTATTTCTAAGTTTTCAAGCACAGGGCTTTCAGCAAGATATTGTAAATATACCCTGATTGCGTATAGATCAGCTTGATTTGTTGGGCCTTACTAATAGCGTCCTCTTAAGATATGGGCTTTTGTTGTTCCACATCCTTTGAAATTTCTACGGTGATAGTTTTCAGGAATGGGTCTAATAGAACTCGATCATCAAGTTTGGCTTTACGCAAACTATGACACCACTGCCATTTCTGGAGATGGTCCAAGATATGGACAGCGGGGGTTTGCCTAAAGTGGGTCAGTAATTCCATTCCAGAATCATGATGGATGGGTAACTGGAAATAGTTCAAGAACATAGTGGCGAGGGTGCTAAATTTTCCATGTGTAGCAGAGGTTTACTCCACATATCATTTCGCTAATACTCCAGTCAGAGTGCGTTGAAACTGTAATATTCCACTTTTAGCATGCAGCTAAATGTAATATTAATTTTTGTTGTTTGCACTTAGGAGATGAATAAATGGGTAAGGAGGCCCATAAATTTCAGAAATGGGAATAAAATCCCTCTTAGTATGAAAGGGGGTCACTAGTGGAGTTGGATTTCACATCCTCATGTGTGAAAGAGGACATTTGAATGAAGACAAATTCAAGTTTGACCAAGTCAAACAACACAATGATAGGAGGTGGAGATCATCTTGTGGGACAACGCAGTGAAAGAAGAGGGAATTTTCCTTGATGGAGGAAACCTTAATAAGTGGGACCCATGGAGAGGGAGCTCACATTTTTTTAAAAGGAGGGCAAGGAAGCCATTGTGACTAATTTTTATGATTATTGATTTTCATTTCTGTTTAGACTTGGAGCATCTTCTTGCTGTTTAGCAGAGTTGCAGTGTCGTTCAGCACAAGGAATTCATGTTTAGGATTCCTACTCCTTCTTAAGAGGCCTCTTGACGGATTGAACTTCATTTCTCCACATCTAGGCTCAATGCCAAGCCACCTCCTTCAACTACAGTGTTATTTCTGCTGAAGTATAATGTTGTGTTGTAGGGTGTTGTAGTGGAGGTTCCACAACACCATTCCTTGGATTGTTTTTCAGAGGAGGAAGCCCTCTTTCCTTTGGGAGATTAGTAAGGAAGGATTCCGAGTAGATTTTAGATCTTGGCACTTGGCCAACACTTTCTATTCCACCTACAGTGTAGTTTCCCTCAGTGACTGCATTATTTTTAGTGTGCATTTGCAATGAGGGTTTCCAGTGATTGTCCGAGGATGAGATCTTCAGTGTCAGGATCAACCTTTCACTTGGAAGATCCATTGGAGGAGGTATTTTATCTGATGCAGCATCTTCAATCTCCTCTATTCATTTCCAGTTCTTGAGTTGCAACTGCTACCCTGCAACTCCGACATTTTTCCATTTTTGTATATTTCAGCCAATCCTTCTAAGGATTGTTGTATTATTGTTTTCTGGGGTTGAGAGCTTGCTACCCCTCATTTATTGAGCCATATATTGTCATATATTTCTATTATTATTCATCATGTTGCATTTTCTCCAATAAAATACGTCCTTTTAGCCTGTAGAAATTCCTATGTAATAGTGTTTATCTATTTTTATGTACATGTCCCATTAAGGCTGCATTGCCTTGCTTGAGTTTCTCTTTCCTCAAGTATTTTTATAAAATTTCTACAATAATATACATTTGATGGCTATTCATACCTTCATGTATTATGGCTCATAAAAATAACACTGTTACTCCATTATATGTTCATGCATTTCTCCAGTGCCTTCATTAGGCTCTTTTCCAAGACAACTAGGTGTGGGAGATCTGTTTAACCCACCTAGAGTGATTTTTTTGGAGCCTCCTCTTGGATTTTTTTCTTATATACATTTATCTAAGGGATCTAGGTCTTGGTTTCAAATCCTGTAGCAGCCATTCCTGAAAAAATATTTTTTCAAGCATGCCTTGCTTAGCATTCCCAATTGGAAATATTACAGTGGTATCAAAGCATATTTTTTGGCTCAACCCGTGAGTTTCAGCAAAATAATATAGAAGAAGATCAGAATGATGAAGAATATGAGATTAATCTCATCATTTTTCAGAACTAAGAAGAGCCTCTCCAAAGAGGAGGAGCAAAAATAAGAGGAAGGACCATGCACTTCCTATTCTCATGAAGGAGAAGAAGACAAGCATGAAAAATATGTGGATCATCAGGTTGTAAGTCAATAACTAGGTGAATACAAATCTCATTCTAGAGCCTTCAAGGAGACTATAGCCCTCCCACAGTTTATTCAACAGAAGGAGGAAAGAAGGCCCTGTAGCAAAAGGGAGATCAAAGGCATTAGATTCTGATTGTCTACATTTGATGGGTCAGCTACAACAAGAGCTTGGGCAAGAAAGCTTGAGGCATTCTTCCCATTACATCCAGTAGTAGAGAGGGAGGTAGTAGAAGTTTCAGCACTACATCTGGAGGGTGAAGCAAATGTTTGGTGGTTCAGCCACTCGAGCCATACAAGGGTGAAATTTTTTGCAGAATTCACTCAAAGGTTGATCAAAACCTTTGATGGAGAAATAAAAAAGGAGAAAGAGATCACACCATCATGGAAGGAGACTTTTACCAACGCTGTCACTGCCTTGGAAGAGAAACCTTCTACATCTAAAAATGAGGCAACAATTGCATTGGAGGAGAAAACCATTGCCGCCATACAAGAAGATCCCAAATTCCACCAAGGTATGATTGAAGTTCCACCTTCTATTCCAGAAAATCATTTAGAGGATTGTGGAAATTCATTTATTAATGACCAAGAATCAACACACATTGCTGATATAGAGAAACATGATTTCACTGCGCTGTGAAAATGGTTCAAGGAGGAGATAAACCATCATCCTCATACATCTCTGTTGAGTAGCACATAGCCCTCGAGGAGGGAGTGTGAAAATTTGGATGATGAAACAAACCATGACACTCCTATGAAAATCTATGAAACCATATTTAAGTTGGAGTATGAAACAATGTTGTCAAACAATGTTGGGGAGGAGATGTTATATGCATCACATTTGGATCCTTGTGGATTCAACATAGTCATGGGTGAGAGATCGTCTCTAGGAGGTCTCCAAAGAGCTGCATTTCAAACTTCCATGAAATGCAAGGGGGGATATTTTGTTTGGGAGGATGGTAGGCCTCATGGGAGGAGTACCAAGGGAAAGAATGGAAGGAAACATCCACAAGTGATTGAGTGGATGTGGATGAGAAGCAAGATGCTGATAAGCCACTTGCAAATACATGACATCGGGCAGCAGGAGGCTTGGCTGCACTGGCTACTCTTGAAAGAGTTTGGCCATCACTTGGCATACACTCTCTCTAAGGGTATATGGATGGAGTGTCCCCAGGATCACTTCACATTGGATGCACTTTGTGCACAAGGAGGAGGTGAGAATGATAGGGTAGTGGATGAAGACATCTATTACTGTGATATGTTCTTCTTGACTTGGGCTTCCAAGCATGAGAAGGAGGACCTTCATGCAACACATAGTTCATTCCTTTTCATGGAGGCGTACCAAACCACTATGGAGGACTCATTGATGGTTCCATGTGTCATCTTAATTCCAGTGCATGGTATAAATTTGTTTTTTCACTTATTGATTGGCGAACACAATACTTGCATGCTCTTACCATTACTATGCAGTGCATTTTTCCACAAGAGGGCAAGTTTTTCATATTGCTCCATGATCAAAGTTGGGCCAAACTATATGATGGAGGCAGCCATATTTTATGTCGCCTTGGGAAAGTGTTTTATCATTACATGTATGTTCAGTTGTTTGAACCAACCATTTACTATATGATGACATGGATGATTGACCATGTATCAAGAAACATTTTTCCATGTAAATCTCTGAAGCAACAGTTTGTAAGACTGCATTGTACATACTTAAGAGACTGTTGGTATCTTCAAGCACCACATGAAGCCATCAGTATCTCCTTCATTCTTGTACTAATCATGACTTCATTTGATGATATTGTTTCTATTCTTGTTGAGAGCATGATTGGGGCATTGACACATGAGTTGGATGTGTCCTTGAGGGGAGAGAATTTCCACATTTTCTACATTACATGTTCTAATGGGAGCATGGGAGAAGATATGGCCACCACAACCACATATTTTTTTTCTTTTGGGTTGAGCCATGAGTTTGATAGCCATCCATTATATAACCATGGGCAAGTTTTTGATCATGTATTGTTGACACATTCATCCATTTACTATTCATTAGTAGATGTGATGATTTTTGTATATTACTTGCCATGCTATTTTCTAAAGTTGCAGTGGATGAGACTGCATTGTGTCCTCTTGAGACATTGTTTGTATCATGGATCATCATGTAAAACCTTTAGAAAAATCCTCATTTGGATAATATATGATGACCATGTCCTATTCATCATGGATGAAATTTTTTGGGCCAGCTTGTTCTTCAATGTTGGAGGGGAGATCCTTGGAGGATTGTTCTTCATTTTTCCACTTGAGGGAAAAACCATTGCAGCCCAAGATCAACACACACTATACACTTATTACAAGTGGAGAGGGAGACAGCATGTCATAGGCTATGATGCTTACCATATTCATATTTTTATCCCACCTTCATTTCCGGAGCTTAAGGTGGAAGGAGATTTCCATGAGTTTCCGTGTTGGGAGGTAACTCACTTTGTATGGGTGATTTCTTGGGGATGGGAGATTCATATGGGGATGGTAAATCCCAACTTATGTCAGATCTCATGCCTCAAAAAGGCCCATAGATAGCCCATTTTTGCCTCCATAGATTTTTCTTTCTTACATGATAGCTATTTGGGATGCTCACCAAAAGCTAGTTTGCATATGTTGGAGGGACAACTTGGAGATATATTGATGAGATAGCATCTTGATCCTTGGAGGATTTTATCTTATGAGGATGCTATAGGGGGAGAAGAGGAGACTTTTCAGTCTTATCCTTGTATTTTCTTGAGGACAAGAAACATTTTGGAGGGGAGGACTGTAATATTCCGCTTTTAGCATGTAGCTAAATGGAATATTAATTTTTACTGTTTGCACTTAGGAGATGAATAAATGGGTAAGGAGGTCCATAAATTTTAGAAATAGGAATAAAATCCCTCTTAGTATGAAAGGGGATCACTAGTGGAGTTGTATTTCACACCCTCATGTGCGAAAGAGGACATTTTCATGAAGTCAAGGTCAAGTTTGACAAAGTCAAACATCGCAGTCATAGGAGGTGGAGATCATCTTGTGAGATGACGTAGTGAAAAATGAGGGAAGTTTCCTTGATGGAGGAAACCCTAATAAGTGGGACCCATGGAGAGGGAGATTTTATTTGTTTAAAAGGAGGGCAAGGCAACCATTGTGACTGATGTTTATGATTAGTCATTTTCATGTGTGTTTAGACTTGGAGCATCTTCTTGCTATTTAGCAGAGTTGCAGTGCTGCTCAGCACAAGGAATTCCTGTCTAGGATTCCTACTCCTTCTTGAGAGGCCTCTTGAGGGATTGCACTTCATTTCTCCACATCTAGGCTGAAGTCCAAGCCACCTCCTTCAGCTACAACATTATTTCTGCTGAAGTATAGCATTGTGTTGCAGGGTGTTGTAGTGGAGGTTCCACAACACCATTCCTTGGCTTGTTTTTCAGAGGAGGAAGCCCTCTTTCCTTTGGGAGATCAATAAGGGAGGATTCAGAGCAGATTTAAGATCTTGGAACTTGGCCAACACTTTCTATTCCACCTACAATGCATTTTCCCTTAGTGACTGCATTATTTTCAGTGTGCATCTGCAGTGAGGGTTTGCAGTGATTGTCAGAGGGTGAGATCTTCAATGTCAGGATCAGCCTTTCACTTGGAAGATCCATTGGATGAGGTATTTTATCTGATGCAACATATTCAGCGTCCTCTATTCATTTCCATTTCTTTAATTGTAGCTGCTACCCCGCAACTCCAAAATTTTTCCATTTTTGTATATTTCAGCCAATCCTTCTAAGGATTGTTGTATTATTGTTTTCTGGGGTTGAGAGCTTGCTCCCCATAATTTCTTGAGCCATATATTATCATATATTTCTATTATTATTCAACATGCTATAGTGTCTCCAATAAACTGCGTCCTTTTAGCCTGCAGAAATTCCTGTGTAGCAGTGTTTATCTATTTTTATGTACATGTCCCATTGAGGCTGCATTGCCTTGCTTGAGTTTATTTCCTCAAAGATTTGTATAAAATTTCTACTATAATATAAATTTGATAACTATTCAGACCTTCATGTATTCTGGCTCATAAAAATAATGTTTTTACTCCATTATATGTTCATGCATTGCTGTAGTCCCTTCACTAGGCACTTTTCCAAGACAACTAGGTGTGGGAGATCTGTTTAACCCACCTAGAGTGATTTGTTTGGAGCCTCCTCTTGGATTTCGGTCTTAGATACATTGATCTAAGGAATCCAGGTCTTGTTTTCAAATCCTGTAGTAGCCATTCCTAAAAAATGTGTTTTTCAGGCATTCCTTGCTGAGCATTCCCAATTAGGGATATTACAGAAACAGTCTCAGTCGAATAGTATCACCAACAATGTTGTTCGATGAAAAACATAGGTGAAAAGTCATAACATGATTTCTGGGGTATTCTTCTTGCTTCCCTTCAAACTTTGGAATGTCTGATGGGAGCTTTGTGGGCATGGTAGGCCATATGGGGTTGTGCTCAATGGGTTCATTCGTTAAGTTGGTTAAATCTGGTAGATTTAACGAAGCTAGAAAAGGTGACTGCGAGGTTGTAGCCATTTCCACTTGTGAAAAAAAAAAATTCTGGTTAGGAATAGGCTTTCTCTTCGACGTACCCTTCTATATGTTCAATTGGCTTCCCGAATGGGTAGCACTCCTTTGCCCTCTGGGGGTTGTGGGTGGAGTGGTGTGTGGTGTGGTGTTGGGAGACTGACTAGGGTTCCCAACTAAAGGTGCCCCAATAAAGGATGAACCAATAATGGTGGTTGTGTTCTGTCTTTGACGTCGAAATGGTGAAAAACCTGGAACCCCTCCTGGTAATGGGGAGAGATCCATAAGACGTCTAGATCGACGAGGTCCAGTTGGGTCCATTCTAGCGTCGACTAGGTATGAATTTGGAAATATTTTAGAGGATAGAGATTATAATAAAAGTAGAAGTCTGATCACACACATAAAACAAAGTGAAAATAAAATAATTTTTCCCTTTAGATTAATCCTATGTGATCAGTAAATAAAAAATATGGCTTTTTGTTTGTTTGCATATGATACTCAAATTCTAGAAGACCTAATCATCCTCACGCACTCAAATGTAATTGGGCCTTGGGAAGATATCTTCCAATTTCTGGCACAACGTCCCGTAAGAGCTGGTGACTCCCCTAGTCAGCCGAAGAAAATACACCAAGCTAAGGGTATAAGATCTAGTGCTTGCCTGCACCATCACCTATAGGGAAAGGATGCCCTAATTTTGGCCACTAAGTACCACCATCCCACGTGAGCTTTTGAGTCTTGGGCTTCTTGGTAATTCAGCTAACAGTACTGAGTATCGGCTGGGTCAGGTAGCCCCAACTAATACCTGCTCACAATGGACCTAAGCCTAACCCCCTCTGAATCGGGCCTCTGTCGTGCTTAGGTTTTCTTTTCCATGGACTGATAGGTGGATTTGAAATTTACCTAAATATTCAACTTCCATGTTTCAAGATGAAGAATGATCAAGGCGGCTTATTGAATGCCTACCCCCTTGATCCTAAGTTAGACTATAAATTCTTTTGTGGCCACTATGGGGAGAATTTAGTGAGTTTTGTTAAGTTAGTTTAAGTTGTCTTTGCTTTGCTTAGTGTGTGGATGTGTTTGAAAAAAGAGTGAACCAACACATAGTTTGAACGTGTCGATATACGCCGATCCTTTTAAAAATCCCTTATTTAAACTATGTTCTATTGTTCCTTGCTCAAAAGAAAAAAATGTAAAGATATGGGTCACTTGCAATTTTTCCTAGTTAATATATGTGATCAACTATAGGGAGTGTTATAGGTCAATTTGGGCACCATTCCCAATGACCTGGTTAACTGGACATCATCTCTAGGGCCAATTAATAGTGTATCATTCCCTATCATTTTAGTTGTTATATGCCCTAAGACAAAGAACAAGACAAATCATCCATGACTTTCATCTGCAAAGGTTTCCAAGATTTGAAGTTTATAATATATCATATAAGAGCTCACCAACACTACCTCTAAAGGGACTAAGTGCGTTGCATATGCAAGTAACCCCATTCAAGGGTTCTCTGCAAATCACTTCCTGACATTCAAGGTTGTGTTGGTCATATTGGGAGCAAAATTCTCATTGTTCCGGAATCTCCACTTGGCCAATGACTTATAGAAGAGTTCACATGTGTCAAACTTCGAATCCATTTTTCCATTTGATACCTTTGAGACTGGGAACATGTCTTGCCTATTATTATAAAGTAATTGATTGTAAAACTACCTTTAGCTCCTTTATAAATTGAGCATAGATCTTAGTGTTTGAAAAGGAAGAATTTGAGTAGAGAAATGTTGGTGGAATTTCAATTGAGGAATTTATTTGAGTGACATGTTGCTGGAGAGATGTGCATTGCAATGAGGTTGGAATGTTGCTGGAGATGGTGACACTAAATCAATCACTGGGTTGTAACCTCCCCTTCTATTCATTAATAAATATTCTTGCTTACTTTCCCACATATGTATTTGTATAAGCTCATGTGTTTCATATTATGAATTCTTATTTGATGCATATGGTTCATGTTTTATTGATTTAACTGAATAACATGAATAGAAATATATATTATTGCTATCTTTTGTTGTTTAGCATTCATCTTTGCAGAAAATATTTTGGCGACTTAGCTCATATTTGAAGCTTTAGCAAGAGAGACAGAAGGAGAATAGGAAGCACTTGGACTTGTTAGGAATCCGTAATTTTAGAATATTGATAAGACTAAAACTGCAGAAGCGACATTATTTCAACCAACTTTGGGATTCTAAGATCTAGCCCTCTTGATTCCAGAGAGGGATCTCTCTATGAATGATTTTAAAGATGTTATCTTTAATAGCTGAAATTGTGATATTAGGCTAGTTATGAAGAGCTTGGGTATTGTTTATTTTGTTTTGGTTGGGCAAGGACATGATGAATACGAAGGCAGTTTCAAAATGAAGGGTGAAGGTGTCTGCAGATGAAAGGAATGATTTGGCTGATAGAAAAGGAAAATAAAGTTTTAACCCATTGGGCTATGGAGTCATAGAAAGATTTTAATTGGACAACAAGGTTCAAGTAGGATCCATGGGGCAAGTCACTTATGTCAAAAGGATCTCTTAAGGTGATTTTATGGAATGAAAATAGATAGGAAATGAAGAACAAACAAATGAAGATATAGTGAAATAGCCTAAGATCAAGTAAGTTCTTTTAAACTATGTTGCTTTAGCATGTACTTAAAGAAAAACATAAGAGTAATCTGAGATCGGGTTAATACCTTTAAACTAGATTTCTTTGAAGTACTTTCAGTTAGAAAACATTAAAAGACAGTTTGAAAAAGCTTAACATCAGGTAAGTGCCTTAAACTACCCTGCTTTCAGCATATTCAATAAGAAAAACATAAAATTATTTTGAGATCAGGTTAATACCTTTAAACTAGCCTGATTTGAAGTAATTTCAGTTAGAAAACATTAAAAGACAGTTTGAAAAAGCTTAAGATCAGGTAAGTGCCTTTAAAATACCTTGCTTTCAGCATATTCAATAAGGAAAACATAGATGATAGTGACAAAGAGCAATTTAGATCAGGCAAGTGCCTTTAAACCGACCTGCATTGACGTACTCTTCAAAGAGAACGTTCAAATGAAGAAAACATAGACAATAAAGCTTTTAGTAAGAGTAGGGTACTGTTGAAAGTAAATCCTAGCTCTATATTTGCTGCTCTTTATCAGAGAAAGTGAACAGATTGGAAACATTAAGCAAAATAACAATTGACGGTAAGGAACACATCACCATTGACGCAAATCAGGATCCCATAAATCAGTAGCCTATATTTGATGTTCAAACCGGTTACAAATAAGCAAGCCCGGTGGGTCTCCACAACTTCAATCTTCTCATATCAGCTTATGTATCTTCAAATTGCATACAGGGCATCAGTAGCTTCAGATAACTATTACATACATCCAGATGTCCAGAGACCAACCACTACTCATCTTCTATAGAAGTATTTATAGAAGAATGAGGAGGTCAAATTTGATGAAAAAGATCTGCTCAAGCAATTAATTCAGATTGATGACTCTTTGGCCTTTGAGGGCCTCTATGAAGAAATTCATAGGTGTTTCTCTGCATTAATTGATTTACACTTAGGATTAAGATCGGTGGGAGCTTTTGTTGTCCTTTGAGGCTCTGTGTGGTGTCGAAGTAACTCTGTAGATGTCTGTTCATTGGCTTCTCTGTCAGAATTCATTCTCTGAATGTATTGTGAGGAAAACACCTGGTCTTAATCAATAAATTCGGCCTCTGATTGAATACTTTGAGGCACAGGTGGCGTTTTGATGGCCAAAAGGATTGACTTGCCTCAAACTGTGGCGGTGGAGGCCTTCTGTCGGTGAAACCCTTCAGATTTGTTTTAAACTCTATTTTAAACTGGGGATTAGGTTTGTAATGATCATCCTTAGCCATAATCCCCCTTAAACAGTCCATTAATCCTCTGCTCTGGTTCATTTTTGTCTTCGGCACTGATACTCTTTGACTGTTCCAATTCATGGCTTTCTTGTTGGTGTGTAGGGCTGCGCAGGGTTTATAAGGCATCCATGCCTGAGGAAACACTAAGGAAATGTGCATTTCCACCCTGTGGATTATTTCCTTTGACGAATCAAAGATGGGAGGGTCTACACCCTCCGCCTCTGAATCTTCTTTGAAAATTGTGAGAAAATGATAAAAAAACCCTTCAAAATACAAAAACTGTTAAAAAATCCTGCTTTTATAGGTTGACTGCATCGGAAGGCATGTGAAGAGAGCGGAGCCGTTGGATGGCATCATCCAATGGTCATGATTGATCGGGAGCAATTGTAGAACGGGTGAAAGAAAAATTAAATCCAAGCCATCGATCGTGCAGAGATCGACAGTCGAGATTGAACAAGGAGGCGAAGGAGTAGGATGAATTTGAACCGTCGATCGTGCAGAGATCGATGGTCGGGAGTGGGCAATGGAAAGTCAGCAGTGGGGAACATTTGACTGGGCGATGAATTGTGGACCGTCGATCTGCAGATCAGATCGACGGCAGATATGTCATTGCCGCATGTACGATAGCCCGGTTATTTTGCGCGCATCTTCCTTAACCATCGAGCAACTTCTGCAAGCGATCACCGTTGGATTAGTGGGCCCAGATCGGATGGCGCACAGCGATATCGTTGGGCATCTTTGTTTAAACGTTAATGCGCGATGGACAGTGGTTTTTCAGAACAGTGTCCAGGACACGTGTCGCGCGATGTATGGAATCACTGGCCATCGGGAAAAAATCACCCTCCGCCGAAGAGTGGTGCGATAAAAACCATGTGGTTTTGGGAAAACGGCGCATGGCTGGGGGGTCCACCGGGAGACGCACTTTGCACCGTCGGATTTGTAGATTGAATTCAACGGTGGATATTTCTCACACTTCGAACCGAGGGAAATAATATAAAATAATTAAAAAACCCAAAATTTCGAATAACATAAGGCTTTTAATATTTTATCGGTGGGATATGTATTATGTGACCGGGCGCCCGATTGCGGGGCCAAAGGTTATACGAAGGACAATGTGACTGGGGGTTAAAGAGGAGGGGGCTAATCGCATATTGGGAGATCGGGTATGGACTTTTCAATCAACCCATTTGATTTATGCGATGCGATAAACACCCGCGGAGTTGGCGCTTGGTCCCGGGGTGTAGGAATATGATCAGAAGTGGTTGAGACTTGGCCCAGAGGGGCTTAAACCCTTATGCACAAACATATGTTTTTTATGATTTTCAATGGTTTTGAGGGTTCCAATAAGGTTAAGAGTGAGTCTTAAACCTTATAAAGGGGATTTTGATGAAGGAGAAAAAGGCAGAAATGTGAAAATGAGGGATTCTTGTGGAAAATAGGGGGATAGAAAGATGAGGTTAGTTTGGGAAGAAGGGAAAGAAAAAATGGTGTTTGCAACAATATTTGGCCTTGGAAATTAGCAGGATTTCTTAGTCTTGAAGGGGGAAACAGTGGTGAATAAATTTATACATGAGCATGAGAGCTTCCAAAGGCTTCAAGAGATAAAATTTTAGCAATAAAATTGTCTCTTGGATACTGAACAAATGTTTTGACCACCTTTTGATAGAAAAAAATTTATAGGTGGCCATCAGTGGCTCCACTTGGGGATGGTGCCTTCTTGAAGGCATCAAGAAATTCAGACCTGCTTTCTCTGGGAGTTTGACCTGTGCCTGATCCATTATGTTCTCTGGGAGGCTGACCTGTGCTTGATCCATTAGGCTGCCCTGCTTGTGCTAAGATGATCTTCTCTGAAAACATATCAGCAGCATTGAAAAAATAATGGATCTTCATCAACATAAATTTTCTACCTACGCAATCCTACTGATCTAACATTTTTTTTTTCTTCATTAGAGTGCACTTGGATTGGAAAACTCATTACACAACATTTTATTCTTTTGAAAGCAAGAAAACTAATCTAATTCTATTCCTTATTTTTTCCTGAACTCAGATTAAACAGTTGGGTTCAGATGCTTCTCTACCTAATCTACCATCTGTTGGGATTAAACTGTCCAACATATTTTATTCTCTAATTTCTAAAACAGAAATTTAAAAACAGTCAAGTCAAGATTAAACTATTTGACTTGCTGTGATGTATGGCATGGAAAACAAGTTTCCAATAGATATTTATTTGCAGGAAATTTAAAACAAATTGGAAGGCTTAAGATCTAAAATTTGAGAGCACTTCCTTCATCTTTTTACAACTCTGTTTTTTGACTCTTTTTGAGTTGTTCCTTTTTTGTCTTCTGGTTCAGATTTTGAGCTTATTAGAACTAGATTTACATCATTTTGACTCAGCAAACAAAACAGATTTGAGTCATATTTTTTGGGAAAATTAGGTTCAGGTTTTGATCATGTTTGAACCTTTAATTTCTATCCTAATCTATCTACTGATAAGCCAAGATTAAACAGTTTGTCAAATCAAATTCACTATCCTATCAGCAGAAAATTTAAAAACTAATTAGTCAATATTAGGCTGTTTGACTAACTAGAAGTGTGTTATGTAGGAGTGGCATTTGAGCTTGCACACTTTCAGAATTTCTTTCTCTTTTTTGGGTATGGGGCTATACCTTTCTTGTTTTCACAATATGCCCTCTTTTCCTTTCTTTTTATTGTTTTTGTACTTTTGATTTTTTCAACTTGAATGCAATGGTGGATGAAATATTTATAATGGAAAGAAAAATAAAGGGGCTTAAATAACATAATATGGATCAAGAGAAGTAGTGCTTAAGCATCTTTCCATTGACAGTGCCCCCAAACAGATCTGTGCCATCTATCTCTTGTAGAAAGAAGGCATTAGGACCAATGGTGGACTGGATGATGTAAGGACCTTGCCACAAACTGTAAAATTTACCATGTTTACCCTTATCCTCTCTTTTGGAATCCCATTTGAGTACCTTATCTCCAATGTTGAAAACACACGCCTTTGTTCTTTTGTCGAACAACTTATTTATGTTTTCTTGCACCTTTTGAGCCCTATTGTAAACTTCTTCCCTTGTCTGCTGGAGATGTATTATCTGACTGATCCTCCTAATCATGCTTTCCTCTTCTGACTGTATGTCTTGGATTAATTTTATTACTGGTACACCTAGGCTAGTAGGAAACACTGCCTCAGCTCCATAAACAAGCTGGTAAGGGGACATACCAATGGAATTTTTTGTGGTCAATCTATCTGCCCACAGAGCATGCACCAAATTTTTATGCCAAGATTTTTTATTCTCTTCAAGCAACTTCTTGATGATGGTCACCAAAATTTTATTCGAAGATTCTGCTAGCCCATTACCTTGAGGGTAGTAAGCAGTAGAATGACCAAGTGTAATCTGATACTTGTGACAAAAATCAATCATATTTTTGGAACAAAAAGCAGTAGCATTATCGGTAATAATCTTCCTAGGGCATCTGAATCTAGACAAGATATGGTCTTTAAGGAATTTTATAATGACAGAATCTGTGGCATTCATAGAGGGGATGGTTTCAATCCATTTGGTGAAATAGTCAGTGGCTGTGAGAATCCATTTGTGTTGGGAAGACGAAGCAGGATGGATTTCCCCTATGAAATCTAGGCCCCACTGTTGAAAAGGAGCTTCAACCGTGATTGGTTGTAATGGTAAAGGAAGAAGTTTTCTTTTGCCTTCAGAAATTTGGCATTTGTGACAAGAAATTATCATTTTATGGACATCCTGTAAGAGGGTGGGCCAATAATAGCAAGCTCTAAGGATTTTATTCGCTGTGGTTTTCCAGTAAAGATGACCTCCACACTCTCCTTCATGGAATTCATATTTGATCCTTTCTGCATCAACTTCAGGCAAACATTTAAGTAATAAACCATCAACATTTTTCCAATATAAACATTCATTTAAAATGCAATAGTTCCTAGCTTTCAAATTTAAAAACCTTGCCTTTGTTTTCGATAAATTAGGAGGAGTATTAAGATTTGCAAGCACGTACAAGATATCAGTGTACCAAGGTGAGTTTTGAAACTGCTCTTTGACAGTGGGAGTAGGTAATTCTTCCTGTTCATCCAAGGCATCTACCATGTTAATTTCAAGGGCTTGTAGATTAGATTCAGCCATTAACTGAACTAAGCCCTGACCTTTAATAAGTTTAGTTGGTTTGATTTCCAAATCATACTCTAATATAGCAGCAATCCATTTACCTCTCTTTCCATCTGGGTCTTGTGACAAGATGTCTTTTACCACTATATTAGTTACATAGGCAATGATGTGGGAATGTAGAATATACACCCTGAAGTCCTTTAAGGCCTTTACCAAAGCATAGGCATGTTTTTCCATTATGTTATATTTCAAGGGTGCATCCCTTAAAGCCTTGCTGAAAAAAGAAATGGGTTGTTCCTGTCCCTCTGGGTTTTTCTGCAACAAGACTGCAACCACAGTATGCTCTGAGGCAAAGGAGAAAATAAGGAACTCTTTTGAAAAGTCTGGGCTGATTAGGACTGGTGCCCAGGTGAGTGCATGTTTTACCAATTCGAAGGATTTTTTGGTTTCCACAGTCCACTTCACTCCTACTTCTTTCTTAAGCATATTAGTCATGTTTCTAAGGAGCTATGCTAAGTTGGGAATAAACCTCCTCAAGAAGTTAATATTTCCAATAAAGGACTGCAATTCCTTTATGTTCCTTGGTTGGCTAATCTGTAGTATTCCCTCGACTCTATTTGGATTTATTTTAATCCCTTCTTCTGATATGATATGGCCAAGGAGTTTACCTTCCTGAAGGCCAAACACTGTCTTTTTGGGATTTAAAGATAACCCAAACCTTTTGCACTTTTCAAGGATCTTTCTTAAATGTTTCAGGTGCTCTTTATCAGATTTAGAATAAACCGTTATGTCATCAAGGTAAATTACAATGAAGTGCCCTATCTCCTCTGAAAATGAAATGTCCATGGAACTTTGGAAAGTGGCCCTAGCATTCATTAATCCAAAATGAATTTTCACATACATGAAAGTGCCCCAAGGGGTGGTGAAAGTTGTCTTGAGTTGGCCTTTTGGGAATACCAAAACCTAGTTATATCCTGAAAAACCATCTAACAGAGAAATCCTCTTCAAACTGACTACCCTTTGTAGAATGTGTTCCATTTTGGGTAAAGGGTAATTGTCCTTTAGGGAGGCTTTGTTAAGGTTTCTGAAATCAATGCACAATCTGATTTCTCCTGTCTTTTTCCTCACGGCTACAAGGTTAGAAACCCAGTCTGAAAACCTCACAGGCACAATGATTCCTGCCTCATACATTTTCTTGATTTTCTTTTCTACTAGAGGCAGTTGTATTGGATTAATTCTACGCATTTTTTTCTTAAAGGGTTTTTGGTTTTCTTTCAAAGGGATCTTGTGCTGGATGATTTCTGTATCGTAGGCTTTCAAGTCTTCATATCTCCAGGCAAACACATCGACAAACTCTTTAAACAAGTCAACGTATTTCCTTTTCATGTCTGGTGGCAAGGACTTAGCCAATTTAATCAGTTTTGGCTGATCCTCAGTGCCTATGTTGCATTCCTCGACCTCAGACTCTGTGTATTCTACGGTGGAATTATTTGCTACATCGTTAAAATCAAATAGGTCTTCTAACGGTGGTATCCCCCTAGGTATGTTCTTGTCTTTCGACGACAATACCTCAATGTCTTCATTTTCTGTGTCCTTGTATTCTTCAGTATGAGTGTCAAGTTCTTTATTTAACATGTTTATTTCTATGGGACTAGATGGTTTTTCTTTTTCAGGGGACTTTTTGTTTAGGCGATTTTCATCGGATTTAGAATCCGAATCAGATGACTCAAATTCGTTCCTGCCCAGCAGAAAATCCTCTATCTTTTTGTCACCTTCAAAGACCTGCCAATATTTTTCATTATCCAACATTGCTGGTCTAAACTTAATTTGAGTTGTATAGTCTTTGGTTTCAAATGGAGTTAAGCATGTTCTAGCGGTACAAGCTAAATTATGTGCGGCAATATTTCTTTTTCTTGGAACAAAATTCAATTGGGACTCCTCAAAAGTTTTTAAAAGGTCCATGACATCGTTTCGATAAGCTCTAAGCCTGGGATGATTTGCGTTATATTCCCCATTGACTTGTTTAATGACTATTTCTGAATCCCCATGCACATTAATTCTTGTGGCTCCTAACTTTTTTAATAGATGTAAGCCTAAGAGAAGGGATTCATATTCCGCTATGTTATTGGAACACTGAAAGTCTAATTTGTAGGAAATTTTTTCTATGTGGTTGTTTTCAGTGTTGGTAATCCAGACACCTGCACCAACATTGTTTTTAGTGCATGACCCATCAAAATACATAATCCACAAAGGACTATTTTCAATTTCGTCTTGGTTATTGTCCCCTTCAACCAATGTGCTCAAGGGTTGTTGTGAAATCTCAGTGCTTAGTTGTATTTGTTTCACCTTCTCAGGTTTGTCATGGAGCTGAGTGTGAGGGGCAGTTTGTTGTTTGCCATCTTGGCTTTGTTCACTCTGGTCCTTTGTTTCAACGCGTTGTTCCAAAATTTCTCTCTCGTTTTCTTCCATATCTAGAACTGCATTTATTTCTATATTTGGGGTCTCTAACTGTTTATCCGAGTCACTGTGTTTTGGCTCTGACTGTTTTGTGGATTCATTATTGTAAAAGATAAATGAATCTAGGTCAGTATGGACAGAATAAATGGGAAAATTTTCAGGCTTTTCTAGGCTACTAACCATCAATTTCATGTGTGACTCTTTATACAGTCTTCTGAGCTGGCTAAAAACAGGGATAGTGGCATATGTCCCATCGATCTGTATGGTACCTTGCAGTTTGGCACCCCATGATCTTGACAAAAACATGCCATAATTGGGAGGCACATCAGCCACCACAACATCCATCACCATGCATTTGGCCGGGATTTGGGTCAAATTCACACAGAGGTCTTTGATCAAGCCAAGGCACTTCACTCTGTTAGAATCAAAAGAATATAAATCCTTGTAAGGTCTGGTTATCTCTACTCTTAGCCTTTCCATAATCACCTTTGGCATAAGGTTGTGTGAGGCTCCAGAGTCATGCATAGCGTTATACAAGATCTTGTCATGAACATTTAAACTCACATAAAAGGGAGATACAGGTCCCTCTTGATATATACCTTCAATCTTAGGACCAAAAATGAGCTATGGCTAGTCATCATTAAGATTGACTGTGTCATTATTATCCTCGATATTTAAAGCCTTCAAAATTTGGGTCCTATATACATTCTGGGTAGCTAACTCAGTTAGGGGAACATAGATTCTTATCTTTGAAATTTCCTGCTTTAGGCTGAAAGGAATCTGGTTCTTTGATGAACTTGTCTTAGCCTTACTAGCTCCCAGTCTATCAGCAACATTAGCTTGCTGATTTCTTCTACTCATTTTTGACAAAATGGTCTTAACAGGAGTACCAGCTGGAGTGGTAGTACTAATAATGTTCGCACTCTGTTTTTCATTGTTTTGAGTGCCTTTGTCTCTATCTCTATCAGAATTCATAGCTACTGTTTTATCCTTTTGTTTGACAATTTTAGGCTTGGTTGTAGTGTTGTTTTGTGAAGATTTGTCAGAGGTTTTGGTGTTGGGAGTTTGTTGATTGGTTTTTCTTCTAAGGTCATATTCTTTTTGAGGCTCTATGATGACATTTTCCATGTCCTAAAAATAACTTGCATTATCACCTTTGTTGTCATCATAAGGGGTTTGAAAACCTTGTTCCCTATCAAAATGAATCTCAAAGTCATCATTATCTACTCCCAACATGTTGATATCATCTTCCTCTGTTATCTCATCTGTTTCCTCAACCTCACTTATATAGTTTTGATGAAAGGGAGGAGTGATCTGTTGATCATCTTCCCTAGGTTTGTTTGGAGGTTGGTTCCTTCTAAAATTTTGATTCTAGTTCTGGTTTTTGTTTTGAGGAGCAATTTGATTTTGAATTGCTTGTGCTCTCTCGAGGATGCTCATTTTCTTCATCATCTCCTCCATCATTTTTTCCATCTTTCAGTTGGAAGTATAAAGGGCATTTTCCTCTCTAAAGGACACTCTCTTTTCAATTTTCATTCTTGCTCTCTTCTCCATCAAGTTGACTTCCACGGAAAGAGCACCCTTTTGCATATCTTCAAGAGTTGAAAAATCTCTCTCTCTCAGCTGATAGGCTATCTCAGGATCAAACCCTTTAGGAAAATTGTTTAAAGATGAGCATTATGGAGGTTTTAGTTCTGGGGAAAGTCCATTGTACACACTATTGAATCTAGTGCAATAAGCTTGCACACTTTCCCCGGTGTCTCTATGGAGGTTCTTATAGTCAGAAAGGACTTGGAGAGGGTTTTTATTTACTTCCAATTTGTTTAGGAATGTTTGATTGAAGGCTTGTAGATCACGGATTCTATGGGGTGTTAAAAATTTGAACCATTTCCTGACTTCTCCCCCTAAGCTCTGAGCAAATAACCTAAGCTTGACTGAATCATCATCAATTTCATTTCTGTCAAAGTAGTCATTCATCTTGTCTACATGTTGTGATGCAGTTGTAGCATTGCTAGCATCATATAAGGGAATTTTGGACTGATAGTCCTGTGGAAGACTGACTAGTGGTGCAGGAAGGACTAAGGGAGCATACCATGTTTCCATGATATGTGGTGGAGGTGGATTTACAAGAGGTGTATTAACAAAAGGGAAAGTGGGATGAAGTGGAGTGGTTTGAACATTGGGTGTAGGGTGAATAGAAGTGGATGAACTAGGAATAGACTGCTGAGATGATCTTGGATGAGATACACCTAGGTTGTGAAGAAAATGTAAATCAGGAGGTGTTGATTCTCTGCTACCAAGAGGTTCACTTTTTTCCCGGGATGATAGTGAAGACTTAGAATCTAACTGATCTAAATCACCGAGAGACCTAGTTCTAAATGGATTTACTAAGTCAACTTGAGATTGTTGTAGAGATGAAAGATTTTCAGGGACTGAATTAGCTCTCAAGGGTGATCTGAAAACAGTTGATAAATTAACCTTAGGAGACTTCCTAAGGATACTTTCTGGGTTATCAACTATCACAGGTGGATCAGGGTCAGGATAGGCTCTAGTGTGAATCTTTCTAGAAGCCACTATGTTGTGTTTTTCAGACCCAACTAAACAAGAAAAGTTCAACCAGATATGACAATCTTTGAGAGGTTAACTAGTCTGTTTAGATAAATCTTAATCCTACAGTCGTCTAACTGAATTTGAATGATGCTACAATGATGTGGGTTCTTCCCATTGGAGTCTTAAGGTCTGCTAAGGATTTTGGAGTCGCCAAGTGGAAGTTTTTAGCTCCTAAGGAGGTAAAAGGTTTTATGGTCCACCACCATGTTTATTGAATACCAATCTGAAACATTTTTAGGTTTTACTAAGTTGTTTCTCAGTTGTGCGGTTTTTTAAGAATATCCTAACTTTGTTTCAAAAGTTAGCTACGGTTATGAGACAAAGACAGTTTACTCTTATGGCTAAGCCAGCAGATTTTTCAAGGTTGGATAAAGTCTTAGGAGAATCCTAGGGTTTTCCTAGTTTTTCATTGATTCAAATAAGTTTTATCATGATTACCATTCTTTGGCAGTGCTTGAAAAGGCTGCTTTTTACTCACAAGTTTTATGAAGTTTTTAAGGGAAGTATTCCCTGGTGGAGTCAACAGAAATGTTAGGAATCTGTAATTTTAGTAGATTGGTAAGAATAAAACTGCAGAAGCAACATTATTTCAACCAACTTTGGGATTCTAGGATCTAGCCCTCCTGAATCCAGAGAGGGATCTCTCTATGAATGAGTTTAAATATGTTATCTTTAATAGCTGAAATTGTGATATTAGGCTAGTTATGAAGAGCTTGGGTATTTTTTATTTTGTTTTGGTTGGGCATGGACATGATGAAGGCGAAGGCAGTTTCAAAATGAAGGGTGAAGGTGTCTACAGATGAAAGGAATGACTTGGCTGATAGAAAAGGCAAAGATAGTTTTAACCTATTGGGCTATGAAGTCATAGAAGGATTTTAATTGGACAGCAAGGTTCAAGCAGGATCCATGGAGCAAGTCACTTATGTCAAAAGGATCTCTTAAGGTGATTTTATGGAATGAAAACAGATAGGAAATGAAGAAAAAACAAATGACGATATAGTGAAACAGCCTAAGATCAAGTAAGTTATTTTAAACTATGTTGCTTTAGCATGTACTTAAAGAAAAACATAAGAGTATTATGAGATCAGGTTAATACCTTTAAACTAGCCTGCTTTGAAGTAATTTCAGTTAGAAAACATTATAAGACAGTTTGAAAAAGCTTAACATCAGGTAAGTGCCTTTAAACTACCCTGCTTTCAACATATTCAATAAGAAAAACATAAAAGTATTATGAGATCAGGTTAATACCTTTAAACTAGACTGCTTTGAAGTAATTTCAGTTAGAAAACATTAAAAGACAGTTTGAAAAAGCTTAAGATCAGGTAATTGCCTTTAAACTACCCTGATTTCAGCATATTCAATAAGGAAAACATAGAAGATAGTGAAAAAGAGCAATTTAGATCAGGAAAGTGCCTTTAAACCAACCTGCATTGATGTACTCTTCAAAGAGAATGTTCAAATGAAGAAAACATAGACAATAAAGCTTTCAGTAAGAGTAGGGTACTGTTGAAAGTAAATCCTAGCTCTATGTTTGCTGCTCTTTATCAGAGAAAGTGAACAGATTGGAAACATTAAGCAAAATAACAATTGACGGTAAGGAACACATCACCATTGACACAAATCAGGATCCCATAAATCAACAACTTGTATTTGATGTTCAAACTGGTTACAAATCAGTAAGCCCAGTGGGTCTCTACAACTTCAATATTCTCATATCAGCATATGTATCTTAAAATTGCATACAGGGCATCAGTAGCTTCAAATAAATATTACATACATTCAAATGTCCAGAGACCAACCACTACTAATCTTATAGAAAAGTATTTATAGAAGAATGAGGAGGTCGAATTTGATGAAAAAGATCTGCTGAAGAAATTAATACAGATTGATGACTCTTTGGCCTTTGAGGGCCTCGATGAAGAAATTCATAGGTTTTTATTTGCATTAATTGATTTACACTTAGGATTAAGATCGGTGGGAGCTTTTGTTGTCCTTTGAGGCTCCGTGTGGTGTCGAAGTATCTCGGCAGATGTCTGTTCATTGGATTCTCTGTCATAATTCATTCTCTGAATGTATTGTGAGGCAGACACCTGGTCTTAATCAATAAATTCAGCCTCTAATTGAATACTTCGAGGCACAGGTGGCGTTGTGATGGCCAAAAGGATCAAATTGCCTCAAACTATGGCGGTGGAGGCCTTCTATCAGTGAAACCCTTCAGATTTTTTTTAAACTCTGTTTTAAACCGGGGATTAGGTTTGTAATGATCATCCTTAGTCATAATCCCCCCTTAAATAGTCCATTAATCCTCTGCTCTGGTTCATTTTGGTCTTCGGCACTGATACTCTTTGACTGTGCCAATTCATGGCTTTCTTGCTGGTGTGCAGGGCTTATAGGGCATCCATGCCTGAGGAAACACTAAGGAAATGTGCATTTCCACCCTGTGGATGATTTCCTCTGATGAATCGAAGACGGGAGGGTCGTCACCCTCCGCATATGAATATTCTTTGAAAATTGCGAGAAAATGATAAAAAACCTACAAAATACAAAAAATGTTAAAAAATCCTGCTTTTATAGGTTGACTGCATCGGAAGGCATGTGAAGAGAGTGGAGCCGTTAGATAGCATCATCCAATGGTCAGGATTGATCAGGAGCGATCGTAGAACAGACGAAAGAAAAATTAAATCCGAGTCGTCGATCGTGCAGAGATCGACGATCGAGATTGAAAAAGGAGGCGGAGGCGTAGGATGAATTTGAACCGTCGATCGTGCAGAGATCGACGGTCAGGAGTGGGCAATGTAAAGTCAGCAGTGGGGAACGTTTGACTGGGCGATGAATTGTGGACCGTCGATCTGCAGATCAGATCGATGACGGAGATGCCATTGCCGCATGTAAGATAGCCCGGTTATTTTGCGCGCATCTTCGTTAACCATCGAGCAGCTTCGGAAAGTGATCACCATTGGATTAGTGGGCCCAGATCGAACGACGCACAACGATATCACTGGGCGTCCTGGTCTGAACGTTAATGCGCGATGGACAGTGGTTTTTCGGAACAGTGTCCAGGACACGTGTCGCGCGATGTATGGAATTGCTGGCAATCAGGCAAAAACCGCCCTTCGCTGAAGAGCGGTGCGATAAAAACCATGTGGTTTTGGGAAAACGGCGCATGGTTGGGGGGTCCACTGGGAGACGCGCTCCGCACCCTCGGATCTGTAGATTGAATTCAACGGTGGAGATTTCTCGCACTTTGGACTGGTGGAAATAATATAAAATAATTAAAAAACCCAAAGTTTCGAATAACATAAGGTTTTTAATATTTTATGGGCGGGATATGTATTATGTGACTGGGCGCCCGATTGCGGGGCCAAAGGTTATGCGAAGGACAATGTGACTGGGGGTTAAAGAGGAGGGGGCTAATCGCATATTGGGAGATCGGGTATGGACTTTTCAATCAACCCATTTGATTTATGCGATGCGATAAATGCCCCCGGAGTTGGCGCTTGGTCCCAGGGTGTAGGCATATGATCGGAAGTGGTTGAGACCTAGCCCAAAGGGGCTTAAAACCTTATGCACAAACATATGTTTTTTATGATTTTCAATGATTTTGAGGGTTCCGATAAGGTTAAGAGTGAGTCTTAAACCTTATAAAGGGGATTTTGATGAAGGGTAAAAAGGCAGAAATGTGAAAATGAGGGATTCTTGTGGAAAATAGGGGGATAGAAAGATGAGGTTAGTTTGGGAAGAAGGGAAAGAAAAAATGGTGTTTGCAGCAATATTTGGCCTTGGAAATTAGCAGGATTTTTGAGTCTTGAAGGGGTAAACAGTGGTGAAGAACTTTAGACATGGGCATGAGAGCTTCCAGAGGCTTCAAGAGATAACATTTTAGCAATAAAACTGTCTCTTGGAGATTGAACAAATTTTTTGGCCACCTTTTGATAGAAAATTTTTTATAGGTGGCCAATAGGACTCTAAGTAAGTTCTTTCATCTGTTATGTGTGTTTATTTATAGTTAGGAAAAGTAGTTGCAAATTATTTAACATATTGTTCTAGATGAGCACTACATCTAGGGGAGAATGTTTTATCCGTAAGCCATAATTTCGCATAAAAAATTGGTGACTCCATTTGGGAGTTTACCCTTCATCCTTAGTGTATTTGCCTTTGATTTTCTCTATTTATTCACTCAGGATAATTTACTTAGAAATATTAGGCTTTTTGAAATCTAAATTTACATTAGAAGTGTGTTAAAAATTTTTATTTTTCCTTATACACTGTGCCCAATGCACTGTTGGACAGGACACAATGCTTTGCATAGCATTGTCTCTCTTCCAGACCTACTTTTCAACGCACTATCTCTCTTTAGAGACTGTTTTGCCTTCTAAAACCATCCAAATTCCATTGAATTTTTCATCGCAATTTTTTTTCAGTTTGTTGTTTGTTGTGTTTTAAAGAGCCTGATACCTCAGATTGACCAGTGATCTTATATAACTCTTCCTCCTCTGAAAGAAAAGTTTGTTAAATGTTTATTTAAAGCGTTTTTTATTTATCATTGACGAATTAATTGCAAAGTATTTTCATTGCTGCGTTAGATATATTTTCTTTTGAAAAAGGAAATTGTCGTAAATTCTTCATTTCCTGATAGGAGAAATTGTTGTTAAATTCCTCATTTTTCCTTCAAAAGAGAAATTTTTGTTTACATTCTTCATTTCTCAAAAGTAAAAGGCATTTTTTTTTATTGATTTGATGCACTTAGTTTCCTTTACTCCGTTCATATTAAAGGGACTGAAAAGAAAAACCTGCATTTGCATGTAGTGGATTGTGTGTTTTGCATAGGAATAGTTAGGAAAGCTGCATTTTAGTTCGTGATCTTTGATTTATTTCTCTCAAATTGATTGCTCTTTCCCTCTAGTAGCTAGGATTTTCATTGAAAAACTAAAAGTGAAAGATTTCTTATCATCTTTAGTTTGCATTTTAGGAATTTCCAATACATCATCGTGGTGAACCTTGAAAGGAAAATTGCTAAACAAGATCAACTTAAAATTTATCTCAATTTACCTAACAAAGAATTTGAACCATAACGATAACATTTAGAAGGTTTAGGCTAGAGACATGTTCCGATGTCATAAAACATATCAGTTGTCAGTAATATTTTGTGATACATTCCGAGTGTGATACCTCACTCCACATACATAAGTATATCGTAGCTCGTCCATGTACTTTCGGGTATATCAGATGGTGTTACAGTACGAAAAGTATAAAGGGGTGCTCTCACTATGAGGTTTCACATTAGACAGTGCTAATACGGACTTGGGCCTCCACGTATCTTCAGGTATATTTGGGAGGATAAATTTAGGTTGCTATCCATCCATAGTGAATTGAGTCGGTTGCCTTGTAAATTGTGATACACCGAACACAGCATGAGGGGAGCTTACCTGCCCATACTTCTTGGTTCGCCAAGAGGTATTTTGCAGTTCACAGTTTCTTGGTAAAAATTTTTCCTAGTAATACCATTTTATTTTGTTTATTTGATTTTGGTTAAGATAAATCAATCATCGTGGAAGAAAAAAATCATTTTCCCTGTTGTTCGCCTAGATTAGCATTGAAACCACCTTTACTACCAGAAGCTACTTCTGTGCGGTGAAGGCGACATCACTCTACCCAAATCAATACCATTAGTACATCTGGTGAAGCATCATCTTCCCATATACCAGAGTCCGCACAAGTTTTTTCTACACATCCTGGTGTTAGGACCTCACAATGTACCATTTTTACCATACATTTTGACACCACTTTACTCTTAATAGCTATATTTAAAAAAGGTTACATTATCATTTTCATTCATTTTATCCAAAGGTATATGAAATCCTTCTCTTTACTATATATTTAATTTTTTTTACGTATAATTCCACATTACTCTTATATTTCATCATTAATCGAAGGAAGATAGTTGTTAACACAAGTCTAAAAGATCGCAATTAATTTATGATAAGGAACGTGTTGTTGCTGAAACAGTCGGCTGTTGCCGAAACAGTCGACTCCATTGCTGAAATAGTCAAATCTGTTGCTGAAACAGTCAGCGGGCACATAAATTCCGTCACTACTCATGATTTACGATTTCGAAAGAGTATTTCAGGAACGATGGCAACAAGACGAAGACAAGCAAGGAAAGTTGTAACACGGATTGTTCTGAAACCAGTATTTTTGTATCTATTGTAACAATATTTTGCTATGGAAGAATAGAAAGACCCTATTTTAAGATAGAAGAATAGATTTGGATAAAAATAGGATTTCTCTGATGTAACTGTAATAGATGTCTCCTCTTTAAAAAGAGGAGACATCATCATTAGAGGGGTGAGAGACTGCAGGAGAGACATTATTTTTGAGCGGAAAGGAGCAAGACTCCATTGTAATGTATCATTCCTTTTTGACATATGAATAAAGGATTCTTTTGAGCACTTCAATTTAACTCTTTCCTCTGGGGAATCTTGTGAGAAGGAAAGGGCCCGCCTTCATCACAAGATTCACTTGATTGCTCCTTTAGTTTGTTAATTTCTTTATGTCATTTGCACCTTAATTTAACTCTGTTTGCTGAAGAATCATTTACACAGTTATGTAATTCTTTAAGCACTCTGTTTTCTTTAACACTACATTAGTTCTGTATCATTCATTCTTAAAGAAGCCAAGATATATTTTTCTGTTATTTGTTTCAGTGTGTGATTGATACCGGGAAACAGGTGTTGAAGATTCTTGTTTGGAGGAATAGGGTCCTGTTCCCCGTAGGTTGATTCTCTTTTTCTGTAGTGTGATTGATATCAGGAAACAGGTGCTGAAGATTACTGGTCATGGGAATAGGGTCCTGTTTTCCTTGGATTGATCTTTTTCTACAGTGTGATTAGTGTCAGGCAATAGGTGCTGAAGATTCTTGTTTGGAGGAATAGGGTCCTGTTCCCTGTTATGGTTGGTTGATTTCCTTTCCTACAGGGTGATTTTATTTCATTATCTTTTCCTAGAATTCTTCTAATGAAAGACTGCAATAGAGGAATTGCTTCTGTTGTAACACAAGTAGGCTTCAGCTTTGTTAAAGTGGGGTGTGAATAGTTAGATTTGCATGATTGATAATTGTGTGACTTCTACTACAACATTTCCTTGCTTTTGGAATTGAGCATATCCAGTGCGTGATTGTCTTTGGAATAAACAGACCTTCCTGGGTTGACAATTTATGTGGTGCTTGAATTGTTAGAACAATTAAAGCGACCAACATTTTGGCGCCATTTCCGGGGAAGGAAATTATAGATTTCAAAAGCATTGATATTTTCTTCCTAGATGTGCAGATTGTATGAGAGGACGCGGAACCCAGAAGAAAACTAACCCTATAGGTGGTAAGGGCAAAGGAGGGGGAGGAAGAAAGAATTTTATTGGCGAAATTGTATCAAAGGCTGAATCATCACAGATATTAAGTTCTTGAAGACCAAAACCTTAGTGCTCCCCTCAAACAGATTACAAAACAGAAGAAGTTGTGAGCCCTGAAAACATAGAGGAACTAGTAACGGATATTAAAGAACCGCAGCCAGTGCTAGAGAATCAGAAGAAAGTGCTAGCGAGTCAGCAGAGCACGTTATAGAGAATATTGGACGACCAGTGGAGAACATTGAGGAGCCAGTAGAATATTTCGAGGATCGAGCAAGTGCAGTAGGAGGACAGCCAATGGAAGGAAACAACGAAGAATTATTTGGTGGAGGACGTGTAGATCCTAAAGGATAAGGAAGGGATGAAAATTCTCTCTCTACCTTGGAATTTTCTATCAGTGATCTCCCTAGAGGAACAACTCCTATGAAGAATATCCCATTGTCAGCTTTACCCAACTTCCATGGTTTATCCTCTGAAGACCCAGATGAATTTCTTTTTGAATTTGATATATTATGCAGAAGTTATGATTATGTTACTAATGCTCAGAAGTTGAAACTGTTTCTAGCAACATTAAAAGGAAATGCTTTAAGATGGTTCATGAGCCTTGGAAGTCAGGTAATCACAACATGGGAACAGATGAAACAGAAATTTCTGCTTAAATATCAAGACTATTGTTGGACAAGAGAAAAGAGGGAGGAACTATTCAACATGGCACAAAATCCGGACGAGAATCTGGAGGACTATGTGGAAAGACTGCAGTATAATCTGCAGAGATCTGATCATCCGAATGTAAGTAAAGAAATTCGTAAAACAATATTACTTAGAGGATTAAGGGATGATTGTTTAGACATGTTAAACATGCTTGGCAAGGGAGATATATCTAAAGAATCATATAATGAGATTGTTGAACTTTGTAAAAGATGTTCAAGAGGAGCTGCAAGGAACAGAGCAAGTAACAGAGATCCCACCTATTCAAGAGTTCAGAAATCAACCAGTGGGGGAGCAACAAGAGCTGAAATAGGTAATTTACTTGAAGAATTTGAAACTGAGATGTTAAGTTCTTTTGCTTCACAAATTGACACCTTGCAGGTTAAAAAGAAGCAGGCTAAAGCAGAAGCAGCTCTGGCTGTCTTTTGCCCTAAATGCAGAGATAAACATCCACTAAAGGAATTCCCATTGGACAAAATACCAATCTGCACCCTTTGTGAGAAAGATCATGAAACACAACAATGTCCCTCTCTACCAGGAATAAAGGCAGCACTGCAGCCAACAGAAGAAGAAGCTGAAGCAGTTTACCTGCTAACACAAAGAAGACAATGGCAAGCAAAAGGACAAGGTATGAATTCTAGTATGCCATTTAATCGTTGGAATAATTATTCTTCTTTCAGTCAGACAAATTACCCTCCCTTTAATCAAATGCAATACCCACCCTTTAATCAGATGAACTACCCACCCATGCAACAAATAAACCCTCCCTTTGTTGATCCTGCAATGTGGACTCCTTGGCCCCCACAACAACCATCTTCTTTTAATCCATGGAATTCAAATTGGAGAAGCCAACAAATCCCGTATCCAAATCAATTCCCTCAATTTCAACAACCACTTCCTCTACCATCAAATGCTCCACCAAATAATCAAATGAGACCCCAGCTACCTGTGCAAACAAATCCTAACCCCAATAATAAATTTGTGCAAGTCATTGATATTCAGAATCAACCTACATTTCCTACGATGCAATGTAATGATATTCATTTGATATTCGGGAAAATAGTAGAACCTATCATCGATGATATAACCTCTTCTGATTCTGATAAAGAGGAAACTGAGAAACACGAAAAAGCACAACCACCCTCTAACAAGGGTATTGAAATAATAGAGCCACCATTACCTGAGTGTTTAGTTTTAACTAAAACGCCTGAAACACCTGCTTTTAATCTTTTAGGGGAATTGCAAAACTTGTATGTTAAAATTCCACTTTTACAGGCACTGAGAGATGTACCAATTTATGCCAGAACCATAAGGGACATTTGTGTTAAGAAACCTGGTAGGAAGACTAAAGACCCCCTTACAGTTCATGTTATGGGTGATTTATCTGCATTAATGTCCGAAAAAACCCCTCCTGTGAAATATGGTGACCCCGGCCATCCTACTGTGATAGTTCAAATTGGTAAAACGATAATTCCTCAAGTTCTGGTAGATCTAGGTGCTGCAATAAACATTATGACTATTGAAACTTCACAGTTGTTACAGCTAAATAACACAATTAGAGATACACCAACCATCCTAGAGTTATCTCACCGTTCTACAATTAAACCAGAAGGAGTTGCTGAAGATATAGTTATCTCGATTGAATCCTGGAATTACCCAGTTGATTTTGTGGTATTACAAACTAAAACGAAGATGGGGGGACACCCTTTAATTCTAGGAAGGCCATGGCTGGCCACAGCCGATGCCTTTATCAGCTGCAGATCTGGTTCAATGACAATTTCTAATGGTTATGAAACTAAACAACTTACTCTTTATCCTCATGCTACACCCATAATTAATAATGAAGATTCTGTGTGGATGGATTATGATGATAATGCTATTCAGCCCATTTTAACTATCGGACAAGCCTTAACTCTTAAAGACAATACAGAGGATGAAATAATTAATAATTTTATCTGCGAACCTTCCTCTGTAATTGCTGAAACACACAATCAATTGATTGCACTTTTTGAAACGGATACCCAGGAAAAGATTGAATCTGAAGATTTATCTCAGACATTAACCACCATCTCATCTAAAAGCATAACAATGGAAATCAAACCTGGCAAAACATTAAATATAAATCCTGATCTAACAGTTGCTGAAACACGGTAGTTAATGAAGTTATTACTTGAAAATAAGGAAGCATTCGCATGGGATTACACGGATATGAAGGGAATCTCTTCTGAACTATGTACTCACTGAATTTATATTAAAGAAGGGTGCCGACCAGTCTGTCAACCCCAAAGAAAAATGAACCCTAATTTAAGAGAGATTGTTAAAGAAGAACTTCAGAAATTTCTTAATGCAGGATTTATATACCCCTTATCTGACAGTGAATGGGTTTCCCCATTGGTAATAGTCCCTAAGAAAAATGGGAAATGGAGAGTGTGTGTTGATTACAGAGCCTTAAACAAAGCTACTCAAAAGGACCACTTTCCTTTACCTTTCATTGATCAGGTGTTGGATAGTCTGTCAGGAAAGAAATTCTTTTCTTATCTAGATGGATTTAGCGGGTATAACCAAATTAGAATTGCACCCCAAGACCAAGACAAGACCACTTTTACTAGTTCTTGGGGAACTTGGGCTTATAGAGTTCTCCCATTTGGAATATGTAATGCACCAACAACTTTTCAGAGGGCTGTTATAGGAATCTTTTCTAATATGCTGAATGAATCTATGGAAATATTTATGGATGATTTTACTCCTTATGGTGTGTCTTTTGAAGATGCATTACAAAATATTGAGAAGGTACTTAAACGTTGTATACAAGCTCACCTCTTCCTAAGTACTAAAAAATTTCATATGATGATGAGTGAAGGAGTAGTGCTTGGACATTTTATTTCATCTCAAGGCATTCAGGTAGACCCATCCAAAATATTGGTCATTCAGAATCTTCATGTTCCTAAAACACAAACTGATGTGAGAAGTCTTCTAGGACATGCTGGATACTACAGAAGATTTATTAAAGATTTTTCTAAGATAGCTTCTCCATTATTTGTGTTGCTTATGAAAAATGTTGAATTTGAGTGGACTAATCTTTGTTAGAAAGCCTTTGTAGAACTCAAGCATCAGTTATCTATTGCTCCTATTTTGAGAGGACCTGATTGGTCCCTCCCCTTTCATATATCTTCTGATGCTTCAGAGACTGCAATTGGAGTTGTCCTGGGACAAGAGGAAAAACATCTTCCTTATGCTATTTATTTTATCAGTAAGAACATGACCCCTGCTGAGCTTAATTATACAGTTACCGAAAAGGAGTTTCTTGCAGTAATTTATGCCATTAATAAATTTCGACATTACATCACTGGTTATTCTACTTTTGTCCACACTGATCACTCAGCTATTAAGTATTTAATGAACAAATCTATCACAAATGCTCGAGTTACCAGATGGTTATTGTTACTGCAGGAGTTTGATATTACAATTGTAGATCGACCTGGTAAAGAAAATGTTGTGGCTGATTTCCTTTCACGGTTAAAAACTGATAATAATATTCCAGTAGATGATTCCTTTCCTGATGAGTATTTATTTGTAGTCTCTGCTCACTCTCCATGGTATGTAGACATTGCCAACTATTTGGTTGTAGGAAAATTACCATCACACCTGTCATACAGGGAAAAGAGAAGAATTGTTCAACAAAGTTCCAGGTATAGCTGGATAAGTGGGTGTCTTTTCTACACAGGGCTTGATCAGGAAATCCGAAGATGCATTAGGGAGGATGAAGTGTACGATATACTAAAAGCTTGTCATGATGGCCCCTGTGGAGGGCATTTTGCTGATAAAAGAACAACACACAAAATTTTGAGGATGGGTTACTATTGGCCCTCATTGTTTAAAGATGCAAAGAAATATGTGTGGGCTTGTGATAGCTTTTAGCGAATGGGTCAACCCAATCATAGAGATCAAATGCCATTGAACCCTCAGGTAGTACCTGAACCATTTGAAATATGGGCCTTATATTTCATAGGACCCATTAATCCTCCATCCAATCAAAGAACTTATATATTAGTCTCTACAGACTATATGAATAAATGGGTGGAGGCAAAAGCACTTATTAGAGCCAATGAAGAAGCCGTCCTAGCTTTCTTATTTGAAGAGATCTTTACTAGATTTGGAATTCCTAGAGAGCTAGTTACAGATGGAGGACCTCCATTCAATTCTCATGGTTTTAAATCTATCCTTCAGAAATATCATATTCATCATAGAATGACTACACCATATCATCCCCAGGCCAATGGGTAGGTGGAAAGCACAAATAAAGTCTTAGAAGCCATTCTAACTAAAACAGTGAAGGATAGCCGGAAGGATTGGTCTCAAAGGCTCCCTGAAGCACTATGGGCTTACAGAACTATCTGAAGAAATACTACATGATTTTCTCCCTATGAATTGGTTTATGGTAAAAATGTTGTTTTTCTTGTGGAATTTGAAATTACAACTTTAAGAATTGCTTTAGCTGTTAACCTTGATTTGACTGATGTGCAGACAGCTAGGTTGCAGCAGCTTCTTGAATTGGATGAAAAGATATTAGATGCCATTCACCAAACAACCATGATTCTACAACAAAGAATGAAGTGGCATGATAAAATCATCAAACACAAGAAGTTCCAAAAAGGTAATTGGGCCTTATTGTACGACTCTCGGTTTGAAAACTTTCAGGGTAAGCTACGTACACGATGGATGGGACCTTATGAAGTAGATATTGTTTTTCCTAATGGAACAGTAAGACTTTTAACAATTGATGATTCTAAAACACCTCTACTAGTAAATGGTCATAGGCTTCGTTTGTAACAACACCCTATTTCTAAATAAGATTTCAAGGCTGCTTGCATGACTGATACACATTATCTTTTTCTAGGGAAGTCCTCTGCTCCTCACAGCATTTAATTTTCTGCACTATATTTATAGCATTAGATTATATTTAAAACTAATAATCCCTATCAAGGGTTGGCATGTTACAATTGTATTTTGCAGATTAAGGAAGAACTCACTAAGGAGGACAGTTTCATCACAAGAAGATCTGAAGCTTCAATCACAGAAGCTTTGTTCCCTTCATTTCAACTCATTTCCCAGCAATATCCCTTTTATCACTTATCCCATTACTCCATCTTTCCCTTTTTCCATTTTTCCTATTTCTACCCACTCCTGAAACATCATCTTTTAGCCAGCATTTCTCGTTCCCTACTGCTCAAATTATCCCTCAGCAAGTACTTCCCCAAATTTTCTTAGTACCAAATCATTACATTCCATTTTCCATATTTTTCCATTGCTGAAACACCACTTTCAGCAACATGTCATTCGTTTTTCTATTGCTGAAACACCACTTTCAACAACCTATCATCTATTTTTTCCCTTTTTTTTTCCATTTCCAAAACACCATTCCTTTCCTCTGCTACACAAGTTTTCCAGTACCCCACTTTTACTCTTCAGATCCCTTGGGTGAATATTATCCAGTATTGAGCAGATCTTGATATGCTCCTGTTTCTACATTTCAGAGAAATTTAAATATTCTTCCATCAGTATTAAGCCACTTTGAATAAAGCACTCTATACTTCGAATTATAAAAACAGAGGTAAAAATATAAGGTATGCGGATTTTTTATGTAATTCAGTTAAATAATAGTTTAAAGAGAGGATCTTGCCCATTATGATTACAAATCCCCGCACACTCAAACATCATTTCATCACACGTAAGGGGGGAATTTAGAAAATTAAAATCATCATTCCACACCATCCAATCCACCGTCACTCTTCATATCCATTATTTCCGCCATCATTGATACTCCATATCCTCAGTCTCAACGATTAGCTTGATCAGGCCTGTGTTTCTGTTCTCTGCGCATCTGCATTTGACTCAAGTTAGTAGCTATGAGAGTATCTGCTATCAGACATGAGCCTGGCTCGACAACTCTTCTCGAATTATTTCCGGAGGTGTACCAAATTTTTCATCAGGCAGGTTGGATTACATATTTCGAGAGGCTGGAAGAATTTGATCCTCAGCAAGTTTTAGAGTTTGCGCAGAATTTTCAGGAAGATTACTCCATAGTCCAAGGGGTCAAAATTTCGGTCACAGAGGAAGATATAGCACAAGTTTCAGGGTTTCCGGTCACAGGCGCTCGCTCGTTTAGCAGGAAACAAGTCATTTTAAATGCACAACAAGACTTCCTTCTTCCAGAGGAACAGGTTGAGATTAAAGGTCATGGCATAAGTTTGCATTCATTAACTCACCCATGGCCAAGCGTAGCTGAATTTGTCAAGGACTACCTGACTTGCGAGGGGCGTTACCAGGTAGTTTATCAACACGACTTTGTTTTAATGAGTCATTTGCGGCATGGTCAATTATTCAACATTCCTTATTATCTTCTTGGATGTATTAAAAATATGTCATATTACTGTAGACGGGTAAGATTCCCATCACTGTCCCTTACCCATCATCGCTTATGTAAATTATTAATTCAGAGGGGTTTTGCTGGCCCTCTAAATAACCCAGCCCTACTTCTCCAACAAGCCCCTGAAATTCCCCAAGAAGCCGAAATTCCCCAAGAAACCCCAGAAATCTCTTATGAATGGCAACTGGAAGATATTCCTGATCCTCCATTGATTCCATCTTTAGAACTAGTTGATCTGCCCCCAAGTTCATCCCATTTAGCAGAGTCACCCCATCCTATTGTCCACATCTCTAGCGATGACTCTCAAGATGAAACACCCCCATCACCCCCTACTCATAAAAGAAAGAGACGAATTGTAACAGTCTCTGTCTCAAAAAGGCAAACAAGGGCCACATCCCAAGCTGCCACCTCTTCTGATAGCCCTTCCTCTAGAAAAGAATATTCTCATAAAAATAAAAGGGAAGCCACTGATTTTTCTGCTTTCCTACCTAGGAGAAAAATGAAAACGACTGTTGAATCTGAAGTCACTCCCATTTCCCCTGACCCCACAACTATCTTGTTAAAACTTCAATCCTTATCACCGTTCCAAATTCCCGAATCATTACCCGTCTTGTCCTGTGGCACTGCTCCACAAGAACTAGATGCCCAGGGTAATATGACATCATTTACTACTCAAACAGTAACTGCTCCACAAGAACCAGTTACTCACTCAGCAGCTGAAACAAAAGAACCAGCTGCTGAAGTGCAAAAATCAAACACCAAGCATGATAATATAAGGAAACCAGCTATAGCTGAAACAAAAGAACTAGCTACAGTTGCGGATCAGCAATCAACTCCAGCAAAAGCAACCAACACACAGGGTTCACTCACCATGGCATCGTTATTCGAGGAAAATGAATTTTTAAAGTCAGAATTAGAGGCCTATAAAAAAGAGTTGGTAATGGTAAGGGAAGACGTTGATAAAGAATTAAATCTCTACATGTTGGCACATACAACATCAGTACAAAAGAATGACCCATGTAAAGAATACATGTGCCATGAATGTGGAAACATTTACCAACAAGCCGGATACAAAATAGTTAAAGTTCCAGTGCCTGAGGCATCCACATCAGTCGCAGCCAAAGAAGAACGCCCCACTGCCACACAAGAACCAGTAGGGCCCTTAAAAAGTCTGGAAAAATAAACCAAGCCATAGATATCCTGCCCTATGTTAGTTAGCTGAACTACTCAGACTATGCCCCAACCCAATACTTATAATGTCGGGACACAAACTCCACCATGGAAAGAATTGGAAATAATGAATAAGTGGAAGAAGTAGTATGCTATTGATCAAGATAAAATGTTACAACAGCATAAGTTGGCCTGGAAGAATCAGATGTATGCCAACTAGGATAACTGGGAGCAGACACTTCAGCAGCTTAAGGATTCCAAGAAAGAAATCAAGGAGTTAAAAGACAAACCGGTCCTGATGTTTTCATTAGTACAAAAACTGTTAGCCACCAGGAAACCTTCCTTGAATTATTCTCTGTTCCTTTCTGATTGCCTTGTTTATTTTTAGTTGAAAGAAATTAAGGATGGGAGACCTCATCAGTTGCTCACAGTGGAACAATTTGTTAAAACATTTTCGGAGGCGCCCGCTAGTGATCAACATTTGTTATGTGAACTTTATATTCATAATGAGGCTATGCCTGAAAATAGAGAGGTCAACCTAAATCCAATTGTTGGTGATATAAAAATTAGGGCATTTGTTTCATTTCTTTCCAATAAAATCACATGGAAAACCACTTTTATTGCAAGTAGGCATAATGAGGATAATTGCCTCCTTTGGATAAGACCGGAACCTTCAAATCCGGCCATTTTTGTAGCAGAATATCATCGATTTTTGCAGAAGCCAGGAATGCACAGGTACATACAGCAATTGCAAGCCTCAATACTCCTAAAGTGTCATCAGTTAATCAGAGTCAAAGAGACTGCTGCCTTGAAGGCCAACACCATGTTCTGGCAACAGTCCTATAAGGAAAGACAAGAGTATAATCCTTTTAGCCCTGATAATTTTCAAACTGCACTATCCAGGGTACCAAAATATATTAGATGCATTCAACAATGTGCCAAAAATTGGATTGGTTATCATTTTCACTTCCTTGTCTTATGGATGCCGGAAGAACGATATCAGCCTCACTACAAATTGGCTAACAGGGACGAGGCAGTAGCATGGCAGAAATTGCAGAATAACCAGGGATTCAGATCTTCGACAGAAGCCACCTTCCATAGTTATTGCTTGAGCAACTTGCATGCAAAGAGTCAGTACTCAGACTCTAACTTGGACTAAAAGTTGCCTGAGGACATGAAACCCTTTCAGCTGGGGGGGATGTTAGGACCTCACAATGTACCATTTTTAACATACATTTTGACACCACTTTAATCTTAATAGCTATATTTAAAAAAGGTTACATTATAATTTTCATCCATTTTATCCAAAGGTCTATGAAATCCTTCTTTTTACTATATATTTAATTTGTTTTACGTATAATTCCACATTACTCTTATATTTCATCATTAATCGAAGGAAGATAGTTGCTAACACAACTCTAAAAGATCATAGATAATTTATGATAAGGAACATGCTCTTGTTGAAACAGTCGGCCGTTGCTAAAATAGTCGACTCCGTTGTTGAAACAGTCAAATCTGTTGTTGAAACAGTCAGTGGGCACGTAAATTCCGTCACTACTCGTGATTTGCGATTTCGAAAGAGTATTTCAGGAATGATGGCAACAAGACAAAGACAAGCAAGGAAAGTTGTTACACGGATTGTTCTGAAGCCAGTATTTTTGTATCTGTTGTAACAATATTCTGCTATGGAAGAATAGAAAGACCCTGTTTTAAGATAGAAGAATAGATTTGGATAAAAATAGGATTTCTCTGATGTAACTGTAATAGATGTCTCCTCTTTAAAAAGAGGAGACATCATCATTAGAGGGGTGAGAGACTGCAGGAGAGACATTATTTTTGAGTGGAAAGGAGCAAGACTCCATTGTAATGTATCATTCCTTTTTGACAGATGAATAAAGGATTCTTTTGAGCGCTTCAATTTAACTCTTTCCTATGGGGAATCTTGTGAGAAGGAAAGGGCATGCCTTCATCACAAGATTCACCCGATTGCTCCTTTAGTTTGTTAATTTCTTTATGTCATTTGCATCTTAATTTAACTCTGTTTGCTGAAGAATCATTTACACAGTTCTGTAATTCTTTAAGCACTCTGTTTTCTTTAACACTGCATTAGTTCTGTATCATTCATTCTTAAAGAAGCCAAGATATATTTTTCCGTTATTTGTTTGAGTGTGTGATTGATACCAGGAAACAGGTGCTGAAGATTCCTGTTCATGGGAATAGGGTCCTGTTTTCCTTGGATTGATATTTTTCTAAAGTGTGATTAGTGTTAGCCAACAGGTGCTGAAGATTCCTGTTTGGAGGAATAGGGTCCTGTTCCCTGTTATGGTTGGTTGATTTTCTTTCCTGCAGGGTGATTTTCTTTCATTATCTTTTCCTAGAATTCTTCTAATGAAAGATTGCAATAGAGGAATTGCTTCTGCTGTAACACAAGTAGGCTTCAGATTTGTTAAAGTGGGGTGTGAATAGTTAGATTTGCATGATTGATAATTGTGTGACTTCTACTACAGCATTTCCTTGCTTTTGGAATTGAGCATATCCAGTGCGTGATTGTCTTTGGAATAAACAGACCTTCCTGGGTTGACAATTTATGTGGTGCTTGAATTGTTAGAACAATTAAAGCGACCAACACCTGGTTCATATACTGTTGTAAATACAAAGTACTCATAGTTACCCGTGCTCACTATCCATCCAATCAGTGAGACCATACCTCCCGAACCCGACATTGTTCAATTGAAAGTTGATTTGGATCCCATTATGCTTTTGGGGAAAATTTTTATTGGTAAAAATAGAAATCATCCCCAGGACCAATGAAATAGGGTCTATCATCCCCTTATATTTCCGTTTCTATATTCCCTAAGTGGAGAAAATCTTCATCCCGAAGTCGAACAACTAGAAGTTGTTTCCGTATTGGTCACTCCACAATCTATTGTAGCCATTGAGTCTCCCATATTGCGTAGTCAACCACCTAAAATATACTTTGGGCCTGAAAGTGAAGTTCTTCCACCTGGTTTGATTTTGATTGAATAAATAACACAAGATGAGACACCTTTAACTCCAACTCATTTTCGGTAGGAGATTTACCTGTATGAGTCTTTTCCTCAACCACCTTCCTCTTCTTTTTTTGATCCTGTTTCACTTTGAGTTCCCGTATATTGTATAGGGTATACATTAGGTCATTTGAACATGGCTGAGATAACATCCCAGAATGAACCATCTATTTCAGCTACGACAACATCTGCTGTTGCTTCATCTTCAATGTTTTTTCCATTGACTTCACCCATTTCATCATCTGGAATCCTATCTGGTTCCTCCCTTATGAGTACTAAATGGATTGATCCTTTATTCACATATTTAGTGCAATATCAAGCTCATCCCATCAGTTATTCTCCTTGGTGGCCAGTGATACCACAAAAATTACCCTTGGAAATTCCAAATTTCAATGGAAACCCTCAAGAAGACCAATCAATGCATGTTATAACTTATTATTTGTGGTGCTCATCAAGCTCCTTAAATGATGATGCTGTTAGACTACGTATTTTATGGCACACACTCACTAGTCCAAATACACAGTGAGGATGGTTCTTTTACTGTGTAAACCTCATTAAAAAATGAAACAGGCTATGAGGATGGTTCTTTTACTGTGTCAACCTCATTAAAATATGAAACAAATTTTGAGGATATTTATTTTTTCTTGTGTCAACCTAGTTAAAAAATGAAACAAGTGCCTTTGAGGAAAGTTCTTTTACTCTGTCAACCTCGTTAAAAAATGAAACAGGTCATGAGCATAGTTATTTTCCTGTGTTAAGCTCACTAAAAAATGAAACAAATCCTCTCCTAATTATGACGAGTCTTCCATCTGATCTCATAAATGAACCTTCATTCCATCGATCTATTAGTAACCAATATTTTACTTAGGTGAATGAAATGAAGCTTGTGGGGCATCTTCTCTTGTAGGGGGCGTTTTACATCTGCTCTTGCAAGGGGAATTCAAAATATTATTACCAATTGCATGCAATCAACAGTTGAAGTTCAGGGGAAAAAGTAGGTTCAAAGCTCCAAAATGAAAATGGTAACTAGTGAATGGTAAAAATGAATAGTAAAACTCTTTTTATTTAGTCATTTAATTGTTTGCAATGAATATTTATTGCTATGACTATGGTTTTATTACTTTTTGATCATGAAACAGGTATTTTTAATCCATTTGATGTTGTTCTAAATAGGTTTTATAATTGATGAACAAATTAGTTGTGTAGATTTATTTTAAGAATGATTTGACCACAAAGCATAGTTTTTATCCTTATTTTTTGAGCTTTGTTAAAAGTGAAAAAGGATTTGAATTTCACTTTTATCTCTTTTTCGAGCTTTGATAACAACGAAAAAGCAACCCCTGGAGTCTTCTTTCAGCTCTTTTCAAACTCCAATAGTGTGAAAATATTGATGAGCACTTATCTTTTTGAGCTCGTAAAAGTAAATGAATTGATATCTACTCAGTATAAGTTTAACCCTTTTCCGGACTGAGATATATTATTTACAAAAAAAGAATATCTTGGTCAAACATGACTAAAGAGGTTCTATCAGATATTATTTTACACTTTTTTCAGATCTGAGTGACAACTTTATGAAAAAGTACTTTTGGAGTTTTCTTTCGTCCTCTTTTTGAAACTCTCTAAATATGAAAAAGGATTGGGTTGTCACTGTTGTTAAGCTCATTAAAACATAAAATAGCGATAGACTTGTTGATCATGACAAGAATAGAGTTTCATTCACCGCTAGACTCGCTAAATTATTAAATAGCGATACATTATTTTCTCGAAGGGTTGAATTATAGTTCAAGAAAATTTTATCCTTCTCAAGCTTGCTAAAAAATAAAGAGGTACTGGTTGACAAATGAGCGGGGAAAATTTGGGAAAGTGAACATAAATTTTTACAGTAGCAGGTCGCTCCTGAACATGACACTTCACTCCATCGTCGTGATTGTTTGGGTTAGGTAATCTTCTTGATGGTTCGTTCATATGTATGGTTTATCATTCCTTCACTTCAGTTTTGGGTCAATGCTGCCAACTCATATCAGTGTCACCGATATGTTCAAGGGAAATCATCCAGTGAATACTCATCCTTCTGCAATACTCATAAACCTTCATTCTCATGACATTTATCCCTGAACATTGTTATATCAAGTCATACCTTTATCTCTAAAATCAGTAACTCCTGTTTCACAATAAGGTGGCTTCCTGTTGATGACAAATAATTATCCAGGAAGTTCACTTAGAAAAATTATATTCCAGTACCATGAGGCTTGTTACAACAATGACAAGATCCTCACTTCTAGATTTTTGACCGAAATATTTTGTTTGGAGTTCGACATCAAATCATCTATTCATGCCTTACGAAATGTACTGCAGTACCTTGAGGGCCATTAACATTAATGGTGGTTCTATCGCGTTTGTTAACAGCTCACATCATTGGCTGGTAATCAAACGATGTCTTTCCATGTTTGACTACAAATCATATATTCGCATGGCTAGACTTGTACCCGAATGATCGAGTGAAAGAGATAAGAAGACCACAGATCTAGTTTCAACCATCCGTGCTATGATTTCAAGATTGTTGTACACATCATCTGTACGGTGAACTTACATACAGATCGTCATCTGAACATGGGCCTATATCTGTAGGCATGTCTATATTGGGTAGCATTTCAATGCAGATGACTTTGTGAATTATGTACATGTTATTAGATTGTTTATGTGCTAAACATGGGAATGCCTACCCTTAACAATTATGATCAAGAGGATATATCATGATGTAATTTATTGTAAGATTGATGCAGGTCGCCACTCCGCTTCATCTCCAACCCATCATAGTGTAAAGCATCTCAATCAAAATATTGTTATTATTATTCTGATTTCATGCTTTAGGGGGAAATTATTATAGGTCAATTTGGGCACCATTCCTAATGACCCGGTTAACTAAACATCAGCTCTAGGACCAATGAATAGGGTCTATCATCCCCTATCATTTCAATTTTTATATTCCCTAAGACAAAGAACAAGACAAATCATCCATAACTTTCATCTACAATGGTTTCCAAGATTCGAAGTTTATAATATGATGCAACAAAACTGAAAGTCATCCCCAAGGAGAGATGGTCTACTGTAGACGTAGTCCTGTCAACATTTTCCCTCTCTGGTGTATTTGCCTCGACGTGGTCTTATTTATTTTTAATTTATTTATCAATTTCAAAGAAATTCACAAATAAATATAACCACAATTTTCGAATGTCAAATTATATCTCCTGGCTTATATACTTATCTCCGAACCTTATAACAAATGTTTAACTTTTCAAGACTTCGTATTAATACCCGACGCTTTCTTTTTAAACAAAAAATTTGTAATAAAGCTTTCGCTCCGGGCCCCACCTATATATATATATATATATATATATATATATATATATATATATATATATATATATATATATATATATATATATATATATATATATATATATATATATATATATATATATATATCAATAGCCAATCAAATGCACCCCGTACCCAGTTATCTTCCATGCATCTTCATCAAGCGGTCACCATTTGATGGTCCCTTCCCAAATCAATGACACACGGCAATATCGCTCGGCTTCCCTGGTCGAATGATAACGTGCGATGGCATGCTTTGAATGGTGGTTTGTCGGGGGTCCACCCCGACACGTGTCTAACACTGAATGGAATTGCTCGCTTTCAGAAAATACCGCTCAAGCCGCAAAAGCAGTGCGATATGGGCAATCCGGCTTTGTAAATCCGCTCGCGGTTTTGCTACAGTGATTAACGAGGATTCCTGTCGGTTTATGCTATTCTTTTATCAGCTCCATTTTCTAACTCAGGGTTCCATCCCGGTTTATCTCTTTATATATTGGGGTTTCCATTGTCATAAAACAGACCTCGCCTACATGTAGTATTTCTTCATAGGGTTTATCCAAACAATTACAGGGAAATAGATAGAGAAATGCGGACTTATACCACCACCACATTCAACGATTCCACATGGAACTAGCGTACAGTCGTTTCATAATTAAACAATTTCTTCACAATTAACGGTTCGAGAAAATACAATGGCCAACGAGCACAGAAATTATTTAACTGGAAACAATTGTTAAGACAGAGAATTTATTATAGAAACTCTTCTCTCTTCCTTCCTCTCCTCTGCTCTCTCGATACATCCGAGGAATACACTTTATATAAATTACAAGGTGACTCTTCGGTTCCTCTGCGAGGACCGGTTTAGAAAATCAACAGCCTAATTACAATAATTCAACTAACTGAAATATGACAGATAGACTAACTGAACTATTCGACTTCTACGACTCTAACTGATATAAATGATACAGTTAGCTGATGTATTGACACCTAGCTGTTACAAGTCAAATATTTTCGACCCCTCCTAGCCACAACATGTGGAAAAACCTCCTACATTGCTGGCTAGTGTCTAATTCCCCTGCATCAGACTCATGAGGGAAATCTTCTTCATGGGCTCCTGTCCATGAGCTCTTCCACTGATCTGCCTATCTTCTGCAACATTCCTTTAGTCATCCAAGTGGCATCTTCCTCTGGCTTGTCCTTCCATTTGATTAAGTACTAAAAGTACTCTTTTCCTCTGGTCCTTTTGAACACTCTTTTGTCCAATATCTTCTCTGGTCGCAATGGTTGTGCTGGAGGTAGCTGCTCTTTCCACTCAATCCTTCCCTTGTCTGCTGATCTTTCTTCTGAACCATTATCTTCATACTTGTACAAATCTAAAACATTAAAAATGGGAGATATTCCAACATCAGGAGGTAATCCAATCTCATAAGAATTTTCAGAAAACTTTCTAAGTATCTTGCATGGTCCAATCTTTTTGAACTTCAACTTGTTATACTATTTCTTTGGGAATCTCTCCTTTCTCAAGTATGCCAAAACCTGATCTCCTACTTTAAAATGAACTTCTTTTCTACTCAATTTTGCTCTGATTTTGTATTTTATGCTACTGCCTTGTAGCTTCTATTTCACTTGTTCATGTATGGCTTAGATCTCTGAAGCAAATTCCTCACCATCTGCACTCCTTAGCTCTGCCTTTCCTAGATTTCTTAACTCTGATATTCCTATGGGGTGCATTCCATAAACAATATGAAATGGACTCTACCCTGTGCTCCTGTTTGGTGAGTCATTATATGCATATTCTGCCCGGGGAAAAATATGGTCCCACTGTTTGGGATGCTCTCCTGTGAGACTTCTCAACAAATTTCCCAGATTCCTATTCACCACCTCAGTTTTTCCATTAGTCTGGGGATGATAAGCTGAGTTGAAACTCAATTTGGTACCAAGCTTCTTCCACAGTGTGTTCCAAAAATGACCCACAAATCTGGTGTCTCTGTCTGAAACAATACTCTTGGGCAACCCATGCAATCTAACAACTTCTTTGAAAAACAAGTTAGCAACATGGGTGGCATCACTAGTTTTATAGCATGGAATAAAATGTGCCATTTTGGAGAATCTGTCCACCACAACAAAGACTGCATCATTCCCTCTCTGAGTCTTGGGAAATCATAGAACAAAATCCATACTGACCATGTCCCAAGGCCTGTCTGGAATAGGCAAGGGAGTGTACAATCCTGCATTCTGGCTCCCTCCTTTAGCATATTGACAATTTTTTCAATTCTTCACAAACTTGTCCACTTTTTCTCTCATCTTGGGCCAGTAATAGAAGTGACTCAGCTGCTCATAAGTCCTATCAGTACCAAAGTGTCTAGCAATTCCACCACTATGCTTCTCTTTGATCAAGTTTTCTCTCATGGAACATCTTGGTACACATAGTTGGCTTCTTCTGAATAACATGTCCTCCTGCAGGAAATAATCTAGCCACTGGCTTCTATCTGTTAAAACAGGGTTACTACATGCCTCAAATGCTTCCTTAAAATCTAGATCTGTTTTATACAATTCCTTGAGAAAATCAAACCCTACAACTTCAAAATTTGTTTCTTGAACAAGCATATGCCTCCTACTCAAAGCATCGGCTACTTTATTTGCTTGGCCACTTATATGTTTCAAAAAAAAATTAAAAAATTGGAGATACTCAACCCATTTAGCATGCTTATGTTTTAACTTGGGCCGCTGTACAATATACTACAAAGCATGATTGTCAGAATATAATACAAATTCCCTGGACATCAAATAATGTCTCCACTTCTTCAGTGACTGAACAATTGCATAGAATTCCTTCTCATAAGAGGAATGCTTTCTTCTGGTGTAATTTATATTTTCACTGTAATAGGCTACAGGCCTATCATCCTGACTCAACACAGCTCCAATGGCTTCCCCACTGGCATCACACTTTACTTGAAATGGTTTAGTAAAATAAGGCAGAATCAAAACAGGCTTCTCCATTATATTTTTCTTCAAAAATTTAAAGTTTCTTTCTTCTTCAACAGTCCACTTAAATGGCTATTTGCTCTTCTTTATTGTCTCAATTATGCGTGCATTGATCTTACTGAAGTTTCTTATAAAATTTTTGTGAAAACTAGCAAGTCCATGGAAACTTCTTACCTTAAAAACATTCCTGGGTGAAGGCCACTCCACAATTGCCTTAACCTTTTCTGGGTCCATCTTCAATCCTTTTGCAGAAACAACAGACCCCAAATACGCCAACTCTTCTTTCATGAATGAACATTTCTTTAAATTTATCAGCAGTTTCTCTTGGTGCAGCTTCTTCAAGTCATGATTTAGATGCCTTAAATGTTCTTCTTTAGTTATGCTGAAAACTAATATATCATCCAAATACACTATCACAAATTTACCAATGAATTCTTTTAATACTTCATTCATAAGTCTCATAAAAGTGCTAGGTTCACTTGACAACCCAAAAGGCATTACCATCCATTCATACAGTCCTTCATTTGTTTTAAAGGCAGTTTTCCACTCATCACCCTCTCTTATTCTAATATGATGGTATCCACTTTTTAAATCTATCTTTGAGAAATATTTAGCACCACTCAAACAATCCATTAAATCCTCAATTCTAGGCAAAGGGAATATGTACCTGATTGTGATCTTATTGATTGCTCTGGAATCAGTACACATCCTCCAGCCTCCATCTTTCTTTGGGCTTAGTACTGTTGGTACTGTACATGGACTCAAACTTTCTCTGAGCAGTCCCTTGTCCACCAACTCCTGTACTTGTCTCCTGATTTCCTCATTTTCTTTGGGAGTCATTCTGTAGGCTACCTTATTTGGTAGATTTGAACCAGGGATAAAATCTATCTGATGGCTGATCTTTCTCACAGGTGGCAGCTCATCAGGTAAATCATCCACAATAATGTCACAATAATCATATAACATCTCTTGGATTTCTACTCGCAAATCAGAAATATTTGTAGAAGTAAGAACTACTTTAGGTTTGAAAACTAAAGCAAATCTTACCTCTTCTTCTTCTATTTGCTACATATATTCCTTCCCGCTCAGCAAAAAGGTCTTTGGATCAATCACTCTGCTGGATGGCTCTCCTTCTTCCATGGGTATCAATGTATGATGTACCCCATCCTTGAAGAACTTGTAAGTGTTCTTCTTGCCATCATGCACTGCTGCTCTGTCAAACTGCCAAGGTCTACCCAGTAGTATATGACACACATCCATGGGCATTACATCACACAGGACCTTATCTTTATATTTTCCCATTTGCAGCTCTATCTCACATTGCTCTTTTACAACCAGCTGGTGCCCTTTATGTAACCAGGACACCCTGTAGGGATATGGATGCTCCCTTGTCTTCAACTTCAACTTTTCTATTATCTCAGTGGAAACTATATTGTCTATGCTACCACTATCAATGACTAGCTGGCAGCATTTCCCTTGGACTTTGCATATGCTCCTAAAAAAAGTCTTCCTTTGTGCAGGCTCAATGACCTCTTTGGCTTGCTTCAATAGGACCTTATTAACCACCAATGACTCTCCCCTCTCTGGAAGAATTTCTTATTCAATTTTTGCCTCTTCTCCAGCCTGGGCAACAACAACATTTATTGGACCAGCACCCACATTCTCTGGGCACTCATAGTGCTTATGTCCCACTTGCTGACATCTATAACACCTCAACTCTCTATCTCTACCTCTATCTCTGCCTCCTCTTCCTTTTCCTCTGTAAGAACCCCTTCTGACCCTTGCATCATCCTTTATAGATGCATTCTGAGGTGAGATACTGTTAGCTCCATCCCTAGGTGTAGTAGGCTTTCCTCTACCACCCTGACTTCCCTTCCCATGGAAATTACCTCTCTTCTTGGCAGACTATTTCCTCATGAGTTTCTCCTCTGCTTTCAAGGCCATCTAGTAGGCCTCTTCCACTGTCTTGGGAGACAGAAGACCAATCTCATCTTGGATCTCCAGCTTGAGACCATTCACATATCTAACAGTGTTCTCTAGTGTGTCTTGGAATTTCCCAGCCCTTATACTTACTCTGTAGAATTCCTCTGTGTATTCTTTTACTGTCAGCAACCTCTGTCTCAGGTTCTGCATTTGCTTATACAATGTCAGCTGATAATCACTAGGAAAGAATTTACCTTTTAATTTAGCCATCATTCTGGTCCAGATTTTGATAGGTTGCTTTCCAACTCTCCTCCTTTCTACCTGCACTCCATCCCACCAAAGTGCAACATGTCCTTTCAGCTTTGTCACTGCAAAATTGACCTTTTTATCTTCATTTATCTCTTCATAATCGAAGCATTTTTTCATTTCATTTATCCAGTCCACTAGTTCCTCTGGATTTAGTCCCCCTTCATAACTCGACACTTCAATTATGGGCTTAACTACAGACCCCGGAACAGTTCTAAGGAACCTCATGTCAGGAGGAATCTCAACATTTTATTCCGCTTCCTCTGTTTCAGGTTCGCTGATGTCTTCAGGATCTCTGGTGTGTCTTCACTCCACGACATCCACTCTAGCTTTGAACCTCTGCAAAATCTCCAACACCTCTGCGTTGGCAACAGGTCTCCTTCTACCAGCACCTCTACCAATTCGGATTGCCATGTCAGCTCTCTACAAAAACAACCTTAAAATAATGGCTCTGATACCACAAATGACGCAACAAAACTAAAAGTCGTCCCCAAGGATAGATGGTCTACTGTAGACGTGATCCTGTCAACATTTTCCCTCTCTGGTTTATTTGCCTCCACGTGGTCTTCTTTCTTTTTAATTTATTTATCAATTTCAAAGAAATTGACAAATAAATATAACCACAACTTTCGAATGTCAAATTATATCTCCCGGCTTATATACTTATCTTCGAACCTTATAACAAATGTTTAACTTTTTAAGAATTCGTATTAATACCCGACGATTTCTTTTTAAACAAAAACTTTGTAATAAAGCTTTCGCTCCGGGCCCCACCTATATATATATATCAATAGCCAATCAAATGCACCTCGTACCCTATTATCTTCCGCGCATCTTCACCAAGCGGTCACCATTTGATGGCCCCTTCCCAAATCAACGGCACACGGAAATATCGCTCGGCTTCCCTGGTCGAACGATAACATGCGATGGTGCGCTTTGAATGGTGGTTTTTCGGGGGTCCACCTCGCCACGTGTCGAAAACTGAATGGAATCGCTCGCATTCAGAAAATACCACTCAACCCGCAGAAGCGATGCGATATGGTAAATCTGGCTTTGTAAATCCGCTCACGGTTTTCATACGGTGATTAACCAGGATTCCCTTTGGTTTACGATATTCTTTTATCCGCTCTGTTTTCTAGCTCAGGGTTCCATCCTGGTTTATCTCTTTATATATCGGGGTTTCCATTATCATAAAACAGACCTCGCCTACACGCGGGATTTCTTCACAGGGTTTATCCAAACAATTATAGGGAAATAGATAGAGAAATGCAGACTTATACCACCACCACATTCAACGATTCCACATGGAACCAGTGTACAATCGTCTCACAATTAAATAATTTCTTCACAATTAACGGTTCGAGAAAATACAATGGCCAACGAGCACAGAAATTATTTAACTGGAAACAATTGTTAACACAGAGACTTTATTACAGAAACTCTTCTCTCTTCCTTCCTCTCCTCTGCTCTCTCGATACATCCAAGAAATACACTTTATATACATTACAAGGTGACTCTTTGGTTCCTCTGCGAGGACCGGTTTAGAAAATCAACAGGCTAATTACAATAATTCAACTAACTGAAATATGACAGATAGACTAACTAAACTATTTTAATTTTACGACTCTAACTGATTTAAATGATACAGTTAGCTGAGGTATTGACACCTAGCTGTTACAAGTCAAATATTTTCGACCCCTCCTAGCCACAACATGTGGACAAACCTCCTACATTGTTGGCTAGTGTCTAATGCTTCTGCATCATAATATATCATATGAGAGCTCACCAACGCTGCCTCTAAAGGGACTAAGTACGTTGAAAATGCAAGTAACCCCATTCAAGGCTGCTCTACAAAGCACTTTCTAACATTCAAGGGTGCGTTGGTCACATTGGGAGCGAAATTCTCGTTGTTCTGGAATCTCCACTTGGCCAGTGCCTTCTAGAAGAGTTCAGATGTGTCAAAATTTGAATCCATGTGTCCATTTGATACCTCTGAGACTGGGAACATGTATTGCCTATTATTAGAAAGTCATTGATTGTAAAACTACCTTCAGATCCTCTATAAATTGAGCACATATCTTAGTTTTTGAAAAGGAAGAATTTGAGTAGAGAAATGTTGGTGGAATTTCAATTGAGGAATTGATTTGAGTGACATGCTGCTGGAGAGATGTGCATTGTGATGAGGATGGGATGCTGTTGGAGATGGTGAAACTAAATCAATTACTGGGTTGTAACCTCCCCTTCTATCTATTAACAAAGATTGATGCCTACTTTCCCACATATGTATTTGTATAAGCTCATCTATTTCATATTATGAATTCTTATTTGATGCATATGGTTCATGTTTTATTGATTTAACTAAATAACTTGAATAGACATCTATATTATTGCTATGTTTTGTTGTTTAGTGTTCATCTTTGCAGAGAATACTTTGGAAACTTAGCTCAGATTTGAAGCTATAGCAAGAGAAATAGAAGGAGAATGGAAGCGCTTGGACTCTAAGTAAGTTCTTTGATCTGTTCTGTGTGTTTATTTACAGTTAGGAAAAGTAGTTTCAAAGTCTTTAACCTATTGTTCTAGATGAGCACTACATCTAGGGAAGAATGTTTTATCCGTAATCCATAATTTTTCATAACAGGGAGATGGTGATTTGTGAATAGAGAGTGTTCATATGCTTGCCTAGGATCACTGGAGGGTGCAAAGGCAGCAAAGATTACTTTCTCTTATATCGACAATTTGGTCTTGGTTCCCAAATACTAGTGCAAAAAATTAACTAAACTAATGACTTTCACACTAGAGAAAGGGACTAGCTAAGCTTGCGTGCACTTGGTACACTTACTTTGGCTAATTATCTAGGTGTTTTGGTACCTAAATTTGAAAAACATAAATTATTTTAGAATGAAAGTTAATTTTCCTCCTACTTAAACTATGTGTTAAATTTGCAAAAATCAACTTGAAATAAAACCAACACCAAGCCTACCAAAAGTAGCTAATAGTGAGTTTTAGCAAGCTGCAAGGGACCTCAACCTATGCTGGCAGATGTATTATGGGCTACCAGGCACCTTTATAAACAGGAAAATATGGAAATATTGGAGAAATTTCTCATTCTATTTTTTGCGTGCAAAAGGGTTAAACAGGTGCGATTTCTGTGCACAAGTTAGCTTTGAACACGTGCATTGGGGCGCACTTCTCTGTGAGAAATGTGCAAAAATTCCTGCAAATGTAATTTTTTGGAGATTTTATGCTTCAGTCTGTCAATAGGGGTGAACCAAGGAATGAAGGAGAGAAAGGGGGAAATTCCAGCCGATCTCCACAGCAAAGACGTCGGTCTCTGCAAAAAGACACTAGCACATAAACTTGGAAATAAACATTAGTGGAGTTGGCAATCATGTGTTAGTGTGTTTGGTGTAGGTATGTATGAAATCACACCAAATTAAGGGGTTTGGTTTTCCCTCTTAAGTTATTGGTCACAGGCAGAATATTTATCGAGTCAAGCAAGTTCGTGGAACATGCTAGAACATAAACATACTAGATAAAGAAATAACATGCATATTCAAACACAAAATTTAAACTAAAACTAAAAAAAATAACACAAAATCTATAAATAGATTCAAATAACTTCAATAATCCAAATGGTGGCGCTTACATTGTAATATCCCAAAAGAGGGAATTTCTACTACACTAAGAATATCTTAAGGTATTCTAGAGTTGGAGATCCAACAATACATAAAAATACCAATGGAACTGCAGTGTTACATCAACTTCAGAAAATGTAATAAGATATGATAGCCATATTATTAATGTTATAGTAGCAGAATGTGTACAAGATCTTGAGGAAATGATCACTCAAGCTTAGGCAAATCCACCTCAAAGGCACATGTATAAGAATTATGAAATGCACTGCTACAAATGGTAAAGCCAAAGCTATGACTGCATAGTTTATAAGAGGCACTGCTACATAAATAATGTCAATACAAGTATTTAGAAATTTATAGCTTAAATAAGGTGGGGAGTAAAGCTCTAACCCCTGAAAATACAATTTCAAGTCAATCCTAGAAGGAATAGTTGAAATATACACAATGGCCAAAATGCCAGAGTTGCAGGGTAGCAGCTACAACTCAAGAACTGGAAATGGATGGAGATAGCTGAAAATGCTGCATATGATGGTTAAATCTCATCCAATGGATATTTCAGGTGAAAATCTGATCCAATCATTGAAGATCTCAGCCTCCAAAATAGTGATGCAATCACCCACTACAAATACACTCAGAAATAACGTAGTCAAGGAGATGGAATGTGTTGTAGGAGATGGGGAGTGCTTGGCCTGATGCCAAATATGTGCAATTAGTTTAGAAATCTTCCTCACTAACCTCCCAGAGGAATAGAATCTCCCTCCTCTAAAGGATGAGCCAAGGAAATGGTGTTGTGGAATCCTCCATTGCAACACCCTGCAACACAACGTTTCATGCTACAGGAATAATGTTGTAGCTGAAGGAAGTAGCTTGGCCTTGAGCTTGAATGTGGAGAAATGATGTGCAATCAATCAAGAGGCCTCTCAAGAAGAGAGAAGAATTCCTAAATAGGAAATCCATTGTGCTAAGCAGCACAACAATCTCAATTAAACAACTAAAGACAACAAATAGTCATGTAGACCAAATTCTATATTCAATAGCATATCCTTCTATGGTTGCCTTGTCCTCCCTTTATACAAAAGAAAGCCTCCTTTCCTTGGTCCCCACACATTAGGGTTTCCTCCACCAAATTATCTCTTCCCCATTCACACTGCACTGTCTTTCAAAGTGATCCACTCCGACTAAGGCAGCGTTGTTGACTTGGTCAAACTTGATCTTATCCTCATGCATTTTCCCCTTCTCACACTCGAGGGTGAAAAATAGAGCTACTCTGATGATCCCTTTCACATTATGAGGGATTTTATTCCTATTGATGGGTATCATTACCCATTTATTCACCTCCTAGATGATATAAGCAAAATTAATGTTCAAATTTCCTTCATGCTAATTTTGGGAACATTACAGTCCTCCCCTCCCAAATGTTGCTTGTCCTCGAGCAACTGCAAGGATAGAATTGAAGGGCCTTCATGAGGCATGTGGGCTGAAATTAATTGGGATCTACCATCCCCATATGAATCTCCCATCCCCAAGCAATCATCCATACAAAATGAGTTATCCTCCAACATGGCAACTCCTGAAAGTCGTCCTCCACCTTTGGCTCATGCAAAGTAGGTGGGATGAAAATCTAATCATGGTAGACAAGGTAGTCTACCCAAATTTTTCCTTCTCTCCACTCATGATTAGTGTAGAGTATGTGCTCATCTTGGGCTGCAAAAGTATTTCCCTCAAGTGGAAAAATGAAGAACAATCCTCCAAGGATATTCTCTCCAACATTGAAGAACAAGTTGGCCCAAAGTATCTCATCCATGATGAATAGGACATGATCATAATAGGGTATCCAAATGAGAAGTTTTCTGAAAGTTTTACATGATGTTGCATGATACAAACAGTGTCTCAAGTGGACATAGCATAGTCTCTTCCACTGGACTAGTTGTGTGAATCATCACATCTACTAGTGAATTGCAAATGGCTGAGTGTGTCAAATGAGCATACAAGAAATAATAAAACACTTTCCCATGGTTATAAAAAGGGTGGCTATCTCCATCGTAATATTTGGCTAAATTTTGTTTATGGGGATCAACAATAAACTTGCACTCTTGTGGAACAATGCATTGTATGATAATGGTAAGAAGATGAAAATACTGTGTCACAACATTCTCACCATGTACTGAAAGTAAAGGGATCCATGAATACATGAGTAAGTCCATGCTCCAAAAGAAAAACTTCTCTGGCCTATGCAAATAGGCTCTTTCAAACCCATAGCTCAATTCTTTGACATGATTATTGTCAAAGACTCCTCCAACAATGTTGCTGCAATTAGGAAATTCCTCTCACAATGGAAGTACTCCATGTTCATATAAGGCCAAGGAGTAGCCCCTTTGCACCATGATAGTGCCATCTCATACTCCTGCAACATCATACAATATGTGAAAGCAAATCTACTCTTGCTCTCCTAAGAACAACCCAAGCAACAAAATATTTTGCTGCCTCCTCATACTTTCATCATAAAAATCATGTGATGAAAACATAATGAATGATATGAAGATCACATCAACACCATGCATCCATATTATTTTCTTCTCAATGATGCAAGCATCCTGCCACACCTTCTCCATCCCCATACCCTTAGGAAGAGTGTATGCCAAGTGATGGCCAAACTCCTTCAAGAGTAACCAGTGTAGCCAAGCCTCCTACTGCCTGGTGTCATAGATCTACAATTGGCTTACTAGAATTTTTCTCTTCATCCACATCCAATCAATCATTTGTGGATGTATCCTTCCTTTCTCTACCTTGGTACTCCTCCCATGAGGGCTACCATCCTCCCAAATCAGATTTTTTTCTTTGCATTTCATGGGATTTTGAAATGCAATCTTCTCAAGGATCAAGTTGATCCAATAAGGACCCAAATAGGTGGTAGGAAAAAAAATCCCATCATTATGTGTATGGCTCAAGAAGTGTCCAACACAAACATGAGAGATGTTATCCATCCTAAGATGTCCTCCATCATCTATCAGCTCCTCCCTAAATCCATGAAAATCCATGTGTAAGAAGGGAAGAAGCTCCTCAAACTGTTGAAAAACCTTGCACTCCATGATGTGTTGAAGTGCACATCCAATGAAATCTCTCCATGATATCTCCTCCTCATGGCCTTCCAAAACCAAAGAGGCCTTGGATATGCTACAAGTAAAAGTCTCTCTTTGAGTTGTGGCATGCTCATTGAGAGAGTGTCATCTAGATAGGAGAAAGAGTTTCTTATCTCCATATGTCTACTCCTTCTTACTGCTTCCTTCATGGCTTCTGGAATGAAGCTTCCATTTGAATTATCCCATGAGGAATGGTTCCTATTTTCTACATCACCGCTCTTGTATAGTGCAGTGCAATTATGATGCTCTAAATAAAAAGTATGCAATGATGTGGACCCATTCATAATGTTTTCTGAAAGGATAAGAGATGGAAATTTAAGCATACCTTGGTGAAATTTGGAAGCTCCTTGTAGGGTAGCAATATTTTCCTCCTCATATGTGTTGGCTTCCCAAACTATTGAAGATGAAGGTTGATCCTCCATGGTCACAACATCACTAGTACATGCCTCTTCAACTGGTGGTGAGAGGTTCTCCTCCCCTTTGCCAAATCTCCTTATCAATCTTTGAGAAAAATCAACTTCAATTGATACTCTTGCATGGCTCAAATGGCTGAACCACCAAGTATTTGCTTCACCTTCAAGGTGTAGCATTGCAATTTCTACAGCCTTTCTATCTACTACAGGATGTAGCAGGAAGAAAGCCTCTAGCTTCATCACCCAAACCTCTACTGCACATGTGAGTGATTCATCAAAATTGGACAATAGGAGTCTATTGCCTCTTATCATCCGATAGCCGTAGGGTCTTTTTTCTTCTTCCAGCAGAATAAATTATGGTAAAGCTAGAGTCTCCTTGAAGGCTCTAGGTTTAGCTTTGTATTCAGCAAGGTACTCACTTAGAATTTTAGATTCCAAGTGTTCTTCATGCTTCTAGTATTATTCTTTGTGTGAGTAGGAAGTGCATGGTCCTTCCTCTTCTCCTTCTTCCATCTTCTTAACCTCCTTGGAGAGGTCCTTTCTGGATCTGAAAACAGATAAGAGCAAGTTCATATTCTTCATCATCTTGATATTTTCTATTTTATTATGGCTGAAACTCACAAGATGAGCCAAAGATATGCTCTGATACCACTGTAATATCCCGAAAGAGGGAATTTCTACTACAATAAGAATATCTTAAGATATTCTAGAGTTGGAGATCCAACAATACATAAACATACCAATGGAATAGCAGTGATACATCAACTTCTGAAAATGTAATAAGATCTCATAGCCATCTTATTAATGTTATAGTAGTAGAATGTGTACAAGATCTTGAGGAAATGATCACTCAAGCTTAGGAAAATCCACCTCAAAGTCACATGTAGAAGAGTTATGAAATGCACTGCTACATATGGTAAAGCCAAAGCTATGAATGCATAGTTTATAAGAGGCACTGCTACATAAATAATTTCAATACATGGATTTAGAAATTTATATCTCAAAAAATGTGGGGAGAAAAGCTATGACCCCTGAAAATACAATGTCAATTCAATCCTAGAAGGATTGGTTGAAATATACACAATGGCCAAAATGTCAGAGTTGCAGGGTAGCAGCTGCAACTCAAGAACTGGAAATGGATGGAGATAGATGAAAATGCTGCATATGATGGCTGAATCTCGTCCAATGGATATTTTAGGTGAAAGGCCAATCCAATCATTGAAGATCTCACCCTCCAAAATAGTGATGCAATCCCCCACTGCAAATACACTCAGAAATAATGCAGTCAAGGAGATGGAATGCGCTGTAGGAGATGGGGAGTACTTGGCATGATGACAAAGATGTGAAATTAGCTCAAAAATCTTCCTCAATAACCTCCCATAGGAATAGAAGCTCCCTCCTCTAAAATATGAGCCAAGGAAATGGTGTTGTGGAACCCTCCGCTGCAACACCCTACAACACAACATTTCCTGCTCCAGGAATAACGCTATAGATAAAGGAGGTGGCTTGGCCTTGAGACTAAATGTGGAGAAATGATGTAAAATCCCTTGAGAGGCCTCTCAATAAGGGAGAAGGATTCCTAAGCAGGAAATCGCTTGTGCTAAGCAGCACAACAATCTCAGCTAAACAACTGAAGATAGCAAATAGTCATGCAAACCAAATTCTATATTCAATAACATATCCTTCTATGGCTGCCTTGTCCTCCATTTATACAAATGAAAGCCTCCTTTCCTTGGCCCCTAAACATTAGGGTTTCCTCCACCAAATTATTTCCTCCCCATTCACACTGCGCTGTCTTTCAAAGTGATCCACTCTCACTAAGGCAGCGTTTTTTACTTGGTCGAACTTGACCTTGTCCTCATGCATTTGCCCCTTTTCACACTTGAGGGTGCAAAATAGAGATAATCTGATGATCCTTTTCACATTATGAGGGAGTTTATTCCTACTCATGGGTCTCCTTACCCATTTATTCACCTCTTAGATGATATAAGAAAAATTAATGTTCAAATTAGCTTCATGCTAATTTTGTGAACATTACATACATCCCCTCTTATTGAGTGTTGGTAGGAATAAGGATGAAACTTTAAACCACTTGCCAAGGGGCCCTTAGAACTATGGGTTCTATGTCCCGATGCAAGGATGTATTTTCTTCTAAGCTGCCTTGGCAGAAAGTCTCCCTCTCTCTACTATGCTGGATTGGAGTTGTTGGATGACCAACAGCTGAGTCTCCTCTATCTTTTCTCTGGATCACACACTACTGGTATTTCTTGGGAAATTCTGGCTAGCATAAAAAAGTGCTCTCAATTTGTTCATCTCTTGATGACCTTTTATAGGAGAATTCAAATCCCCCTTCCCTCTCTTGGTACATTATGGATAGTGACCCAAGAGAGGAGGGTGATTCCATTGTGTGCCACATTTATTCCATTGTGTGATCCCTTGATGTCCTAAGGAGGCTTGGGTGGCTATCCTTAGGCCGGTTCAAGTGTGGAATTAATGTCTTGGAGTGTGCCTTGTGGTCCCAGAAAGAAACTTCTGCCACTCCCAATATTGCGCTCTTTTTGGGTCAAAAGGCGCACAAAGGTGCATTTATCGAAGGATTTTGAGTGCATATAATATTTTGGAATCATACTACAACAATAGTTGATTGGGAAGAAGATGCGAGTTGGAATGAAATGAAAATGTGTGATGATGTATGACATGTGAATATGAATTGGTGTCCCTTCCCCCCAACTAAAGGTGTTTTTTATTTTATGACAATATGAGAAAGGGAGTATAGAGGTGGTCTCAAATTTTCCAAATCACAATTTTAGTATTTTAAGGAACTACATGACTAAAAATTAGAAAACAACATACCTTCACTTACCTTCAATATGGATGATTTGTGTTTATTGAAGAGTGTAGTTGTTGATGTTGGATCATAGAGTATGTAAACAAATGAATTTCATCTGCTTCTTTTCTCTCTTTGTGTTAATGAAAAAATTGGGATCTTTATTGTTGCTGTTACAAACTGATTCCTGTTGCAAACTACTGAAATGATGTAGTCTTAAATCATTACAAAACCCAATGGTACAATTTTAGTCATGCCAATAAATGTTCTAATGTCGAGCATGAAGAGAATTCATTGGATTACCGACCATTAATGAATTTCGTTAACCAATGAGAGGCAAACTCACCACTAATGTCAATGAGTGCCAAGGTACCTAAGTACATCTTGCAAAGTGTGAATAGATGAGTTGATATTGAGCCACTTGCAAGATCCAACGATCAAGGGACATTAGTGTATTCCCATGATTTTCAGTGAGAGAACTTGTCATTAAGGCATACAAGTTTCAAGGTACTTGAAAGAGAACTCTAGCAGTGAACCCATATAATATGTTGATGTCGATAGGCCAAGACTTGTTAGAAGGGAGGCCTTAATGAATCCTCCATCATCTAATGCGAGCATAAATAAATAATTTTGAAGGACTATGAATGAAAAAATTTGTAGTCGATCAAGGTTTATATGAAAAAATGAAGAGGAAATGAAATGCATTTAAGATTTGTAGGGGATTTGGATGGTTTTATTGCTCGGTTACAGGTTAGTGAAAGCGAGGGAGGAAAATGACTGTGAAGCAAAATGAGATGAAGATTTTATGACTAAATAAGTAGGAATGCAATGGTAATACTGGTATCTAAGAGGTTTTCAAATACTATGATGGATCTGATTTAGCATTCTTTATCCAAAATCATATTCTCATGCTTTGGATATTTCATCTTTGATGTTTCCCTGATCATCTTCTTAAGAAATGTGGTCTTTGAGAGACATTGTTTGCTTATAGTCATCTGTTTGTCTTCTTGGAACCTGCAAAAACTTAGTTATTTTTCTGTAATGAAATGTAATATTATCAAAAGAGAGAGGTGATAAATCTCTCTATTTATTACATTAAAAAAAAACGGAGAATTAGTACTAATAAAATAAATTCACGAAAGAAAATCAAACGAATTTTTACTTGTTTCGAAACTAGTGCCTTGGTTTACTTGTCATGTCTTGTTGGAAATTTCTTCACTATTTTGATATTTCAAATGTTGATTAATAATCTCTCATCTCATATATTTCATCAAGATCCTTGCAATGATGTTCGAATCACGTCAAATGGATGTCGTATGAGAAAGTTATTGTCGTTTGAAGCTTTAGCAAAACAATGAAATTGGGGTGTATGGGTGCCACGTGGTAGCACCAGGAAATGCCACATGGAAGGACTAGAAGGTTCCACATGGCATACATGTTGTTGTGGATGCTAACTTGGCAGAGTGAAGTGGACTGCTGACTAGACAAGGTTATGTGATAGACAACTAGGCAATGACTATGCAATGTTGTCTAATGGTGGTGCCACATGGACCAATTGAATGTCACCATGTGGTATAAAAACCCCAACAAAAAAAATTGAAGATTTTGGGAGAAGCTTCCAAGTGTCTAATTGCTCTATGATCAGGAGATCAAGTCTCTTGTAGAAAAATGCTTAAAAATGAAGTTGCTCAGAATTGGTCCGAACCAGAACAACTGGAAAGAGCTCGGAAAAACGATCATGTAGCCGTGAACGACACTCAAATCCGTTACCGTATGGAGGAGATATTGCATTTTGAAATCGCCCAATAACTTTCAATTTTGGACGAAAATTTTTTAATATATTGTGATGGGATAATTTTTTTTTTATTAAGGTTTAATTAATTAATTAAATTATATATTTATTAATATTTATATGATTTTTATTAATCATATATTATATTATTAATTATATGTTTTAATTAATTTAAAAATAAATAAATTAAACCTTATTAAAATTTAATTATTAAACCATACTATATATTAAACCAAATTTGAAATTTTAAAAAAGTTTTAAAAACCCACATGTCAAAGGTTTCATGGCAAATGTTTTAAGACCCAAATGGCATAACGTATGTTTTAAAAATTCAAAGGGCACGTGGGCTATGGTATACGTGTTTGAAACACGTGATTCAAATGTGGTGGAGCGGAATTAAAAAATGATTATAAAACAAACCATGTTGTTAAACCAGAAGTCTCGGCGGAGCTTTACATGTGACCACCAAAATTGTTGCCACGTTTAACCTAAATTTCGGACATTAAATGTTGCGGATAAGTTCACATGTGGCCACGTCTTCAAACATTAAATGCTAGCAGTTAGCAGTTCCGCCAATTTTGGCAGCGCGCCGCCAAATCAGGAGATGCCTCCCCATTTAGCTGCAGTTAACTTCAGTTCTCCACATTTAGTGGAGTTTTCCTAGGTGACACTGGGCAAAACTTCAGTTAGCCATAAATTTGGCTAGAAAAGTCCATTTGGGATGATTTTTTTTTTATTTTGGGGTATTGAAGAATTCTAGAGCTATTGGGATAGGTTGCAAAGCCATCGAGGCACTCTATCAGTGATTTTACCATCGATTTTGGTTGTGGAGCCACTAGGGCCTAATGAAATACCAACTGTGTTGGACTATACTCATCCATTGGAGGTGAATGAATAGTCGATTTATACTGATTTCAGTCTTCTGTTTCTGAATATCCAGCTAATTTTTCCTTTTAAGGATTTCTACACAGTGTATATCTTAATTTGAGCATTAATGAAAAAGGGAAAAGCCTAATTAGAGGCTTTTGGACCCAGCAGAGGTAGCCCAAGAGAGGGGTGAACTACTTAAACAAATGTTTACTGTTATGCTGTGCATTTTTGCTGTTATATTTCAGTTTCTGCTACATTAAACAGTAAATTTTCATAAGTACACTTATCCCAATCAGACTTATACAGTGAACACAACTCCTCAGTTTCACTTCAAACCACATTACTTCATTTGCAGAATACTTGAACTTGCTTATTCACACATAAAATTTTGATTAATGAATACTTTGCACATAAAAAAATACTTTCATTGATCGGATCTATTTCAGTGTTTACATTTTATTTCTTTAGGCAGTGCTAGTTTATGGGCCAGAAGCTTCTGGTTTCATCCTTTCTAGTAAAGGTGAAATAACCAGTAAAAGCCCCCTATTGTCAATCTCTATATAAGAAATACTTTGTTCTCACAATTTCAGATCAGGTTGGTATCAGAGCTCTAGGTTTTGCTTAAGAGTTTTTAAAATTTGTGCAAGAAGATTGTGTTATTCTACAAAATTTGATGCTTACTAGGCTGAAATTGAAAAGAGGGGAAGGTCAACTGGTTAGAGAAAAAGTTAATCCTCAACCAAGGAGGGCTAGAGTGCCATTATATCCACCTTCCATTTCATCCTCATTAGCCTTAGAATCAGCCACAAACATGTCTTCCATAGAAGGAGAAGTACATGAGGAAATGGATCCCAAGGAAGAAGAAAGAGTCTTTAGAAAAGCTTTCTTGGACATGACTGAGATGGTTAGGATCCTATACCAGGAAAGAAATGATAGAATTGTTGGAGAAGGGTTTAGAAACCAAAGAGAAGAAGGAGATTCTTTAGGAGGGAAGAAAGACAAAGATGAGTCTAAGAAAGGGAATGTAGGAAATGGTGATCTTTCATCTCCATCGTCATCCTCTTCCTCCACATCATCCTCTTCAACTTCTGTTAATCAGTCACACAAAACAAAACATCTCTTAAAAATCCTTTGTTAAATCTTGATGTAAAGTTTGAGTTGCCAATGTTTAATGGTAATGTGAATGCAGAAAAATTGGATAACTAGATTAGATAGCTAGAAGTCTATCTGAGGATTCATAATTTGCATGATGATGATACAAAAATCCAATTAGCCTCTTTGAGAATGGATGGAGCAGCTTTGGTTTGGTGGGAAGCCAAGACCAAGGAGGAAATTAAAAAGCATGGTAAGATAACTCTAACTTGGAATGAGTTTATTAATGCTATTAAGAAACAGTTTTATCCTCTTGCTCATATTCAGAAAGAAACCATGAATTGGCAAAATTTTAGGCAACTTAAGGGTCAAAATGTGCAAGATTATACCCAAGAGTTTAGAAGGAGAGCACTTCCACTTGGAGTAGACTTACAAAGTCAAGACACCTTGTTGAAATACATAGGAGGTTTGCACAATTATCTGCAACATACTATTCTAATGTTCAATCCTACCAGCTTAGATGAAGTCTTTGTGCATGCTACACATTTAGAAGCTAGAGGAAAGAATACTTTTGATGAGGATATTAATTTCAAAAACAAATGAAAGAAAAGAATTGAAAATTCAACAAAAGAAAAAGGAAATTTCTTTTACAAGAACTGTTCAAATACAAGTCATGATGAAGTTCATTGTTGGAAGCTTCATCCTGAACTGAAAGCAGAAAAATACAAGAACAAAAACAAGGCCAAAGAAAAGGAGAAAACTGTAGCAACAGTTGAGCAAGACTTAGGGTCAAACTCAGGAGATGAGACAAAAAGCATAGCCATGGTTTTAAACAACATTAAGGGGAAAGAAGTGGTGCAAGACACAACTCCCAGTTCTAGCTCTTTGAATTGTCACAAAGACACTCATGAAGAAAAGAGGAGGATAGAGATTTTCCATGTGAGGGTACTTTCAAAACATACCAAAATTGACACACTGTTTGATAGTGGGTCACAAGCGAATCCTATATCTGAAGACTTGGTCAAGAATCTTAAACTTGAAACCATTCCACATCCGAAGCCTTACCCACTTGGATGGATATGCAAGGATGCAAATTTGCAAGTCTCAAGGAAGTTGATATTGCGCTTTGCAATAACTGCACACTTTATTGACACAGTGGAGCTTGATGTGGTGCCGCTTGATATCTCAGGTATTGTTTTGGGAAGTCCTTATTTATTTGACAGGAAGGCCATATTTCATCGCCATGAAAACAAGTATCGCTTGTTTAAATATGGTAAAGAGTACATTGTGAGAGCTCACAAGAAGAAGCCGAAATCTTCTTTACTCCATGCAAGTCAATTGAAAAGACTGGTTAATGCAAGTCAAAGTCTAACTTTGTTAATGTTGAAACGACCAGATTTTGAGCATTTGCCTTTTTATGATGTTGCTAATGATTTGTCTCAGTTTGATAACAGTTTATATTTGAAAGAAGATGATGTTATGTTGCAAAAATTACCTTTTGGGTCAGCCAATGCAGAGAATGAAGTGTCAAAGCAAAGCAGTGCAAGCAAGAAGGACACAAAATTCAGCATGGGACAAAGTTGGTTTCAGAATGGTAGAATTCGCCATGGGAACAGTTTGCAAGGTGAAAGTTATTTTAAGTCTTCTGGGAAGTTTGATCAGTGTAGAAAAAGTTTGTTTTCTGCAGATTACAATTTCTGTTCTACAAATTTTAATCATTTGCATCATAACTCCATCAATCTTAGCAATGGTCGATCAGTTGATTCCAAACACAGTTTATCATTTTCTCAAAAGCTTCATTTGATGAAATCGGGTAGATTTTAGTTATTCAAGGGTGGAAGAGTGGAGAATCACTCTCCACATTATCAGTTTCACTAATTAGAGAGATTTTGGGGTCCAAAAGCTTCCCATTTGGGAGGTGTAAACAGGAGATCAAGTCTCTTGTAGAAAAATGCTCAAAAATGAAGTTGCTCAGAATTGGTCTGAACCAAAACGACTGGAAAGAGCTCGGAAAAATGATCATGTAGCCATGAATGGCACTCAAATCCGTTACCGTATGGAGGAGATATTGCATTTTGAAATCGCCCAATAACTTTCAATTTTGGAAGAATTTTTTTTAATATATTGTGATGGGATAATTTTATTTTTTATTAAGGTTTAATTAATTAATTAAATTATATATTTATTAATATTTATATGATTTTTATTAATCATATATTATATTATTAATTATATGTTTTAATTAATTAAAATTTAAATTAAATTAAACCTTATTAAAATTTAATTATTAAACCATACTAAAAAAGTTTTAAAAACCCACATGTCAAAGGTTTCATGGAAAATGTTTTAAAACCCAAATGGCATAACGTATGTTTTAAAAATTCAAATGGCATGTGGGCTATGGTATACGTGTTTGAAACACGTGATTCAAATGTGGTGGAGTGGAATTAAACAATGGTTATAAAACAAACCGTGTTGTTAAACCGGCGGTCTCGACAGAGCTTTTACATGTGACCACCAAAATTGTTGCCACGTTTAACTTAAATTTTGGACATTAAATGCTGCGGATAAGTTCACATGTGGCCACGTCTTCAAACATTAAATGCTAGTAGTTAGCAATTCCGCCAATTTTGGCAGCACGTCACCAAATCAGGAGATGCCTCCACATTTAGCTGCAGTTAACTTCAGTTCTCCACATTTAGTGGAGTTTTCCTAGGTGACACTAGGCAAAACTTCAGTTAGCCATAACTCTGGCTAGAAAAGTCCATTTGGGACGAATGTTTTTTTGATTTTGGGGTATTGAAGCATTCTGGAGCTGTTGGGATAGGTTTCATAGCCATCAGGGCACTCTATCAGTGATTTTACCAGTGATTTTGGTTGTGGAGCCATTAGGGCCTAATGAAAGATCAACTGTGTTGGACTATACTCATCCATTGGAGGTGAATGAATAGTCGATTTATACTGATTTTAGTCTTCTGTTTCTGAATATGCAGCTAATTTTTCCTTTTGGGGCTTTCTACATAGTGTATTTCTTAATTTGAGCATTAATGAAAAAAGGAAAAGCCTAATTAGAGGCTTTTGGACCTAGAAGAGGTAGCCCAAGAGAGGGGTGAACTGCTTAAAAAAATGCTTACTGTTATGTTGTGCATTTTTGCTATTATATTTCAGTTTCTACTACATTAAATAGTAACTTTTCATAAGTACACTTATCCCAATCAGACTTATATAGTGAACACAACTCCTCAGTTTCACTTCAAACCACATTACTTCATTTGCAGAATACTTGAACTTGTTTATTCACACATAAAATTTTGATTAATGAATACTTTGCACATAAAAAAATACTTTCATTGATCGGATCTATTTCAGTGTTTACATTTTATTTCTTTAGGCAGAGCCAGTTTGTGGGCCAGAAGCTTTTGGTTTCATCCTTTCTAGTAAAGGTGAAATAACCAGTAAAATCCCCCAACTGTCAATCTCTGTATAAGAAATACTTTGTTCTCACAATTTCAGATCACTCTAGGGCACTTGTCAATCAATTTCATGATACCAAAATATTTGTTTTTTATTTGAACTCATCATCTTGCCGAAAAAATTGGATCTCACAACCAATATTTTTTCTATAAAAATTGTGAAAATATTGGTGCCAAAAATTAATTTATTTTATTTTATTTCTTTTCTTGTAGGTTGAAAGCATGAATAGTTTTTTCTAATTTCTCTATCTGAAAATTCTAGACTGATTTATTTTCTTTGAGGAAGAATTTTTGAACAGACATTTTTTTTTTAATCCGACTATCACAATTTTTTTTGAGAAAATAGATGATTTTAAATGAGCGATATCTCCCTCATCCAGACTTTGATTCGATCTATTTTTTTGAATTTAGGTGATTTTATGCAAAGAATTCAAATACATTTTTTTTTTTGAAAAATTTCCACCAAGGTTTTCATATCGGATCTTCAAACTCGTCGCCCACAAATTATAAAACAAATATATTTAACAATTAAAGATCAATTTTCTTTTTTTAAATTTTAGAATCAATGGTAAATTTAGACCTCTTAGTAATTTTTATTGAAATTTTTAAAAAACAACTTGCTTCAATATTCTTTTCTGATCTTCCATATCATAGGGAGTGAAATAAGAGAGCATACTCAAGAGTTTATTAATCATTTTTTTTGTAATTTGAATTCAGAGAAAAAAAAAAAAATCAATCTCACCTGAAATTGTTGCTCTTTAATCTTCACTTTTGCTCCTTTTTCAAAATCGTTTGTTTTATTGCAATATTCTTGACAAGGGTTAGTAAATAGGTGGCTCTTACTGCACCACAAAATTGCAAATTTATCCTAAAAATCACAAAAACTTGTTTTTATTTGTTAGTCCTATTTTAGTAAAGAAATGAAACATTCTCTTAAGTATAAGATAATTTCCAATGCATCCATTTGCGTAGAAAAATAATTAGTAAACTCATATCCATGTTTGAAAAATAAACCCTAAATAATTCTTGGACATGATTATGAAGATTTGATGTTAAAAACTGTACCCTGATGACTAGTTGAGACCAAATTTGAATGTGATCTTTAACTTTTTGATCTTATTCAACTGTCATAGCACAAAACTCCTGAGATCTTGTTTTTTCAATTGGAATTTATTTATTTATTTTTTATTTTTATTTTTTTTATAATGAATGGGGGTTTTTGATTTGTATATGTTTTATCTTATTTCTATGATTTCTATATGAAAATGAAAAATAAACTTAAATGGAATGCACAAAAGTAGTTAATCTTAAATGAAAATGAACCTAAATGAAAAATTCTTCCTAAGCAATCCTCCTAACTTAGTTACATCTGAGTTTGCGTCCCCAGAAACAACGCAAAAAATGTAGGGTGATTTAATTGTACATCAAATCCATGTCATTTTAATATGTCAACCCACAAATTTCGTAAATTTGAAGCAAACCAAAATATATGTCAACCCAAGTGTGCTCATTAATCCATGGGAGACTGATTACGTGTGTTCAAGTGGCTTGATAGTTTAAAACAACGAAGAAGACTTAAATTATTTATAAAACATCAAACGAATATGGAGTAACCAGAAAGTGGAAAATGGTAGGATCATGATTAGGATCTCAAATTCAAGTGTGAGAAAATTTTTGGAGGATATTGATCCCATTAAAAACAAAAAAATATAGAGGAATGTATGAGAATATTGAGGAATATTTCATCTTTCCCATGTATCATTTACTCTTCGGCAAAAAGGCTGCATGCATGCAAGAGTGATATTGTAGATTAGTTTCCTTTTGGTGATTCTAATTTCATTAGAGTATATGAGGCTACAATACTCCACATGCTCTTCCTACATTCATTACACATAAATTAGTGTTGTAGGATGGGTTTTACCAACTTATTATAGGATTTCAAAGAAATTCATCGAAGCCAAGGAATATTTGTATACTATATTTCCATTAGATATTAGGGTGTTCACTATTAAGAGTATCAAGGAGGTAGAAGCAAAAATTAAAAAATTACAATGCTTCGAATTTGGTGAGTTGATTTTCCATTGATATGAATGAAGAAGTATCACAATGGGTAACTAGAAATAAATCAGATATAGTTGGATATATACTTTAGCCACATAAGAAGAGGAGGAAAATTCAAAAACTTTTACAACTCTTTCAAGCCACTGGAATAACCTCTTCAAGTTTAAAGGGTGGAGTTAAAGAATGATAATCAAGAGAGAATTATATTAGAACCAAGGAAAGTTATTCCTAAGGGAAAACAGGAAAATTAATTTTGAAAATTAAGAAAACTAAACAAAGATTTGATAATGAAGAAACCATAAATAAGCACGAAGAAAAAAGAAGTTAAGATGAAGTGAGAGAAGGAAGGGGTAAGAGAGAGACAAGAAGAGGAAGAGAACATGAAGACTTAGGAAGATGAAATGCAATGGGGAGATTCTATAAAGAAGAAGAATGTTGAAGCAACAAAGAAAATGAAATAGGAAGTATCAAACAAAAGGAAAGAGGAGGAAGAACAAATGAATAAAACAAAATAATAATAGTAGAGGAAAGAAGAGAAAGAAAGGAAAGTAATGAATGAAGATGAAGCCTAAACGTAGGAAGAAACATTAACCAAGCAAATTGAACAATAATTGGTTGATAAGGAGCATGAAAAAGAAGTTAGCATATGATAGTAGGATGGAAATTCCAGAAACATAGTTGGAGTTTCCTACCTTGAATGTCCCACCAACCACTCATATCAATAGAAGGAATTTTCCATCTTAGGAATTGGGAATCATAGTGGAAGAAGAGGGGAAACTTTTAGATATTTGCAAGATTATTTTTTATCAATTAAAATGTAAAATCATATCAAATAGGTGCATATGTTTGGATTAAAATATAGGAAAAACCATATTGGTCATTAATGAAAGGGAGATATCCATGGACATTACATTGAATCACTAGTAATATATTTTTTAGGAAGTGCTTTTGTAGCTATCATAAAAGGAACATGGATAGATTATTAAAATAAGTTGAAGACCTGAAAGAAAAGTTGGTCATTTCTTAGTAGAAGAATCTCCAACTACAAAATGAGAGAAAAAATTTAATGATCGCAAACTACAAGGGTGTATATTTTTAGGAACCTATCCTTGAAGAAGTAAAAGTGCTAAATGAAGTTATGGATCCACATTATGATGAAATGATGTCCGTGCATCAAGTAATGGATCCATTTCTGAATATTGTAATTAAATTAAAAGGAAAATGAATGTTAATTAAATTAATATTCTTGACATGTGATGTGATATATGAATGTGGAATGAAATACTCTAATTAGCATGAAGAACTACCCAACAAAATTTGGATAATACCTTAAAATGATAAAGTGGATTTCATAATTAAATTTCTATCACATGAAAAGCTAAGAAGAGACATGGATGAAAGAATGAGCACTTAAAGTACATTGCATAATAAGCTTTTGAATCTCCAGTCAAGTTACACAAAATACCTTCCATGAGTACACTAGGAGAAATGAGATCACAAGAAAAGGTGAAGCTGGATTTTGGATCCAATAAAGCCAACTACTATAAAAGGTGATCTAAAGGCTACACAATAGCTTATCATGTAGTGTGTTGTTGAACCTTTGAAGTTTCACACAAATCTTACAATGCTATTGAACCAAGTGCAAGATAAAAACCCAATCTTTATACCTTGTGAATTTGGATGCCTCAATAGATGTGAAGGTGAACTACAACACACGATTCTTCCTATCACTTGTTGTGAATTTGAACTACAACACAAGATTCATCCCATCACTTGTAAATACATAGTTTGGAGATAATATTTGGTCATATATCTACAGGAAGAGGTTCTAGATATTTCCATTGTCAACTTGGTTAATGAGAATGTTTTCTTTCTTTAATTTTGTTATAATTTGAATTTTATTAAAATTAAAATGGAATTTAGATTAAAGAATCATATAGAATATGAAAATTCATGAGGAAGTTGAGGAGTCCTAAGGGTAGGTGAAAAGTCATGGTAGGGTAAAGGTTACCTCATTTAGTATAAATATACCCTCTTGTCTAGATGTAAGGGGATATTTAGTTTTAGATTTCATTAGAGCATATTTTTTTGAGAGCTTATAGTTCTTATGATAATTCAAGTGGTAGCTTTAACTCTCAATTAATGGATTTCAAGGGTACTTAATCAGATGGTGTTATGGAAATTTTAGGTTAATTTAAGAAGCTCTTTAAGCCTAGGAACACAATTCCTTACATGTGTTTTTGAGCAGTCTAGACTCTTCTTATGGTGATTTCACAATATATATTTAATCTTCCTTATGCCTATGTTAATGAACTACTTTGTTGATTTTAGCACATAATGATACTTGGGACTTTATGTTTTTATGCTTTACTGTTTTTTTATAGGTTAGGAATTAATTCATTATTCATAAAAAAATGTTTCCCTTTATACATTTATTTTAATTGATTTTTTCTACAATGCTTATTTCAAATTCATGTCATATTATTTCATTGTTTTTATGTTTATGGCATTTCATATGGGAATTTTCCATAAAGTTTCTTTAACTTATGTTTGTGAGGAGTTTTATTCATTTTCTAATGATTGTTTTGTATTCCATGGGATACCCATCATAAAACAATTAGTGGAAATCTGGCCCACATGCTAAAAGAGACTCATATCCACAGAGTGTAGAGTTTAGTTGGTATTTATCACTCCAGAGACCCCTAATTATTGGTGGTAAAATTTTCCCCTTCAACAAATTGATACACCTTCTACTATATGAGCAAGAATTTAACCCCTACATAATTAAATTATACTATGAAGGAAAAGGAACTTATTGATTTTATATATGCTATCAACATTTTTAAGCATTACATCACCTACTATCAAATTTTTCTGCATATTGATCATTATTCTATTAGGTTTTTAGTCAATAAAATAGTCCCTAATTCTACGGTTACTAGTTGATTACTATTACTACAAGAATTTGATATCACCATTGTTGATAGGCCTAAGAGGGATAATGTTGTTTTTTATTTCCTCTCTAGATTTCCTAACAAGGAATATTATTAAAGATTATTTTCTAGATGAATATCTCTTTGCATATTCCACCTACTCACTTTCGTATGCAGATATAGTTAATTACCTTCCTAGAGGAAAACTCCCATGTCACCTTTCTCCAAGGGAAAATTGAAATACCATATAACAATGTTCCTAGTACTTTTGGATATATGGATACCTCCTCCAAATTGGTTTAGTTCATCAGGTGAGAAGGTGTGTGAGAGAAGATGAGATAGAGGAAATTATAAAGGATTTTCATGATGGTCCTTGTGGAGGCCACTTTGCACATAAGACAAGAAGCCATACTTCACTTTAGATAGGCCACTTTTCACCAACCATATTAGAAAATACAAGGAAGTATGTACAAGGGTGTTATTGATTCTACATGATAGGCCAACCCATCAAATCAAATGAGATGTCATTACAACCTAAGTTAGCGGTGGGGCCTTTTGAATGGTAGGATTTAGATTTAATGGGAACAATAAACCCCCCATATAATTAGAAGTCCTATATTTTGGTATGAACATCCTACATCACCAAATGGGTTGAGGATAAAAAATCAACTAATGAGTTGTTTAGGACTTTCTATTTGAGTATATATTTGTTTTATATGGAGTGTAAACAGAGACTGTTACATATGGAGGAACACATTTTACTTCTAAGTTGATATAGAAGTTTGTCAATATATATAGGATTCATAAAGAAGTTATTTTACCTTACCATCCTCATGCTAATGGCAAAGTGGAAAGTACTATTAAAGTGCTCAGGGAAATTCTTACAAAGAATATGACATGTCCTATTCTACATTGACCTCACTTGTTATGGGATTATAGGACTACTTGGCCGAGTACCACATTTTTTTCTCCCTATGGAGTTGTTTATGGTAATAATTCTATATTTCCCAACTAAATTGGAATAAAGACACTAAGAACTACCTTGGAGGTAAATTTGGAATTAACAAAAGCACCAATTGAAACAATTGAATGAGTTAGGAGAAATTTTCTTGGTTGTTGTGTAACTTACTAATATTATCCAAGAGTATCATATATATTTATTAAGAAAAGGGTATTTTAAAGGGGTGATTGGGATTTTTTTTTATGATTAAAGATTTAAATATTTGAATGATAAGCTTTGTAAGAGGCGGCTACTTCCTTATGAAGTGGATTTTTTCTTTTATAATGAGACCCTAAGATTTAACACCATTGATGAGTTCCTGATGGGACTTGTCTTATTTTGGTAGCATAAACCAATTTCCAAGGATTCATTCATTAAGATTGTCTTAGATTCATGCCTTCAAGTGGTTCTGGAAAAGTAAAATTTTCCTACTCTCCCAACCATTCAAATTGTTTTTGTTTATTTAGAAAAAACTAAAACTAAATAAAATAAAAAATAAAAAATTATCTAATGATGAAAACCCATTTTGGATCATGGTTAAACAAGTGGTCATTGAAAACCATTGATGGTGGTCAACACATATTTATTTTTGTAGTTACAGACCACTAATTTCTTTGTTGTTTCACTTGTAAATGGCTAGTTGCAATTGAAAGTTAAGTAAAGTTAAGCATTAATGATGCAAAAAATAGAGAATTTTTATTTTATATATAGATTAATACACCTGCAAACCACTATATGTTTTTCACTACAAAAGACTAGACTTACAGGAAATATGTATCACAACATGTTACTAAGGATATACCACTTATATATATTATTCTTACATTATGCATTGAATAATTTTATATTGATACATTCAAATTTTGTTGACAAGTGATTTTTTTGTACCATTATGGCCACATTGATATACTCCACTAAAATAAAATTGCCATGAATTTCTTTCCATGGATGATCAAATGAATCAACACTGTGCTCACATCTAGCAAGTTACTATGACTAGTAATTCTATGAAAGGTAGAACTTATAATCATTAATTTTCATTGTTGGTATTAAGGATGACATGATTTTTTTGTTGTCTCTAAGGAAAACAATTATTTTAAAGTTGTGTGCAGTGTGGTATTATACTAAATATTGTACATTGCACTATCATCATCTTGATTTCAAATAATATCAATCAAACCTTGCATTCAATTAGCCTTCTAAGGTAACCCAATGAAATTTTACATGACTATTAAGCTCATGTCAAGGATTTACAATATGAGAAAGTTCCTTCTGAATGTAGTTTATGTCAATATTATGGACACTTTGCTAAGTTGTCTAAAGGATTCAACCTCTATAATCTCTCCAAATCACTTAATAAAGATATAGAAGAAATCACTAAAGGATTCACTCCAATTAAAAGGAAGCATAAGAACCATGGAAGTAAAAAAAAACATATATATAATGTTGAATCTAAGCGTTGAGTTATTTACACAAATAGTTTTGAAGTATTTAATTATTAAGAGGAAAAGGATAATAATTTTGAGGCCCAAGCTATAAGCCAAACAATCATATTCCAAACACTCCTTCAAGGAAAACTCCTACCATGGGAGAGCTTTCCCAAATGTATCTCTTGGATTAAAATATGAAGAAGTTTATAAGGTGGCCAATAATAAGTTCTCCTCTTCTCCCACCTTTTTTTTAGATGTGGTTAAAAAGTATCATTTCTACCCATTGCTAACAACAAGTGAAAATTATCATAGTAGAAAGAAATATCTTCTTGAATTTTATGGGCCAAGTGTTGGTAACAAGAAAAAAAAAATCAAAGTAGAAATAACTACTATCCTCTTAGGTCAAGTTGTGACATATCTTCTAGTAATTAATAAAAATGTTATGAAAGTGCATTTTCTTGTGCAAGCAATTCATTAAAATATATTCTTACCCTCCTAAGAAAATAGAAGACTAAGTTATGGAACTTTTCCCTCCCTACTCTTATTGGGACAAGGTTGTTTTCTTAGTTTTTTTTTTTAAATGTGTCATTAGTCAAAGCTAGTCAAAAGGAATCACATGGAGGACATGCTGTAACTCATTTATCTAAGAATTGTTGCCTCCTAGCCCATATTTTAATATAAACTATAATAATATTTGTTTAAAAAAAAGGTAAATAGATATAATATAAGAAGTTAATTAAGAAAACTATTATTAGTTTTTTATTTATTCGATTAAAAAAATAGAAATAGTAATTGTTTAAGTATAATCAATGTAATGATGAAACAACTATATTTCTATTTTAATATATAAATCAAGAGTTTAATATGTTATTTATTTTATTTATTTTATTAACACATTATTAAATTATTTTATTAACATATAAGAAATTGTGTTATTTAATTTATATTATACTTGTACAACTTCATTAATAAGTATAGTTGATAAATCTCTATAAACTTATATCATATAAAGTAATAATTATTGTGTTTTCTGAATATAGCTTAATATTAAACTATAATATAGATTTTATATGATGAAAGGCAGTTGAGCACTATGCGTACCTAGGGTTTCTGCTTGCCCCTACAACGACATAGACTAACCCTTCCTGCCATCTGCAAAACTTTAGCCGTTTACTGTCATAGGATACTCTGTAATGGAAAACCCTCTTGGGGGGGGCTTCAAAGCCTTCCCCCTCAGACAAGGAAGAAAGAACTACTAAGGAACCAACAAAGAACTTCGTCCTAGATCAAACGAATAATGATGCAAGGGACACCCCGATGCAAGATCCGCCAAAAGTGTCAACAGAAACACCAGACAAGAACAATGAAGTACAAGAAGAAGTGGCAGGGCACAAAGAAATTCCCACAGTGACATCAACCACCTGCAAACCCATCGCTATTGAAAGGCCCAAAATAGAACTTCCCAGCCACAGGATAAATGGTCAAATCCAGTACATGAAGGACCATGCCCTCATCAGAAAATTCATTGGATTCTGGCCAACTAAAAAATCTCTTCAAGGATGGATTACAACCAAATGGAAACCCAAGGGACATGTTACCCTACAGCTAGGACCAAAAGGTTTTTCTACTGTGATCTTCATTTGCATTGAAGACCGCAACAGAGTTTTGGATGAAGGTCCCGACTTATTCAACTCAACAGGATTGTACTTAAGGGACTGGGTGGAGAGATTTAACCCACACTAGGAGGACTTCAGTTGGGCACCAGTGTGGATTCAGATGTACTCGCTCTCGTTGGAATACTGGGATGAAGAATCGCTGAGAGACATTGGCAAGGGGCTGGTTGAGTTCATAAAAATTGCTGAATAAACAAAGTTGCGTAGATACACCTCATACGCCTGTATTTGTGTCTACATGCGCCTGGAAAAAGCCCTCCCAGATTCGGTAAGTCTTTATCATGATGAATTTTAATGGATCCAACCCTTAGATTTTCAACATGTACCCTTTTTTTGTCGTAAATGTCATGTTCATGGTCATATTTTCCGGGACTGCCCTCTAAATGATAAGCCCCAACCCTCTGATGTCTCTGATAAGTCTGCATAGGAAGGTTTTACCAAGGTCACAATTAGGAAAAGGTCTCATAAAAAACTCGCCTCTGGGAAAAAACCCCTTCAAGAAACCTCTTCAATTCCCTCCACAAGTAATAGCTTTTAGGTTCTTGCTAAAGATAATGAAGGCTCTCCTCAGGCCAGCCATTAAGTCCCTCCATCGGTCAAATAGACCTCTCCTCCTCCCCCTCAGGGTCCTACCCCCACTTTTTCACCCTTGGATGTAGACCTTGGGAATCCAGATGGCTCTCTGAGACCCTGATTGGAAACCAAATGGTATAGATTTTCACTGCATCCCCAACCATACCCTTCTCTCTAACAATACCTCAGCATAAAGTAGTCAAGTGAAAAATATGGATGAAGAACCAGAAAGCATTGACTTGGGCAGACTTGACATCTTCAAGCTTGAACAAGCTTGCAGGCAGAAGGAATTCGAAAAAATTCACGATCATCAGCTCGATAATTTGGAAGTCATCATCTCCAAGGCCTTTCATCAGCGTCAACTGGGAATACAACTGGGTAGTCAATGGGATGGCAACCACTTTCCTAAAGACTCCATGAAACGCGGGAGAAAGACAGATCTGAAAAGAACTATCACTATAGGAAAAATCCTAGTAGAATCAGGAAAATATGCAAAGTTGACAAAGTACCACAAGCCTCTCACAAACAGTGCATCATGAAGCTCACTTCATGGAATTTAAGAGGGCTCAACAGCCCCGGAAAACTTAGAATGATAAAAAACATGATAAAGTAGGAGCAACCCCAGATCTTCTTCCTGTAGGAAACAAAATGTAATAACACCACTCTTGGAAACATTCTCTCGAGGGCCTGGCCCGAATGTCACTCGATGGTTGTGGATGCTTCAGGAGCCTCGAGAGGGTTGGCTATTGCATGGAACACGCAGGCCATCTCTCTCTCAGAATTTCATGCCTCCCACCATATTATTCAAGCTAATTTTCACATAATAGGTACCAACATTCATGGGCATCTTACTAATGTCTATTTTCCTCAGGAAGCAGGTAGTAATACTGTACTTTTAGACACAATAGCAGCGCTCAACTCCAACAGGACTCCATCCTCTGTGGATCATTGGAGGTGACTTCAACATGATCACCAAAATGGAGGAAAAGCAGGGAGGAAGAGCCAAACTGGAACACAAAAGTGGCCACTTCAAAGATTTCATCCAAAACAATATGCTAATAGATCTGCAATTCTGTAATGTAACTCACACTTGGAGAAACCGTAGAGCAGGGCGGCAACAAATCGCTTCCAAATTAGACAGATTTCTTATCTCAGATAATGCAATATATCTTGGAGGGGATATATCGGCCTCAATTCTACCACTTTCTGGCTCGGATCACTGGCCTATCTCTCTTCAGTGGCAAAGACCGGGCAACTCTACCCAGCATCCTTTTCACTTCGAAGATTTCTGGCTCACCCACCCTGCTTTCAACGACCTCATCAGCACAACCTAGCAGAATTTCTCCCCTCCAAAAGGATAAAAAATGTTTCAGTTTCAACAGAAACTCAAATTCCTTAAATCCCAAATCAAGCGCTGGAATCAATTCACCTTTGGCAATATCTTCCAAGCTCAGCAGGAACTAAAAAAATAAATGAGGGCTCTCCAGCAAAATATCATCACTAAAGGCCATATGGAAGGGACAATGGAACAAGAAAGACAGATTCAAAATCAATTGGAGGAAAGAAGAAAACAGGAAGAAATTCTCTGGAAGCGGAAATCTAGAATCAGATGGTTGAAAGAGGGTGAAATAAACATCAAATTCTTTCACAGAACCACAATAAAGAGGAGGATGCATAACACCTTATCTTTCATTCAAAATCAACAGGGGTCAAGAGTGGAAAACCATGCAGAGATCGAGGAGGAGTTCAACAATCATTTCCAAGAGGTTCACCAAGAGCCCCAAATCGACAAATAGCCAGCTATAGAAACAATCACACAAAACGTTCCGAAAATAATCACAAAGGAACACAACCAACTTCTACTATGTCCAATCATGCCTCAAGAGGTCGACGTGGCTATGAAGCAGCTCAAGGAAGGCAAAGCTCCTGGTCTGGATGGTTTTACCACCACCTTCTTCCACAAATTATGGGATATTATCAAAGAGGAGGTTTGGATGGTGGTGGAGGAATCGTGAACTCTTCATTGGATTCTTCCCTCATTAAACTCAACCTTCATTGCCCTTATTCCAAAAGAAGAGAACACTAGCATGCTAAACAAATTCTGACCAATAGCCTTATGTAATGTCATATACAAGGTCATATCCAAAGTCATAGCTACTAGGTTGAAACCGCTTCTACCCTTGCTCATCTCGCCAGAACAATCAGGATATGTAGAAGGAAGGAAAATTCTAGATGGCATCATCCTCACTCACGAAATCATACACTCCCTCAAGCACTCCAAATAGGCAGGTATGATTCTCAAGATTGATCTTTCTAAAGCATTTGATAAGTTAAGCTGGACCTATATTCAAAAAATGTTAACAACCTTTGGCTTTTCCCCAACATGGGTCCGATGGGTAATGAGTTTGATTTCCTCAACTTTCTTTTCTATCCTTATTAATGGTATTCCCTCTCGACCTTTCAACCCCTCTCAAGGAATTAGACAAGGGGATCCCCTTTCACCCTTCCTCTTTGTGTAAATGGCAGAAGGTCTTGGTCGTCATCTCAAGAAAGCCCTTCTTTCCCAGCAACTCAGAGGCCTCTCCATCCACAACTCTCCGGCCATTACCCACCAACAATTCATTGATGGCAACATGTTTTTTGGGCACCGTTCAGTGCAAGAAGCCTTTAAATACAAATCCCTTCTGGATGATTTCTCTGAAGCCTCGGGGGCGAGCATAAACACGGCTAAGTCCCAGATCTTCTTCTTTCATACCCCTCTAGTGACTCAACATGCTATTTCCCACATACTTGGCTTCTCCATAGCCTCCCTACCTTCCAAATATCTAGGCACTCCCTTAATTGACTCAGCCATCAAACACGCCTCTGGAAAATTCTCCTTGATAAACTCGAAGCTCACCTTTCTTTATGGATGTATCGAACTCTCAATATAGCTATCAGATTGGTTCTAATCAAAGTTGTGTTACAAGAAATGCCTCTTTATCTTTTGTCAATCCTAGCAGCACCAAAATGGGTCCTCAAAAAAATCAAATCTCTACAACGCAACTTTCTTTGGGGTTCAACAGGAGAAAATCGAAAATGGTCTTTAGTAAAATGGTTGACAGTATGCAAGCCAAAAGAAAAAGGTGGAATAGGACTACGAGATCCTCATCACAGCAATTCTATCATGGGTGCAAAAAATTGATGCCAATGGCTCTCTGCTCCCAACAAGCCATGGGCTGTCATATGGACAGCCAATTATGCCAACCAAAGACCACTGAAAGAACTAATCAGATTCACTCCTACAAATAAGGGCTCACTAATCTGGAATGCTGCCAGACAACATTTTCTGTTGATCCAACAACACAGATTCTGGGAAATAAGGAATGGAAACACCACTCGATTCTAGACAGACTCCTGGCATCAACTACTAAAGCTCAACAGTATATACAGACCACCTCCTAGTGAGGAATGGGATGAGCAAAAAATGCAAATAGTTCATCAAAAATGGACACCTAGTACAGTACAGGGGTACAGACAGTGGAAGCATGCCGATAGGTTGATTAGGAATGCAGATGAGCAGACAAAGGAAGCCATAAAATTTGAACTTCAAAATCAAAGAATCAGATTCTTTGATAGCAGGGATATTCTAAGATGGGGATACACCCCAAAAGGTTCCTTCACTACCAAGGAGGCATACAAAATAATGTGCAATGATCCAATGCCCATGGATCCCCTATGGAGCAGAATGTGGACGACCGTTATATGGCTTAAAGTTTCCTTGTTCCTTTGGATTTTTGGCCACCAAAGAATCCTCACTTGGGACAATCTCAGGAAAAGAAATTATCACGGTCCTTCCAAATGCCCCAATTGCAATCATCAGGAGGAAACTCTCCAACATCTCCTTGATTCTTGTTCACTTGCTAACCAATTATGGGAGAAAGCCAGTTTCCGATGTCAAAAAGGATGAAGAGTTTCAGAGGACATAATCAATTCCATTCGCAATTGGCAGCAGAATCCGTATAAAAGCAAATTACTTAACCAATTATGGAAAATTATCCCAAGCCTTCTTCTTTGGAAAATCTGGAAAGAAAGAAACAAGCGCATATTCAAAGATTAAAGCACTCCTTTAGACATCATCTGGAGCAATTTTTGTCTCAATATCAAGGAAACCTTGGCACTACAATCTTGGCATACTGAATATTTTCCAACTCTTGCACATGAGAAGGCCATTTGGGAAAATTGGAACACGCAACTCCCCCAAGGAAAGAAAAATCATAGATCTTCTGGCATTAACACTACTAGGAAACATTTATGGAATCCCCCTCCACAGAATACTTTCAAACTCAACTTTGATGGAGCTTCAAAGGGTAACCCCAGTAAAGCAGGATTTGGCAGCATTTTTAGAGATCACGAAGGTAAGCCACTCTTAATATTCCTAGGAAACATAGGATGGGACATGAACAATTCTACTGAGTTGGAGGGCCTCTGGCAGGGTTTGCTCCTATCCCATCTTCATGGCTTTCACCCTCTGGAGATTGAAGGGGACTCCCAAATACTTATCAATTTGGCCAATCAACTCCTAAATGGGGCCCATGCGCATAAAATACCCAACAGCTGGAGACTTGAAGCTAGATTGGATTTAATTGAACAGTGGCTCAACACCAACTGTGCACTTCTATTCAAACATGTCAGACGGGAAGGTAATAAGGTCACTGATCTACTTGCCAATCTGGGAGTGGATAGTGAGCATACTCTTCTCACAGGATATCTTGACATAATACAGAACCATGATAAAAAACAAGAATGCAACTCACTAGTCCAAAGGGATGCAGATCTCTCGGATGCAGGTGAACTGGAGGGATATTAATGTGATGGGACCTAGGTGTGGCAAAGGGTGGAAACACTTGCCCACCCAGGTCACGGCTAGAGGGGGCCACTCAAATCAGACTGTCACCGCATCAAAAGCATTAAATCCATGCGTTGTTCAAGATCCGACCTTAATTCCCTTACGCGATTCCGCATGCTCCTTAATGCTTTGGCCTTCGGCTCTCATTAATGAGAAGTTATTGCAGGGCGATCTTCGATGCAATTCCAATTGGGTTTTAAAAATGGAGAGTGGCTCTGGCTATTTAGGAATTCGTCATCTGATGAACTGTATGTGCTCTCCGACTGCTGGGTTCCCCAGTCTGCGCACGGTGATAGGAAGAAGAAGCCTACTGAACTGTTGCTTAGACCTTGGAGATGATCTGCACTTCTGTCGTTCTGGCGTTTGTCTGTCTGCTTCTGTTTCTCTGAATTTTCTCTTTAACCAAGCCTCTTTCACTCCTGCTCCTTGGCCACCTATCGTGCCCTCCGCGGAGATTGAGCCCATGCCTCGCTTACGTCAACCCATGCGTTACCGCAGGGGTAGCACCAGAAGCCAACCCTTGCGCACACCCTCTAGCTCCCCCTCCGAGTCATCTTCTTAATCCAGTGAATATTTCTCTGGCCGCTATCCTAATACCAAAAGTGGGAGGGGTCGTTTCCATGAAACCATCCATCGTTGGGCTCCTTTTCACCTCCTCTCCCCACCGCTCAGACCTCTCCCACGCTCCATACAGCACATTTCTCTTTCAATTTTTCTTTGAACCGCCCTCACATCACTGCCTCAATTACAGTTGCTTTCCATGAAGAGGCCCAGGCAGGAGATCAGAGCACTTGTCAGGCGGGGCTGAGTAAAGAGCAAGCTCAGGTTTCAGACCATCAGACGGGGTTGGTCAACAAGCAGGGCAAGGATGCACATGACAACAGGGTTCATGAGGGGGAGATAGTGCAAGGCGATCCAGGACCATCCATGCATGAGGTTGCTCCCACCAAGGACCTGTCAAAGAAGGATGAAAATGTGGCTGCATACTAGTGCCGCATTGTTGAAGAACCGCTTGATGAGTAATTGTTTTTTTCTTGTTTGGTTTTCGTGCTTCGAGGCCCATTCTACTGGGCTTGTCTTTGCTTATCTAGATATGTCAGACTATAGTTTTGTTTTTGAAATTTAGAATCGATGTAATCTTAAGAGGCATCAACAGCTGTTACCCCTGCGAGGGCAGCGTAATAGTCTGAGAATTTCTCGAGGCTAGTTTCCCCTTGTGAGGGCAGTCTTTTTTTTTGTCATTTTTGTCAAGTATGCCACAAGTCTGAGCAAAGACTTGGCTTCGACCATGATGTAAAATATTTCTTTTGTTAATAAATTAAACTAATTTAGAAAAAAAAAAATATTAAACTCTAATATAATTGAACTAACCAATATATCAACAATTCAATCAATTAATTTGTTATTTTGAAATCAAAATTGGTTGCATAATAATTAAATTAGTTTTGGAACCAAAATAACAAAGCATTTTTGGATAATAAGAAAGCTCAAACCTTAATATATATCTATTAGTTTAATTCATCACTACTGGATCGCATTTAAGAGAAATTGCACCTCTCAATCAATTGGATCTAGCAAAATTTAAATGGAAAAGATATTCAAACATAGAGTTTACAAGAGTCCTAAAATATTATTTTAAATAATTTAATTTTAACACCTAATAAAAAATATTATATATGATTTTAAATGATTTAATTTTAACAACCCAATAAAAGAGCATATACCAATAACTATTTTCATGGAATAAAACGAGCATATACCACTAATAATTTTCATTGAGCAAGGACACCTCAAATCAGTGTCTTGTAATTTCGTGACATATTTCAACATCACAATGAAGTGTAAAGTCTGAAAAGAAGAGATATCATATCCATGAAAATGTAAATACAAACCATTAATGGGTTTCCAATCCATTGGGACAACCTCGTTATACGTTTGAACACAGACACAGAGAAATTAGGATAACAGTCAAACCAGACTGGTCCATTGGATAGTGGAGCTACTATCCCTCCTATTAATGAATCAGTGTACTTATTATGCGTTAAGTCACGAATGGTGACTAATGCATAAGCTTCTACTCCTGGATGTACCAAAGCATTAATGCCAACTCTTAGACAGCCTAAATGTAAAAATTGTGTTCCCAACTTCTTAGCTTCAGCTTGGAGCTCTTTAGGATTCAAAATGGGAATTAACTGAATTCTCTCACTGTTTTCTTCTATACTAGACACAGTTTCTTTTATTGTTATTCTAGTGGCAGCTTTAAGATGCCAGATGGCTAAATCATTGTAGACCTCAGAGGGTTTTATATTGGGGAGTACCCATCGAGCTTGGGGTTCAACCTCTTCATACAAGTGATCAGACTGATTGATCACACGGCTACTACTAGACGCAAACAAATCTCTGAGGGGATTCTGTTCGGCTCGCTCCTGTTCTTCGAGCTCTCTGAAGGATACAGATTTTGACATAGAGGGATCCATTGTAAATAAGGAGAGAAAGAAAGACTTTCGGATATTACTCAAGATCTTGAACCAGGCTACAGAGTAGACTTATTGGCTCTGATACCATTTTTCTAGCAGAGGCTGCCAAAGCTTGCTTGCGGTCGTCAACCAACCGACTTGGCCTTGTCAAATTTCTCTGAACACTACTTGTTATGAACCCAGACGAACCTACTTATGCCCTCACGCTTCAGCGGCCTAACACACGGCTTCCTCGCCTTCCAACGGCCTTATGCGATCCGTAGCACTTCGCGAACTCCGGCGAACTTTTATAGTAGTGCAAGTATTTTGACAAAAGCACAATTTGGGTGGAAATTGCTCACATAGTTGAGACACCCTAAAAACCTCTGCAACTGGGTTTTGTCAAGAATGACATCAGGGAACTTATCAGCAAACTCCAGTGCGTGATGCTGCAGAGCAATTTGACCATTTTCAATCTCATGTCCTAAGAACTTGATTTTTGTTTTACACAGCTCCATCTTTTTCTTGCTTAGGACAAGACCATTATTTTGACCAACTTCATGAAGATCTTCAAATGTCTGAAGTGGTCACTCAGTTTCTTAGAAAAAATCAGCAGATCATCAATGTATGCAAGCAACCAATCTGCATAAGGTTTAAAGATTGAATCCATTACCTTTTGGAATTTGGATGGAGCATGCTTTAGTCCAAAAGGCATAACATTCCACTCATAGTGTCCATGGGGGACACTGAATGTTGTCTTCCTGCCAGTGTATCCTTCTTTGTACGGCAATTCTATGCTGTGCTGCTTCCTGTGCCAAAAAGCATTTGGCTCTTCTGAACAACATGTATCTTCAAATTCTTTCTGGATAGCAGCAATCTTCTTTTGGATTTCTGGTGAACTCAACTGTTCTTCAACTCTGATAGTTTCCTTATGGTCTTTGAGTTCAACCAGGCTGTTTTCAATCTTCTGAAGTTTTTGTGCTTTTTCTTGCATAGCCTGCACCATGGGTGAGATTTTGTTTCTGGAAACATAAGGCAATTCAATTCTTTTACCAGAAACAGTAATAAACATTCCTGCAGACCCATCAGGAAATCTGATTGACCCATGAGGTTCTACTGCTGCTAAAAAGACATTACCCAAAATACAGTCAATAGGGATATCTGAAACTGCCAAGGATAATTTTACACAACTTGAATCAAAACATGACCAGCAACAGAAAGTTTTACCAATATATGATGTTGCTGGTACACTTGCAAGATGGTGGGAGCTTGAGTCCTCTCCAGCGATGATTGAGAGAATGGAGAAGGAACTTGTAAAAGATGAGCAGGGTGATATAATCTTTAACCCTGATGGCACTGCACAAGTAAATATGATTGGTGCTCTCACAGCACTAATACAAGAACATTTTTGTGGGTTAGAATATGTTGCAGCTGGTAAACATGAAATGATTTTGATGAATCTTAAGTGCAACAATATAAATCAGTTTGAAGATTTCCACAGAGATTGGATGCAGAGAATATTTTGGGTTAAGGATCCCAAGAATATATTGTGGAAGCAGGTCTACTTAGCAGCCTTACCTTCAAAGCTAGTAGACATCTTAAGAATGGAAGATGATTTCCCCTTGCCTTTAGAAACATATGTATGGGGAGATATTTATGGCATTGTAACAAAAGTTTTGATTTCTTTATGTACCAGGTCCAAGATGCAGAAGTCCATTGATAAACTCAACAGACTTCCTGGTACTAAATCATTTTGTAGCAAGTATGGCATCACAGTGGATGATCCTCTTGTGCATAGAAGGAAGCACAAGCACCAAGTCAAGAAGGCCTATAAAGCAAGTCTGCTTACGGATGAGCTCTGCCCAAAAGAAAGAGAAATTCGGAGGCCACAAGAGCATAGAAATCTAAAGCTCCAGAAGGCAATCCAAATGGCGACCCAACACTCATTACCGGCCAGATATTATTTCAAAAGATGCCAAGCTGGCCAGAATTAGAAGTTAGTGTTAGTTATGTGAAAGAACATACATCTAATATGTGTCCTCTTGCTTTAGAATCAAAGAAAGTGCGGGCAAGAGAAGACGTAAGTATGCTAAGAATACTTGACTTTCCTCCTCTTAAAACCCACTTTGTTAACGGAGATCAAGCCTTTGTGCCCTGTTGTTAAATCTACCTCACATAAGATTTACAGAAGTGTCCATCTTATCTAGGTCTTCGTTTCTCTATCCATGCGGCATACTTATGCCCTTCTTCTTCGATGATTCCTTTTCGATGGTAGAACATCTTCCTCTTGGATGACAGGGTGTATATGACCATCATGCTCAGATGACTTTGTAATCATAGTCCTCTTCTGGTCACAGTTGATTCCTATTCCCTCAAGCTGAACAAGATCCTCCTCATATCCTCATGGCATAAACTTGATGATGACTTGAAGGTTTTTGCTAAATTACGTGCCATGGATAGAGGAGACACAAAGCGCTCTCCTTAGTCTCTCTGTGAAGAATCTTCTGAGTTCTTCTAGTTCTTCAAAATCTTGGGACACTCTAGAGCCCAGGTACAGTTGACTGTGTTGCCTTCAAATCGTATCTCGGCCACAATATGGCCTGGTAGCCTCCTTTGAGTGGATAAGGAATGCACATGATTTAAAAAATGGAAGTGGTATAGAAATGGAGCCAATGATCACAGCTCAAGACAATCAGTAACCTGCTCAATAAATGTTTTGTCTAAACGTGAAGAATTACACGCACACTCGGCCATACCACCCAAAATCCACCTTTATCAGTGCTTTGTTTCTTGAACCCAGGTATTTATTGGGGACATCTGGATCCCTCACGTTCAATATCGACAACATCATGTATTTAGGTAAAACTTTGTTGTTGCTGGTCATGTTTATGGGGTTATTAACTTACAATTGATTGGTTAGTTAAGCTTTGATCTCTGTTATATCCTCCTTCAGAATTATTGGACTCTTTACTTGAAGAGAAGTCAGGGGGATTGAGGATGAAACATCTAAAGTTGAAGTTTTACAAAGCTAAATATGCTGTTTTGGATTGATTTGTATGCAAAATTATCTTAGTTTGAATGTATCCTAGTGTTGTTGTATTTTGAATTGTCTTTTTATGGCAGTGAGTAGAACCTCATGGGTCAATCGGATTTCTGATGGGTCTGCGGGAATGTTTGCAATGCTGTTTCTGGTAAAAGGAATGGATGCCTTATGTTTCCGAAACAAAATCTCACCCATGATGTGACTTCATACAGAAAAAACACAAAAACTTGAAGATTGACTTGTGCTGGTTGAACTCAAAGATTATAAGGAAACTATCAGTTGAAACAGTTAGGTTACGGAAATCCAAAAAGAAGGTCACTATCTGTGAAGAATTTGAAGATACATCATTGTTAGAAGCCAATCACTTTTTGCAGCTGGGAAGCAGCTCTGACATAAATTGCCATACAAAAGAGAAGGATACCTTACAACCCAGGTATGTAAATGAAACCATCCCTATGTCTGTCCATGATGCTTTCTTGCCTTGATCAGGGAAGATTGAACAACTTCTAAGAGAAGTTGATCAGAGAATCCATTAGCCCTTGGGCTACATGGATTCTATGTCAATGAAATTAGACAGTGGAGGAGTTCACTGTTAAGTTAACTATAAACCTCTGAATAGTATTCTTAGCAGATGATACTTATCTAATCCCCCTTGAGATTTGATAGAAGAATTTCAAGAGCCAAAGTATTTTTCAAGTTTGAGATTTAAAGTCACAGTTTGACATTCGCCATTACAGAGGAGATAGGTGGGAAGACGGCATTGATGTCCCATGCGTTCTGAGTGAATATTATGCCTTTTAGTTAAAACATATATCAAATTCCAAAGGTAGTTCAATCTGCAAACCTTATCTGATTGGTTGCTTGCATACATTGATGATCTGCTGATTTTTCTAAAGTCTGATGACCGCGGACATTTGAAAGTCACACAACAGGTGGTCAAAAATAATGGTCTTGTCCTAAGCAAAGAAAAAATGGTATGTAAAACAAAAATCAAGTTCTTGTAGGACATGAGATTGAAATGGTCAAATTGCTCTGTGACATCACATACTTGGAGTTTCTTTGATAAGTTCCCTGATGTCATTCTTGACAAAATAAGTTGAGAGGTTTTTAGGGTGTCTCAACTATGTGAGCAATTTCTACCCAAATTGTGCTTTTGATAGATCTGTTGAACCGAGACTCAGAAAAAACCCTAAACCTTGGGTAACCAAGCACACCCAGCGATCGAAATAAATTCCAAGGTAAGATTTACACCCATTCTACATGTTCTTGATGATAATGCCTATAAGATTGTTGAAACGGATGCAGCAACATAGGTTGGGGAGATTATGCTAAGCGAAGCCGGAGAAAGACCGAAAGAAAAAGAACAAGTTGTTCTCTTCGCCTGGAACTTGGAGCAAAGCGAGAGGTAAATTACGCTCCTATTGAAAAAAGAGGTTAAACGGCTTGGTACTGTTTGAGAAGAGTTTTGTTCATACGGCAAATAAGTATTTTCTGCTCGAAGCTGATGCTAAAGCTGGATAAGGATTTTATCCAAAGTAATCAAGAACCACGAAGATGCGAAATTTGCAAGATGGCAAGCACTCTTTGCATATTTCAGCTTTGATGTTGAACATATAAGGAGTGTTGGCATTCCGAGACTTTTTAAAAAGCGAGAATACATCAAGAAGCAGAACAAGTGAATGACAAGGAACAAGTGCGGTATCATTGTTTTGTCATTCTAGCGAGTGGAATCGAGGCCAATAAAGGAAAATTGAGATATATTGCGGATGATGAGACCTTGGCATGTCTTTGAGAAGTGGAGGCCAGATCCTCAGAAATACAAGTCTTGGATGGAAATTTGCGAGTCACACGGATCTACAACACTTGGTTACGACGAAGGTGTACCCCAAAGGAAGCGAGATGGATGCAGATAAGATGTATTCACCGCTGACATGGTTGCCTCTCTTGAAGGCAGAGATCTCTCTCGGAAGATTTACGTTTGCACGTCGACTGGTTATGAAAAAGCTGTGGTGGGATCTCCTTAATAGAGATGGATCTGAAGAGACCCATTACACAAAGTTGAAGTTTAGCACTGCTTGGATAAAATGAGGAGCCATTCATCCCATGGTTATCTAGCACGGTGGTGTACTATGGGCTTAGTCTTATAGTATGGATCTGATTGTGACTTGACTTACCATGAGCAGATTTTGTAATGATTGTCTTTTCGGGGACCCGGTATTTGGTGAGTGTTTTTCACTATCCGATGAACCTTTGATGGAGAACTGTGATGTCAGAACACCTGATGCTTGACAATCCCATCTTAAAAATGCATATGCGAGTCACATTATCGGTGGTGATCTGACAAAAATCAAGCATCGAGATAGTGCTTAACAAACCCATGATTATCGAAGAATCTACACTAAAGCATGGGACGATGAGTGGTATCATGTCAAATTCCGGTGTAAAATCCTTGAAGAATGCGGATGGAGCCGGTACAAGTGGTCCTCGGGCCCACTCATAAGGTTTTCCTGTGTATACTATGACACACCTAGTCTTAGGTTTTATTGTGACGTGAGCTTTTTCCTTGGATTTTTCCTACGTGGAAAAATATCAATGTGTTTCTAATAGAGTTAGATTCCTCGTGGGCCTTTGTAAGGTATCCCTTGGTGTATTTCACATGTTTACTTCTAGTTTGTCGACTTAAATGAGATCTCGTCTGGATGTCTCTTGGTGTTACCCAGCTTGATGATCTTCGCAAGTGTCAATAATCTAGCGATGCACGGTAATGTTTGTCCCCTCTCATTCCTATATAAGGAGAGGTAGGCTCATTCGTATTCATTCGCATTTGGTATGTTTTGAGTCTTAGTCCGAGTATTTTCTCCACCGCTCTGCGTCGGAGCCATCTTGACCGATGCAGCATCACGGAATCCATTACTTAAAATGCGAGTAGTTCTTTACACTGCACGTCTGCTCTAGCGATGCTCATAACAGAGATTTTTGCTCACGATCTTTAGGTTGAAGTGAGAAGCACACGCGTCTGTTCATGTGACAGTGAGAACCTAAAGTGGCCACTTCTTTGGTGAGTCTATATGTTTATGTTTGTGTATTATAGTCATAAGCTACGAGAATGATGCAGTATCTCGGCCAAGAAGCCTCGAAATTATCGATCTCTTCATTGGTAAGAAGATCTATGAATACGTCAATACCGATACGGTCTATCTGGAAGTACGAGAGAATTCATTGTAATCTGATTATGGAAGCATTACTTCAATAAAGAACAGACTTTCATCTTGAGTTCATTATTACTGCAGTAAGCCAAATCAATAAATAAAATAACACACTACTATAAAAGTTCGCCGGAGTTCGCGAAGTGCTGCGGATCGCATAAGGCCGTTGGAAGGCGAGAGCCGTGTGTTAGACGCTGGGCGAGGCATAAGTAGGTTAAATGCAGGTTCATAACAAGTAGTGTTCGGAGAAATTTGTCGAGCCCGATGGATTGGATTGACATAACCAGCTTGCTAGCCTTTGCTAGATTGTTGCACTTAAGATTCATCAAAATCATTTCATGTTTATCGAGTACCAGCATATTCTAACCCACAAAAAATGTTCTTGTATTAGTCTTTGTGAGCACCAATCATGTTACTTGTGCGGTTCATCGGGGGTTAGATTTCATATCACCTGTCATCTTTTACAAGTTCTTCTCCATTCTCTCAATCATCGGCTTGGAGAGGACTCAAGCTCCCACCATCTTGCAAGTGTACCCGGTGAAGCAGCCTAACGCGTTATTTTATGCTTAATTTGATCTTTCCATACGCACACATCAACTTGTATTCTATAATCATCGATCCGATATGCGGATGCGGTGTGCGAACATATTGTCTATGTTCCATTCCTTATGACTCCCCCTCATGAAAGGTTTCCTTGGGGGAATTTTCTGCACCATATAGGTCGGGAGAAGTGCATGTCGGGTGAATTGAGGCTCTAGAGGCTCATAGATGGAAAGAGCATGATACGGCCTACGAGGCTCTAGAGGCTCATAGATGGGAAAGACATGGTCTTTTGACTCACGAGTCTTTCATGACATCGGCAAGCTGTGATCTTTTCGAATCTTTCTTCATCGACTCGGAGTTTTAGATACATCACAGAGCAAGCTGTGGAACTTCTGAGCATGAGAGATGAGGGAATCTAGAGACGGGAGGACTTGACTCTGGTACGCGAATCTCATGAGGCACAACACCTTTTGCTTTGCCAGCAATGAATGACATTGGAATTAGTTTCTTTGGGCTTTTTTGACATTGAGACTTTCAAATTTCTCGGACAATTTATATACGGACATCGGGTAGCCATGAGCTGATCTATGACACATTCTTCAACTTCTTGGAACCTAACGAAGAATGTTACGCCAATACCTCTAACTACTTGCAAATCTGCCCAATACGAATTCAAAGACTCTATGAACATCATTTACGAAACTTGGACGGAATCAATGCGGTCTTTGACCGGGGCAGTTTTGGCAACTTTTTTCTCAGACGATGATGTGAGCCATTGATCCCAGTTTATGCCTCCTCACTTTACGAATTCTTTCATCACTTCCTACAAAAAATTATCATCTTTGTACCAAGAATAGCATGTGCGGGATTCGATCCTTCTCCGTCTAGTAAGCTACAAAAAGGAGGGTAGGTAGTGGAGTCTCAATTTCTTGCCATCAAGAGCAGTCAAGCATGAGAAGTAGAGGTTGTAGTATCAGCCATTAGTACAAAATTATTCTCCATTTGCTTCTTCCAAAGATAAGAAATCTTTATTCTTCTCTTCCATGTAACTTTTCCATTCGACGGACATCTTCATTTTTCTTCTTTTTGGAAAAATCCTTTGCACAAACTTTTCGACTTCGAGGATGTGTGAATAAATCCCAATTTATCATATTCTTCATCCGAATATGGGATTAAGGTTAGAACAACCCATCCATCTAGAAATAAGAAACTTATGGATTTAGAACGGATGGTTGCTCACGGGGGGCAAATCTTTAAATGCATTCGAATAGCTTATTTTGCATTCCTAAATAACCTAGAAATATATCTTGGAGTTCACGGGGTCTTTGACTCAATAGAAGCTCTACAAGTCTTGGATCTTCTCTCCCTTGAATACTATGTACATCATCATAACATGGGGTTTATCATCCTCATGTGGAAAAGGTATATCTGAACACTTGGGATTGGGACAAGGACGACGAGTACTTGGAGGCTTGTCACAATAAGAGGATTGTGATTATATGTAGGCTTATGTATACAGACACCCGGATTAACGGTTTGTTTACATTGTGGACACTCTTAACATTGTTGATTGAAATTAACTAATTGTGCAAACTCAAAAAGAGAAACATGACTGTAATTTGAAACAAAGAAGACTACAACCCGTATCACATTACAATCGGGTGGAACAAAAACGAGAGGACTTTACACTCGGCTTCAAGTCTTCTGCGATCAATTGTGGATCTTACGGGAAAATACGAGTGGCGGAAAGAATGATCTTCAATTAATTTTAAGATATCAATAAGAATGATTTTGAAATATGCTTTGATAAACATGACCCGGCAAGAAGTGCACAATATATGATGTTCATGATATTAACTTGTGAGGACACATATACAATAAATATTTGAAACTGAAGAAACAAAGTTACTTTGATGCGGTGGACTTCGGTGTAATTTGAGTGTCTGGTGTGTAATTTGTCGGTAGCAGACAAAACATTTGATGGAGAAAGTTGATTATTTTGAGCTTTAGATCATTAAGCTCATTTCTTATCTTGCGCACTTCATTTTTTAAATCATGTATCTCCTTATTCACCTCCCCCAAAGTGAGGCTACGACTTTGCTATTGTCTTGGAATGCGATTTGGTGTTAGGGTCATAAGAAACTTCAACAAAATTAGACTTCTTAGAGGAACCGAAGATTTGGAAGAACTAGAAGAACCCGGAAGATTCTTCATATAGGTATCAAAGGAGAGCGATTTCGGAGTCTCTCCTTCATCCATCTTTAATTTGGGCAAAAACTTTCAAGTCATCATCAAGTTGTACCATGAGGATGAGGAGGATCTTCAACGGTAGAGATGAATCGAATCAGACTCAGAAGAGGACTCACATTTACGGGCTTAAGGTCACGGCAGTGGCAAATACATATTGGCTGGTCATCGGAAGAGGAAGATGAACGAGTCATCGAAGAAAGGAATCATGAAGAAGAAGGCATGGCATGCTGCATGATAGAGAAACGATGACACGGATAAGATGGACACTCAGAAATCTTATGTAGTGGAGTTACAATAGGCACGGGCATGGGATTAAACACGGTGGTTTGAGAGGAGAGGAACATTTCTTAGCATACTTACTAGTCTTCTTGCCCGGACCTTTCTTTGGATTCAAAGCGATGGGACACATATTAGATGTATGCCCTTTTTCTCCACCTGCCGCCAACACTCAACTTCTCTGTTGTGGCTGGCATCTTTATTTGATATCTTGGGGCCGATAGTAATAGGTGTGAGAATTTTGTTGGATGCCTTCTTGGAGCTTTAGATCTTCCACATGTAAGGTCTGAATTTCTCTTTTTCTTTGCGAGCTCAATCTGTAAGTAGACTTGCTTCTTTTATAGGCCTTCTTGACTTGGTGCTTGTGCTTCCTTCTATGAAGGGGATCATCCAACTGATGCCATACTTATACAAATGATTTAGTACCCGGGAAGTCATTGAGGTTATAAATGGACTTGCATCTTGGACACAGTACATAAAGAAATCAAAACTTTTGTTACAATGCCATAAATATCTCCCCATACATATGTTTCTAAAGGCAAGGAAGCATCTTCCATTCTTAAGATGTCTAGCACAGTGGAGACATGGTAGACCTGCTTCCACAATATATTCTTGGGATCCTTGCTTAAAATATTCTGCATCAATCTATTGGAAATCTTCAAGGCGATTTATATTGTTGCACTTAAGATTCATCAAAATCATTTCATGTTTATCGACTGCAACATATTCTAACCCACAAAAATGTTCTTGTATTAGTGTTGTGAGAGCACCAATCATATTTGCTTGTACGGTGCCATCGGGGTTAAAGATTATATCACCTGCTCATCACACAAGTTTACGCTATCTGCATTCTCTCAATCATCGGCTTGGAGAGGACTCCAAACTCCCACCATCTTGCAAGTGTACCGGTGAAGCATTGCATAGTTATTTTTGCATCATAATTCCAGATCTTGCCCATCACACACATCAAACTTCTATAATCATCGATCCGATATGCGGATGCGGTGTGCGGACATATTGTCTATGTTCCATTCCTTATGACTCCGTCATGAAGGTTTCCCTTGGGGGAATTTTTCTGCCATATGGAGTCAGGAGGCATGTCAGGGTGTTTAAGGCTCTGAGAGCTCATAGATGGGAAAGACATGGTATTTTGACTACGAGACTCTAGAGGCTCATAGATGGAAAGAACATGATCTTTCTGACTGAGTCTTTCATGACATCAGCAATATTTGTGATCTTTTCGAGATCTTTCTTCATCTGACTCGGGTTTAGGTCTGCATCCTGAATAGTATGGAGCCTCTGAGCATGGGGCTGAAGTCCCAGAGGCAGGAGGACTTGACTCTGATGCCCGAATCTCTGAGGCTTCTTTCTTTTGCTTTGCCGGCCAATGAATGACATTGGAATGGTTTCTTGGAGCTTTTTGACATTCGGACTTTCAAATTTCTCGAACAATTTATATACGAACGTCGGGTAGCCATAGGCGATCTATGACACATTCTTGACTTCTTGGAACCTAACGAGAAGAATGTTACGCCAATACCTCTAACTACTTAAATCCTGTGCTCACAATTCAAAACTCTGGAACATCATTCACACCGAGAAACTTGGACGGAATCAATGCGGTCTTTGACCGGGGCAGTTTAAGCAACATTTTTTCTAGAGCCAGAGTAGATGAGTATTGGTGCGTTTGTCTGCACTCACTCACTTTCTGAATTCTTTCATCACTTCCTACCAAAGAATTATCAAATCCCATTGTTTGGATTTGCAACTGAAGAATATCGGCCAATGTTTCATCAAACACAGACACAGAGAAATTAGGATAATAGTCAAACCAGACTGGTCCATTGGATAGTGGAGCTACTATCCCTCCTGTGTGAATGGTGTAACTTATTATGCGTTAAGTCACAGTGTTGTGTATAAACCTCTCTGGATGTACCAAAGCATTAATGCCAACTCTTAGGTGACCCTAAATGTAAAAATTGTGTTCCCAGCTGCTTAGCTTCGGCTTGGGCTCTTCAAGTTCCAAAATGGGAATTAATGATTCTCTCCTTTTGTTTTCTTCTATACTAGACACGGTTCTTTTATTGTTATTCTAGTGGCGGCTTTAAGATGCCGGATGGCTAAATCATTGTAGACCTCGAGGGTTTTATATTGGGGGGTACCCATCGAGCTTGGGGTTCGACCTCTTCCTTACAAGTCGTCAGTCGATTGATCACCCCACGGCTACCTACTTAGACGCAAACAAATCTCCCAGAAGTTACGACCAGGCTGCGCTCTTTGTTCTTGAGCTCTCTGAAGGATACATATTTTGACATAGAGGGATCCATTGTAAATAAGGAAGAAAAGAAAGACTTTCGGATGTCCTCAAGATCTTGGAACAGGCTGAGTAGACTTGTTGGCTCGATACCGGGTACAGAGGCTACCAGCTTGCTTGCGGTCGTCAACCAACGGAAGCTTGGCCTTGTCCATTCTCTGAACACTACCTTGTTGTAGACAGAATGAACCACTTATGCCCTCACGCTTCGGCGGCCTAACACGCGGCTTCCTCGCCTTCCAACGGCCTTATGCGATCCGTAGCACTTCGCGAACTGCGGCGAACACATAGTAGTGCAGAAGTATTTTTGTGGGGAATGATTTAAGCACACAGTATCATCAAGACTCAAGATGAAAGTCTTGTCTCTTTATTAATGAGAATGCTTCACAATCGGAATTACAATGAATTCTACGTATCGAGAGATAGGCCCAATATGAGCATTCTGGACTTATGATCTTCACGAATGAAGGATCGATGCAGGCTTCAAAGCAGAATCTGAGACTCTGTCTGGAAGTTTATGACTATAACACACAAATATAAACATATAGACTCACTAAAAGAGTAGCCACTTTAGGTTTCTGTGCCCAATACTGAACAGACGCGGGCTTCTCACTTCAACCTAAGGCTGAGCAAAAATCTTCGTGTTGCGGCAGATAAACTGAAAACGGACGCGAACGAGGAAGAAACTACTCGGGCCAAAATGTGGACTCGTGATGCGAAAATGAGATCACCAAGATAGGCTCGGGCAGGCTTGAGGGGAGAAAATACTCGGACTCCAAGACTCAAAACACACCAAATGCGAATGAATACAGTGGGCACTTACCTCTCCTTATATAGGAATGAGAGGGGACAAACATTCTGTGCATCGCTAGATTATTGACCTTGGCAGAAGATTATTGATTTCAGGGTAACACCAAGAGTGACATCCGCACGGAGATCTGTCATGCGAACAAACTTAAGTGTAAACATGTAAATACACGCATTGGATACCTTACAAAGGCCCACGAGGAATCTAACTCTATTAGAAACACATTGGATATTTTTCGACGTGGGAAAAATCCAAGGAAAAAGCTACGTCACAATAAACCGAGTGACTGGTGTCATATATACACGGGGAAAATGCCTTTTTATGAGTGGGGGCTCAGGGACCACTTGTGCGCTCCATCTACTTCGGATTCTTCAAAGTTTTGCTTTGGAAATTTGACATGATACCACTCATCGTCCCATGCTTTAGTGTAGATTCTTCGACAATCATGGGCTTGTTAAGCACTATCAATTAATGATTTTGTCATGACCCGCCTTGATAATGCATACGCATATGCATTTTTAAGATGGGATTGTCAAGCATCGTGTGTTCTATCTTGGCGAGTTCTCCAACGGTGTTCATTGGATAGTGAAAACACTCACCGGCTGGTCTGAAAGACAATCATTACAAAATTGTCTATGGTAAGTTTGAAAACAATCGGGATCCATACTATAAGGACTAAGCCCATAGTGCCACCACCCGGTTAGATAACCATGGGATGAATGGTTCTCTTTCATTTATCGAGGATTGGGTTACAAACTTCTTTGTGTAATGGGTCTCTTCGGATCCATCTCTATTAAAGTCCCTACAGTTTTTCATAACCAATGGCGAGCGTACAAATCAGAGAAATCTTCGAGAGAGATCTCTCGGCTTCAGAAGAGCGGCCATCTTGTGTAGATATCTGTCTTCTTATCACATCTTTGCTTCCTTTGGGGTACACCTTTGCCGGAACCAAGTGTTGTAGATACGTAGCGGCTACGCAAATTCCATCAACACTTGTGTGTTTCGGAGGATCCGGAGTTGGCCTCCACTTCTCAAAATACACAGGCCCAAGGTTCATCATACGCAATATATCTCAATTCTTCTCTTTTATTATTTGATTCCACTCGGTTAAATGAAAAAACAATGATACTGCCTTGTCATTCACTTGTTCTTGCTCTTGGATGTATTCTCTTTGCTTAAAGTACGGAATGCGGTTCAACACCTCTTATATGTTCAACATCAAGTGAAATATACAAAGAGTGCTTGCCATCTTGCAAATTTGCCATCTTGAGTTCTTGATTACTTTTGATAAAACTTTGCTCAGAGCTTTAGCATCAGTTACGAGCGAGAAAATACTTATTTTCCGGATAATGACAGAAAACTTTCTCAAACGATATAATTTGCTTTAACCTCTTTTTCAATAGGAGCGTAATTTACCTGCAGCTTTGCTCCAAGTTACGGAAGCGAAGAGAAAAGCTTGTTCTTTTTCTTTCGGGTCTTCTTTCTCCGGCCACCTTTACTTTACCTCCCCAACCTATGTTCTTTGGCATCTGTTCAACAATATTATAGGCATTATCATCGGCGGCTTATGTAGAATGGGAAAAAATCTTACCTTGGACTTTATTTCTCTTATTTGCTTGGGTGTGCTTGTCGGTCAAAGGTTTAGGGTTTTTACTACGGAGTCTGCGAGTTTCACTTGAGATCTATCAAAAGCACAATTTGGGTAGAAATTGCTCACACTTAGTTGAGACACCTAAAAACCTACGCAAACTAGGTTTTATCAAAAGTGACATGGAAGTTTTCTCAATGAAGCTCCGGTGCGTGATCTTATGAGAACAATTTGACCATTTTCAATCTCATGTCCTAAGAACTTGATTTTTGTTTTACACAGCTCCATCTTTTTCTTGCTTAGGACAAGACCATTATTTTTGACCAACTTCATGAAGATCTTCAAATGTACGGAAATTGGTCACCAGTTCTTAGAAAAATCAGCAGATCATCAATGTATGCAAGCAACCAATGCACTTAAAAGGTTTAAAGATTGAATCCATTACCTTTTTGGAATTTGGATGGAGCATGCTTTTAGTCAAAAGGCATAACATTCCACTCATAGTGTCCATGGGGGACAACGAATGCGTCTTCCACCTATCTCATGCTGTAATGGCGACTTGCCGAAGCCGGACTTCTCAATCAAACTTTGAAAATACTTTGGCTCTGAAATTCTTCTTATCAAATCTCCTTTATGGGGGATTGGATAGAAGGCTAATGTCTACTAACACATTATTCGGAAGCACGGACAATCACTATGGCGTGGAACTCCTCAGGCATTTCCACTTCTTTTTATTGACATAGAATCCATAGCGAGTTCCAAGACTCTTGGATTCTCAGTCTTTCTTCCTGTGAAGTTGTTCCGTCTCTCGGCAGCTGATGTTGTCTATCATGGACAGACATAGGGATGTGGCTCTTCGATTTACCACGGCCCTGTAGTCATCCCTTCTTTATCTTGTGAAAATTCTGCTGTCTTGCTTCTGTGCCAAAAAGCATTTGGCTCTTCTAGATAACATGTATCTTCAAATTCTTTACGGACTGTGACAATCTTCTTTTGGTTTACATTGAACTCAATTGTTCTTCAACTCTGATAGTTTCCTTATGGTCTTAGTGCAGTATCATTGTTTTGTCATTCTAACTAAGTGGAATCGGGCTTGATAAAAGAAGAAAGTGAGATATATTATATGAATGATGAACCTTGGCCTGTGTATTTTGAGAAGTGGAGGCCAACCTGGATCCTCCGAAACACACAAGTGTTGGATGGAAATTTGCAAAGTCGGTTGGTTGACGACCGCAAGCAAGCTTTGGTAGCCTCTGCTAGAAAATTGTGCCAGACCAATAGTCTACTATGCTTTGGTTAAGATCTTTCCAATTGTATCGAGAATCTTTCTTTCTCTCCTTATTTACAATGGATCCCTCTGTCCGTCTGTATCCTTCGGAGAGCTCGAAGAACGGGGCTTGAGCCGGAATAGAATCCCTCGGAGATTTGTTTGCGTCACAATTATTGGCCGTGTGATCAATCGGTCGATCACTTGTATGAAGAGGTCGAACCCCAAGCTCGATGGGTACTCCCCAATATAAACTCTCTCCCAAGGTCCTCTGATGATTTAGCCATCTGGCATCTTAAAGCTGCCACGAATAACAATACGAGCTGTGTCTAGTATGGAAAGCGAGTGAGAGAATTTAGTTAATTCCCATTTGAATCTAAAGAGCTCCAAGGCGGAAGCTAAGAAGTTGGGAACACAATTTTTACATTTAGGCTGTCTAGAGTTGGCATTAATGCTTTGGTACATCCGGGAGTATAAGCTTATGCATTAGTCACCATTAGTGAAACAACATAATAAATTACCTTTGATTCATTAATAGGAGGGATAGTAGCTCCACTATCCAATGGACCCGGTCTGGTTTGAATGTTATCCTAATTTCTACGTATTACGTGTTTGATGAAACATTGGCCGATATTCTTGATTGCAAATCCAAACAATGGGATTTGATATGAGGAGAAAAATAAATATCGCTATCCGAGTTCAATGGTTGTTTTCGCCACACATCCTCTACAATGTTTTCTACTTGATACTCCATGCACCCGAGCGGTGATTCAAAAACCGAGTGTCGTTGTCATAAACGGATCCCAAGAATCGAGAAGATAGAGCATCGAAGCTATCGAAAGTGGGAGGATGCGCAATTTCCCCTACCTTTGGACTATTCTAATCAAAATAACTGTCTTGTCCGGAAAATCACCAATGCCGACATCACAGGCTCATTGCTACTGCCTTACTCTGTCTTTTCCCGGAAGATCCACCGGTGATCGCGGAAGACTTGAAGCCAGTGTAAAAAGTCCTCTAAGTTTTGTTCCACCCGATTGTACGGATACGGGTTGCCAGTTCTCTTGTTTCACGATTATATTCATGTTTCTCTCTTTGAGTTTGCACAATTAGTTAATTTCAATCGAATTTCAGTATTGGAAATCACAAATGTAAATAAGCTAGGTAATCCGCAAAGTCTTGCATATGTCTTTGTTCTGTATGCTGTAATCACTGGACAGGACAAGCTCCTCCAAGTACCTCACAATGAGTCCTTGTCCAAATCCAAGTGTTCGTTCTTCTTTTCCATGAGGATGATAAACTACATCATTATGATGGTCTTGTCTGGTGTGCATATAGGAGAGGAAGATCCAAGACTTGTAGAGCTTCTATTGAGTCAAAGACCCCCGGAACTCCAAGATATGGTTTAGGTTATTTACAAAGTGGGCAAATAAGCTTATTCCGAATGCGATTTAAAGATTGCCCCCCGGGAGTAAAGAAACCATACGATTACGGAAATCCATAGAGTTTCTTGCTGATGGATGGTTGTTCTAGAACTTTAATCCTGATACACGGATGAAGAATATGATGAAAGTGGGACTTATTCACACATCCTGATGCTGAAAAGTTGCAAAGACTTTTCCAAAAGAAGAAAAATGAAGATGTCTACTGAATGGAAAAGTTACATGGAAGAGAATAATGTGTGGATTTATTTTTATTCTTGGAAGAGCTAAATGGAGAATAATTTTGTACTAATGGCTGATACTACAACCTCTACTTCTCATGCTTGGAGTTTGCTCTTGATGGCGAGTAAAAATTGGAATCACTACCTACACTCTTTTAGAAGCATTGTGATCGGAGAAGGATCGAACTGCACATGTGCTATTCCAACTGTGAAGTACAACATGAAGATAAATTCTTTGGTAGGAAGTGATGAAAGAATTCGAAAGTAGAGTGAAGCGAGATAAAGCTGGACTATCTGCCTCACGGTCTTGAAAAAAATGTTGCCAAAGCTGTCTGGTCAAAGACCGGAGCAGTTCGTCAAGTTCCGTAAATGATGTTCCGCAAGTTTTGAATTCGTACGAGTGTGATTTATGAAGTAGTTGGGGTATTCTGGAGCATTCTTACGGTAGGTTCCAAGAAGTTGAAGAATGTGTCATAGATGGAGTCTATGGCTACCCGACGATTACGTATATAAATTGTCCCAGAAATTTGAAAGTGTTTGAATGTCAAAAAGCCAATAAACCAATTCCAATGTCATTCATTGCGGCAAAGCAAAGGTGTTGTGCCTCATGAGATTCCCGGACTAGAGTCAAGTCCTCCTGTCTCTAGATTCCCTCATCTCATGCCTAGAGAAGTTCCCACGGTTTACGCCAATGAGAATCTAAACGAGTCGGATGAAAAGAAGATCTGAAAAGATCACGATTCCGTCTTAGCAAGAAGAAAGACTGAAGTCAAGGGCCATGTCTTTCCCATCTATGAGCCTCTAGAGCCTCGGTTCACCGACATATGGCTCTGACCTATATAGACAGGAAAAAAATTCCCCCAAGGGAAGCCTTTCCATGGGGAGTGCAGGAATGGAACATAGACAATATGTCTGCACACCGGATCCGGCTGAATCTTGGATCGGATGATTATAGAATACAAGTTGATGTGTCAGATGGAAAGGCTTGGAATTGAAGCATGCAAAACAATCATGCAATGCTTCAACTGGTACCTTCTGAGATGGTGGGAGCTTGAGTCCTCTCCGAGCGATGATTGAAGAATGGAGAAGGAACTTGTAAAAGATGACAGGGTGATATAATCTTTAACTTGATGACGCGCACAAGTAAATATGATTGGTGCTCTCAGCCACTAATACAAGAACATTTTTGTGGGTTAGAATATGTTGGTGATAAACATGAAATGATTTTGATGAATCTTAAGTGCAACAATATAAATCAGTTTTGAAGATTTCCACGAGATTGGATGGAGAATATTTTGGGTTAAGGATCCCAAGAATATATTGTGGAGACGGAGTCTACTTAGCGACCTTACCTTCAAACTAGTAGACATCTTAAGAATGGAAGATGCTTTCCCCTTGCCTTTAGAAACATATGTATGGGGAGATATTTATGGCATTGTAACAAAAGTTTTTGATTTCTTTATGTACCGGGTCCAAGATGCGAAGTCCATTAAACTCTTGAACTACAGTACTAAATCATTTTGTAGCAAGTATGGCATCACGATTAGTTGATCCTCTTGTGCATAGAAGGAAGCACAAGCACCAAGTCAGAAGGCTATAAAAGAAGCAGTCTACTTCTGATTGAGCTGCGTAAAGAAAAGAAAGTGGAGACTATAAAGAGCATAGAAGATCCCCAAGCTCCAAGAAGGCAATCCAAATGGCGACCAGCAACAATACTCTCAGCCCAAGATATTCGGCCTAAAGATGCCAAGGCAGCCCAGAATTAGAGAAGTTGAGTGTTGGTTATGTGAAGGAAAAAGAGACATACATCTAATATGTGTCAAGCGCTTTAGAATCAAGAAAGGTACGGCGAGGAACCCCAGTAAGTATCTTAGAATGGCTGAAGCCTTCCTCTCTCAATACCTTGTTAAGCGGGATCACGGCCTTTGTGCCTATTGTAAATCTACCTCACATAAGATTTACGAGTATTATCTTGTCAAGATGCATTGTTCTATCATGCGGCATGCCATGCCTTCTTCTTCACGATGATTCCTTTTTCGATGGTAACTCATCTTCCTCTTCGAATGACCGAGTCAATATGTATTCATCCTTGCTCGAACCCGAAGCACGTAAATGTGAGTCCTCTTCGAGTCGATTCGATTCTATTCCTCAGGTATTTGAAGATCCTCTCATATCCTCATGGCACAACTTGATGATGACTTGAAAATTTTTTGCCCAAATTCGTGCCATGGATGAAGGAGACCTGAAAAGCGCTCTCCTTGATACCTATATGAAATCTTCTGGTTTCTTCTAGTTCTTCCAAATCTTAGGTTCCTCTAAAGCCCAATTTTGTTGAAGCTTCTTATGAACGCAACACCAAATCGTATCTCGACACAATAGCAAAGCTCGTAGCCTCACTTTGGGGGGAGGTGAATAAGAGCTCCCTTGGTTAAAAAATGAAGTGCGCGATATAAGAAATGAGCTTAATGATCAGCTCCAAAATAATCAATACGCTTCTCCATCAAATGTTTTGTCTCAACGGCCGACAAATTACACACGCACACTCGGCCATACACGAGTCCACCTTTTGCATCGGGCAACTTTGTTTCTTCGGGCTTCGGTGACATTGGGGACATGCGGGTCCTCACGGTCCAATATCAGCCAAAATCATATATTGGTAAAACTTTACGTGCTTGGTCATGTTTATCGGGTTATTGCTTTAATTGATTAAGTTCGAGATTTAGCGATCTCTAAACATATCATCCCTTCAAGGTATTGGATACTACTTGAAAGAGAAGTCCGGGGATTAGGATGAAACATCTAAAGTTTGAAGTTTCTAAAGCTATTTATGCTGTTTTGATTCAAGTTGTGATATCCACGTCGGCTTGTATTTTGGGTAATGTCTTTTAGCGACGAGTAGAACCTCATGGGTCAATCGAGATTTCACGATGGGTCTGCGAAAATGTTTAATGCATTTCGGTAAAGAATTGAATTGCCTTATGTTTCGAAGCAAAATCTTTTTATGGTACGAGGAGCTAACCTGCAAGAAAAAAGCACAAAAACTTGAAGGTGAAAACGGCCTGGTTGAACTCAAAGACCATAAAACTATCGAGTTGAAGAACGATTGGAGTTGCGAAATCCAAAATATTGCTGCTATCAGAAAAAATTTGAAGATACATGTTTATTGGAAAGGAAACCAGCTCTCTTTTTGGCACGAACGAAACACAGAAAAACAGAATTTGTGCAAGAAGGTCTGCCCCGAAAGCGGGCCGTGTAAATCAAGAGCCATCCTATGTTTGTCACGGTAGACAACACGCAGTCGGGAGATTGAACGCTTCTACGAAGAAGTTGATCGAGAATCCGATAGCCCTTGGGGCCTTTATGGATTCTATATCGTAAAGAAGTGAACGAGTCGAGAGGAGTTCCCGCCTAGTGATTAGCTATAAGCCTCTGAATAATGTGTTAGCGAGATGATACTTATCCAATCCCCCCATAAAGGAGATTTGATAAGAAGAATTTCGAGAACCAGTATTTTCAAAGTTTGATTTAAAGTACCGGTTTCGGCAAGTCGCCATTACGGAGAAGGAGATAGGTGGAAGACGGCATTCGGTGTCCCCCATGGACACTATAAGGTGGAATGTTATGCCTTTTGGACTAAAGCATGCTCCATCCAAATTCAAAAGGTAATGGATTCAATCTTTAAACCTTATGCGAGATTGGTTGCTTGCATACATTGATGACTCTGGCGAGTTTTTTCTAAGTGGAAGTGACCCTTGGAACAGTAGAAGATCATGCTTAAAAGTTGGTCAAAAATAATGAATGCTATTATAAGCAAAGAAAAAGATGGAAATTTGTCATAAAACAAAAATCGATTCTTAGGACATGAGATTGAAAATGGTCAAATTCTTTCTGCAGCATCACGCCTTTGGAGTTCAACGATGAGTTTACGATGTCATTCTTGACAAAACCAGTTCTTTGATTTTTAGGGTGTGCTCAACTATGGCAATTTTCTACCCCAAATTGTGCTTTGGAGTGATCTACCTGAGCTGAACCGGGAGACTCGGGAAAAACCCTAAGCCTTGGGCCGACAAGCACACCCAAGCGGTCGGAGAAATAAAGTCCAAGATGGTGCACACCCATTCTACATGTTGCTTGATGATAATGCCTATAGTTATTCTGAAGCAGTCTTGACAACATAGGTTGGGGAGGTGTGCTAAAGCGAAGCCGGAGAAGAAGACCAGAAGAAAGAACAAGTTGTTCTCTTCGCCTGCGAACTTAGACAAAACGGGAAGACAAATTAGCTCTGAAAAGAGGAGTTCATGACTTAGTCTTGTTTGAGAAAGTTTTAAATTTCATCGCTTAAATAAGTATTTTACGCTTTCGGCCCGATGCTAAAGCTACGGATAAAGTTTTATCAAAGTAATCAGAACCACGAATGCGAAATTTGCAAGATGGCAAGCACTCTTTGCATATTTCGGCTTTGATGTTGAACATAAGAGGTGTTGAAAAGCGCATTCCGGACTTTTAAAGCAGAGAATACATCCAAAGGCAGAACAAGTGAATGACAAAAGACAGAGTATAATTATCATTGTTTGTCATTCTAGCGAATGGAAATCGGAGGCCAATAAAAGAGAAGAATTGCAGGATATATTGCGGATGACAGAACCTTGGCACAGTAATATTTCTGAGAGGCAGAGCCGACCTGGATCCCTCAGAAACCACACAAGTTTTGGATGGAAATTTGCGGAGTCACACGAGATCTACAACACTTGGTTAGACGAGAAAGGTGGCACCCAAGACGGATGGATACATAGTGCGAATGTATTCACACGGCATAGGCTGCCTCTCTTGAAGGCGAGAGATCTCGGAAGATTTACGGGATTTGTACGATGTTAGTTTATGAGAAAAGCGTAAGTGGGATCTCCTTAATAGAAGATGGATCTAGAGAGACCCGTACACAAAGTTGAAGTTTGCACCAACTTGGATAAATGAAGAAGACCATTCATCCCATGGTTATCCTAGCGGTGGGTAGCACCTATGGGCTTAGTCACCATATTATGGGATCTGATTGTTTTCCAGCTTACCATAGACAATTTTGTAATGATTATGCTAGAGTTGGTAGTGAGTGTTTCCTCTCCGTGAACTTCTTGTTGGAGAACTTTAACCCATTATAGAACACACGATGCTTGACAATCCCATCTTAAAAATGCACTATCACAGTCCACATTATGTCAGGTGACTTGATCATGACAAAAATCAAGCATCGAGATAGTGCTTAACAAACCCATGATTGTCGAGAAGAATCTACCTTCAAAACTGGCATGGGACGATGAGTGGTATCATGTCAAATTTCCGGGTGCAAAATCCTTGAAGAATCTGCCCGGATGGAGCAGTACAAGTGGTCCTCGGAGCCCCACTCATAAAAGGTTTTCCTGTGTATATATGACACCTAGTCACGGGTTTATTGTGACGTAGCTTTTTCCTTGGATTTTCTGCGTCGAGAAAAATATCCAATGTGTTTCTAGAGTTAGATTCCTCGTGGGCCTTTGTAAGGTATCCACGGTGTATTTCACATGTTTACACTTTAAGTTTTGTCGGCATGACGGATCTCGGTACGGATGTCACCTCTTGGTGTTACCGAAAACGTGATCTTTTGCCAAAGTGTCGATAATCTAGCGATGCAGAGTAATGTTTGTCCCCCCTCTCATTCCTATATAAGGAGGTAAGGCTCCATTCGTATTCATTCGCATTTGGTGTGTTTGAGTCTTGAGTCCGAGTAGTTTCTCCACCTTTGCGTACGCGCCATCTTGGTGATGCGCTCGCATCACCAGAGTCCATGCCGTCGAGTAGTTTCTTCACCTTTCTGATACAACGCTTTCTGAAAACGGAAGTACTCGCAACACGAAGATTTTGCTCACGGTCTTTGCAGTTGAAGTGAAGGGAAGCCTGCGCGTCTTGTTCATGTGACAAGCGAGAACCTAAAGTGGCCACTTCTTTAGTGAGTCTATATGTTTATATTTGTGTGTTATAGTCATAAACTGCGAGACATAGTACGTATCTCGGCCGGGAAGCCTGCGGTATCGATCCTTCATTCGTAGAAGATCATAAGTCCGATAAATGCCGATACGGTCTATCTACGATACGAGAGAATTCATTGTAATGCGATTGTGAAACGTGCAGCAATAAAGAGACAAGACTTTCATCTTGAGTTCCGCATTATTACTCTTGTGTGCTTAAATCATTACGTCAAAATACTTGCACTACTATAAAAAGTTAGCCGGAGTTCGCGAGTGCTACGGATCGCATAAGACGTTGGAAGGCGAGAGCCGTGTGTTAGACGCTGAAGCGTGAGGGCATAAATGGATTGCGTGCGGGTTCATAACAAGTAGTGTTCGAGAGGAAATTTGACAAGGCCAATAAGTTGGATTGTGACCATGAAGCAAGCTTTGGTAGCCTCTGCTAGAAAATTATAGACTGGACGGGGTCGGGAAAAGTTAATAACACTTTTGGTGTTATTAATTAATTATACTTTCATTGTTCTCAAATAATAACAAATAATAAAAAATTAATTTATGTATAAAATTAATTTATTTTAGATGGAAATGTAAATTTCAGAAATAAGGAAAAAAAAATGATTTAGTTGTAAAATTAATATTAAATAGAGAATAAATTATATTTTGATTTATCCTAAAAAGTTTTTATAAATATTTATTTTAAATTTTAAATTGATTAATAAATTTTAAATCTGTGAAAATCGCTTTAATAAGTTTTAAATTCGATCTCAATAAATATAAAGTTAATTAAAAAATTAAAAAAAAAAGTATTTATTAATTTTCAAAATTTCATAATTATTTAATAAATTTTAATATTTTAATTAATTGAATATGTATAATATAATGAATATTTTTTATTAAATGAAGAAAAATCTTATTTTTTTTAATTATTAGTGTAATGGGGCAAACAACTATATTTTCTATTTTCTATTTTAATAAATAACTCATGAATATAAAAGTTATCTATTTGGAAAGCATAGCACCAAATTACTTATAACATAAATAAATAAAGAGAAAATTTATACAAATCTAGTTAATATTCCAATGACCTCATGAGAAGAACAAAATAAAATCTAAAAAAAATTCTCATCAAGGGAATAGAAAGCCAAAATAAAACAAAATGGAAGCTTTTGAGAGACCAAAATACACTCAGGGACACCACGAAGAACAAATAAAACAATGTTAAACACAAAGAAAATCACAAGAAGGAAAATTTGTGCATGACACATGGGTGAGCGCATGTGCTAGAAATTGTGGGTGGAAAGAGGGTTGGGGTGCATTGAAATGTAGGTATAAGGAAGGATAGGGTGCACTACAACACCTAGTCTCTAGACCAAGGGGAGCGTTGATCAAATAATGCCAAGTTATAACACACAAAATGAAACTGAAGCTTAATGAAATGTCTTCCTAAGGCCAATTGAGACTCATTGAGACAATTACGGTCTAAAAAAGAAGAAAATCATGTACTAAGGACAAGGAAACCACCAAGTGGAGGAGCCAATCTCCACTCGAGTCGCCAATTTGTTATGCGGAATCTATGACTTCTAACATAAGTATCTTCCCTAAACCAAGTTGCATGGTCAAGAACAACAGAAGGAAAACGATATAATGTTTCCCTTAAAGTAATTGAACAATCAGATGAGTCTTACGTGGAATCCGTCGCAAGATTCGTACTCTTCTTGAATTGTATGCTCCAACCCTAGTTGTGATTGCTATAATTAAAACCTAGCCATACAAACGCAACAATCCAAAGCTCTACAATATCTATGTATCATTTTCCAATCACTTCATTCAATGGATCACCCAAGCATTGAACCATATGAACAACAACATCTTATATAGGAAAACAATGTACTCCTTGTATCAATATAAACGAAGAGAGTTACAACCCAATATTGGAGATGATCATGTAGAGAACTCCTGAATTTGACTGTTCCTTCCTTGCCAAAAAGTACACCTCCATGTCACCCTAATGCATGCAATGATGAATCTCTTGGAACCAAGGAAGACAAAATATGGAAATCAATCTCCAAAATCCAACACCAAGGCTGTGGATGGCAATAAATATATATGCGAGGATGGTATTTTAGGAATTCTTATCCATTTACGAATCGAGGCTTCATATCCACTCATGATGGGGGGATGAACTCATTGGATAAGGGGGGAAATCTCCAAACTAGGATAATATGGGATTCGAAAGTCCTATCTAAGGTAAATGGTTGGAACAACTACTTTAAGCTTATGGAAGAGGAAGCTTCGAGACTATTTTTATTTTTCCTGCATTTCTAGAATTAACACACCCAAACAAGGGACAAATTGCTAATGATCATTGCAGGTGCAGAGTGGAGCAACTTGCAATGAACACAATATCCTGATGAAGAAGGCTACATTGGGATTTAAAATCATGGAAATGAAGTAGTTAAGCCTAGAAACTCATGGATTAGGGAGAGTCATGCCAAGGGATTTGTGTAAAGATGATGACAAGGTGTTGATGGATGTCGATTGATCCAGTTAACAAGCCTATTAACCAGATGTTATAAAATGTCCTATCACAAAAGATTCGTCCTCAATCATGAAGTGTGTATCTTCTTCTTCGATCATCTCACCTTATTCTATCATCACCTCCTTTCTTCATTTTCAATTCTTTGAGATTGTTCTTCAAGGAGAGGATATGATTCAAATTTTTGCCTTGATACATACTAACCAACTTAACATAAATTTCCTTAAAAATCTTCAAATTACCAACATAAACAATTAAATAATCTTGCAAACCATCAATGAAAATTTTCGTACCTTTGACATCACCTTTCTTGTACCTAGATTTGATAGTAGAAGAAACATTTGCTAGAGGTGCAAGTACCTTTCCTTGCACATATTCTAAGACACCAGTGTCATATAATATGAATTCTAAGCTAATATTCCAAGAAACATAGTTAGATGAATCACCTAGCTTCTCATTTTCCTTGAAGTAAGAAGTAGACATCTTGACTAAATCAAATAGGCTCTTTTAGCTTATTTCAAAGGTGATTTCTCTTGTCTCTTAATAATTTCTACTTCTTATTTCATTCTTTGTGGTATATATGATCTATGCTTCATATTCATGAAGGATTCACTTTCTTCTTCTCCTTCACCCTCCAAAGGGTCTTTGATCAATATTGGAATCCTCTGAGTCATCATGAAATGTTTTCTTTGTGTCTCAGCCAACAATCTAATTCATCTGTCCATGATAACTCTCTTTTTTTCTTCTTATCCATAGGTGTTTCTTTATGATTTCTCATTGTTATTTATTCTTCATCATCACCTTCTCATGCTAGGAAGGTAATCCTTCCAATGAAAATAATTCATGATGAGGAAAAATGTGTCTAAAAGTTTCTATTCTATCACTACCTAGTTCATGGAAGGATTTTATCATAATAAGCCTTTGAAAGGGTTAAAAGAAGAAGGTTCGATAAGGAGAGTGCATTCAAATTGATCAAGGGTTACAAAAGGCCCTCAAGGTGGACTTTTTCATTCAAACAAGAGAGGGAGAACTCAATGGCAAACAGTGTGGGTTTGAAGCACGAAGGAGAATCGTTCATTGGTTCAAGATGCACTCATGCACTCAAAGAAGTTAAGGAGGGTGCACATTGAAGGGATGAAGGGATCATGTTTTGAGATTTTTCAATGCTCTTGTGTGCTAATAAGAGGGCACAGTTCTTCAAGCCAAAGCGGTGCTCTCAAATGAAGGCTTTAGGATTTGTGACTACAACATGCACTCAAAAATAAGAAGGAAGGATGAAGGCTTTGTGCTTCATGAGTGCATCATGAACCTTAAGGCTTCGTGCTTTGTGAGTGCATCATGCACTCAAAGGCTTTGTTCTTGGTGCGTTCTCCATGACCTCAAAGGAATTGTTATTGAAGAGTGTGCCTTGCGCTCTTAAAGAGATGGAGGATCCTTCGTTGTTATAAAGTGTGCTTCATTGCTTTGAAGTTTTCTTCAATTTTTTGAAGCGTGTTTCAATGTTTCAAAGTGGGCTAAGGCTTGGGAAGATTCAGTTCTCTCCAAAAGTGGCTACTTTTTTATCTCGAATGCACTTTTCACTCAAGGAGGAAGCATAAGGCTAGGTGACTTATCCATAGGAAGTACTAATGCGTCGTGAGAGGGAGTATACCTTAGAAAATCCTTAGTGCATAAGTATGGGGGGGAATATAAATCGATGAGGCTCATGAAGAAGTTTCACTGATCGCCTTGTATGACAGTTAATGCCTTTAGAACTTGAACTCAACTAAAGGATGAATAGGAGCTATCAAAATGGCCAAGTGTGGGACCAACAGGGTGGGAGAAAGAAATTCATCCTAACACGACTCAAGCATGGACCACACACATAAATTACATAAATATAAGACAAAAAAATGTACAGGACACATGAACAATATCCACACCTTAAAACAACAAAAAAGCGACACCTAATTCCAAGTGCGACAGTTTAAATGACACATTACAACACTTAGAACACAAGTTACGAGAGGAGTGATGATTGTGAAAAAAAGGTGATATTAGCTATAATAATATATATAAAACATATTCCAATGATATGTACAACCATGTAATACAAAAGGGTGCACCATAACTAACTTTAGTGATATGCAAAGTTGTCACACGCTTAGGAGTGAAAAAAACAAACTAAACATGTGTGACAAGAGGAAAACATGAAGATGACACTTGAAAATTTCTAACGACCTTGAAAGAGACACATCCTAGAGCAAAGATAACATGAAAACAACACTTATTAAATAAAAATAAGGTAAAAAATCTAGTTTATTACGTGAACCAACACTTGTGAAAGATAAAGTGTGTAAAATATGATAGTTGAGAAAACTCACCGAAATATGAGTACAAACGTAACCAAAATGAGGGAGAGTGTCAAAAAAAGTGCGTAGTGACTATCATCATGAGTTGAAAATTGCATAGGAATTGTCTTGATAGATGGTGTTATGTTTGTTCAAGATTGCATAGAAAAAGTGTCCTCATGAATCCATTGGAGAATGATCATGTGTGTTCAAGTGGCTTGACAGTTTAAAACCACGAAGAAGAGTAAAATTCTTTACAAAAAATCAAACGACCATGGAGTGAAAATAAATCGACATATCGTAAGATCCTCAGTAGGCTCTGAAATTCAAGTGTGAACAACTTTTTGGAGGGTGTTGATCGCAATGACAACAAAAAAATATAGAGGAATCTATGTGAATATAAAATAATTTTTCATTTCTACGATGTATCATTTACTCTTTCACACAATGTTAGGTCCCTATATTACTAGTGTAGTATCTTATTGATGTTATTGTAGCATCCTTATTGTTATTGTTGTACCCCTATAATCCCCATATTGTTATTATTATGCCCCATAAAATCCCACTATTGTTATTGTTGTACCCTTACATTATTATTATTAGTTCGAATAGGATTATATTATGACCCCATCGACTCCTATATATAGAAAGGAGGCTTTTTCATTTGAATCATCCCAAAATTGTTTATTTATGTCATTTAAAGTATGGTTCCCCCTCGAAGAGGTTGATTTATAAGGCATTGATCTCTCTTTTCTTCTATTTTGTGAGTTGGTTTCATAACATTTGGTATGAGAGATTTGGATTTTAGGGTTTTGTTGCTTCAAATAGGTCATCATGGCATTTTCACCATAAATGTTTTTATACAAAGGTTCAGAAGCTAAAAAAAAGCCCATTTGTGAAGAAAGCCTAAGGAACTTAGGGTCATAGTTTCATAGATATGATCTGTGGAAGTTAGGGTTTTTGCAGGCTCCTGAATTTCATCTCAAAGAGGTGACCTTGGGAAAATCGTCATAAATCCATTTCTGAGCATCGGATTGGAATTATGTAATAATTTATTGAAATTATATGGACTGTAGGTTCCTATATATCGATTTCAAATCTGAAGGAGGAAACCATGACACATGGCATGTCATATAAGTTCTCTTTACTGACCTAGTCCATAACTAGGTCATTGTGGGAGATTGGGCATAACTTTGCCTTGAAGAATCCAAATTAGGTAAGATCTGTGGCATTGGAAATAAGATTCAGAGGCCTACTGAAGTACCAAAGATAAAATCTTGTGGATCTGAAATTATAGATATACATTAGTTTCAATATCGCACTCCTCAAAAGCAAGAAAAAGGTGTGTATTTTTTTTAAATTTCACAAGTCTTGTTTGAAAAATCAATTTGAAGTGATTCCAAGGGAATATTGAAGCACAGATATCAGTATTGGGTTGTAAAATTTCCCCTAAAAATAATTAAACACCCATTAAGCCCAATAAAGTTTCTACTATCACTCATGAAGAGGAAGAAGTGCAACATGATATATTAAAGTTACAAGACCAAGCGCAACAAATTTTTCTCTCACAAAGAGTAACAAAAAATTAAATGGAAGCTAAGATGGATGGTTTGAATAAAGGAATGGAATCTAAGATGGATGTTTTGAAGAAAGGTGTGGAAGTTAAGATGAATGGTTTGAATAATGGCATGAAAGCTAAGAAGGACGACATGGAAGCTAAGATGGATGGCATCGATGAAAAAATGAAAGGAAACATGGAAAACATGAAGAATGATCTAAATGTAGACATGGAAGGTTTTAAGGAAGGTTTGACAAAGTTGATACAAGAAATTATTCCTAATGGCGAAAAGGTAGTAGAGGAAAATAATGGTGAGAAAAAAATAAATTCTAACCATGATTTCATAAACTCTAATGTTAGATTGAAGACCCACCTTATTCCAAAGATAGATATGAGAAATTTTGTTGGAAGGGATCTCGTAACATGGATACTAAATATGGAGCAGTATCTTGATCTCCATAATGTGAAAAACAATCAAAAGGTACACATTGCAACTTTATATTTATAACAAAATACATTTGTATGGTATCGATGAAAAACAATCAAAAGGTACGCATTGCAACTTTATATTTACAACAAAATACATTTGTATGGTATCGATGGATTTTCTCTCATAATTTTTTTTTTTCACTTCATCAATTTTTATGGAGGAAATGATAACACGTTATGAGGATACAAAGAGAAAAACCTTCTTTAGCCAATTGATAAATATCAAACAAAAGGGTTCAATGGTGGAGCACATTGAGGACTTCCCAAAAATTGAATATAAGAGTAACCTATATTCCATAGGAACACAGGATTGATGTCTCCATAGGGAATTTAAAGGATAACATCCAACATGAGGTTTGCCTTTGGGAACCTAATTCATTGGATAAGGCATTCAGTTTTGCAAGAAATATTGAAAGTAAAATTATGGTGACAAGGAAGCATAACACTCACATCTATAAAGATGGAAGTGTTTCTACTCCTTGACTTCTACAACCTAGAAATTTGACACCACAACAATTGGAAGAAGAAATAACAAAAGGGCTTTGCTACAGTTGTGATAGAAAATAAACTAAAGGTCATAAGTGTACTAATAAGAAATTATTTGACATATATTGTGAAGAGGAGGAAGAAAATGAACAAAAAACTTCAAAAGAAGAGTATATACACCAGGAACCAACCGTAGAGAAAGAAAAAATGATTTGACCATATCCTGTAATGCATTGGCAAGAATTACGACTCCTAAAAATCTTAAGATAGAAGGACATATAAATAATAAAAATGTAATAGTGTTGAGTGATTCGAGTGGTACCCATAATTTTATTTATTGCAAGGTAGCCAAGGAAATGAATTTCTTCCTATATGCAGCACGAGAGTGGCAACTGATGGTTGCAAATGGAGGAACTATAAATTTCTCCGGAAAGTTCCATAATATTAATCTAACCATGCGGGAATATTTATTGAATAGTCCAATAATTTCCATTCCAATGGGAGGTGATGATGTTGTACTAGGATTACAATGGTTACAATCTTCGAGGATGGTAGATTTTAATTTTCAAGAACTTCTCTTCAAAAAAAATTCGGAAAGAAATGAATTTGAATTATAGGGTATTGCAGGGAAGTCATAAAATATAATAAGCTCTAATTTCATGACAAATATTCTGAAGAATTAACAACAAGGAGTAATTGCACAATTATGCTCACTAGAAGTTCCAACATCAAAAAAATCTATTTCTCCAAATCTCCAGAAAGTCTTTGACAATCATTCCAAGGTGTTTGAAACTCTCAAAGGACTCCCACCTATTCGCGATCATCATCATGCTATTCATTTGATTCCAAGAAGTGTTCCTCCAAACATTAGGCCTTACATATATCCTTATGTCCAAAAGAGCGAAATTTTACGTATTATTGCAGAAATGTTAGAGGTTGGTATAATTCAACCTAGTGAAAGTTATTTCTCTACTCCAATAGTATTGGTGCACAAGAAATATGGATCATGGCGCATGTGTCCAGATTATAGGGAGTTCAATAAGCTCACTATTAAAGATAAATTTCTCATTCCTATGATTGATGAATTATTGGATGAATTACATGGAGAAATTTATCTTACCAAGTTCTATGTTCATTCAAGATATCATCAAATTAGAATGAAGGCTGAAGATATTCTGAAAACAAAATTTCGAACACATGATGGTCATTACGAATTTTTGGTCATGCCTTCTGGCCTTACCAATGCACCTTCTACATTTCAAGGGCTGATGAATTCCATTTTCAAACCATTCCATTGAAAACTTGCGTTATTATTTTTGGATGATATACTAATATACGACAGGTCTTGGAATGATCATGTTCAACATGTCAGGTGGGTTCTCAAACTATTGGAGGAGAAACAATTATATGAAAAAACCTCCAAATGTTTATTTGGAGTACAAGAGATGGAATATTTGGGTCATATTTTATTTGAGGAGGGTGTTAAGGTAGGCCCTAATAAAATTAAAGCTATTAAGGAATGGAAATTCCCCACAAAAATAAAGAAGTTACAAGGATTTCTTAGGTTAATAGGGTATTATCACAAGTTTGTTAAGAGTTATGGGATAATAGTAGCACCTCTAACAACATTAGTGAAGAAACATGCATTTTCATGGACTCTTGAAGCAATGAAGGCCTTTGAACATCTTAAAGAGGCAATGTGAAAAGCACCGGTCTTAGCTAAGACAAACTTCACAAAAACCTTTATTGTGGAATGTGATGCCTCAGGAAATGGAATTTATGTTGTTTTAATGCAAGAAGGAAGACCCATTGCTTTTGAAAGTTGTCCAATCAAAGGAAAATATTTACAGAAAGATATTTATGAGAAGGAGATGTTGGAAATACTACATGCACTAAATAAATGACGACCTTACCTAATGGGAAGACAATTCAAGGTAAAAACTGATCATGGTAGTCTTAAATAATTTTTGGAACAAATACTATATTTAGAAGAACAAAAAAAGTGGGTCATAAATATGTTGGGTTATGTATTTGAAATCATCTACAAAAGAGGGAAGCTAAATGTTTTGCAGATTCACTCTAAAGAATGTATGAGGAGGTGGAAGCATCGCTTTGTGCCATTTCTATTATCCAACCAGATTGGATAACCAAAGCAAGGGAGGAATGGAAGAATAATGAAGAAGTTTGGAAACTCATTCAAACTTTTCAGCAAGATCCCAATACATCTGATACATTTATTTGGAAAAATGATTCCTTATGGTACAAATATTGCTTATAACTTTGTAAGAAATCCTAGCTAAAACAAAATATTCTCTTGGAATTGCACACCTCTCCCCTAGGAGGACACTCGAGATTTCTAATAACTTACCACAAGGTGAAGAAATAATTTTTTTGGGATGGCCTTCAATATAATATTCAAATTTTTGTGGCAGAATGTTTGGTTTTCCAGTAAACTAAAGTTGAGACAATGAATACCCAAGGTCTGCTACAACCTTTATCCATTCCAACTCAATGTTGGAAGGAGGTTTCAATGGATTTTATCACAATTTTCCCTATGTCCAAAGGAAAGAGTGTCATCATGGTTGTGGTTGATAGACTTACCAAGTATGGACAATTTTTTGCATTATCTCATCCATTTAAATAAATTACAGTTGTTAATTCACATATGAAAACAATTCAAAAGATACATGGAAACCCAAATTATCACTGTAAGTTATAGAGATACCATTTTCACTGAAAAATTTTAGTCGGTATCATTTTCTTGTTTGGGTACTTAACTAGCTCATAGCTCTTCTTATCATCCTCAATCTGATGGGAAAATTAAGATAGTGAACAAATGTTTGGAAGAATATATTCATTTTTTTGTATGTGATAAATAAACACAATGGGTTGAGTGGTTACCTCTCGCTGAGTGGTGGTATAGCACTTCCTTCCATATTGTAGCAAAAATGACCCCATTTATAGCACTTTATGGAGATCATCCACCGTCCATCACGTCATCTTTAGGAGAAAATTCTAAGGTTCAAGTAGTAGAATATCACATTGAGCATCAAAAAAAAGTTCTGAAACTCCTGAAGGATAACCTAAATTTGGCACAAAATTGAATGAAACAACAGGAAAATCAACATCACGGTGAGAGAAGTTTTGATGTAGGAGAATAGGTATTTTTATAGTTGCAACCATAAAAACAAATTTCCCTCAAGTACTTTAAAAAGGATAATAAATTATTGCCAAAGTACTATTGTCCTTACAAGGTGTTGCAAAATATTGGTACTATGGCATACAAATTGGAGCTTCCTGCTACTTCCTGAGTGCACCTAGTTTTCCATGTTTCATGCTTAAATAAGGTTATAGGTCACAAACTTCAAGTTCAAACAATATCTCTAGAACTTGATGAATAAGGAAAATTCATATTGGAACATGAAGCAACCACAAAAACAAGAACTCGACAGCTACGAAATCGTTCAATTTTAGAGTATCTCAGTAAGTGGAAGAACTTACCCACTTAATATTCCATATGTGAGGATGAGAATTTTAAATAGAAGAGTTCAGAACTACTCAAGAATTGAGGAAAAAACTTTTTTGAAGGAGAGGGGAATGTCAGGTCCCTATATTACTAGTTTAGTCCCTTATTTTTGTTAGTGTAGCCCCATTATTCTTATTTTTGTACCCTTGTAGTCCCCATATTATAATTATTGTGCCCCATAAAAGTCCACTATTGTTATTGTTGTGCCCTTACATTATTATTTTTAGGTCAGCTAGGATTATATTGTGATGCCATGGGCTCCTATATATAGAATGGAGGTTTTTTTATTTGAATCATCCAATAATTGGGTTGGACATTGGGTTCAACGCTCCCCATGTGTTTCGCAACATGGACTAACCGCCTCTCATGGATCCTAACTCTGGAAATTGCAGTGGAGACTAAAGCCTGCAGTTTTTGGTCTAACGACAATCGTGATTCCAGCAAGTGGTATCAGAGCGACAGGTCTCGAGTTCGAAACTCACCCAACTCACATTGGGGGGGAGATTTTTTGACATTGGGTTCAATGCTCCCCATGTGTTTTGCGACATGAAATAACCGTCTTTCGTGGATCCTAACTCTGGAAATTGTAGCGGAGACTAAAGCCTGCGGGTTTTGGTCTAACGACAATCATGATTCCAACAAATTGTTGATTTCTGTAATGTAAATGTGGTTTCCCCCTCAAAGGCTAATTTCTAAGGCATTGATCTCTCTTTTATTCTATTTTGTGAGTTGGTTTCATAACAAAAAAAGCCTCCATGCATGCCAAAGATAACGATGTCTTCGCTACATGATATTGTATATTAGTTTCCACTTGGTGATTCTAATTTCATCAAAGTATATGATGCTACAATATTTCACATGCTCTTCCTACATTCATTACGCATAAAGTAGTGTTGTAGGATTTTCAAATAAAATCATGAAATCCAAGAAATATTTATGTACTATATTTCCATTGGATATTAGGGCCTACACTATTAAGAGTTTCAAGGAGGTAGAAGAAAAAATTGAAAAATTACAACACTTCAAATTTGGTGAGTTGATTTTCCTACGATATGAATGAAGAGGTATCCCAATGGTACATTGCAAATAAATCATATATAGTTTGATATATAATTCAGCCACATAGGAAGAGGAGGAAAGGTAAAAAAAAACTTACAACTTTTTCAAGACACTGGAATAACCTCTTCAATGCAATTAAAGCATGATACTCAAGGGAGCATGATATTAGAAGCAAGGAAAGCTATTCCTAAGGGAAAATAGGAAAAATAATCTTGAAAATATAAAAAAAAAGAAACAAATGGTTGATAAAGAAGAAACCATAAATAAACGGGAAGAAAAGAAATTAAGAAGATGTTAGAGAAGGAAGGGGTAAGAAAGAAACAAGAAGAGGAAGATAACATGAAGAAGTAGGAAGAGGAAAGCGAAAGGTAAGATGCTAAAAAGAAGAATAATTTTGAAGAAACAAATAAAATGAAAGAGGAAGCTTCAAAGAAAAGGAAAGAGGAGGAATAACAAATGAATAAAACAAAATAAGAATATTAGAGTAAAGAAGAGGAAGAAAGGAAAATAATGAAATAAGAAGAAGCCAAAATGTAGGAAGAAACACTAGCCAAACAACTTGAACAATAATTGGTTGATAAGGAGCATGAAAACAAGGTAAGAGAGAAGAGTAGGTTGCAAATTCCAGAAATATATTTCGAGTTTCCACCTTGAATGTACCACCAACCACTCCTATCACTAGAAGGAATTTTTAGTCTTAGGAATTAGGAATCACAGTGAAATAAGAGGGGGAGCTTTTGAATATTTCCAAGCTTATTTTTTATCAATTAAAATATAAAATCATATCATAAAAGTGCATATGTTTGGCATAAAATATAGGAAAACCCATATTTTTCAAAACTAAAAGGGAGATATTGATGGACACTTCAATGAATCACGAGTAAAAACTTTTGTAGGAACCGCTTTTGTAGCTACCACAAAAAGGAACATAGATAGATTATTAATAGAAGTTGAAGAATTGAAAGAAAAGTTGGTCATTTCTTAGCAAAAGTATCTCCAACTACAAAAAGAGAGCCAAACTTTATTGATCACAAACTCCAAGGGTGGATATTTCTATGAACCTATCCTTGAAGAAGCAAAGGTGCTAAATGAGGCTATGGGTATTGTCTATGATGAAATGATGTCCTTGCATCACGTAATGGATACATTTACGAATATTATAAGTAACTTAAAAGGAAAATAAATGTTAATTAAATCAATATTCTTGAAAATTGATCTCATATATGAATGGAGCATGAAATGCCCTAATTAGCATAAATAACTACCGAAGACAATTTGGATAATAGCTGAAAAGGATAAAGTGGAAATCATAATTAAAATGCTATCACATGAGAAGCTAAGCATAGACATGGAAAAAAACAATGACCACTTGTAATACATTAGCTAATGGCCATGAATCTCTTGTCAAGGTACACAAAATACCTTCCGCGGGTACGGTAGGAGAAATGACATCACAAGAAAAGGTCAAGCAAGACATTTAAGGGATTCTAGATCTAGTAAAGCAAGCTGCTATAAAATTTGATCTAAAGGCTAAAAAATATGTTATCATGTAGTGTGTTTTTTAAACTATGAAGTTCCACACAAATATCTCAATGCTATTGAAACAAGTGCAAGAAACAAAGACAATATTTTTACCTTATGCATTTGGATGCATCACTAGATATAAAGATGAGCTACAACACAAGATCCATCCGCTTGTGAATACAAAGTTTGGAAATAATATTTGGTCATAGATCTATAGGAAGAGGCTCTAGATATTTCCATCATCAACTTGGTTAAATGAGAATGTTTTTCTTCTTTAATTATTTTATAATTTGAATTTTATTAAAAGTAAAATAGAATTTAGATTAAAGAATGATATAGAATATGAAAATTCATGAGGAAGCTGAGGGGTCATGAGGTTAGGTGAAAGGTCACCTCGTTTCGTATAAATATACCTTCTTGGCTAGATGTAAGGGTATATTTAGTTTTAGATTTCATTAGAGCCTATTTTTTTGAGAGCTTATATTTCTTTTGAGAATTGAAGTGGTAGCTTTAAATCTCCATTAATAGATTTCATGGGTACTTAATGGTATGGTGTTACAAACATTTTAGCTTAATTTAAGAAGCTTTGTGAGCCTAGGAACACAATTTCTTACATGGGTTTTTGAGCATTGTGAGATTCTTATCATGCTGATTTAACAATATATCTTTAAGCTTCACTCTCTCTATGTTAACGAAAAACTTTGTTGATTTTCACACATATCATACTTGGGGCTATATGTTGTTTATACTTTATTTTTTTTAATTGGTTAGGAAATAATTCATTAATCATAAAAAAAGTGTCCCTTTATACATTTATTTTAAGTGATGTTTTCTAGAATTCTTCTTTATATTCATGTCATGTTATTTGATTTTTGTTATGTCTATGACATTTCATATCTAAAGTTTCCCATAAAGTTTCTTTAACTTATGTTTCTGAGAAGTTTTATTCATTTTCTAATGTTTCTTCTCTATTCCATGGGAAACCCCTCATAAAACAATAAGGTGAAAATTTGGCCCACATACCAAATGAGACTCATATCCACACAACTTAGAGTCTAGTTGGTGTTTAGCACTCATGAGACCCCCTAATTATTGGTGGTAAAATTTTCCCTGTCAACAAAATGATACAACATCTACTATATCCGAAAGGAATTGACCCTTACATGAAAATGAATTTATTGAATTTATACATGCTATCAACATGTTTAGGAATTATAGCACCCAATATCAAACTTTTGTGCATACTAATCATTATTATATTATGTTTTTAATGAATAAACTAGTCCCTACTTCCAGGGTTACTAGGTGATTACTATTACTACAAGAATTTGATATCACCATTGTAGATAGGACTAGGAGGGACAATGTTGTTGTTGATTTTCTGTCTATGTTTCCTAACAAGGATCATTATTTAGGATTTTTTTCTAGATAAATATCTCTTAGTATGAAGATATTATTAATTACCTTGCTGGGGGAAAACTTCCATGTCATCTTTCTCTAAGGGAAAACTAAAATACAATACAACAAAGTTCCTAGTACTTTTGGATAGATGGATACCTCCTCCAAAGTATTTTAGGACATCAAGTTAGAAGGTGTGTGAGAGAAGATGAGATCCATGAAATTATAAAGGATTTTCATGATGATCATTCTTGAGGCCGCTTTGCACATAAGAGAAGAAGCCATAATGTGCTTTAGATAGGCCAATTTTCACCAACCATATTCTTAGATGCAAGGAATTATGTACAAGGGTGTTATATATTCCACATGATAGGCCAACCCATCAAATCAGATGAGATGTCATTACAACCTCAGTTAGTGGTGTATCCTAATGTGTTGTTTCAGATTTTCTATTTAAGGAAATATTTATTTGGTATGGACTTTCAAAGGAGATAGTTACAGATGGAGGAACACATTTTACTTCTTAGTTGATATATAACTTTCTCAAGATATATAGGATTCATCAAGAGGTTATTTTAACTTACCATCCTCATGCTAAACAGAATGTGGAAAGTACTAGTAAAGTCCTCAAATAAATTCTATAGATACTATGAAAAGTATTCATCTATATCGGAGTACCACAATCTTTTATCCCTATGAATTTGTGTATGGTAACAATTCTATATTTCTCAACTAATTTGGAATAACGACAGTAAGAACTACCTTGGCGGTAAATTTGGATTTAACAAGATCAAAAAAGCACCAATTGGAACAATTGAATGAGCGAGGAGAAATGTACTTAGTTGTTGTGAAAAGTACTAATAATATCCAAAAGTAGCATGCTAAGTGGCATGATAGATTTATTAAGAAAATGCTATTTTGAAGGGGTGATTGGGATTTGTTATATGATTTAAGATTTAAATATTTGAATGGGAAGATTTGTAAGAGGTTGCTACTTCCTTATGAAGTGGATTTTCTCTTTTATAATAGGACCCTAAGATTAAACACCATTGATGGGTTTCTAATAGATTTGGTCTTCTTGTGGTACCATAAACCAATTTCCAAGGGTTCATTCATTAAATTTGTCTTAGATTTATACCTTGAAGTTGTTGGGGAAAAGGAAAATTTTCCTACCCTCCCAACAATTCAATTTGTTTATGTTTATTTGGAGAAAACTAAATAAAAATAAAAAATAATTATCTAATGGTGAAAATCCCTTTTGGAGCATGGTTAGACAAGTGGTGATTGAAAAACATTGTTGGTCGTCAACACATCTTTATTTTTCTAGTTACATTCCCCTAATTTCTTTGTTATTTAACTTATAAATGGTTAATTGCAACTGAAGGTTAAGTATTGTAGATATTATTGTTGATACAATATTAGGAGTATTATTTTTTATAGAGATTAATACACCTACCAACCATTACAGGGTTTTCACTGCAAAAGAATAGACTTAGAGGAAATATGTGTTACACCTTCTAATTATCACAACATGTTAGTAAGGATATACCACTTATACCTATTAATCTTACATTATGCATTGAATAATTTTACGTTGACACATTAAAATTTTGTTGATGAGTGATTTCTTTCTACCATTACGACCGCATTGATATACTCCACCAAAAGAGAGTTGCAATGGATTTTTTTCCATGGATCATCAAGTGAATCAACACTACCCTCACATCTTCCAATTTAATATTACCAATGATTCTATGAAATGTACAACTTCTAATGATTAACTTTCATTATTGGTAGTAAGGATGGCATGATTTTTTTGTTTCCTCTAAGGAAAACAATTATTTTAAAGTTGTGTGCAGTGGTGGATTATACTAACTATTGTACAATGCATTGTAATTTCTTGATTTTACATACTATAAATTAAAACTTGCATTCAATTGTCCTTCTAACATCACCCCAATCAAATTTTACATGACTATTAAGCTCAAGTCTATGATTCATATTATGAACAAGTTCCTTTTGTATGTATTTTATGTCAATATCGTGGAAACTTTTCTAAGTTGTATAAACTCTTCAAATTCTATAAGATCCAAATATATTAATAAATGGAAAGGAGAAATCACTAAAGGATTCACTCTCATTAAAATGACGCATAAGAACCATGGAAGTAAGAAAAAACATATAGGTAATGTTGAATCTAACCATTAGCTTATTTACAACGATGGCACAGGGCCATGAAGAGGCTATCAAGTAGAGGATGGGTAACTGGCTAAGAGACAAGGCAGAGAGCAGGGGGGTGCACAGCAAGGGGGTGCAAAGCAGAGGTGCATAGTAGGGGAGCATGCAATAGGGGGTCACGCAACAAGGGATCGCACAGTAGGGAGGCGTGCAGTGGGGGGCGCGTGCATTTGGGGGGCTCACAGAAAGTGGCACGCAGCAGGGAGGCCTGCAAGGGGAGGGGTGCGCAGTAGAATGGTGTGCAGCAGGGATCGCGCATTAGGGGGCTCGCAACAGGGGGAGCGATGGTGGTGGTAGTGCGCGAGGCATACTGGAGAACCAAAAATGTGGTTGAAAGAGGATCAACGAATGCAGAGAGAGCTTGCAGGACTGGTTGGAACAACAATGAAATGGCTTATTGAAGAGCCGTCATGCCCTTCGAAGGCATGAAGCATTGAATTCGAGCATAGAGGAAATCAATCCAGGTGTGCCTGCATGTGCCTGCATGTGATGCGTAGTGTGTCGAGAGGTTAAGTGTGGCAAAGTGCTGACAACATTTATTAGTGATTTGAGTTTCTGCATCATGTAGGAGTTGGCGATGCAGGGCAGTGTTAGACTAATCATGGGAGGAGCTGTCCTCGCTCATTCTGGATATTTCACCCGCATCCAAGGGAGTTTGATCCTTTTGAAGGAGAGTGAGGCAACTCTCACGAAGGATTTCATCCTGAATATGATTAAAATTAGAGTGGTAGAGTATTAAATTTCTATCCACTCCTTTGTTGGCTAGGAGATCAATGAGAGTTTTTTTCTTTCTACAAACATGATGGAATGTCATGGCATTATGATGATGTAGAAAATTTTCCAGATGATTGAGGCGGTTGGCAAGCCTCCATATCATAGAGACCTTTGTGGAGGAAGAACCAAGGAGGATGCGAGTTGCATCTTGGATAATGAGTTGAGAATATCCTTCCATTTCTAGTGGGAAAAGGTTGAGCTCAATGGATATCGAGATCCCCTTGATAAGCCCCTCCAATTATGTTGTTTTGTTGTTGTTCCACCCTAGGTTACCATAATATATGTGTAAGGGGTTGCCGCTAGAGTCTCTAAATATTACACCAAATCCAGCTTCCCCTCGATTGCCTTTGGAGGCTCCATCAAAGTTGAATTTTAAAAGTCTGACCTAGGGGGCATTCCAAATTTCAGGGGAGCTGATCCTCCCTATGCGCGGGGAGAATTTCTCCATTGGGGGTTCAATACTCAGATGTCAGTTGTTCCACATGGTGCAGTCAATTGTGGTTGTTGGGAAGTCATCTTTCCCCCAGTGTGCCAAGGCAAGTGTTTCCTCCAAGTTGTTGGGTAGCTTCACCCAAATATGGTCTTGAGTTAAAGTTGCATCTTTAAATATCTTGCTATTTTATTCTTTCCATAGGTTCCATATGAGTAGGCTCGGAATGAGCTGCCAGAGGTGATTTAAGAGATTGTTGGAGTAAGGATTGTCCTGCTACCTTCTGCTAGTATTGGTGATGCTGCTCCGATCTTGGTTGGATCTTTTGCATAGGGTCTCAATCTTGTCCCAGAGAGTGTTGGATATAGGGCAGAGGTCTAGTAGGTGATCAATAGTTTCGATGTCATTCTAGCATAAAGGAGACCTCAAAGGACCCACAAAGCCCCTCTTTACGAGATTCTTGCATGTGAGGATGCAAATTTTGCTTAGCAACCATAAAAAAATAGCGACTTTGGGCTAGAGATTAGTTGTCCATATATTTTTCCATAGCTGATTTGAGGGGCTAGGGATCGATGGTAGAATAAGGTGGTAGGCTTCATTGGTTGAGAAATTTCCACTTGGAGTGTGTCCCCAATGGAGGAGCTCTGGCCCTTGTGAGTTCTGATTCTTATTTTTGTTAATTCCTCCCATATATATTTGTCTTGTTTATTGTTCGAGTCTGCTTGCCATCTATTGGTGGGGAAACAATCCCTGAATCCTTGAGTTACATCACTATTCCAAAAGTCCTGGACACAATTTTGTTCTCTCGCCTGTAAGACCATGCTCCATATGAGCCAATGGAAGATCAAGGAAAGGCTTGGAATTTTTTGTCATTAATCTTCCAAGAACCGATCTTGAGCACCGTCACCTAGTTCCCAAAAACTATGAGTTTGGATCATATTTTTGTGTTGACTGGCTGCATTCCATATTTTGGATCCTCCAAGAGAAATATTGAATTTGATTAGTTCCTCCTTGGGCCAATTTCTGGCATATTTGGCCGCCCACAAGGCTGCCCAAGGTTTTTTGGGGCACAAGACCCATTTCCACCAAATATTGGCGCCCATGTTGATTTTTTTGTGCTCCGGATCTCTCAGACCAAGTCCACCCTGATTTTTTGGCATACATACTTCTTTGCACTTGAATAGCACCCATTAGTGCTTGTCCTTGGATCCACCCCATAGAAAGGTTCTTTGAAGGTTGCAGATGGATTTAAGGACCCATTTAGGTGCAACCGAAATAGAAAATAGATACATGGGCAAAGATTGAAGAACATATTTGATTAGAACCAGACGACCAACTATGTTGAGGGAGCGGTGAGTCCAGGTGGAAAGTTTGGCCTCCACTTTGTCTAATAGCTCTTCCTAGGATGAGTTCTTGATAGCTGAGTCTGTGAGGGGGGGGCCTAGGTATTTGGAAGGAAAGGAAGCTATTGTGAAGCCGACGATGCGAGCTATTTTTCATTGGGTAATAGAGGGCGTATTGAAGAATAATATTTGAGATTTCTCAGGGTTTACAGAGGCTCCAAAATCTTATGAGAAACAGTCAAGAAGCGTTTTTATGGTGCGAACTTATTGCATAGAGGGGTGACCCATGATCATGTTGTCATCCACAAATTATTGATGATAAATGGGAGGTTGATTATGTAAGGGGATGCCCTGAAGGTCATGAATTTGGATCGAGTTCTTGATCAGGCAGCCGAGACCCTTGGCCATAAGTACAAAGAGGAAAGGAGAGAGAGGGTCACCTTGTCTTGTACCCCTAGAGGGATTGATGGTTGTTGAGAGGATTCTGTTGACTAGGATAGAGAGGAAAGGAGAGGAGATCAGCCTCATGATCTAGAAAACCAGGTGTGGTAGAACCTAAAGGCTAGAAGTACTTGTTTTATGTAACTCCAATTGAGCTTGTCAAAGGCTCTGTAAAGGTCAATTTTGAGGAGCATTCGAGGATTTTTTTGAGGTTTTTAGGGAGTGGATGACTTCATGGGTTAGAATGATTCCATCAAGGATCTGCCTGCCTTCAACATAGACCATTTTCTCTGGAGAGATGAGCATATGAAGGAGTTTCTTCAATCTGTTAGAAATAACTTTGGAAATTATTTTGTAAATAACATTACATAGGGCTATTGGCATGTAATTAATTAGGGAAGCCATGACATCTTCCTTTGGCACGAGAGTGATAAAAGTTGCATTGAAAGCTGGAATAATCCAGTGAGTGTTGCATGATTCCTCCACTATGCCCCAGACCTCTTATTTGATGATAACCTAGAAGAAGTGGAAAAATTAGTGGTGAATTCGTATGGACCTAGGGCTTTCCCTTATTTTAGTTGGAAAATCGCGTGTTCGACCTCCATCAAGGTTGTGGCTTTGAGAAACATCCTATTGTGATCCTCATTGACAATTTTTGGGATATGTTGTGTGATTTTCTCAATAGCCTCTTGACGCTAAGTGATGGGATCTGTGAGGATGTATTTGAAATGGTTGCGCAGCTCCTCTGTGATGTCTTCATGGTTTTCCATGTGCCCCCCATGTTGGTTCTTGAGGACGATGATTCTATTATGCATCCTGTGCTTTATTGTGGAGTGGTGAAATTTTTTTGTGTTCCATTCTCCTTCCTTGAGCCAGTGAATCTGTGATTTTTGTTTCCATAAGATTTCTTCTTGACATCTTCTTTCTTCAAGTTGGGTTGTTAGTGTCTTTTCAAGGGCCTCTGAGTCTACAGATCTGCCTTCTAAGATGATTTTTTGTGGGAGCTGCTGCATTTTCGTTTCCAACTCTCTTTGGTCATGGAAAATGTTTCCGAAGGTGTTATGATTCCACAGTTTCAGCTTCCCTTTGAGTATCTTTAGCTTCTACTGGAAGTGATACATTTTTTATCCCAAGGGAAGATTAAGGGTATTCCACCAATCGGATATGAGATCTTTGAAACCTTGGTGTTCGAACCAAAAATGTCCAAAGAGAAAAGGTTTGGGCATGGAATTACCAGGTCTGAGCCATTGAAGCTGGATTGGCCAGTGATTTGAACAAGAGGCTAATGTGATGGTGGAAGCCAGCTCCCCTCCCAAGTGGATGGAATCATCTGTGATGAGGAAGAGATCCAGTCTTGAAGCAATTTTATTTGATCATCCTCTTCATTTATTCCATGTGAAAATTCCATTGGAGGTTTGAAGATCGATAAGCTGATTATCTTGGATAAATTCCTTAAATTTGGTGTTGTCCATGTCAAGATGGGTCCTTCCTCCTTTTTCCGAAAGGGTTGTAATCATGGTAAAATCTCCTCCAATCAGCTAGAGAGTGTGAGTACACTAATTTTTGAGATAATTTATGATGTTTAATAGTTCTTCATTTTGCAGTATTAAGTGTGGGAAGTAGACATTCGTGAGATGTCCATGAATGTTGGTTCCAATTAGGTGGAAGGAGGCTTGAATGAAATGGAGATTTTCATGATTGTTCTCTAGGGTGATTAGTTGGGGATTCCAAATGATCGCAAGGCCTCCCGAATCTCCACAAGCGTCGATGGCTAGGGTGTTACAGCCTTTCCAAAGTCTATTGAAGATGGTATCTAGAGTTGAGATGGGGCATTTTGTTTCTTGCATAAAGAAAATCATGGGGTTTTCCTTAGTGATTATTTTCTTGATTAACTTGTGCTTAGAGAGGTTTTTTAGCCCTCTGATATTCCATGAGATGGGCTTCATTGAGAAGTGTTGGGAACAAATGAATAGAACCTATTTAACTAGGGATAGCACCATGATTCTACTAGATCTATGCCCAAGCAAACTATTCATTGCAGATCAATTATTCTTCCTCGTTTTCTGGATTCTTTCAGAATGAAATTGGTATTCAAGAGAGTGTCACCTTGAATTCCAAGGGAGGCTAGATGTTGGGCTATAAAGAGGACTTCCTCCAATTTCTGGATCTACTGTTGGGGGATTGAGAGAAATTCTTTCCTCTTGCATGCATCTTCCAGACCCATAATGTCTAGGTCCTTGTAATCAATACTCTTTGGTTCTTCTTCCATTGCTTCTGGGATTGATTCTAAGGTTGTTCCTTTGCATTTTCCTGAGATGTCTAGAGTAGGTGTTGGGGACTGGGGTTGCAGAAAGGATTCCAATTGGAATTTGGTATTTAGAGCCTCTAGAGTCTAGGATCTCTCTTGCAAGGGTGGATCCGAGTCTCTTGGGGTTTCATTGTCATCTAGATTCATGTTATATAGGGCTTGAAAGCTATTTATTGTAGGTGGATATTTTTTGTTTTGTTTTGTGTTTGAATTTCTGGTGTGCCTTTTTATTCGAGAGAATTTCATGAACCCTTCAGTGTCTTTAGCTATGGAGGCATTATTCAGAGTGAATTTTTGATATAGGGGGATGTCTCTAAATAGGTGCCCATGCTAGTGGCATTTCCTGCATCTAAACATCACATGTTCATTATCTACTGTTTGGATCCATTCATAGTCATCATGAAGCAGACTTACCTCATCAGGGAGAGACTTTACGATGTGCATGTATACGCATATCCTTGCATACACAACGTTTTTGTTGATTTTTGTCTTTCACTATTTTTATGAATTATCCAAGAGAGTTTCTAATGTCTTGAAGGGTTACCTCATCCCAGTAGTCTTGTGGTAGGGTGTAGAGCCTGATCCAAACTGGAGCCCAGATGACATATTCTTTGTTCGGATTAAAGTGTTCGAGCCATTTGCACATATATAGACCCAGAGAATTGAAGAAATATAGGTCGTCGTCCAGGATTAGGTTCTTGTATTTGATGCATTTAAAGATCACATTGAAGAATCCATTTTCACATAGTTGTAGATCGATATGGCCCTTGTGTTTCCATTTAGAGGCAATCCAACCCAGAAGAGATTTTTGTGTGGGCCAAAATCCCATGAACTTTCCTATTAGGGCATCATCCTTCATATACTGGATTCTTACATTGATTCGATGAGAGGGAGCTCAATAATGGGTTGTATTGTTCCCTTAGGTATGCATGTGAAGGATGTAACTATTGTTGCCTCTTCAACAACTGTTTTTGACAGATTCATTGTGGGTGATGTCCGAGAGAGGTTAGGTAATGGGCCATAGTTTTGTTGAGGGACATTGTCAACCCCTGTTGTCGCTCAATTAGAGGGCAAACTAGAGGAAGGGGGATCCACAGTCCCCCCACTACTGTCTGCCATGTGTGAAATTTTATGCACACCTCGAGATGGGAGGGGCCTCGAGGCTGGGTAGAGATTCTGCTAGGGATAGCCTGATTGATGGAATTCAAACCCTAGATCATGGCCGTAGGGTTTAGAGTTGTAGAGTGGCCCATAATTTTGTAGTCAAAAGCCAATTAGGGGCAGCTACAGAGGGGCGCTCTTTGGCCGCTATCACCATGGCTAGGACCAGCATCTAGAATCCAAGGAAGGATCCTCACGAGGATGCGCGGATATGCGGGCTACCCAAACGTCCGACAAAACTCAAGAGGCTAGTGGTAAGCTGCTCAAGAAGCCTAAGAGTAGAAGGGGGCACAAAAAATACACCATGGCTCAATCTTAGCCGCCCACACCCTAGAAAACCAAAATGCTTCCAGTCCATGAGCGTGCAGGGGGGGAGATAGATGTTGGGATAATGGACTTGGATTCTCCCATCATCCACGTGGCCCCTTTGAAGCCTCCCTATGCAGCCACAACTAAAGAGGAAGCCATGGTAAGAGAATATGGATGCGTAATTGAGGAGGAGGACCACGTGATAGAGGAAGATGAAGGAACCTCATGACTACTTGGTAGCAAGGTTCATTCTGATTTTTATCTGCTCATGACATACTTTAGCTATTTTGTTTTCATATGTGTCACTGAATATTTTGTATATCAAAACTGTTTGAATCTCTTAAGGGATTGGTTTCCTCCCATGAGGCAGCCCCAAACATGGTTTATTTTGAAAACTTCCAAGGCATGTGATGGGTAAGCACTGCTTTCCATCTGTGCCCATAGCCTCTGTAGAGTTTCTTTTATGATTTAAATATAGTTTAGCCTAACTTACAAAAAAAAACCATTATATTTTTTACAAAAATAGCTTTGAAGTCTTTAATGGTTAAGAGGAAGAACATGAGAATTTTGAGGCCTAAGCGAACAACCAAACAAACATATTCCAAACATTCCTCCAAGTAAAAATCCTACCATGGGAAATTTTTCCCAATTCTATCTCTTTCATTAAAAGATGAAGAAGTTGGGAAGGTGACCAAGAATAAGTTTTTCTCTTCTACCCCCTCTTATTTATATGTGCTAAAAAAGTAGCATTTCTATCCATTGGTAACAACAAGTGAAAAAGATCATAGTATAAATAAATATGGTCTTGAATATTATGGGCAGAGTGTTGGTAAAAAGAAGCAAAAAAAACTCATAGTAGAAATAACTACTATAGTGATAGGTCAAGTTGTGACATATCTTCTAGTAATTAATAAAAACTTTCTAAATGTGCATTTTCTTATGCAAGAAATTTACTAAAATATACTCTTACCCTCCTAAAAGAAATAGAAGACTAAGTTATGGAACTTTTCCCTCCCTACTCTTATTGCGTGGAGGTTTTTTTCTTATTTTTTTTGTAAATGTGTTATTAGTCAAAGCTAGTCAAAGGGACTCACATGAATGACAACATGTTGCAACTCATTTGTCTAGTAAGTGTTGTCTGCTAGCTGAGATATTAAGATAAACTCCACTAATGTTTCTTTAAAAATTCGTGATCATCAAAGGTCAAGGAGCATCCCCTCTGCACCATGATAGTGCCATATCCTACTCCTGCAACATCATACAATGAATGAGAGAAAATTTTCCCTCGCTCTCCAAATACTGACACTAGCAGCAATTTTTTTGTTGCTTCCTCATGCTCTCATCATAATAGATATGTGATGAAGACATAGTGAATGTTGCATCATCACTATGCATCCATACTCTTCGCTGCTCCATGATGCCAGCATCCTGGCACATCTTCTCCATCCTCATACCCTTGGAAATATAGTATGCCAAGTGATGGCCAAACTCCTTCAAGAGTAACTAGCACAGCCAAGCCTCCAGCAGCCCGGTATCATAAATCTACAGGTAGCTCACCAGCTTCTTGCTCACCAACCACATCCAATCAACAAATTGTGGATGTCTCCTTCCACCCTTCATATTGGCACTCCTCCCATGAGGGCTACCATCATCCCACATCAAATTTATGCATTTCATGGGACCTTAAAATGTAATCTTCCTGAGGATCAATTTGACCCTATGAGGACCCAAATAGGTGGTAGGCAAAAACCTCCCATTATGTTGTGCATGGATCAAGAGTTTTCCAACATAGTCATGAGAGATGTTATCCATCCGAATATGTCCTCCATCTATTATCTGCTCCTGAGATAAGGGGAGTACCTCCTAAAACTGTTGAAGATCCTTGCACTCCATGATGTGTGGGAGTGCACCTCCACTGAAATCTCTCAGGGAGTTCTCCTCCTCATGCATGGCCTTCCAAAACCAAAGAGGCCTTGGATCTGCTGCTAGTAGAATTCTCTCTTTGAGTTGTGGCATGCTCATTGAGAGAGTGTCATCTAGAGAGGAGAAAGAGTTTCTTATCTCTAGATGTCTACTCCTCCTCACTGCTTCCTTCATGACTTCCTGAATGAAGTTGCTCTCTGAATGCTCACACGAGGAATTATTCCTCCTTTCTTCCTCATAGCTTAGCATAGTGTTATTCTACTGATCTACATCAACTGCATGCAATGATATAGACCCATCCAAAAAAAATTCTGAAATGACAAGAGGTGTATTTTCAATCATACCTTGGTGAAATGTGGAAACTCCTTGCAGACTTGCAAGAGTTTCCTCCTCATTAGTGTTGGCCTCCCAAACTATTTAAGATGAAGGCTACTTCTCCATGGTCTCAACAACGCTAGTACATGCCTCATCAACTAGTGGTGAGGGATCCTCCCTCTTCTGGCCAAATCTTCCGATCAACCTCTCAGAAAACTTAGCAAGAGTTGAAACCCTTGCATGGCTTAGATGGCTGATCCACCAATTCTTTTCTTCACCTTCAAGGTGCAATGCTATAATTTCTACAGCCTCTCTATCTACTACAGGATGTTATAGGAAGAAAGCCTCTAGTTTCTTCACGCAAAACACTACTGCACATGTGAGTGATCCACCAAATGTGGACAATAGAAATATATTGCCTTCCATCATCCCGTACCTGAGGGGTCTTCTTTCTTCTTTCTGCTGAATAAATTGTGGCAAAGCTAGAGATCTAGGGTTTTCATGGTATTCAGTAAGATACTCACTTAGAATTTCGAATTCTAAGTGTTCTTCATGCTTCTGGTCTTCTTCTTTGTGAGAATAGGAAGTGCATGGTCCTTCCTCTTCCCTTTCTTCAATCTTCTTGACCTCCTTGGAGAGGTCTCCTCTGGATCTGAAAATAGATGAGAGTAAAATAATATTTTTCATCATCTTGATATTCTTTGGCTGAGACTCACAGGCTAAGCCAGAGATCATGCTCTAATACCACTGTAATTTTCCCAAATTAGGAACAGATACATTATTGGGAATATCTCAACATATTACCAATGTGGAGATCAACAATACATTAACATGAGCTAGAAAATAGCTGTGAATGCATTAAAACCAAAATGCAAAAAGATCCACATAACCATTACATTAGATGATAGCAACAAAAAAATGTATACAAGTTATTGAGGGAATGATCTCTCAAACTAGGCAATGCAGCCTCAATGAAGCATATACATGGAAATGGAGAAATACTGTTATACAAGGAAAGCCCTGACTATGACTGCGCAATCCATGATGAGGAATTGCTGCCCAATGTCAATAATACATATATATGGAAATAATAGCTCAAATAAATAAGGGGGAGCAAGATCTCAACCCCTGGAAACATATAATACACAATCCTCAGAAGGATTGGCAGAAATACAAGCAAAATGGCAAATCTGCAGAAATGTCGGAGTTGCTAGGTAGTTATAGCAACTCAAGAACTGGAAACAAATGGAGAAGACTGAATATGCTACAATCCATGAAAATATCTTCTCCAATTGATCTCTAGAGTGAAAGGCTAATCCTCTCACCTAAGATCTAACCCTCCAGACGTGTGGAGCAAGTCTCCACTGCAAACACACTCAGAAATAATGCAATCTAGAGAAGGGACTATGTTGTTGGTGAAGAGGAATGCTTGGCCTAATGCCAATGATCTGCAATATGCTCCTGGATCTCCCTCACTAACCTCCCAGAGGAATAGAAGCTCCCCCCTTTGACAGATGAGCCAAGGAAATGGTATATGGTGTCCTCCACTCCAACACCCTAACAACACTGCATTATACTTGAGCAGAAATAACACAGTAATTGAAAGGAGAAGATTTAGCCTTGAGCCAAGAGATATGGAGAATGAATAAAAATACTTCAAGAGGCCTCTCAAGAAGGAGGAGGAATCCTAAACATGAATTCCCCGGCAACCCTTTCTAAAGATTAGAGAATGCACAATTTTCTGGATAGACAATGAGATGAATAATACAAATCATGTGCCTTGCCCTCCTTTTAAACAAGTGAAAGCTCTTTCTCCATGGGCCCCATCCATTAGGGTTTCATCCACAAAATATCCTCTTCCTCATTCACACTGTGCTGTCTCATACAGTGATCCACTCCTCCTATGGCAGCACTATTGACTTGGTCAAACATGACGTTGTCTTCATGCATTTGCCCCTTTTCACACTTGATGGTGAAAATGAAGCTACTCTGATGATCTCTTTCACATTGTGAGGGGTTTTATTCATTTTCTCCATAAGCATGGGCCTCCTCACCCATTTATTTAGCTGCTAGGTGATAAAAGAAAAATTTTAATGTTCCATTTAGCTATGAGCTAAAATGGGAACATTACACCTGTAAATTCCGTTGAGGGCCGCATCTTTTGTTGATCCAAATCCAAAGCCGATTTGACTGCATACGAATGCCATTTTCTAGATCTGCTATTTTTGAACATTTACAAGCCTGGAGAACTAATTTGTTGTGTCTAGAGCATCTGTTACATTGAGGAGCCCGTTTCATTTCATGCGAAAAGGTTTCTGGTTGCCCAAGTTATGTCAGTTTAGATCTCGAGGCATAAAGTATATGTTTTGCAGTTATATTTGTTAATAGTTCTGCTTATTTCGGTTCCCTATGTTTATTTCGGTTTTAGGTTTTATTTATTTGCTAGATCTATACCCTCTTCGCTATGTATTCTCTTTTCTCTGCGCTATGTGCGATCTAGGATAATCAGAAACAGGAAGAAGGGAATTTTTTTGCTACATATGCTCTTTCCCCGCGTCTTTGTGCAATCTCAGGAAATCAGAAATAGTGAAAAAATAGATAGTTGTCGGTAAGGCTAACCGAAAATCTAACATTCTGCCACAAGGCTTGCATTTCATTTTTTTTTTTTGCTCTGTTTTTGTGTTTTTTGTGCAGGAAAAAGCACACACACCGAAGAGTAAAAAAAAAAGCTCCTTCCTCCTTTCAAACAATTACAAAATCCTTTTACTATATCACTTCATGAGAAGTTAGTTTATGAGAATAGAGGTCTTGTGTTCAAGTATCTTTCTCAAGCTTCTTTTGATAAAAAAATTTTGTTAAAGGGGTGGAAATTTTCTTAAGTTGAACTTCATCATCAAATTTCAAACCATTCCCGTAACTATTTGGCATCTACAACTCATTTTTTCAAAAAGGCATAACTTCTTCATCCAGAAGCCATTTTTCAAGCCGTTTTTTTTTAATCGACCTAATATTTTGAGATATTTCCATTGGAGCATTTAGTTTCAGCTCTTTTCAGCTTTAGTTTTTTTTCAAAAATGGAAAGTACATGCCCTGTTATTCTTAACATCACCAATAATTTCCAATGGATACCTCACATGGTAGATATACTTAGAAGTAAAGGGATTTATAGAATAGCCACAAGACAAGAAACTAAACCTTCTGATAATGATAAAGTCGCTAAATGGGAAAATAAACAAGATCAAGCACAAGGGTTGATAGGAATGTCCATTGCTCAATATCTTTGATTTCATATCCTTGAAATTGACACCCCTGATGAAGCCCTGAAAAAGCTAAATATTGTTTTTGGTATTCAAAATCAAATTAGGACACACCAGCTTGAAAATGAATTGCTTAATTTGGACCCCAATAATTTCTCCTCTATTGAAGATTTTTTGTCTAAATTCAAGACCCTTAGACTTCTTTTAGAAGGTTGTAAGGTCAAAAAGGATGATGGTAGCCTCATCTATTCCATTCTTTCTAAGCTTGGCCTTGCATACTCTGTATTTTTTTCCACCTTCCATTCCACTAGAGAAGCCATCATTTCTTCAGGAACCGCCTACAACAACCCCTATTTTGATGCCTTTTGCGATTCTTTGATAAGAGAACAAGAAACACTCTTACACGTTGGTCTTATCACTCCTAGAAACACTTCTAAGAAAGCCTTAGCAGCCCAAAAACAACCATATCAAAAGAATCCCAAGAAGTAGTATCTTAAAAAGTATGGCCCTAAATCAAACAAGGGTCCTAAGCAATTTCAGCCACAAACTAAAAAGCATGTCACCAAAATGATAAGGCAAATAAAAACAAAGGGAAGAAGAGAGATAGACATTGCAAGTTTTGTAATCAGGATGGCCATATAGAATCGAAATGTTTTAAGAATATGGAAGCCTTAGAAGCAACAATGAAGAAGCACAACATCAATTTGGAGCACTCTTCACCTTCATCTTCAGGAATGGCACTTTCTTCTTGTGGTTGTCAAGCATCAAGATCTAGTTATGCATTAAATGTATCTTCTTCTTCTCATTCTCATGAGTGTCTCATTGATTCTAGAGCTTCTTACCACATGGCCAAAATAAAGCCATGTTTTCTTCTTTAAATGATTAGAACACCAAACATATTTATGTTGGTGATGATATATCTCTTACTATTGTAGGATCTGGCACCATTCATCTAGATATTGGTCAGTCTAATGATGTACTATGTGTTCCTACCCTGTCATGCAACCTTTTATCTGTTTATCAGATAACTCATTCAGGTGAAGGGAAAATAGTAGAATTCTCACCTCATGATGTTGTAATCAAGAACCTCAAAGATCCCAAAAATATTTTAGCTACTAGAATTGCTAATGATTCCACAAGGTTGTATAATTTTGAAAACTTTGGGTCATAATGTCTACCCTCCATTTTTGTTGCTAATAATGATGAAGTGAGAAAAATTTGGCATGAGTGATTTGGTCACTTAAACTATCGCTCTCTTCAAACTCTATGTAAAGAAAATATGGTGACAGGTATTCCTATGGTATCTTGCCGAGATAGTGTTTTCTCTGGATGTGTACACGGAAAACATCATCGGGATAGTTTTGACAAATGTGCCTCTTGGCATGCTTCAGCCCCTTTGCAGCTTGTGCACAGTGATTTATGTGGTCCATTTTCTATTGTTTCTTTCTTTGGTTGCAAGTACTTCTTAACTTTCATTGACGATTTTTCCAGACGCACTTGGGTATACTTCTTAAAAATCAAGAGTGAAATTTTTAACATATTCTTGGCCTTTAAGTCCTTTCTTGAGAAACAATCTGGACATCAAATTCTCAAGTTAAGATCATACAGTGAAGGAGAATATGTTAACAACAAATTTATCAACTTCTGCACTAAGCATGGCATTCAATTGCAACATACTATTCCATATACTCCACAAAAAAATGGTGTAGCTGAAAGGAATAATCGCACCTTAAAAGAATGGCTAATTGTATGCTTGAATCTAAAGGACTTAGTCTCAATTTTAGGGTAGAAGTAATTAATTATGCAAATTACATAGTAAATCACACTCCTACTAAGGTTTTAAAGAATATAACTCTAGAAGAATCTCGGAGCTCAATCAAACCATATGTAAGTCACTTTCGTGTTTTTCAAAGTGATGCTTGGGCCCATATTCCAGATGTGAAACATAAAGCCTTAGAACCTAAAAGTGAAAATTGCATTTTTTGTTGGATATTCTAAAGATGTCAAAGGATATATACTTCTTCAACCAAAATCAAAAAATATAATCATTAGAAAAGATGTAAAATTCGATGAAAATATATCAGCCTGCGAGCCTAGTTTGGGGGGTGTGCCACCTTTGGCTTGCGAGCCTCATTCAACATATGTGCCACCTCTCTCTCTCTCTCTCTCTCTCTCTCTCTCTCTCTCTCTCTCTATCTTCTATTTTTAGTATCATTCCTTCTAGTTAAGATGATAACAACAAGGATGAAAATCCTCCTCCACCTCTTGAAATTATTCCTTTTACTCCATAGCTTCCAAGATGGGTCCACTCTACTCGAGATGTAGTAGGTTCTCTTGCAGGTGACCCTACAGATCGATGATGTACACATTCTCAGTTCCAAAGAACCTCTTCCTTATTAGCTCAAGTTGTAGAAAATCCTAATCCAGACACCTTTGAAGAAGCTTCTGGTCATCCAGATTGGGATGAAGCTATGAATAAAGAATATATTTCCTTATTGGCGAATGATACTTGTGATCTTGTTCCTCTTCTAAAAGGAAGAAAAATTGTCAGATGTAGATGGGTTTACAAAATAAATTTTGGACCAGAGGGAAAAGTGGATAGACATAAAGCTCATCTTGTCCCTAAAGGATTTTCAAAATTTGAAGGCATTGACTATACGAAACCTTCTCCCCTGTTTCCAAAATGAATTATATTTTCCTTGTTCTTTCCCTTGTTTCCTCCTTTAAATGGGAAGTCCATCAGATAGATGTTAAATTTTCCTTCTTACATGGAGATTTGCATGGAGAAATCTACATGGAACAACCCCTTGGCTTTATCCAAAATGACTCCAGCCTTGTTTGTCACCTTAGGAAGTCTCTCTATGGTCTCAAACAAGTTCCTCGAGCTTGGTATGCCAAAATGGATAGATTTCTATTAGATAATGGCTTTTCTATGTGTTGTTCTAACAACACTATCTACACCAAGAAAGTGGGTAAGTCCTTCACCATCCTTGTTATTTATGTTGATGACCTTATCCTTACTGGTAGTGATCCCAACCATATAAACCATGTGAATTATAGCCTTAAAAAGAATTTTGAAATGATAGACTTAGGACACTTTCATTATTTCCTTGGTCTTCAAGTCTTGGAATCCAAAGAAGGTATTACCCTTTCTCAGTCCAAGTATGCCTGTGATATTCTACGCCACTTTCACATTTAATATTTTGAGCCAGCCCCTTCTCCCTTTCAGTCTAGAGTCAAGCTTTAAGTCACTTGTAATACCTCTCAAGTTGATGCTACCTTATACCATCAACTTTTTGGTAAACTTCTGTATCTAACCCATACCCGTCCTGGCCTTTCCTTTGTTGTTGGTCTTGTTTCTCGGTTTATGCACCAAACTCATGAAAGTCACTGGAGAGAAGATAAAACAATACTTCGATATATTCGAGGTACAATTTAGTTTGGGATTCATTACAGTGCAAGGGCATCTCCATTATTGATTGGTTTCACTGATTCTAATAGGGCTAGTGACCCTGATGATTGAAAGTCTACTGCAAGATATATATTCACTCTTGGTTCAGGACCTATTACTTGGTCTTGTAAGAAAACACGTGTCATCTCTATTTCTTTGACCAAACAAAGTATCGTGGTGTAGTTGAAGCCAACAAGGAAGCCATGTGGCTTCGTCATATCCTGTCTGAATTTGGTCTTCATTAGCAGCATCTAGCTACACTTTGGTGTGATAATTAGAGTGACATTCAACTATGTAAAGATCCAGTTCAACATCAGCATATGAAACACATTAAGTTCCACATACACTTCATCAGAAAGCTCATTCATGATCATGTTATTGAAGTTCAGTAGTGTCCAACCAATGATCAAGTAGCCGAAATCTTTACAAAGGCTCTCACAGAAGTGAAGTTTACCAAACTTCAATCCATGCTTGGAGTTCAGGATATTTATCCTTAAGGGGGGATAGGCTCTAATGCCTCCTTCTCCTATTGTGCCACCTTTGTAAATACTTCAATCCTATCCCAATTTGTTCTTAAGGGGGGATGTTAGGATATTTCGACACATAGGAAATAGCTCCATTTGTGTCACCTTTGTAAATCCTTCAATCCTATCCCAATTTTTTCTTAAGGGGGAATGCTAGGATATTCCGACACATACGAAATTGTTAAGAATAACTTAGTCTAGTATAGAGTTAGGTAAAATGTGTTTCTTTACTATGTACATTTGTAACTTATAATCTAATGGTAACGATTTGTGGTGATCCGACAGTTCACTCTCTCCTTGGTATTAACGACAATTGATCAGTGGCTTAACACCCAATTGGCCCATGATCTCTATTTAAAGAGCATGGAGGGTCATTTTTCCGGTAACCATTTTTGAGAGAAACATATGTAACTTTTCTTTTTATATTAATAAATTTGCTGAAGTGGCCACGTTGGCTCAGGCCGTGGACTGTTTCCCTCTTCGAGGGTTTTAACCACGTGATAATATTGGTGTATTGATTTGTGGTTTGTTTGTGAGTGGTGGCCTTTGGTTTTTGATCTATGGAAATTAGCCTGTGAATTCCTACAGTTTTGCCTTTGTCTCCTTTGGGGTTTGTATAATCATATCCCTAGTTTCTATGAAGATACCTCGTTCCTATTTTTGTGAGAGGCTCTTCCTCTTCTGATGACATATCTGACGTACTACACAGGCTCTGCCAACATTATTCTTTGATACCACTATAATATTCCAAAACAGGAAAAGAAGCAATATGGAACATAAATTCGAAATAGAAAATGAATATCAATACATCAAACATGAGAGATTTCTCAAGGTTTACAGAGGCTCCAGAATCTTCAAAGAAACAGTCAATAAGGGTTCTTATGCTGCGAGCTTCTTGCATAGAGGGGTGACCCATGATCATGTTGTCATCCACAAATTATTGATGAGAAATGGGAGGTTGATTGTGTAAGGGGATGCCCTGAAGGTCATGAGTTTGGATCAAGTTCTTGATCAGGTGGCCCAGAACCTTGGCTATAAGTAAAAAGAGGAAAGGAGAGAGAGGGTTGCCTTTTCTTATACCCCTAGAGGGATTGAAGGCTGTCGAGAGGATTCTGTTGACTAGGATAGACAGGAAAGGAGAGGAGATCAGCCTCATTATCTAGCAAACTAGGTGTGGTAGAACCCAAAGGCTAGAAGTACTTGTTTTATGTAACTCCAGTTGAGCTCATCAAAGGCTTTGTAAAGGTCAATTTTGAGGAGCATGCCATGATTTTTTTGAGGTTTTTAGGGAGTGGATGACTTCATGGGTTAGAATGATTCCATCAAGGATCTGTCTGCCTTAAACATAGACCATTTTCTCTGGAGATATGAGCATATAAAGGATTTGCTTCAATCTGTTAGAAATAACTTTGGAAATGATTTTTTAAATAAAATTACATAGGGCTATTGGCGTGTAATTAATTAGGGAAGCCATGCCATCTTCCTTTGGGATGAGAGCGAAAAAAGTTGCATTGAAAGCTGGAAGAATCCAGTGAGTGTTGCACGATTCCTCCACTATACCCCAGACCTTCTCTTTAATGATAACCCAGAAGAAGTGGAAAAATTAGTGGTGAAGTTGTCTGGACCTAGGGCTTTCCCTTATTTTAGTTGGAAAAATACTTGTTCGACCTCCATCAAGGTTGTGGCTTTGAGAAACATCCTATTGTGATACTCATTGACCATTTTTGGGATATGTTGTGTGATTTTCTCAATATCATCTTGACGCTAAGTGATGGGATCTATGAGGATGTATTTGAAATGGTTGCGCAGCTCCTTTATGATGTATTCATGGTTTTCCATGTGCTCCCCATATTGGTTCTTGAGGACGATGATTCTATTATGCATCTTGTGCTTTATTGTGGAGCGGTGAAATTTTTTTTGTGTTCCATTCTCCTTCCTTGAGCCAGTGAATCCATGATTTCTTTTTCCATAATATTTCTTCTTGAAATCTTCTTTCTTCAAGTTGGGTTGTTAGTGTCTTTTCAAGGGCCTCTGAGTCTACAGATCTGCCTTCTAAGATGATTTTTTGTGGGAGTTGCTGCATTTTCGTTTCCAACTCTCTCTGGTCATGGAAAATGTTGCCGAAGGTGCTATGATTCCACAGCTTCAGCTTCCCTTTGAGTATCTTTAGCTTCTGCTGGAAGTGATACATTTTTTAGCCCAAGGGAAGATTAAGGGTATTCCACCAATAAGATATGAGATCTTTAAAACCTGGGTGTTCGAACCAAAAATGTTCAAAGTGAAAAGGTTTGGGCATGGCATTACCAAGTCTGAGCCATTGAAGCTAGATTGGCCAGTGATTTGAACCAGAGGCCAGTGTGATGGTGGAAGCCAGCTCCCCTCCCAAGTGGATGAAATCATCTGTGATGAGGAAGCGATCCAGTCTTGAAGAAATTTTATTTGATTATCCTCTTCATTTATTCCATGTGAAAATTCCATTGGAGGTTTGAAAATTGATAAGGTGATTATCTTGGATAAATTCATTAAATTTGGTGTTGTCCATGTCAAGATGGGTCCTTCCTCCTTTTTTTTCCTGAAAGGTTGTAGTCATGGTAAAGTCTCCTCCAATCAGCTAGGAGTGTGAGTACACTGATTGTTGAGATAAGTTATGATGTTTAATAGCTCTTCCTTTTGCAGTATTAACTGTGGGAAGTAGACATTCGTGAGATGTCCATGAATGTTGGTTCTAATTAGGCAGAAGGACACTTGAATGAAATGGAGATTTTCATGATTGTTCTCTAGGGTGATTAGTTGGGGATTCCAAATGATTGCAAGGCCTCCCGAATCTTCACAAGCGTCGATGGATAGGGTGTTAAATGCTTTCCAAAGTCTATTGAAGATGGTATTTGGAGTTGAGATGGGGCATTTTGTTTCTTGCATAAAGAAAATCATGGGGTTTTCCTTGGTGATTATTTTCTTGATTAACTTGTTCTTAGAGGGGTTTTTTAGCCCTCTGATATTCCATGAGACGGGCTTCACTGAGAAGCGTTGGGAAAGAATGAATAGAACCTATTTAACTTGGGATAGTGCCATGATTCTACTAGATCTATGCCTAGGCCAACTAGTCGTTGCAGATCTGTTATTCTTCCTCGTTTTCTAGATTCTTTCAGAATGTGTTTGGTATTCAGGAGAGTGTCGCCTTGAATTCCAAGGGAGGGTAGATGTTGGGCTCTAAAGAGGACTTCCTCCAATTTCTGGATCTACTATTAGGGGATTGAGAGAAATTCTTTCCTCTTGCATGCATCTTCTAGACCCATAATGTCTAGGTCCTTGTAATCAATACTCTTTGGTTCTTCTTCCATTGTTTCTGGGATTGATTCTAAGGTTGTGCCTTTGCCCTTTCCTGAGATGTCTATAGTAGGCGTTGGGGACTGGGGTTGCAGAAAGGATTCTAGTTGGAATTTGGTATTCAGAGCCTCCGGAGTCTAGGATCTCTCTTGTGAGGGTGGATCCGAGTCTCTTGGGGTTTCATTGTCATCTGGATTTAGGTTATATATGGCTTTAAAGCTATTTATTGTAGGTGGATATTTTTTGTTTTGGTTCGTGTTTTAATTTCTGGTGTTCCTTTTCTTCGAGAGACTTTCGTGAACGCTTTAGTGTCTTTAGTTATGGAGGCATTATTCAAAGTGGAGTTTTGATATAGGGGGATGTCTCTAAATAGGTGCCCATGCTAGTGGCATTTCCTACATCTAAACGTCACATGTTCATCATCTACTATTTGGATCCATTGATATTCATCATGAAGCAGACTTACCTCATCGAGGGGAGACTTTATGATGTGCATGTATATGCATATCCTTGCATACACAACGTTTTTGTTGATTTTTGTCTTTCGCTATTTTTATGAATTATCCAAGAGAGTTTCCAATGTCTTGAAGGGTTACCTCATCCCAGTAGTCTTGTGGTAGGGTGTAGAGCCTGATCCAAACTAGAGCCTAGTTGAAATCTTATTTGTTGGGATTAAAGTGTTCGAGCCAGTTGCACAGATATAGACCCAAAGAATTGAAGAAATGTAGGTCATCGTCCAGGATTTGGTTCTTATCATTGATGCATTTGAAGATCACATTGAAGAATCCCTTTTCAGATAGCTGTAGATCGCTATGGCCCTTATGTTTCCATTTAGAGGAAATCCAACCCAGAAGAAATTTTTGTGTGGGCCAAAATCCCATGAAATTGCCTATTAGGGCATCATCCTTCATATACTGGATTCTTACATTGATTCGATAAGAGGGAGCTCAATAATGGGTTATACTGTTCCCTTAGGTATGCATGTGGAGGATGTAACTATTGTTGCCTCTTCAACAACTGTTGTTAACAGATTCATTTTAGGTGATGTCCGAGAGGGGTCAGGTAATGGGCCAGAGTTTTGCTGAATGACACTGTCAACCCATGTCTTCGCTCAATTAGAGGGCGAACTAGAGGAAGGGGGATCCACAGTCCCCCCACTGCCGTCTGCCATGCGTGAAACTTTCTTCCAACCACGAGATGGGAGGGGCCTTGAGGTTGGGTAGAGAGTCTGCTAGGGATAGCCTACTCAGTGGACTTCAATCCCTAGATAATGGCCATTGTGTTTAGAGTTGCAGAGTGCCCCATCATTTTGTAGTCAAGAGCCAATCAGGGGAAGCTACAAAGGGGCGCTCTTTGGCCGCTATCACCATGGCCAGGACCAGTGTCTAGAATCCAAGGAAGGATCCTCACGAGGATGTGAGGATATGCGGTCTACCCAAACGTGTGAAAAAACTCAGGAGGTCATTGTTCAACTTCTCGAGAAGCCTAAGGGTAGAAGGGGGCGCAGAAAATACACCATGGCTCAATCTTAGCCGCCCACACCCTAGAAAACCGAAACGCTTCCAGTCCATGAGTGTGCGGGGGAGGAGATAGATGTTGGGATAATGGACTTGGATTCTCCCATCATCCACCCAGCCCCTCTGAAGCCTCCTCGTGCGGCCACAACTGAAGATGAAGCCATGGTAAGAGAATATGGATGCGTAATTGAGGAGGAGGACCACGTGATAGAGGAAGATGAAGGAACCTCATGACTGCTTGGTAGCAAGGTTCATTCTGATTTTTATATGCTCATGACATACTTTAGCTATTTTGTTTTCATATGTGTCACTGAATATTTTGTATATCAAAACTGTTTGAATCTCTTAAGGGGTTGGTTTCCTCCCATGAGGCAGCCCCAGACATGGTTTATTTTGAAAACTTCCAAGGCATGTGATGGGTAAGCACTGCTTTCCATCTGTGCCCATAGCCTCTATAAAATTACTTTTATGATTTAAATATAGTTTAGCCTAACTTACAAAAAAAACCATTATAATTTTTACAAAAATAGCTTTGAAGTCTTTAATGGTTAAGAGGAAGAACATGAGAATTTTGAGGCCTAAGCTAACAACCAAACAAACATATTCCAAACATTCCTCCAAGTAAAAATTCTACCATGGGAAATTTTTCCCAATTGTATCTCTTTCATTAAAAGATGAAGAAGTTGGGAAGGTGACCAAGAATAAGTTTTCCTCTTCTACCCTCTCTTATTTATATGTGCTAAAAAAGTAGCATTTCTATCCATTGTAACAACAAGTGAAAAAGATCATAGTAGAAATAAATATGGTCTTGAATCTTATGGGTGGAGTGTTGGTAAAAAGAAGCAAAAAAAAAATCATAGTAGAAATAACTACTATAGTGATAGGTCAAGTTGTGACATATCTTCTAGTAAGTTGTGACATATCTTTTAGTAATTAATAAAAACTTTCTAAATGTGCATTTTCTTATGCAAGAAATTTACTAAAATATACCCTTACCCTCCTAAAAGAAATAGAAGACTAAGTTATGGAACTTCTCCCTCCCTACTCTTATTGGGTGGAGGTTGTTTTCTTATTTTTTTTGTAAATGTGTTATTAGTCAAAGCTAGTCAAAGGGACTCACATGAAGGATAACATGTTGTAACTCATTTGTTTAGTAAGTCTTGTCTACTAGCCGAGATTTTAATATAATCTCTACTAATGTTTCTTTAAAAAAAATGGGGAAATAGATATAATATAAGAAGTTAATTAAAAAATACTAAATTTTATTTTTTTAATGTTTTCAAATTTTATAATGATTTAATACATTTTTTATTTCTTGTTAAAGGAAATGTTATAATACCATTAAGAAAACTTTTATTAGTTTTTTATTTGTTCTCTTAAAAAATTAGTAATTGTTTAAGTATTATCAATGTAAGGATCAAACAACTATATTTTTCATTTTAATAGATATCTCATGAGTATAAAATATTATTTATTTTACTAACACATTATTAACTTATTTTATTAACACAATAAAAAATGACTTTGTTATATAATTTCTATTATATTAGTACAAATTAATTAATAAGTGTAATTGATATATCTCTATAAATCTTTATCATATAAATTAATAATTATTGTGTAGTAAGAACATAACCTAATATTAAACCTTAATATAATTGAACCAACCACAACATCAATAATTGAATCAATTAATATATAATTAATTTATTATTTTGAAATCAAAATTACATAACATTTTTTAGTAATAATAAAATTAATTTTAGCATCAAAATCACATAATATTTTTTGATAATAAAAAACGACCCTATTATATATCTAAACCCTTAATTCATCACTGCTTAATCAAGTTTAGGAGCAATTGCACCTCTTGATCAATTAGAGAAAACATAAGTTAAATGAAAAACATATTCAAACATAATGTTTACAGCAGCCCTGAAATATTATTTTAAGTAATTTAATTTTAATACCAAATAAAAATTATTATTTTAAATTATTTAATTTTAACACCAAATAAAAAGAACATATACCAGTTTTCATTGTGCAAGGACACCCCAAATCCATGCCTTGTAATTTCTTGACAAGGATTTTTACCTATTTGCCAATTAGTCTGTGCCTTGTAATTTCTTGACAAGGATTTTAACATGTTTGCCAATTAGTAACCAACAAGAAAATTACACAAAATTATGCCTTCAAAGTTGTGATATAGTGAAGTGTAAAGTCTACAACTTTACATATAAATTTTTCTAATTTCTATATCAGGAACAAGTTAGAAAACAATTTAGAAAAGAAGAGATATGATATCCATGAAAATGTAAATACCAATATTTTCAAAATCTTATAATTATTTAATAAATTTTAATATTTTTTATGAATTGAATCTCTATAATATATTGAAGAAAAATCTTATTTTTTGTTATTTAAGTTTTTTTTTTTTTTAATTATTAACGCTTACGAGTTAGTAGTGTAATTGGCAAACAACTCTATTTTCTATTTTTTTATTTTAATACATAATTCATTAATATATAAAAGTTATTTATTTCACTAGCATATCACAAAATTGTTGTTTATGAGAAAATTTATACAAGTCCAATTAATATCTTAATTGGTTTCAATTTTGTGTGTGTATATATATATAATTAATTAATTAATTAATTAATTACTATTTAGATAGTATTTTCAACTTTACAAGCTCCATCAATCATATCATATATATAGAGTTATTGTGAACTCTATAATATATAAACAAAGAAAAAATTATATATATAAAATATATATATTCAAGGTTATATACTCAATCCATACACAGGGCGCAGGTCTATTTGCATTTGATTCAAGGTTCAAGAAAAGTTATATACCACATGAAATTGATTTTTGATATCTTAGATTCTATCTAAATTAAACTTTGTAAACTCCATTCAATAAGACTGATTTTATTTATTTCCCATTTTTTCTAACAAAATTCCCATCTTTTCTAACAAAAAGTCATTCTTAGCTGGTCCATTATTTTAGACTCCATTCCCAATCAAACTAACCATTATATCATAGGTGGTTCACCGGTTTTAAGGCCCTGCAGCCTCACAAAATCCATCCATCCACCTAAAAGCACATAAGTCTTCGTAATGGCTTGTTGTTTTAACACTAACTTTTGTTCTATTCTTTTGTCCAAATTAATGATAGGGAAGAGCACACCCTCATTTTTCACTTGTGTCAACTGATCATGTGTGAAGTATTTGAGAATATATTCCTCAGCAACCTTCTTGGGAATAGCCAGTCTGCAATTAGTACCCACATCGGTTTTGAACAGTTTTTTCTCAAACAATAATTCTTTGTACAATATCTTCGTGCCAAACAGCATCATCGACATCTCCACCAAACCGTTTCTTTAGTAGCAGAAGTCCAATAGGAGCAACAGTCAATAGGAGCAGCAGTCCAATAGGAGCAACAGTCAATAGGAGCAGCAGTCCAATAGGAGCAACAACCAAACTGTTTCATAATAATAATATTTAAAAAACTTTTAATAATATGTTAGGTATTTTTGAAAAAAAAACAATAATATTTTCATGATAATAATATCTGAAATAATTATTAATTTGTTTTAAAATTTATAGATATTTAAAAAAAAAAAAATTAACTAGTTTAACTTGTAGAATTTAACTGTGGTATGAGGTTTTTTAAGGTATTTGGTCTATTTATGCGTTCAAAAATGTATTTTAAACAACAATGAAAATCAAAATCTTGCTTGAAATTGTATAGCTAAATTCCTGTAAAAAGACCATTTTATTTATAAGTTTGATTGTGCCATTTAAAAGTACTCATCATTATTTAAATTTTTTAAAGTAAATTGAAAAAAATCTTAAAATATAAAAATATGATTTTGCACCTGATAAATAAAACTTAAATGGTATTGGTGTAAATTTTCAATTAAAATTATTAATTAATATTAAAAATAAAATTTATTTATTATTGTTTTAACTAAAATTACCATAAGAATAATATTTAGGTTTAAAAAACAAACTATTGTATTTATGAGATATTCTCTCAAATATTTATTTGAAAAAAGTTTAGCTCAAACTTAACTACAAAGGAGGGGTTGTGTGAGTTTGTCCTATCTTCTTTTGCAATACATTCTCAATATAGTTCTATTTGATCCAATTGTGGGCCTGATGGGTCTTGTTACAACCAAAATTGACAATTCTTTTGAAGGCTCTCACAACATGCCAAAGTGGCACCAAATAGAAAAAGTATCCATTATCACCTAGGCATAAATATCTATGTCTTAGGGCTTGCTTTCACAAATCCATGTAGAATTCCCTACATAAAGGAGTCTCCAACATGGATTGATAGACTAACATCTTCTGATACCTCTTGGATAATGTAATATAGAAGTCACTTTAAACATTTTTCTAATCTAATGATGAAAGCTTGACTATAGGAAATAAATATAAGTAATAAATATGACACTATAACTATGGTAAATAACCATTAAAAAGTAACAAAATACCTTTCCACCTTAAAAAATACATATATAAATAAAATTGAAGAAAAAAATAAATTAAAGCCTCTTTGGAGCCACCACCAGCCTATACATACTTTTTTGAAGTGAGATCTAAGAGTGGAAGTGATAGAAAAAAGAATGTATATAAATAAAAACAACCTAAGAATAGAAATAAGTGAGGAGTGGGAATCATATTCTAATATCAAAAATGCTACTCACTAAAGGGATAAAAAACCTATTAAGTCAAAATCCATATTTTTCTTTTCTACAAAAAAATAATATTTCTAGTGAGCTAAAAAGGGATAATTTACTTCAAGTAGGTGAGAATTTTTGCTAGAAAGTAAAAAAATAAAATAAAGGTTTACAAGTATTTATATCTTTTAGACCCAAACTCAAATATATTGTTGTAAATTGTATTGCAAAGTAGTAAAAGTGTTAAACTTCCCCTATAGTTTTATCTAGATTACACTAAAACAATGTATATTTTTGGTTGGTTAAATGGATAAGGTTCAAGCATAAATCAAGTGATAAAAATAGCTAAAAATAGAATTTAATCTCAAGCTATTGAAATGTTTTTGGTATTTTCATATTTGTGATTTTTTATATTTTTTATTATATAAATATAAATATGGAAAAAAAATGCATTATAAAATATTTGTTGCTAAGGTGAGGCTTACCTTAGCCCTTGTAGGTTTTATATTTTTTTGTCATATTGTTATCACAACCCCTTCTTGATGTGCATTGTATCTTGGACCAAGATGAGAGTTTAGAGTTTAAATTCTAATCGCCTTAACTCTAGTTTAAGATGATGTTTTGATGCCAACTTTCATGTAGGAGTGATTTCCTCATGAAATACCTATAGCCAATAGATCGCCTATCGTGTTAGGAGATATCTCATCAAGTTTGTGGGTTGTTGTCTAAACTTAAGGATCCAAGTACTAGATCTCCAACAACTTGTATAATTTGGGAATTGGTGCACATGTATCTTTTGTTGGAATAATTTTTTAGAGGAATTTTGTTGTATAACATGTCTCATGTGGACAAGTATGGACCCTAGTATGCGCAAATAAACCCATGTTAAATTTTGGGTACCAAGGACAAGTGGTTCCCCATGGCTTTGATCTTTTGCATAGGGAAAAATGTCCACTCTATTGTACCTCTTCTTCTAAAAGTGACTTTATAAGTGGTAAACTCAGTCTAGTTAAAATGTGACTTTATAAGTGATAAATTTATGTTCTAATTTGAAAGTGACTTTATTAAAGTCAATGAAGAATTAGAAAGTGAAAAGTGACCATGGAAATAAAAGGCTAAGTGGGTTGTTATTTAAGTGGGTGAGTGATTAAATAGAAAAAGTGAAAATAATGCACATTTATTTTCAGCCCTTGATCTAAAGCTTTCTCGGCTATTGGATTTAGGGATCACTCAAAAGTCACTTAGGTTAGGGTAAAAGGAGAGAAGAACAAAAAAATATCACATTATTCATTCATGAGAATTTGAGAAGAAGAAATATCACATTATCATAGGAGAAATTTATGAGCAGGGATGAAGAGAAGAAGAACAACAGGAGTTTGGCACGCATCCCAAGGAGAATTTTGGGCATGCTAACCAAGGCATTTACATCGGAACTATACAACAAATATTGGCAAGCATTCCAAGGAATGTGGCAGCATATATTTTGAGGAGAAATAGTTGCAGGTTGAAGGATAAAAAAACGAGGCAGATCTAGGCTCAGAAAACATTTATTGCAGAGTGTGATAGGTTGATTTTACCCAGATTTGAAATTTTAGTTTTATAGGACATTGAATCGTGACTTTTGGATTGAGGGTTGAAGATAGGTTAGATATGAAGAGTAACTATAGTGCATGGAAGGAGAGAATCCAATGTATCTTTGAGGAAGCATAGGTCTGGGGCATTATGGTACATATCGCCCAACACCCAGTAGTAGTTCTTGTTGATGCAACACAGTTAGTAGAGTTCACAAAAAAGAATGCTAAGGCCAAAATATTTATTTTGGATGGCTTCAAAGATCATGTCATTCCTCATGTGAGAGGAAATACTTGTGCACATGAAATGTGGACTGCCTTGATCGAGATTTACCAAAGCTCAAATGAGAACCATAATATGGTCTTGAAGGAGAAACTAAAGTCCATACGAATGGATAAGACGGACAGTGCTATAACATACCTCACCAAGATCACTTCGGTGAGAGATTATTTGACACCTGTAGGAGAGACAATTGCACCCACTGCATTGGTGAGGATAAATTTGCATTGTCTTCCCAAGACTTGGGAGATTTTTGTAGATGGTATTTTCGCACGAGATAAACTTCCCCAATGGAAAGGTTTTGGGATAATTTCATTCATAATGATATTAGGAAGAACCATCTAGGGGCAGCCAAACAGGGCGGTGAAGATGAAAATGTGGAATTGTTGGAAAGAGGCAAGAAAGGAAAATCAAAGAAGGGAGCTTCCGCCAGTGGAGGAAAAGGAAAAGGTAAAGGAAAATAAAAGAGAAAAGATAATGACTATTTCAAATTCAAATGTTGGAATTGTCAAAAGTTCGAACACTATGTTGTTGTGTGTCCAGAGAAGAAAAATAAGAAAGGGAAAGAGACAACCATGGTAGCTTCTGCAGAGATAGAGGACTTCTCAGAGAGTTTTGATAGAGAGTTTGGATTCATAGCTTGTGAGTCCTCCACTTTAGTATCACCTACCATACAGGTTCAGAGGGAGTATGCACTCACCTCTACTAGCAGAGCATCTTCTAGTGTTTGGTATGTTGATATTGACGCTTCTCTCCATATGACAACAATCAAGGAGTACTTCTGAGAGCTATCAAAGAGTGATAATGATATTTAGGTAGTACTTTTTGATGACATCATTGTTAGAGCAGTGGGTGTTGGAACATTAAAATTTGATAGGGAACCCAAACCTCCCTTGAAAGTGTCAGATGTTCTATATGTTCTTGGAATGAAGAAGAAATTGATATCCATCTTAGCACTTGAGAACATAGGGTATGAGGTGTTGTTCATAAATGGACATGTGCTCATATATCCTAAGGGAACTCCAACTGATTTAGCTATAATTATTAGAGTGTGCCATGCTAAGGTGTACAAGTTCTCATTCCAGCCACTAATGGCATTGAGTAGCAGTTCCAGGGATAGGACTGACAATAGTTCTAGCAGTTCAGAGTTGTGTGAGATCTAGCATCACAGGATGGGTCACATGTATCATGGAGCCTTAAGGATATTGTGGGAGATAACCATTGGTGTGACAAATTTTAGTTATGATCACCTTGACGTATGAGAGGATGTGTTATGGGGAAGTTTACAAAAGCTCCTTTTCCCAGCATTGACAGCAGAATGACATGTATCCTTGACTTGACTCATAGAAGAAGAACAGGTCCATTGTAGTGGCTACCAAATCCATGCTTCACGATCAGAGGTTACCTTTATTTTTGTGGGTAGAAGAGTTCAACACTATTGTTTACTTACAGAACAAGATTCCACATCGTGCCCTGGGGAATTTGACTCCTGAGGAGGATTTCCCAAGGAAGAAGCCTAATGTTGGGAACTTTTGTATCTTGGGGTTTCTTACATATTCTTATGTCCCCAAGGAGATCAGGACCAAGCTAGGACCTACTCCAAAAAAGGGCATCTTTGTAGGTTATAGAGAGACCTGGAAAGCCTGCCAGATTTACATTCCTTCAAAGAGGAAAGTGGTTGTTAGGAGGGATGTAAAGTTTGAGGAGGAGAGAAATTTTAGGAGGTCATGGGAGTTATAGTATGTAGAATCACTAGACCCTCAGCAGCAACTAAGTCAGTCACAGGGATCCAGTGCACATATTGCAGGAGGTAAAGGATTGAGAAGTACATATATTACAGTTATAGGTCCATTAGTGAGCAATGGCTCTCAGATTCAAGTGAGTGGATCTTCAAGCAACTTATAGAGAAGTCTACATAACTGGTCACACGATATTCCATTGATTGATAGCTCGCACGGTACATCAAGTTCTACAGGCATAGGTACATGTATGGGGTTAGGTTATAGGCCTTTAGCAGTTCACGCTTCTGATGATGATGATGATTATTTCACTCCAGTGGAAGAAGTAGTTTCAGGGAAGAGGAATCCCAAGTGGCTTCAAGACACCCAGTGTGAGGCCGCATCAGTTTCTGGACCAAAGAGACAGGTCTGAGAGAGTAGACCACCTGAGTGGTTTTGTAGTTACATGGAATTAGTAACAAGCATTGTTGATACTGAGCCTTCTAGTTATGAGGAGGTAGCTAACCGGCAGGTTTGGAGAGATTCCATGATGGAGGAGTATTCTTCTGTTATGGAGAACAATTTTTGTGAGGTAGTGCCTAGGCTTGAAGGTAAATCAGTTGTTACTTCCAGATGGATATACAAGATAAAGCATGTTGCAGACGGCAGCATAAAGAAGTTCAAGGCTTGGTTTATGGCGAGAGGGTTCTCACAGGTAGAGGGAGTTGAATATGAGGAGATATTTGCTCCCATAGCTCGGTATACATCTATTCACTCCATTATATCGATTGCAGCAGAGATTGGTTGGAAGATCTATGAAGACTACCTTTCTCCATGGCTTCATTTAGGAGGAATTTTATATTGAGAAGCAGTAGGACTTTGAGGTGCATGGGCGAGAGAGCCATGTATGCAGGTTGAAAAAGGCACTCTATGGCATGAAGCAAGCACCTAGAGCTTGGTACACTCATATTGATGCATACTTGCAGCAATTGTGTTTCACCAAGAGTGACATTGATCCAAACCTACACTTCATTGTGGTAGGTGAGGAGCCTTTCATTTTGGTGTTTTATTTTGATGACTTTCTCATCACTGGAGCAGAGGGACTCATTGAGGGCTGCAAGAGAGATATTGCTTCAGAGTTTGAGATGAAAGATATCTTCTTGATGCATTATTTTCTAGGATTGGAGGTGTGGCAGGAGGAGGGGCATATCTTCATGGGAGAGGGGAAGTACATAGTGGATATTCTTAGCAGATTTCACATGGAGGACTGCAAACTCATGTCTACACCTATGATCACTAACTAGAAGAAGCTTTATGGTTCCAATTCTGAATTGGTGGATCCTACACTATACAGGCAGCTGATTGGATCATTGATGTATTTGGTCAACACTTGACCAGATATATGTTTTGTTGTTAACACTATGAGTCATTCCATGTGTTAGCCCGGGAGAGTGCACTGGGTAGCTACAAAAAACATTCTTCATTAATTCCAGGGTACAGTGGATTATGGTCTGGACTATAGACAGGGTGATGTAGTGAGACTGCCAGGATACACAAACTCAGATTGCGCAGGATGTGTTTCCAGCAGGAAGAGCACTTTAGGGTGTTGATTTTGGTTGGGTTCAGCTGTTGTGTCATGGTTCAGTCAGAAACAAGAGTCAGTTTCATTGAGGTCATCTCAGCCAGAGTATATGGCTATTAGTTTGGTTAGCTTTGAGGCCATATGGCTTCGCAAGATTTTGTTTGGTTTATTTGGTCAGGCATTGAGACCCTATGTGATTCACTACGATAATTAGAGTTGCATAAGACTCACAGAGAATCTCGTTTTTCATGATAGGTCAAAACATATTGGGATCAAGTATCACTTCATTTGAGACTATGCCCAAAAGGGAGTAGTCAAGCTTGAGTACATCTCCACCAATGAGCAGGTAGCAGACATCTTCACCAAAGCCTTACCACGGAGCAAACATGTCTACTTCGGAGACAATATGGGAATGGTGAGGAACACTTTATTTGGTACAAGGGAGTGTTAAATTTTGGGTACTAAGGACAAGTGGTTCCCCATGGCTTTGATATTTTGCCTAGGGAAAAGTGTCCACTCTATTGTACCTCTTCTTCTAAAAGTGATTTTATAAGTGGTAAAGTCAGTCTAATTTAAAAGTGACTTTATAAGTGATAAAGTTACGTTCTAATTTTAAAGTGATTTATTAAATTCAATGAAGAATTAGAAAGTGAAAAGTGACTATGGAAATAGAGGGCTAAGTGGGTCTTTATCTAAGTGGGTGAGTGATTAAATAGAAAAAGTTAAAATAATGCACATTTATTTTTAGCCCTTCATCTAAAGTTTTCTCAGCCATTGGATCTAGGGATCACTCAAAATTCAGTTAGGTTAGGGTAAAAGGAGAGAAGAAGAGGAAAATATCACATTATTCTTTCATGAGCATTTGAGAGAAAGCAAGAGAGAGCAAAGGAGAAATTTCTGAGCAGGGAGAAAGAGAAGAAGAATACCATAAGTTTGGCATGCATCCCAAGGAGAATTTTGGGCATGCTAACCAAGGAATTTACAATAGAACTGTACAAGATAGATTAACATTCATTCCAAGGAGGGCAATGGCATAGATTTCAAGGAGAAACAACTGTAGGTTGAAGGCACAAAAATCGAGGCAGATCTGGGCACAATTTTTAAGGAGAAAAAACCTGTCGTAATTTTACGTATATTCTGTACAAGATGTACATTGTTTTCTAGGCACATTTCCTGAGGTCGTATGTACAACATTTATTTTTGTATTTTTTCTCTGAACTAGTATTTGTGTGGCACATTTTTTGAGGTGGAGTTTTCACGAAAATTGAGATAACTCTGCTTTTTGTAAATGCTGGAATATTTCCTGTGTATTTCATTTTCTTTGTAATGGTTTTCTGAAATAAAGAAGAGCTCTCAAACTGTTTGTCCCCAAGATTTGTAGGGGGTTTTTCCAAGGTCACATTGACCAAAAATCACTGTGTTATTTTATGTGTATGGCTATTATAATTTTCTTTGTATTTATTTCCAACAGTAGTGAAATCTCCTAATTTGTATTTTCAAAAATAGCTTTCATTTCAAGATTTTATTTCTTTAATCATGCTTATATTTCACATTAAATGAATGGAGTTATATGGGAAAATTGTTAATCAAAGCGGGCTCTAAATTTCTACAACCCACATTTGTAACAAAGGAAGGGATGACCATACTCTAATGGAAATATCCTTGATTCCCTCAAATATTAACAAAATTTGAATGTGGCATGAAAGATACTCATTTTGTGGAGAAATATTGGCCTTTTTTCACTTTTCATCCCTAATATCCCAAGCATTGGGATTCATGAACTACTTTAGGAAACATGAAATGTTGTGAAATATGAGACTGCCAAGCTGAGAACCAGAAAATGCATGATATACTAAGGTCAAAGAATGCACATAGACTCTAAGCCACATAACCATGTGGATACGACATAGGTGCATTAAATACATGGATTTCATTGGCCATAAAAGGTGCACTAACCCATGATACCAATGGCTTCTCTAGACCATGTGCCTATGTAGATTAATCTTAAGCCTTCCAATAGTATACTAAAAAAGAATACCTAAGAGCATATTCTAAGAGGATTGTTAATGGTGTATGATAGTTGCAAGCCTAAAATACTACAATGCATAAGATCGCAAGGCCTACAAGGCTTTGATTTTCACTCTTTGGTGTTATAATGGTGCTTCCTAAAGGGAAAAATGGCTATAGGAACCCCTATTGAAATTATCAGTAATAGTTGGCTCCAACTGCAGGACACATGCTCCATTCAGGAGGATGTCAGAAAATGTTATAGTAAACAAAAACCCCCCATTATTTTTCTTAACTCAAATAACAAGGACCCTTCATTTTGTTGAAATTTCATGTTTTTCCCTTTACCTAATTTTTCTATGTGATTTGATGCACGTGAATAAATGGAGCACAACGTTCAATGAAGACTAATAGGACCTTACCCATGTGATGGGATGGTCGCATTGTGGTATGGGGACGGATTTAAAATGTTTTTCAAGAAATTGTAGATATTTACATTAGGAAGAGAGTTGTTTTTAGGATAGGTTGGAGGGAATCATTCCTAATGTAAATGTAGCTTCAATTTCCTTATTCTATGATAAGGGGAAACAAATCAACACTTGTGACTCTTGCTTATCCCATGTAATGGTGATTTAGAGAGGAAGAGTGTTTCAGAAGAGTTCTATGTGAAGCAGAGATAGAGTGAGGAAGAAGAGAGGAGAAGCTCTATTGTTAGGAGAAGAGGTAGAGGCTGAAGACCTAGGTTACACATGGTCACATTTTATATTCTTTCTAGTTTAATGTGTGTTGATTTTGATAAATGAACAATTTTTTTAATGTCTCTGTACTTTTTTATTTTCTATATGTATACTATTAATTCTATTATTGAGGTATACACTTTTTGAGATAATATATAATGAGAATATGAATTTATTGAGAAATGTGATGGTTGTATTCCTTGTTGTTTAACTTGGATATTTCAAGAAATGTGGTGATTGTACGCCTTAGGAATGAGATTAATTTTTTTTTTAAATGTAGTCTAGACCTGAAGATATTCACCCTTGAACGTATGAGGGCTTTTGAGCATTTTGAGATGTTGTATGCATGTCTCAAATTAGTCCCTGCGTTGTAGTTGGTTATGTGTTTGCTGAATGTGTTAAAGACTGTCAGTTGTATAGAATACTGTGAATTTTGATGTGTATAGATGGTTTGTGCATTTTATTAAGGATTGTGTGTTATGTTTTGGTATGTTGGTCAATTCCCTTTCCTGTTGTTGAATGTGAAGATTCTTCATGTGAATAGAAAATGGAGAACCCCATCCTTTAAATTCAATTTAGTTTCATATAATTCTTGTTGAGGAGGGTGAATGAGGTCTTGTGTAATGTTAAGAAGCAAGTATAGGTTGTGTGTAATTGATTCTGGTAAGGATGAGTTATTTCAGCTTCCCGCAATTCGAAGAGACAAGTTTTTGGGACGATATGAAATAAATTTCCGGTGCCTACAAGATTTTTAACATCATTGTGAAATCATTTCACAATAGCTACAACAAGAATTTTCAGGTTTACTTGTGAGATTTTGAATTCCTATTTTGTTCTAGCCGGTTATTCCATCTGTTCAAGTGACTCACATGTGATTTGGATAAGGTTAAGGAATGTACTAGAAAGGGAGAGAAGAATATATCATGGACTCTCTCCTAGCAAAAGTGACATTTTTATTGTACTTCATATTTTAATTAATTTCAGAATTTCTAGAGCTTTGTTTAAAGCAGAGTTGTGGGTGTTTGTGTGGGGGTATTATATGTTTTGGGTAGACAGGGAAACCTAGTTTTTCCTCATAAGGTGGAATCAAAGCTCGACTACTTTCTTTTTAGAATTTCATATCCATAAAATTATTTCATCTTTACAACTCTTAGAGGAAGCATAGTTTACAAAATATTGAGGTAAATATATATTGAATTGAGGTTTGTTTATTGTGAGGTGTTGTGCAAAAATAGTGCAGATTTTCTACCTTGAAGTAGGACAAAATTTTACTTGGTGATGCACTTAGAATAACAAATATTTCATTTTAGTACAATTGAAAGTGAAATGAAGTGATAGTGGAAATAGCCTCGGAAGACAAATGAAGAGGTTAGAAGAAGATCCATGTAATGGATATGGAATATAGGTTCAGGAAGAATTGATCCATGTGCAAATGGAATTTACAGGTTTGAATACAACTTAACAATGAAAAGAGGTTGAAGATAAAAGGAGAAAGAACAAGTGCATTAGTTAGATAGGAATTGGTTTAGAAAGATCGTGGAAGATGATATATTATGATAGATATTATAAACACTGAATGTGATGTTGATGCTAACTTGGTCATTAAAATTATTTTGTTTGTAGGACTGAATTGGTAACATATTCCATAGAAAGTAAGCTATGTCAAATGAGATGGAGCAAGAAAGTCTCTTAGATGAAAAATCATGACATAACCCGATAGTAAAAATAAGAAGAGTGAGGCGTTGAAGATGCAACAACCGACAACTTTGAAAGCGAAGGAAAAAAATTACATAGGAAGAGGTTATAGTGAAGACAACCTAGAAAAAATTAGGTACTAGAAGGTTGACTTGATACGGGTAACAAGTTGCAGACTTGTGACATAGAAACAAGGGTCAGTTGCATCTCACTACTAGAAAAGGATAATTGATCAAAGGAAGAGATGAAAATTATTTTTATTAGTCATAGGAGGGGTTCAGAGGAAATTTATAAGCAGAAGAATAAAAGTGTGAAAGAATTTGGACTCAAAAGTATGAGTGATGAAGGAATTAAGAAGGAGATTATTAAGTTAGGAGCGTAACTCAGTCATGTGAAACAATTTCTACAAGAAAGTCAAGATGACGAGAGTTATGATTGGATAATGAACAATCAAGAGGAAGAATGGTGATTATTTAAAGAACAAGATAGTCAGAAACAACAAATGATGATATCAGTAAGAAGAATTCTATCAGAGAAATTGTGTGTTTAAGTGAATATTGAATAAGGGGGTAATGGTAATTTTTGTTAAGTTAATTGTGGAATAATTGTTGATTACACACAGTAGTGATGAGTATTTACAGTTTAGGATGATGGGAAGGAACCTTGCAGTAGAAAGTGAGGAAGAATATCAATTTTCTCAGAGGAAGAATGTGAGTAAGGTGCGTGTAGAGTCCGGAAGAGATGAGAGTGCTCAGTAGAAATACCAGGAGAAGACTAGACATGGAAGGGTTTAGTATGGTATTTAGAAACAAGTTAGTGAAGTCATCTTGTTGTAGTGGCTTGTGTTTAGCTCACGGTGAGTAGGTAGAATCTCATAGAAGAAGGATATTTGTGATTATTGAGATTCATAGTAAAGGTCCAAAAAGAAGCCATAGTAGATCAAGTCAAGACAAACTTGATTGAGAAGTAGATGAAATCAAATGACAACTTAGTAGAGATGATGAGATGGATGATATAGAAAGATGAGGAATACTAGGGTTACAGATGAAGGATTCAGAAGAAAGTAGAATGGAATTTTTTATAGGTGAATATGAGATAGAGATGAAGTCTTAGGGAAGAAAATATCCAAGGATTTGAGTCACATCTATAGAAGAGAAACGTAAGGGCGATGAACACGTGTGATGAAACATATGAAGATTTGATGAGAAACCATAAGACAACAAGTTTCATCCAAGGATTTAATTGGGATATGAAATTGAAAAAAGGAAAGTAGGAAGGTATAGTTGGTTAGATAAAGAGACAACATATGATGTATTTGCAAGTTTGGACAATTTAACAATAGAAGAGTTTAGAATTCACAACAAAAGAGGTTAAAGAACGTACAAGTAGATTAAACATTTGTAGAGATATTTTTAAGTTTCATTGTGCAAGTGACAATAGAGGAAGGTGAGGATATTTGCAACATCGAATAGAAAGGATTACTCACAGGGTTTTGGTGAGGAGAACTAGGAATATGACAAAATCCCAAACTCAATTGTAATATTCCCAAATTTCCATCAGTTAATTGGAATATTAGAATTCTTATTTTTCTTAAGTAATTAAGTAAATAAGAGGGTAGAGGGACTCATAAACCCCATATATGAATAAAATCCACTTTTTATGTGTGTATTTGGATAATTTAGAGTTATATATGCATTATGGAGTAGTGGAGAAACTCATTAAAGTAGAAGGAGTGGAGATCATGCATTATTAAAGATAAGATCATGCATATCATGGATGAAGTCAAATGAGATAATGGTGCATTAAAAGTAAGATCATAGGGCACTAATGATGAGATAGTGGAGAAAGTTGTGCATATAATTCACACATGATGGAGAGAGTGGGAATTAAATGCAGAGTCGGTGGAGAACATGGAGAGACAACACAGTCTTCATGGAGGCTAGTGGTCACATGTGTAGTGCAGTATGAGGTGGCCCATGGATATGGAAAGCTCACAAAGAATATAAGGGACATGAAGGAAGCAATAGAAGGAAAGATTTTAATTTTGATTATGGATATGTCTAGATCTGGATTTTTCATTTGACATTTCTATGCACGCTTCAATTGTTTAGCTAATTCTGTAGTGTTGTTTAGCACGCAAGTGTTTCCGAGCGGAATGTAATATTCCAAAATAGGAAAAGAATCAATATGGAATATAAACTAGAAATAGAAAATGAATATCAACACAACAAACATGATATAATGATAGAGCCATCATATTATGAATATCAACAACAAATAAGTAGAATATCTTGAGGAATAAATCACTCAAGCAAGGCAAGACAAGCCTCGAATGATCATGACACTCAGATATGAAATGTTGTTGCTATTGAAAAATGTTAGAGGATCAATACAAAGCAGTCCTAGTGAACGCAAATATAGCTAGAAAATAAAATGAAATAGATCTACTAATATATGGCTCAAAAAGTGTCGGGATTAGAGATCTAAGCTCCCAAGCAAATTTCCAAGATAACCCAAAAAGGGTTTCCGGAAATACAAAAAATACAAAATTATGAAATGCAGCCCTAGGGTTGAATAATATCTACAACTAGATGGATGATAGGAGGTGGCTGATCTGATGTAGAAATGGTTGATACTCCTCCAATATATATCCCGGATGAAGGGATGCTCCCCTCACTGGAAATATAACTCACCAACTAGGGACCTAAACCCTCCTCTACAACTACTCAACAAAATAACGTAGTTCCTAAAGGAAACTATGTTGTAGGTGATGGTAACAGCTTGGCCTAAGTTTAGATGAAAAAATGATGCACAAATACCTTCCTTGCTAGCCTCCCAGATGAAGGGTTGAACCGTCCACTTGAAAACAAGCTCAGAAACTGAATCTATCCCTCCTCCACTACTACTTCCCTGCAAAAAAACACAGTCGTGAAGGAGACTGTGATTTGGATAATGGATAAAGCTTGGCCTAATGCCGGATGGTGGAAATGAAACTCAATAAGCCTCTCTTGAGTAGGCACTCAAAGTCCCTCGAGGATGAGGGTGGAATTTCCACTCGGAAACACCCTTGTTCTGAACAGCACTGTAGACTCCGCTAAATAGCTGAAGTGTGCAAGAAGTCATAAAAGACCAAGACATAAATAATAATCATAATTCCCTCTATCACTTCCATTCCCTGCCTTATATGCTTTGTGAGCTTCCTCACCTTGGGCCCCACATATTAAAGTCACTACTCTCATGGAGACTTCCTCCCACTAACACTGTGCTATCGCTCATTAACTATCCACACCTCCATAGAAGCATTGTTAATTTGGTCAAACTTGACCCCATCCACATGCTTCAACCTCTATTCACACATAAGGGTGATTTATCCAACTGATAGGATGATCCTCATCCACATTAGAAGTGGTTTTATTAAAACTAAGGAGATTTATGGGTATCCCTACCCTTTGATTCATCTATCTAAATGACAAAAAAAAAATTTAATATTCCAACTAGCTGAAAGCGAATTAGGAATATTAGATTCCACCCCTCCCAAATGTTGCTTGTCCTCAAGTAACTGTGAGGATGAATGCTGCAAAATTTCTCATGCTTCCCTGGTGTCACCCACAAATGATAAGCTCCCCCACTGAATCAGGTGTTCTCTCTTCAATATCCACCTTATCTTCTCCTCCCAAGTGTCAAGTTAGTCAAATGGCTCACGTCGTAAGGAAGTAAGAGATCTATGGTAGTAACCACATACTGTCCAATGTTCTTAGTGAAGCATGGGGCACAAGAAATGTTGGAGATATCACTCCCAATGAAAAACTACAATCCATGTGCCATTCATAGCATCATCCAAACAATAATGATAAAAACATCATCAACATATGGGATCAAAATTAGAGATACACTGACTACCATATGAAATACCGGAGGATGATAATGGTCCCTCAAGGGGAACCAATTCAGTTCTGCTCCTTGCTGCCTCAAAACATGATGTGATATGTGGTTTTCCAACCACTGTCTTGCTGCCGCTATCCTCTCACATTCCTGGAAGTAGTACAGGGAATTTGGTGTCAAGTAAGCACACTATAAACAAGATATCATTTCCCCAAAGCCTCCTAAGGGGTGGTCATTCCCATCACTGATTGTGGCCCCAAGTAGACCATGAACTCTAAAGAAAAGCTTGCCCTTTTCTGGAGCAATGTACTATAAATGAATTGAAAAGGAATGAAAATAATTGGTTAGTTGATCCATATGCATAAAAAAACAATCCTTACCATGTACTTTTGGCAAGCTCGTGAAGAGGTTCATAGATGAGCCTTCCCATATCTCTATCGGAAAGGGAAGTGGATGTAACAACCCTGCAAGGTGGTTGTTTTCCTCATCATTCTTCAAGAAAACCGTACACCTCCTAATATGCCAGTGCACTGATTTGGATTTATGTAGGAATGCTATAAAATATAGAAATAAACATAAACGCAGAGATGCAGCGGAAATAATGCTTCATTTCATTAATATCAAATAACAGAAATATGCTTACACACATAATGGAAATGAACTAGCTAGGGTGCTGGTAGCGTATATCTGAGAAGAGATGTGGCGGCTACAAACCTCTGAAGTATGTTACAATGAGGATGGAGGGCCTATTTATTATTGAGAAACAATGGAGAACTCTAAACGTCAAAAAACCTAACCCTAGAAGATGAAGCGCCAAAACTATGGGCCCCGTTTTGGTAAATTGGTGTTTCAACTTCCCGGGGACGTAACTTCGACATATGATCTCCGTTTGACTTGTATCATACCTCGTTGGAAATATCTATCCAGGGATAATGCTTTTGATGTGAGCAACATGGGTCCATGGACCCATGTTGGTCCAATTTTCCCAAAAAAATGTCGTTTAGGGCCTCAAAACGGCTCCAGAAGTTCAAGACCCAAAAAACTGCTAAAAATAATAAGTTGTGCTGCAACTTAAAAACTGAACGAACTGATGGTGGGGGTTCAAATGGAATAGGTGTGTGGACACCAATATCCACCTCGATCATTAAGGACCCAAAACGGCTCCGGGAGTGGAGGACCCGAAAACCTGCTAAAAATAGTAAGTTGTGCTGAATGTGAAAAGCTGAAAGAATTGATGGTGCGGATCCAAATGGAATAGGTGGGTGGCCACCAATATCCACCTGGATCATTCCTCCCTCCTTAGGAGGCAATGGTTCCCATTACATTGAGATCATCCATGGGATGAGGAAAATTCTGTTGAACTCGGTATTAGATTTGTCGAAGATGTCATGCACCTGCAAGTGGACATGCTGGATGGGTTTAGTAATTTTGGTTTATTTATCAGCGTCAGGTAGTACATGTGTGGATTTTGTATGTGTAGTTTCAAGAGGTATGGAAATATTAGGCAGTGGTGCATCGAGGGTTAGATCAATGGAGTGCTTGTCCTGACAGTGTAGAGGAACCTCTGTGAGTGAGGAGAAAATGTCGTCATATTCCTCCATGACTTTGTCCATCTGTTGTAGCCATGAAAGGGAGCCCTGTTTCGACGTTGTGGCCAAAATATTCTTCTTTCCCTATGAGCGAGTTGTAAGGAAAATAGATTTCCTGGTTTGGGAAACAACCTTACTACATTGTTTTGCAGTAGTCAAAGAGATGACAGGAGGTGGTACTACCTCTGGTATCCTGTACCAGTTATTTCCCAAAGTAATAATAACAGCACGAGGCCTAGACTCATACACAGCATGTTTCCTCCACAAGTATGGTTGGCCCCATATTACATTAGCTACATCAAGAGGAGACACATCACATAATACCTCATCCATGAATGGCTTGATGTTGTATGGAAGGTGTCACTGTTGGCGGATGCAGATATCTCTCCCTGGGTGAAGCCACCCAATGGTATACAACTTCGAGTCTGCTATGGTTAGTAGGCTGAGCCGCTTCATGACTTCTAATGAAATGAGGTTGTTTTTGCTTCTGCTATCGACAAGGAATTGCAGTGGAGAACCCTTCACCCACATCTGCGAATGGAAGAGGTGCTCCCCCTCCTCTGGATCCTTAGGATCCTCGCTCTAGATCTTGGTGGTGGAAAAAATGGCACTAGGATACGCATCAATGATTTTCTTCCCTTTTTCATTGCCTTTGTCTAGTTGTGACTCGAGATGAGAAAATGCCTCTGATTCGGGAACCTTTAGCTCAGCCACCAACGACTGTTTGGCCCGACACTCATTTGTGCTATGAGTGGGGCTGTTATGAAATTCACACCACTTCCTCGTGTCCTTCTTTGGATTTTTGGTGTTGTTTTGAGTTGCCCCTTTATGGCCTTTCCCCTTGTTCTGCGGTTCATGGGAACCTTTCCCTAGCTTCGGATTTGCAGATCCAAAGTGTCGCTTCTTCTTCTTAAATTTCAGCTCGATCTTAGCGGCATAGCGATATGCCATGCCAAGCAATGTATTGTTGAGGAACTCCATTTCCTCCTAAATGTGTTTTTTTAGAAAACTACGGTACTTGAGCACCAAATGTCTCTCTGAATCTTTAATACCCAAATTTGTGTGCATGGTATGGAACAAATTCACCAGTTCATGCACATCTTGATCCCTTTGCTTCCGCAACGTGGTCCATTGGATGTATTTGTCCTCATAGCTCCCCACGGGGTAATATTGTTCATTTATGCCATCTCAGAATGAATTCCGAGTGGGTGTGGCCAAGAACACAGAGGTTTCCCCTTCATCCTCTTGCTCACAGTATGTTTCCCACCAGTCTTTGACATGGGGAGCGGCTTTGAGGAGTGCAAAAATAATATTTTCTCGGCCAAAGAAATCATGGATCGAGAAATACCCGTCCAGCAAATTTAATCATCTATCTATGGTGTCTGCATCTGTCTGACCTTCAAATACATGAATTTCAAAGTTTACATGTACCTTGAAGGGAGTGGCACCTCTAGAGTGGCTGTTGGATGCAGATGCGGTGTAGGTGGGCAGTCGTTGAAGGATATGAGAAAAATTATCCATCATCGCGTTCCTTTGTTTCTCGAGGGCCTCCTCGAGCAATATTTTGATAGGATCTCCTTCTCCCTAGTATTTCTTTTCTTCTTCCATGGGATGTCATTCGGGTTTGCGAGGCTGATCTTGCAAGGGTTCAACCAGATCAAGCCCTAACTCCTTATACCCTGACCGCGTTAGGGGCACGCAAAGAAAAACAGAGAAAGAGAAAACCGCTCTGATACCACTAATCCGGATTTATGTAGGAATGCAATAAAATACATAAATAGACATAAACACAGAGATGCAGTGGAAATAATGCTTCATTTCATTAATATCGAATAACAGAAATATGCTTACACACATAATGGAAATAGACTAGCTAGGGTGATGGTAGCGTATCTCAGAGAAGAGATATTATGGCTACAGACCTCTGAACTATGTTACAATGAGGCTTGAGGGCCTATTTATTATTGAGAAAAAATGGATAACTCTAAACATCCAAAAACCTAACCCTAGGAGATGAAGCGCCAAAACTATGGGCCCCGTTTGGGTAAATTGGTGTTTCAACTTCTCGGGGACGTAACTTCGACATAAGATCTCTGTTTCACGCGTATCATACCTCATGAGAAAGATCTATCCGAGGAGAAAAATTTTGATGTTTGGTCCATGGACTTATGTTTCTCTCAATTTACCCAAAAAACGTCGTTTAGGGCCTCAAAATGGCTCTGGAAGTTCAAGACCCGAAAAACTACTAAAATAGTAGGTTGTGATGCAATGTAAAAATTGAACGAACCAATGGTGGGTGTTCAAATGGAATAGGTGGGTGGCCACCAATATCCACTTGGATGATTAAGGCCCCAAAATGGCTCCGAGAGTGTAGGACCCGGAAACCTGCTAAAAATGTTAAGTTGTGTTGAATGTGAAAAGCTACAAGAATTGATGGTGCAGGTCCAAATGGAATAGGTGCATGGCCACCAATATCCACCTAGATCATGCACATCCTCTTTGATACCCTCCCAAGAGAATCCATACATAATGTTTTGATATGCCCCCATGAAATCCATGTGACCAAAAAGGAGTGCTTCATGTGCTGCATGTAGGATCTTCTTCTTGAGCTTAGAATCTGTAGTCAAGAATATCCTATTTCGATAATAGATGAATCCATCCATCATTGTATACCTCTCATCTATCACCTGTCCATCAAGAAATTCACATGTGAAGTGACCCTTGGAGTATTCCATCAATAGCTGGGACTCCCAATCAGGATCTATTCCCAACAATGGTAGTGTTATTGGCCCTTGTGGAAAGGCACCTTTCATTTTACTGCTCCCCTCTTTGAATTTTTCAATGCCAAATTCATATGACATAATACTATTATCCTTCCTCTGTTGCCTCCGTTGTTGCTACTCTTGCTTAAGTAAGGGTTGAATTTTATGGAGGTTACTATTCATATAGAAGCTATCACCCATCCAAAAATTTCTAATTTTGCACAATGCATGCATGAACACCAACACTCCTCTACCATATATGGGATATTCCCTCCTATGTGGAAGTATCTTCTGACTCTCAAAGGCCATGGAGTAGCCCCCTTGCACCATGATGTTGTCATCATCCATCCCTGAAACATCTCCTCTCAGTGCAAGATGCTTAGTGAGAGTTGGTAATACTAATACCAGAAGAATGTCCCTCTCCTCTTTAAGCCTACCAAAGACTCTCTGCGTTGTGCTAAGCTCACCCAAATTTCTCACCTCATTCAGATCTATGACTAGTGCAGCTTGTTGTGAGAACTCCTTAACCAACTCTTGGTTCGGGGGCCTTCCTGGTGGTATGCCTCCAAATAATACTACATCATTGGTCAAATTCAATTGCATAACTGAGTGGACTGATGTTTCATTTCTCCCACTGTGCAAATCAAGCTCTATCTTGTTTGAAAAAGCTATATGAGGGGGATAACTATGCATGCCCCTGATCATCTGACGCTTATCACTCTTCTTATCTACCCATTCCATCTGCGAAGTCTCCCAATATGTAGTGACTTTCCCCAATGTAATCAACCACTACACACCCAATATCATATTGGTGTCCTGAATGTCAACCACAAAGAAGTGATCAGTCAAGGTATCTGTCCCCAAGATTACTGACAATGTCGGAACATACTTCATACACTGCATAGTTCTAGCTCCTGGGACCAAAACTGAAAATCCCTCAAAATCATCAGTGGGTATTTCTCTCCTCTGCACTAACTGGGCATCAATAAAGTTGTGAGTAGCCTTACTATCAATCAACACTGATACCCTTTGATCCTGAATGGAACCTCCAATTCTCAGATTTATATACTTGGGTACTCCCTGAAAAGATGCAAGGTCTCCTCCAACTAGTTAAAATGCCCCATTCGCACCTCCTGGTGGTTGTGGATCCTCTTCTTCTATCCCAATACTTTTGTCCCCTTCTAGCTCCTCTTCTTCATCATTCTCACTATCAGAGAATACCTCTATATAGTGTGCTTTCCATGCTGATCATCGATGCCCTGGTGCCCATGGTTCTTGGCATGTGAAGAAAAGCTTCGTTCTCCTCAAGTCTCTTCAGACATCATCACTAAGAGACACTTTGTTCTAGTTCTCTTTTGAAGGGAGAACCTTCACATCTTTCCCCTTTTTTGAAAGGGTGGCCTTTGCTGAAATGGAGCCTTTTCCCTTGGCAAGGAATCTTGTAAATCTCTTGCTCTATCAATAGCATCTTGAAGAGTAGTTGGTTTAGTAGATTTAACCAAACCATGCAGAGGCTCTGCTAGCCCATCAATGACCATATAAATCCACATAGTTGTAGATAAATTAGGAACCATGACAGAAATTTTTATAAATTCATAAATATAGGTCTCTGGATTACCTGACTTCTTGAGCTTGGCTAGCTCATTAAAAGGTTCCTCTAGGTCTCTTCGATCAAGTCTCTCTACTAATGTTCGAGTGAAATCTGAATATGTAGTCACATTTGCATTCCCCAATGTAGAAATACCATGAAACCACCAATCATGTGCCTCACCTTCAAGGTGTAGTGCTACTATTTTGATGGCTTCCATCTCCAGTACTTGGTTCAACTAGAAGTAGATGTATAGCTTCTCCACCGAAGACTTGGCTATGCACTTGGATGATCCATCAAAAGCAGGAAAAAATAATCTACCAATGGTCCGTTGTAAATCATTGTTTTGTATGAATCCTCCACTTCTATTGTTATGTCGGGGTCTCCTATTGTTCTTGATTTGAAAAAAATCCTTAAAGCTTATATTATCTCTGAATCTCTGAGATTGAGACTCATACTCTAGAAAATAATATTCAAGAGTTTCTTATTCTTGGGGTCCTCCATTTTGCACTGCTAAGAACGTAGACATAGTGGAGCGCTGGAAACTTGATGCTTCACTGGTTGATCATACCAGTAATGTGAAATGGTGGAGCTTACTCCATGTAGAAACCCTCTAGGGGATTCTTTGTGTCTCTCCATCCTCATCTCCCTGATTTCTCGGGCAATATCCTGCATGGTTTGAAGAAGAATCTTGGGAAACTCCTTTCATCCTCTTCTCCCAATATAAAAGTTTTTGTTAGGATATTCTGACACATAGGAAACATTTAAGAATAACTTAGCCTAATGTAGAGTTAGGTAAAGCGTGCTTCTTTACTATGTACATTTGTAACTTATAATACGACGATCATGATTTGTAGTGATCCAACGGTTCACTCTCTCATGGGTATTAATGACACTTGATCCATATCTTAACACTCGATTGGTCCATGATCTCTATTTAAAGAGCATGGAGGGTCATTGGTCCAGTAACTGTTTATGGGAGAAACATGTGTAACTTTTCTTTTTATATTAATAAATTCCCTGAAGTGGTCGCGTTGGCTCAGGCCGTGGACTGTTTCCCTCTTCGAGGGTTTTAACCACGTGATAATACTGGTGTACTGATTTGTGATCTGTTTGTGCATGGTGACCTTTGTTTTTTGATCTATAGAACTTACCCTGTTGTAATGTTCCCAAGTTAGGAGTAGCTACACTACTGGGAATATCTTAAGATATTACCAATGTGGAGATCAACAATACATAAACATGAGCTGGAAAATAGATGGGAATGCATTAAACTAAAATTCTGGAAGATCCACATAACCATTACAGTAGATGATAGCAGCAACAAAATGTATTCAAGTTCTTGAGGGAATGATCTCTCAAGCTAGGCAATGCGGCCTGAATGAAACATATACATAAAAGTGGAGAAATACTGCTATACAAGGAAAGCCCTGGCTATGAATGCACAATCCATGAGGAGGAACTGCTGCCCAATGTCAATAATACATAGATATGAAAATAATATCTCAAATGAAGAAGGGGGATCAAGATCTCAACCCTTGGAAACATAAAATACACAGTCCTCAGAAGGATTGGCTGAAATACAAGCAAAATGGAAAATCTGTAGAAATGCCAAAGTTGCTAGGTAGTTGTAGCAACTCAAGAACTGGAAATAAATATAGAAGAATGAATATGCTGCAATCAATGACAAGATCTTCTCCAATGGATCTCTACAGTGAAAGTTTGATCCTCTCACCTAATATCTAACCCTCCAAACATGTGGAGAAAGTATCCACTGCAAACACACTCAGAAATAACACAGTCTAGAGAAGGGACTACGCTGTTGGTGAAGAGGAATGCTTGGCCTGATGCCAATGATCTGCAATATCCTCCTAGATATCCCTCACTAACCTCCCATAGGAATAGAAGCTCCCCCCTCAGACAGATGAGCGAAGGAAATGGGATATTGTGTCCTCCACTGCAACACCCCAGCAACACTGCGTTATACTTGAGCAGAAATAATGCGGTAACTGAAAGGATAAGCTTTGGCCTTGAGCCAAGAGATATGGAGAATGAAGAAAAATCATTCAAGAGGCCTCTCAAGAAGGAGGAGGAATCCTAAATAGGAATTCCCCGGCAACTCTTTCTAAACAACAGAGAATGCACAATTGTCTAAATAGACAATCAGATGAATAATACAAAGCATGTGAAACAATGGTTGCCTTGCCCTCCTTTTAAACAAGTGAAAGCTCTTTCTCCACGGGCCCCATCCATTATGGTTTCCTCCACCAAATATCATCTTCCTCATTCACACTGTGTTGTCTCATAAAGTGATCCACTCCTCCTATGGCACCGCTATTGACTTGGTCAAACATGACCTTGTCTTCATGCATTTGCCCATTTTCACACTAGAGGGTGAAAAATGAAGCTACTCTGATGATCCCTTTCACATTGTGGAGGATTTTATTCATGTTCTCCATAAGCATGGGCCTCCTTACCCATTTATTTAGCTTCTAGGTGATAAAAGAAAAATTTTAATGTTCCATTTAGCTATGAGCTAAAATGGGAACATTACAGTCCTCCCCTCCCAAATGTTGCTTGTCCTCAAGCAACTGCAAGCATAGAACTGAAGAGTCTCCACCCAAGCTATGGAATCTAAAATATGTTGAGGAACATATTCCTCATGTAGAGTGTCCATCCCCAAAGCAATCATCCATACAAAGTGAGCTACCTCCCAACATGGCAACTCTTGACAATCATCTTCCACCTTTAGCTCCTGCAATATAGGTGGGCTGAAAATATGATCTTAGCATCCAATCAATCATATGGCTCACCTAAAATGGAAAAAAATGTTTTTCTGTAGTGGCCACATGTCCTCTCATGTTCCCATTAGAACATGCAATGCAAATAATGTGGGAGATCTCTCCCCCAAGGGACACATCCAACCAATGTGCCATTCCCCCAACCATGCTCTGAACAAATACAAAGACAACAACAACATAATGAACCATAATGGAAACCATTCTTGGTTTCATATGTGGCAATGGAGAAGGAAAATGGTCCCTCAATTGTAACAAATGCATTTTGAACCTCAACTGCCAAAGAGTGTGACAAAAAGTGTGGCCTCTCAACCACTTGCTTGTTGTCCTACTCTCCTCAAATGTATGGAGGAAGTGAATGATATATGGTGCAAGGTGAGTAGATCCTCCAAAATACATTTCCTCCCCAAGTACTCCTAGTGAGTGGTCATCAATAGTGCTCATGGCCTCAAGTAGACCATGGGGTCTAGAGAAAGGAAGGCTCCTCCTTAGAGCAACATCCTGTACAAATATGGTTAAGGGATGAATATACAAATCATCATGCAGATAAACAATACCCTTACCATAAGTTTTTCTTATGCAAATGGAGTGGCTCAAAAATGAGTCTCCTCTCATCCTCAAAGAGGAAAGAGGTGGTTGTGCTAACTCCTCCAAAGAGTTATGTTTCTCCTCCATCTGCACATGATATAAGCATCTCCTCACATGTTGATCTGTCAATATCATGCAAGCAAGATGATCCTGGGAATACTCCACCAATAATTCGGAGCTCCAACGTGGATCTATCCTCCATAGTGACAGCGCTGATGATTCCTCATGAAGGAAATCTGTCATATGGCTACCTCCCAAGGTCTCCACTCCTCTGAGATCAATGAATGGTGCCTCAACATGTGAAGCATCCTTCCTCCTCTACTAGTCCAGTGGTCTCCCCGGAAAGATGTCTCCATGTAATGAGACATCATCATCAAAAGGTGTCTGCATATATGAATGAACAAGTATATCCATGCTTCAACTATGAAATCCAATCACCTCCTTAGGTGCATTAACCTCATAAAATAGGCACCGATGTGTGCTCCTCATCACACCATGATGGTCATGCTCCCTGTCTCCTCCTTGTGTTTCCTTGGTTTCACACCTCCTCAATAATGGCACATGTAGAACATGAGTTGTGCCTTGATCTCCATACATGAGATCTCAGGGGCTCTGTTGCAAAGATGAAATAATCCCTCTAATTTGAGCAAGAGATCCTCCTTCCTCTGCATGAGGCACTAGATAATATCTAGATGGCAGAACACTGTTGCCCTCAGCTTCCTCAACATAGATGGGAAATCTTCCAATAATGTTGCTGCAACTATGGAATATCTCCTAAGGTGGAAGTAATTCCTAATCATCAAAGTTCAAGGATCATCCCCTCTGCACCATGATAGTGCCATCTCCTACTCCTGCAACATCATACAATTAATGAGAGAAAATTTTCCCTCGCTCTCCAAAGACTGACCCCAGAAACAAATTTTTTTTTCTTCTTCCTCATGCTCTCATCATACCAGATATGTGATGAAGAAATAGTGAATGTTGCATCATCACTATGCATCCATAATCTTCGCTGCTCCATGATGCTAGCATCCTACCACATCTTCTCCATCCTCATACCCTTGGAAATAGAGTATGGCAAGTGATGGCCAAACTCCTTCAAGAGTAACTAGCGCAATCGAGCCTCCTGCTGCCCGGTATCATAAATCTGCAGGTAGCTCACCAGCTTCATGTTCACCATCCACATCCACTCAACCAATTGTGGATGTCTCCTTCCACCCCTCATATTGGCACTCCTCCCATGAGGGCTACCATCGTCCCACATCAATTTTTTTCATTTCATAGGACCTTAAAATGCAATCTTCCTGAGGATCAATTTGACCCTATGAGGACCCAAATAGGTGGTAGGAAAAAACCTCCCATCATGTTGTGCATGGATCAATAGTTTTCCAACACAGTCATGAGAGATGTTATCCATCCAAAGATGTCCTCCATCTATTATCTGCTCCTGAGAGAAGGGGAGTACCTCCTCAAATTGTTGAAGATCCTTGCACTCCTTGATGTGTGGGAGTGCACCTCTACTGAAATCTCTCAAGGAGTTCTCCTCCTCATACATGGCCTTCCAAAACCAAAGAGGCCTTGGATCTACTGCTAGTAGAAGTCTCTCTTTGAGCTGTGGCATGCTCATTAAGAGAGTGTCATCTAGAGAGGAGAAAGAGTTTCTTATCTCTAGATGTCTACTCCTTGTCACTGCTTCCTTCATGACTTCCTGAATGAAGTTGCTCTCTGAATGCTCACATGAGGAATTATTCCTCCTTTCTTCCTCATTGCTCAACATAGTGTTATTTTACTGCTCTAGATCAACTACATGCAATGATATAGACCCATCCAAAAAAAATTCTGAAATGACAAGAGGTGGATTTTCAATCATACCTTGGTGAAATGTGGAAACTCCTTGTAGAGTTGCAAGAGTTTCTCCTCATTAGTGTTGGCCTCCCAAACTAATGAAGATGAAGGCTACTCCTCCATCATCTCAATAGTGCTAGTACATGCCTCATCAACTGGTGGTGAGGGCTCCTCCCTCTTCTGGCCAAATCTTCTGATCAACCTCTGAGAAAAATTAGCAAGAGTAGAAAACCTTGCATGGATTAGATGGCCGATCCACCAATTCTTTGCTTAACCTTCAAGGTGCAATGCTGTAATTTCTACAACATCTTTGTCTACTACAAGATGTTATAAGAAGAAATCCTCTACTTTCTTCACCCAAAACTCTACTGCACATGTGAGTGATCCATCAAATGTGGACAATAGAAATATATTGCCTTCCATCATCCCATAGCTGAGGGGTCTTCTTTCTTATTTCTGCAGAATAAATTGTGGCAAAGCTAGAGCTCTAGGTTTTTCCTGGTATTCAGCAATATACTCACTTAGAAATTTGAATTCCAAGTGTTCTTCATGCTTCTAGTCTTCTCCTCTGTGATAATAGGAAGTGCATGGTCCTTCCTCTTCCCTTTCTTCAATCTTCTTGACCTCCTTGGAGAGGTCTCCTCTAGATCTGAAAATAGATGAGAATAAAATAATATTTTTCATCATCTTGATATTATTTGGCTGATACTCATAGGCTAAGCCAAAGATTATGCTCTAGTACCACTGTAATGTTCCCAAATTAGGAACAGATACATTATTGGGAATATCTCAACATATTACCAATGTGGAGATCAACAATACATAAACATGGGCTAGAAAATAGCTGTGAATGCATTAAAACAAAAATGTCAGAAGATCCACATAACCATTACATTAGATGATAGCAACAAAAAAATGTATACAAGTTCTTGAGGGAATGATCTCTCAAACTAGGTAATGCAGCCTCAATGAAACATATACATGAAAATCGAGAAATACTGCTATACAAGGAAAGTCCTGGCTATGGCTGCACAATCCCTAACGAGGAACTGCAGCCCAATGTCAATAATACACATATATGGAAATAATATCTCAAATAAATAAGGGGGAGCAAGATCTCAACCCATAGAAACATATAATACACAATCCTCAGAAGGATTGGCTGAAATACAAGAAAAATGGAAAATCTGCAGAAATGTCGGAGTTGCTGGGTAGCTATAGCAACTCAAGAACTGGAAACAAATGGAGAAGACTGAATATGCTGCAATCAATGACAAGATATTCTCCAATTGATCTCTAGAGTGAAAGGATAATCCTCTCACCTAAGATCTAACCCTCCAAACGTGTGGAGCAAGTCTCCACTACAAACACACTAAAAAATAATGCAATCTAGAGAAGGGACTGCGCTGTTGGTGAAGAGGAATGCTTGGCCTGATGCCAATGATCTGAAATATGCTCCTGGATCTCCCTAAATAACCTCCCAGAGGAATATAAGCTCCCCCCTCTGACAGATGAGCCAGGGAAATGGTATATGGTGTCCTCCACTGCAACACCCCAACAATACTGCATTATACTTGAGCAGAAATAACACAGTAACTGAAAGGAGAAGATTTAGCCTTGAGCCAAGAGATATGGAGAATGAAGAACAATCCTTCAAGAGGCCTCTCAAGAAGGAGGAGGAATCCTAAACAGGAATTCCCTGGCAACCCTTTCTAAACAGCAGAGAATGCACAATTGTCTGGATAGACAATGAGATGAATAATACAAACCATGTGCCTTGCCCTCCTTTTAAACAAGTGAAAGCTCTTTCTCCATGGGCCCCATCCATTAGGGTTTCCCCCACCAAATATCCTCTTCCTCATTCACACTGTGTTGTCTCATAAATTTATCCACTCCTGCTATGGCAGCACTGTTGACTTGGTCAAACATGACCTTGTCTTCATGCATTTTCCCCTTTTCACACTTGAGGGTGCAAAATGAAGCTACTTTGATGATCCCTTTCACATTGTGAGGGGTTTTATTCATGTTATCCATAAGCATGGGCCACATTACCCATTTATTTAGCTGCTAGGTGATAAATGAAAAATTTTAATGTTCCATTTAGCTATGAGCTAAAATGGGAACATTACACCTGTAAATTCCGTTGAGGGCCGCATCCGTTGTTGATCCAAATCCGAAGCCGATTTGACTGCATACGACTACCATTTTCTAGATCTACTATTTCTAAAAATTTTAAGGCCTAGAGAACTACTCTGTTTTGTCCAGAGCATCTGTTACATTGAGGAACCCCTTTCCTTTCATGCGAAAAGGTTTCTGGTTGCCCAAGTTATGTCAGTTTAGATCTCAAGGCATAAAGTATATGTTTTACAGTTATATTTGTTAATAGTTCTGCTTATTTTGGTTCCCTATGTTTATTTTGGTTTTTAGGTTTTATTTATTTTCCAGATCTATACCCTCTTCTCTATGTATTCTCTTTCTTCTATGTTGTGTGCGATCGAGGATAATCAGAAACAGGAAGAAGGGAATTTTTTTGCTACATATGCTCTTTCCTTGCGTCTTTGTGTGATCTCAGGAAATCAGAAATAGTGAAAAAATAGATAGTTGTCGGTAAGGCTAACCAAAAATCTAACATTCTGCTGCAAGGCTTGCATTTCGTTTTTTTTTTGCTCAGTTTTTGTGCTTTTTGTGTAGGAAAAAGTACACACACCGAGGACTAAAAAGAAAGCTCCTTCCTCCTTTCAAACAATTAGAAAATCCTTTTACTATCTCACTTCGTGAGCAGTTAGTTTATGAGAATAGAGGTCTTGGGTTCAAGTATCTTTCTCAAGCTTCTTTTGATAAAAAAAAATTGTTAAAGGGGTGGGATTTTTCTTAAGTTGAACTTCATCATCAAATTTCAAAGCGTTCCCGTAACTATTTGGCATCTACAACTCATTTTTTCAAAAAGGCATAAATTCTTCATCTAGAAGCCGTTTTTCGAGCCGTTTTTTTTTAATCGACCTAATTTTTTGGGATATTTCCATTGGAGCATTTAGTTTAAGCTCTTTTTAGCTTTAGTTTTTTTTCAAAAATGGAAATTACATGCCCTATTATTCTTAACAACACCAATTATTTCCAATGGCTACCTCACATGGTAGATATACTTAGAAGTAAAGGGATTTATAGAATAGCCACAAGACAAGAAACTAGACCTTCTGATAATGATAAAGTCGCTAAATGGGAAAATAAACAAGATCAAGCACGAGGGTTGATAGGAATTTCAATTGCTCAAGATCTTTGATTTCATATCCTTGAAATTGACACCCCTGATGAAGCCCTGAAAAAGCTAAATATTGTTTTTGGTATTCAAAATCAAATTAGGACCCACCAACTTGAAAATGAGTTGCTTAATTTGGACCCCAATAATTTCACCTCTATTGAAGATTTTTTGTCTAAATTCAAGACCCTTAGACTTCTTTTAGAAGGTTGTAAGGTCAAAAAGGACGATGGTAGCCTCATCTATTCCATTCTTGCTAAGCTTGGCCTTGCATACTCTATATTTTTTTCCACCTTCCTTTCCACTATAGAAGCCATCATTTCTTCACGAACTGCCTACAACAACCCCTATTTTGATGCCTTTTGCGATTATTTGATAAGATAACAAGAAAAACTCTTACACCTTGGTCTTATCACTCCTAGAGACATTTCTTAGAAAGCCTTAGCAGCCCAAAAACAACCATATCAAAAGAATCCCAAGAAGTAGTATCTTAAAAAGTATGGCCCTAAATCAAACAAGGTTCCTAAGCAATTTTAGCCACAAACTAAAAAAGCAAGTCACCAAAATGATAAGGCAAATAAAAAAAAAGGAAGATGATAGATAGACATTGCAACTTTTGTAATCAGGATGGCCATATAGAGTCGAAATGTTTTAAGAATATGGAAGCCTTAGAAGCAACAATGAAGAAGCACAACATCAACTTGGAGCACTCTTCACCTTCATCTTCAGGAATGACACTTTCTACTTGTGGTTGTCAAGCATCAAGATCTGGTTATGCATTAAATGTATCTTCTTCTTCTCATTCTCATGAGTGTCTCATTGATTCTAGAGCTTCTTACCACATGGCCAAAATAAAGCAATGTTTTCTTCTTTAAATGATTATAACACCAAACATATTTATGTTGGTGATGATATATCTCTTACTATTGTAGGATCTAGCACCATGCATCTAGATATTGGTCAGTCTAATGATTTACTATGTGTTCCTACCCTGTCATGCAACCTTCTATATGTTTATCAGATAACTCATTCAGGTGAAGGGAAAATAGTAGAATTCTCACCTCATAATGTTGTAATCAAGAACCTCAAAGATCCCAGAAATATTTTAGCTACTAGAATTGCTAATGATTCCAAAAGGTTGTATAAGTTTGACAACTTTGGGCCATAATGTCTACCCTCCATTTTTGTTGCTAATAATGATGAAGTGAGCAAACTTTGGCATGAGTGATTTGGTCACTTAAACTATCGCTCTCTTCAAACTCTATGTAAAGAAAATATAGTGACAGGCATTCCTATGGTATCTTGTCGAGATGGGGTTTTCTCCATATGTGTACATGGAAAACATCATCGGGATAGTTTTGACAAATGTGCCTCTTGGCACACTTCAGCCCCTTTGCAACTTGTGCGCAGTGATTTATGTGGTCCATTTTCTGTTGTTTATTTTTTTGATTGTAAGTACTTCTTAAATTTCATTGATGATTTTTCCAGATGCACTTGGGTATACTTATTAAAAATCAAGAGTGAAGTTTTTAACATATTCTTGGCCTTTAAGGTCTTTCTTGAGAAACAATCTGGACATCAAATTCTCAAGTTAAGATCAGATAATGAAGGAGAATATGTTAACAAAAAATTTATCAACTTCTGCACTGAGCATGGCATTCAATTGCAACATACTCTTCCATATACTCCACAAAAAAATGGTGTAGCTGAAAGGAAGAATCACACCTTAAAAGAAATGGCTAATTGTATGCTTGAATCTAAAGGACTTGGTCTCAATTTTAGGGTAGAAGTAATTAACTGTGCAAATTACATAGTAAATCACACTCCTACTAAGGTTTTAAAGAATATAACTCTAGAAGAATCTCAGAGCTCAATCAAACCATATGTAAGTCACTTTCGTGTTTTTCGAAGTGATGCTTGGGCCCATATTCCAGATGTGAAACATAAAGCCTTAGAACCTAAAAGTGAAAATTGCATTTTTTGTTGGATATTCTAAAGATGTCAAAGGATATATACTTCTTCAACCAAAATCAAAAAATATAATCATTAGAAGAGATGTAAAATTTGATGAAAATATATCAGCCTGCGAGCCTACTTTGGCAGGTGTGCCACCTTTGGCCTGCGAGCCTCATTCAGCATATGTGCCACCTCTCTCTCTCTCTCTCTCTCTCTCTCTCTCTCTCTCTCTCTCTCTCTCTCTCTCTCTCTCTCTCTTCTATTTTTAAAATCATTCCTTCAAGTTAGGATGATAACAACAAGGATGAAAATCCTCCTCCACCTCTTGAAATTATTCCTTTTACTCCATAGCTTCCAAGATGGGTCTGCTCTACTCGAGATGCAGCAGGTTCTCTTGCAAGTGACCCTGCAGATCGACGACGTACACGTTCTCAGTTCCAAAGAACCTCTTCCTTATTAGCTCAAGTTCCAGAAAATCCTAATCCATACACCTTTGAAGAAGCTTCTGGTCATCCAGATTGGGATGAAGCTATGAATGAAGAATATCGTTCCTTATTGGCGAATGATACTTATGATCTTGTTCCTGTTCTAAAAGGAAGAAAACTTTTCAGATGTAGATGGGTTTACAAAACAAATTTTAGACCAGAGGGAAAAGTGGATAGACATAAAGCTCATCTTGTCGCTAAAGGATTTTCAAAAGTTGAAGGCATTGACTATATAAAACCTTCTCTCCTATTTCCAAAATGAATTATATTTGCCTTGTTCCTTCCCTTGTTACCTCCTTTAAATGGGAAGTCCATCATATGGATGTTAAATCTACATTCTTACATAGTGATTTGCATAAAGAAATCTACATGGAACAACCCCTTGGCTTTATCCAAAATGAATCTAGCCTTGTTTGTCACCTTAGGAAGTCTCTCTATGGTCTCAAACAAGCTCCTCAAGCTTGGTATGTGAAAATGGATAGATTTCTATTAGACAATGGCTTTTATATGTGTCATTCTAACAACACTATCTACACCAAGAAAGTGGGTAAGTCCTTCACCATCCTTGTTATTTATGTTGATGACCTTATCCTTACTGGTAGTGATCCCAACCATATAAACCATGTGAATTATAGCCTCAAAAGGAAGTTTGAAATGATAGACTTAGGACACTTGAATTATTTCCTTGGTCTTCAAGTCTTGGAATCCAAAGAAGGTATTACCCTTTCTCAGTCCAAGTATGCCTGTGTTCTTCTACGCCACTTTCACATTTAATATTTTGAGCCAGCCCCTTCTCCCTTTCAGTCTAGAGTCAAGATTTAAGTCACTTGTACTACCCCTCAAGTTGATGCTACCTTATACCATCAACTTTTTGGTAAACTTCTGTATCTAACCCATACACATCCTGACCTTTCCTTTGTCGTTGGTCTTGTTTCTCGGTTTATGCACCAAACTCATGAAAGTCACTGGAAAGAAGATAAAACAATACTTCGATATATTCGAGGTACAATTTAGTTCGGTATTCATTACAGTGCAAGGGCATCTCCTTTATTGATTGGTTTCACTGATTCTGATAGGGCTAGTGACCCTGATGATCGAAAGTCTACTGCAAGATATATATTCACTCTTGGTTCAGGACCTATTACTTGGTCTTGTAAGAAAAAAAGTGTCATCTCCATTTCTTTGACCAAAGAAAAGTATCGTGGTGTAGTTGAAGCCAACAAGGAAGCCATGTGGCTTTGTCATATCTTGTCTGAATTTTATCTTCATCAGCAGCATCCAGCTACACTTTGGTGTGATAATCAGAGTGCCATTCAACTATGTAAAGATCCAGTTCAAAATCAGCGTATGAAACACATTGAGCTCCACATACACTTCATCAGAAAGCTCATTCATGATCATGTGCTTGAAGTTCAGTAGTGTCCAACCAATGATCAAGTAGCTGAAATCTTTACAAATGCTCTCACAGAAGCGAAGTTTACCAAACTTCAATCCATGCTTGGAGTTCAGGAAAGTTATCATTAAGGGGGGATAGGCTCTAATGCCTCATTCTCCTATTGTGCCACCTTTGTAAATACTTCAATCATATCCCAATTTGTTCTTAAGGGGGGATGTTAGGATATTTCGACACATAGGAAATAGCTCCATTTGTGACACCTTTGTAAATCCTTCAATCCTATCCCAATTTTTTCTTAAGGGGAGATGCTAGGATATTTTGACACATAGGAAATTGTTAAGAATAACTTAGTCTAGTATAGAGTTAGGTAAAATGAGTTTCTTTACTATGTACATTTGTAACTTATAATCTAATGGTCATGATTTGTAGTGATCTGACAGTTCACTCTCTCCTTGGTATTAACGACACTTGATTAGTGGCTTAACACCCGATTGGTCCATGATATCTATTTAAATAGCATGGAGGGTCATTTTTCCAGTAACCATTTATGAGAGAAACATATGTAACTTTTCTTTTTATATTAATAAATTTCCTGAACTGGCCACATTGGCTCAGGCCGTGGATTGTTTCTCTCTTCGAGGGTTTTAACCACGTGATAATACTGGTGTATTGATTTGTGGTTTGTTTGTGAGTGGTGGCCTTTGGTTTTTGATCTATGGAAATTACCCTGTGAATTCCTACAGTTTCTCCTTTGTCTCCTTTGGGGTTTGTATAATCATATCCCTGGTTTCTATGAAGATACCTCGTTCCCTTTTCTGTGAGAGGCTCTTCCTCTTCTGATGACATATCTGATGTACTACACAGGCTCAGCCAACATTATTCTCTGATACCACTATAATATTCCAAAACAGGAAAAGAAGCAATATGGAACATAAATTGGAAATAGAAAATGAATATCAATACATCAAACATGAGATATTTCTCAGGGTTTACAGAGGCTCCAGAATCTTCGTAGAAACAGTCAAGAAGGGTTCTTATGGTGCGAGCTTCTTGCATAGAGGGGTGACCCATGATCATGTTTTCATCCACAAATTATTGATGAGAAATGGGAGGTTTATTGTGTAAGGGGATGCCCTAAAGTTCATGAGTTTGGATCGAGTTCTTGATCAGGCGGCCTAGACCATTGGCAATAAGTACAAAGAGGAAAGGAGAGAGAGAGTCACCTTGTCTTATACCCCTAGAGGGATTGAAGGTTTTCGAGAGGATTCTGTTGACTAGGATAGAGAGGAAAGGAGAGGAGATCAGCCTCACAATCTAGCAAACCAGGTGTGGTAGAACCCAAAGGCTAGAAGTACTTGTTTTATGTAATTCAAGTTGAGCTCGTCAAAGGATTTGTAAAGGTAAATTTTGAGGAGCATGCTAGGATTTTTTTGAGGTTTTTAGGGAGTGGATGACTTCATGGGTTAGAATAATTCCATCAAGGATCTGCCTACCTTCAACATAGACCATTTTCTCTAGAGAGATGAGCATATGAAGGAGTTTCTTCAATCTGTTAGAAATAACTTTGGAAATTATTTTGTAAATAACGTTACATAGGGATATTGGCGTGTAATTAATTAGGGAAGCCATGCAATCTTCCTTCGGGATGAGAGCGAGAAAAGTTGCATTGAAAGCTGGAAGAATCCAGTGAGTGTTGCACGATTCCTCCACTATGCCCCAAACCTCCTCTTTGATGATAACCCAGAAGAAGTGGAAAAATTAATGGTGAAGTCGTCTGGACCTAGGGATTTCCCTTATTTTAGTTGGAAAACAGCTTGTTCGACCTCCATCAAGGTTGTGGCTTTGAGAAACATCCTATTGTGATCCTCATTGACCATTTTTGGGATATGTTGTGTGATTTTCTCAATAGCCTCTTGACGCTAAGTGATGGGATCTGTGAGGATGTATTTGAAATGGTTGCGCAGCTCCTCTGTGATGTATTCATGGTTTTCCATGTGCTCCCCATATTGTTTCTTGAGGATGATGATTCTATTATGCATCCTGTGCTTTATTGTGGAGCGGTGAAATTTTTTTGTGTTCCATTCTCCTTCATTGAGCCAGTAAATCCATGATTTCTGTTTCCATAAGATTTCTTCTTGAAATATTCTTTCTTCAAGTTGGGTTGTTAGTGTCTTTTCAAGGGTCTTTGAGTCTACAGATATGCCTTCTAAGATGATTTTTTGAGCGAGCTGCTGCATTTTCGTTTCCAACTCTCTTTGGTCATGGAAAATGTTGCCGAAGGTGTTATGATTCCACAGTTTCAACTTCCCTTTGAGTATATTTATCTTCTGCTGGAAGTGATACATTTTTTAGCCCAAGGGAATATTAAGGGTATTCCACCGATTAGATATGAGATCTTTGAAACCTGGGTTCGAACCAAAAATGTTCAAAGCGAAAAGTTTTGGGCATGGCATTACCAAGTCTGAGCCATTGAAGCTGGATTGGCTAGTGATTTGAACCAGAGGCCAGTGTGATGTTGGAAGCCAGCTCCCCTCCCAAGTGGATGAAATCATCTGTGATGAGGAAGCGATCCAGTCTTGAAGAAATTTTATTTGATCATCCTCTTCATTTATTCCATGTGAAAATTCCATTGGAGGTTTGAAAATTGATAAGGTGATTATCTTGGATAAATTCCTTAAATTTGGTGTTGTCCATGTCAAGATGGGTCCTTCCTCCTTTTTTTTCCTGAAGGGTTGTAATCATGGTAAAGTCTCCTCCAATCAGCTAGAGAGTGTGAGTACACTAATTGTTGAGATAATTTATGATGTTTAATAGCTCTGCCTTTTGCAGTATTAACTGTGGGAAGTAGACATTCGTGAGATGTCCATGAATGTTGGTTCCAATTAGGTGGAAGGATGCTTGAATGAAATGGAGATTTTCATGATTTTTCTCTAGGGTGATTAGTTGGGGATTCCAAATGATTGCAAGGCCTCCCAAATCTCCACAAGCATCGATGGCTAGGGTGTTACAGCCTTTCCAAAGTCTATTGAAGATGGTATCTGGATTTGAGATGGGGCATTTTGTTTCTTGCATAAAGAAAATCATGGGGTTTTCCTTGGTGATTATTTTATTGATTAACTTGTGCTTAGAGGGGTTTTTTAGCCCTCTGATATTCCATGAGATGGGATTCATTGAGAAGCATTGGGAACGAATGAATAGAACCTATTTAACTTGGGATAGTGCCATGATTCTACTAGCTCTATGCCCAGGCCAACTAGTCACTGTAGATCTGTTATTATTCCTCGTTTCATGGATTCTTTCATAATGTATTTGGTATTCAGGAGAGTGTCGCCATGAATTCCAAGGGAGGGTAGATGTTGGGCTCTAAAGAGGACTTCCTCCAATTTCTGGATCTACTGTTGGGGGATTGAGAGAAATTCTTTCCTCTTGCATGCATCTTCCAAACCCATAATGTTGAGGTCCTTGTAATCAATACTCTTTGGTTCTTCTTCCATTGTTTCTAGGATTGATTCTAAGGTTGTGCCTTTGCCCTTTCCTGAGATGTCTAGAGTAGGCGTTGGGGACTGGGGTTGCAGAAAGGATTCCAGTCGGAATTTGGTATTCAGAGCCTCCGGATTCTAGGATCTCTCTTGCGAGGGTGGATCCGAGTCTCTTAGGGTATCATTTTCATCGGGATTTAGGTTATATAGGGCTTGAAAGCTACTTATTGTAGGTGGATATTTTTTGTTTTGGTTCGTGTTTGAATTTCTGGTGTGCCTTTTTCTTCGAGAGACTTTCGTGAACCCTTCAGTGTCTTTAGCTATGGAGGCATTATTCAGAGTGGAGTTTTGATATAGGGGGATGTCTCGAAATAGGTGCCCATGCTAGTGGCATTTCCTGCATCTAAATGTCACATGTTCATTATCTACTGTTTGGATCCATTCATATTCATCATGAAGAAGACTTAGCTCATTGGGGAGAGACTTTACGATGTGCATGTATACGCCTATCCTTGCATACACAACGTTTTTGTTGATTTTTGTCTTTCACTATTTTTATGAATTATCCAAGAGAGTTTCCAATGTCTTGAAGGGTTACCTCATCCCAGTAGTCTTGTGGTAGGGTGTAGAGCCTGATCCAAACTGGAGCCCAGTTGAAATCTTATTTGTTCGGATTAAAGTGTTCGAGCCAGTTGCACAGATATAGACCCAAAGAGTTGAAGAAATGTAGGTCATTGTCCAGGATTTGGTTCTTATCTTTGATGCATTTGAAGATCACATTGAAGAATCCCTTTGCACATAGCTGTAGATCGATATGGCCCTTATGTTTCCATTTAGATGAAATCCAACCCAGAAGAAATTTTTGTGTGGGCCAAAATCCCATGAAATTGCCTATTAGGGCATCATCCTTCATATACTGGATTCTTACATTGATTCGATGAGAGAGAGCTCAATAATGGGTTGTACTATTCCCTTAGGTATGCATGTGGAGGATGTAACTATTGTTGCCTCTTCAACAACTGTTGTTGACAGATTCATTTTAGGTGATGTCCGAGAGGGGTCAGGTAATGGGCCAGAGTTTTGCTGAATGACACTATCAACCCCTGTCTTCACTCAATTAGAGGGTGAACTAGAGGAAGGGGGATCCACAGTCCCCCCGCTGCCGTCTACCATGCGTGAAACTTTCTGCGCACCACGAGATGGGAGGGGCATTGAGGTTGGGTAGAGAGTTTGCTAGGGATAGCCTACTCGGTGGACTTCACACCCTAGATCATGGCCATTGTGTTTAGAGTTGCAGAGTACCCCATCGTTTTGTAGTCAAGAGCCAATAAGGGGAAGCTACAGAGGGGTGCTCTTTGGCCGCTATCACCATGGCCAGGACCAGCGTCTAGAATCCAAGGAAGGATCCTCACGAGGATGTGAGGATATGCGGTCTACCCAAGCGTCCGAAAAAACTCAGGAGGTCATTGTTCCGCTGCTCGGGAAGCCTAAGGGTAGAAGGGGGCGCAGAAAATACACCATGACTCAACCTTAGCTGCCCACACCCCAGAAAACCGAAACGCTTCCAGTCCATGAGCGTGCGGGGGAGGAGATAGATGTTGGGATAATGGACTTGGATTCTCCATTCATCCACGCGGCCCCTCTGAAGCCTCCCCATGCGGCCACAACTGAAGAGGAAGCCATGGTAAGAGAATATGGATGCGTAATTGAGGAGGAGGACCACGTGATAGAGGAAGATGAAGGAACCTCATGACTGCTAGGTCACAAGGTTCATTCTGATTTTTATCTTCTCATGACATACTTTAGATATTTTTTTTTCATATGTGTCACTGAATATTTTGTATATCAAAACTGTTTGAATCTCTTAAGGGGTTGGTTTCCTCCCATGAGGCAGCCCCAAACATGGTTTATTTTGAAAACTTCCAAGGCATGTGATGGGTAAGCACTGCTTTCCATCTGTGCCCATAGCCTCTATAAAATTACTTTTATGATTTAAATATAGTTTAGCCTAACTTACAAAAAAAAACCATTATATTTTTTACAAAAATAGCTTTGAAGTCTTTAATGGTTAAGACGAAGAACATGCGAATTTTGAGGCCTAAGCGAACAACCAAACAAACATATTCCAAACATTCCTCCAAGTAAAAATCCTACCATGGGAAATTTTTCCCAATTGTATCTCTTTCATTAAAAGATGAAGAAGTTGGGAAGGTGACCAAGAATAAGTTTTCCTCTTCTACCCCCTCTTATTTATATGTGCTAAAAAAGTAGCATTTCTATCCATTGGTAACAACAAGTGAAAAAGATCATAGTAGAAATAAATATGGTCTTGAATCTTATGGGTGGAGTGTTGGTAAAAAGAAGCAAAAAAAAGATCATAGTAGAAATAACTACTATAGTGATAGGTCAAGTTGTGACATATCTTCTAGTAATTTGTGACATATCTTTTAGTAATTAATAAAAACTTTCTAAATGTGCATTTTCTTATGCAAGAAATTTACTAAAATATACTCTTACCCTCCTAAAAGAAATAGAAGACTAAGTTATGGAACTTTTCCCTCCCTACTCTTATTGGGTGGAGGTTGTTTTCTTATTTTTTTTGTAAATGTGTTATTAGTCAAAGCTAGTCAAAGGGACTCACATGAAGGACAACATGTTGTAACTCATTTGTCTAGTAAGTGTTGTCTGCTAGACGAGATTTTAATATAAACTCTACTAATGTTTCTTTAAAAAAAATGGGTAAATAGATGTAATATAAGAAGTTAATTAAAAAATACTAAATTTTATTTTTTTAATGTTTTCAAATTTCATAATGATTTAATACATTTTTTATTTCTTGTTAAAGGAAATGTTATAATACCATTAAGAAAACTTTTATTAGTTTTTTATTTGTTCTCCTAAAAAATTAGTAATTGTTTAAGTATTATCAATGTAAGGATCAAACAACTATATTTTTCATTTTAATAGATATCTCATGAGTATAAAATATTATTTATTTTACTAACACATTATTAACTTATTTTATTAACACAATAAAAAATGACTTTGTTATATAATTTCTATTATATTAGTACAAATTAATTAATAAGTGTAATTGATATATCTCTATAAATCTATATCATATAAATTAATAATTATTGTGTAGTAAGAACATAACCTAATATTAAACCTTAATATAATTGAACCAACCACAACATCAATAATTGAATCAATTAATATATAATTAATTTATTATTTTGAAATCAAAATTACATAACATTTTTTAGTAATAATAAAATTAATTTTGGCATCAAAATCACATAATATTTTTTGATAATAAAAAACCTGAGACCCTATTATATATCTAAACCCTTAATTCATCACTGCTTAATCAAGTTTAGGAGCAATTGCACCTCTTGATCAATTAGAGAAAACATAAGTTAAATGAAAAACATATTCAAACATAATGTTTACAGAAGCCCTGAAATATTATTTTAAGTAATTTAATTTTAATACCAAATAAAAATTATTATTTTAAATTATTTAATTTTAACACCAAATAAAAAGAACATACACCAGTAACAGTTTTCATTGTGCAAGGACACCCCAAATCCATGCCTTGTAATTTCTTGACAAGGATTTTTACCTATTTGCCAATTAGTCTGTGTCTTGTAATTTCTTGACAAGGATTTTAACATGTTTGCCAATTAGTAACCAACAAGAAAATTACACAAAAACAATTTAGAAAAGAAGAGATATGATATCCATGAAAATGTAAATACCAATATTTTCAAAATCTTATAATTATTTAATAAATTTTAATATTTTTTATGAATTGAATCTCTATAATATATTGAAGAAAAATCTTATTTTTTGTTATTTAAGTTTTTTTTTTTTTTTTAATTATTAACGGCTTACGAGTTAGTAGTGTAATTGGCAAACAACTCTGTTTTCTATTTTTTTATTTTAATACATAATTCATTAATATATAAAAGTTATTTATTTCACTAGCATATCACAAAATTGTTGTTTATGAGAAAATTTATACAAGTCCAATTAATATTTTAATTGGTTTCAATTTTGTGTGTGTGTATATATATATATATATATATATATATAATTAATTAATTAATATTTAGATAGTATTTTCAACTTTACAAGCTCCATCAATCATATCATATATATAGAGTTATTGTGAACTCTATAATATATAAACAAAGAAAAAATTATATATATAAAATATATATATTCAAGGTTATATACTCAATCCATACACAGGGCGCAGGTCTATTTGCATTTGATTCAAGGTTCAAGAAAAGTTATATACCACATGAAATTGATTTTTGATATCTTAGATTCTATCTAAATTAAACTTTGTAAACTCCATTCAATAAAACTGAATTTATTTATTTCCCATTTTCTCTAACAAAATTCCCATCTTCTCTAATAAAAAGTCATTCTTAGCTGGTCCATTATTTTAGACTCCATTCCCAATCAAACTAACCATTATATCATAGGTAGTTCATCTGGTTCATCAATGGTGTTTTTGGTGCAAGAAATAAGAAACTTTCTGTGCACATTATGCCACCAAAATTGGAGAATATCATCGGTTTTAAGGCCCTGCAGCCTCACAAAATCCATCCATCCACCTAAAAGCACATAAGTCTTCGTAGTGGCTTGTTGTTTTAACACTAACTTTTGTTCTATTCTTTTGTCCAAATTAATGATAGGGAAGAGCATACCCTCATTTTTCACTTGTGTCAACTGATCATGTGTAAAGTATTTGAGAATATATTCCTCAGCAACCTTCTTGGGAATAGCCAGTCTGCAATTAGTACCCACATCGGTTTTGAACAGTCTTTTCTCAAACAATAATTCTTTTTATAAGTTTGATTGTGCCATTTAAAAGTACTCATCATTATTTAAATTTTTTAAAGTAAATTGAAAAAAATCTTAAAATACAAAAATATGATATTGCACCTTATAAATAAAATTTAAATGGTATTGGTGTAAATTTTGCATTAAAATTATTAATTAATATTAAAAATAAAATTTATTTATTATTGTTTTAACTAAAATTACCATAAGAATAATATTTAGGTTTAAAAAACAAACTATTGTATTTATGAGATATTCTCTCAAATATTTATTTGAAAAACGTTTAGCTCAAACTTAACTACAATGGAGGGGTTGTGTGAGTTTGTCCTATCTTCTTTTGGGTAACATTCTCAATATAGTTCTATTTGATCCAATTCTGGGCCTGATGGGTCTTGTTACAACCAAAATTGACAATTCTTTTGAAGGCTCTCACAACATGCCAAAGTGGCACCAAATAGAAAAGGTATCCATTATCACCTATGCATAAATATCTATGTCTTAGGGCTTACTTCCACAAATCCATGTACAATTCCCTACATAAAGGAGTCTCCAACATGAATTGATAGACTAACATCTTCTAATGCCTCTTGGATAATGTAATATAGAAATCACTTCAAACATTTTTCTAATCTAATGATGAAAGCTTGACTATAAGGAATACATATAAGTAAGAAATATGACACTCTAACTATGGTAAATAAGCATTAAAAAGTAACAAAATACCTTTCCACCTTAAAAAATACATATATAAATAAAATTGAAGAAAAAAATAAATTAAAGCCTCTTTGGAGCCACCACAAGCCTGTACATACTATTTTGAAGTGAGATCTAAGAGTGGAAGTGATAGAAAAAGGAATGTATATAAATAAAAACAACCTAAGAATAGAAATAAGTGAGGAGTGAGAATCATATTCTAATATCAAAAATGTTACTCACTAAAGGGATAAAAAACCTAATAAGTCAAAATCCATATTTTTCTTTTCTACAAAAAAATAATATTTCTAGTGAGCTAAAAAGGGGTAATTTACTTCAAGTAAGTGAGAATTTTTGCTAGAAAGTAAAAAAATCAAATAAAGGTTTACAAGTATTTATATCTTTTAGACCCAAACTCAAATCTATTGTTGTAAATTGTATTGCAAAGTAGTAAAAGTGTTAAAATTCCCCTACAGTTTTATCTAGATTACACTACAAACAATGTATATTTTTGGTTGGTTAAATGGATAAGGTTCAAGCATAAATCAAGTGATAAAACTAGCTAAAAATAGAATTTAAGCTCAAGCTATTGAAATGCTTTTGGTATTTTCATATTTGTGATTTTTTATATTTTTTATTATATAAATATAAATATGGAAAAAAAATGCATTATAAAATATTTTTTGGTGAGGTGAGGCTTACCTTAGCCCTTGTAGGTTTTATATTTTGGTGTCATATTGTGATCACAACCCCTTCTTGATGTGCATTGTATCTTGGACCAAGATGAGAGTTTAGAGTTGAAATTCTAATCGCCTTAACTCTAGTTTAAGATGATGTTTTGATGCCAAATTTCATGTAGGAGTGATTTCCTCATGAAATACCTATAGCCAATTGATCAACTATGGCGTTAGGAGAGATATCATCATTGAATAAGAAACCATTTATAAGGGTTATTCCAACAATAATATTTGATAGCCCTAATTCAATGTAGAGAAACTAAATACTAGTGACTTATTCTTCTTCTTTCATGTGACTAGGTATCCCATTAATGGATCAATCCATAAGATTTTTGTAATTTGGAACAACCTCTTAAAGTCCTATGAAGAACAATTTATATATGCTTAAGAATAGAGGAATCAATCCACATGACAAGTAGTTACACTAAAAATAAATTATGTATTATGTCATGATGATCTCATCATTCACAACACAAGATTGGGATAAGGGGCTAGAATTACATAATTTTATTTTTAATGACTAGTTCCAAAGCTTCCACCAAAATAATGGTTAAACTATTCATCCACAACCTAAATATTATGTTTTAACCATGGAAAGTATTTTTTTTATTGACATACTTCCCTCAATAGGTGTTTGAATTGACTCAAACACCTAAAAACTAGCTTGACGAGAGCCAAAATTTCTTGAAAGAGGATTTATTTGTCTAAAATTGAGTGGATTTGCTTGAAAGGAGGCTCGGAGGCTCCCTTAAATTTTCAATGGCTGTACCCTTCCCTTGTGATGTTCAATGTTTACCTGGAGTTCACTTTACACGTTCAAAATTCCCTTGAAATGGTAAAATGACTATCTTTATGTGGACGACTTGGTCCATTTTCCTTTGCTTGCAATTACTTCCCCATTTTTTCTTGAAAACTTTATCTAAGTAATAGGAATTTTTAATCATTGACTTAACACCAACTGTTATACTCAACCACTTGAATGGCACAATAGAGATCAAGTTTGTAGGTTGTTGTCTAAACTTAACGATCCAAGTACTAGATCTCCAACAACTTGTAGAATTTGGGAATTGGTTGACATGTATCCTTTGTTGGAATAATTTTTTAGAGGAATTTTGTTGTATAACATGTCTCATTTGGACAAGTATGGACCCTAGTATGCGCAAATAAACCCATGTTAAATTTTGGGTACCAAGGACAAGTGGTTCCCCATGGCTTTGATCTTTTGCATAGGGAAAAGTGTCCACTCTATTGTACCTCTTCTTCTAAAAGTGACTTTATAAGTGGTAAAGTCAGTCTAGTTAAAATGTGACTTTATAAGTGATAAAGTTATGTTCTAATTTGAAAGTGACTTTATTAAAGTCAATGAAGAATTAGAAAGTGAAAAGTGACCATGGAAATAAAAGGCTAAGTGGTTTGATATTTAAGTGGGTGAGTGATTAAATAGAAAAAGTGAAAATAATGCACATTTATTTTTAGCCTTTGATCTAAAGCTTTCTCAGCTATTGTATTTAGGGATCACTCAAAAGTCACTTAGGTTAGGGTAAAAGGAGAGAAGAACAGAAAAATATCACATTATTCATTCATGAGCATTTGAGAGAAAGCAAGAGAGATCAAAGGAGAAATTTATGAGCAGGGATGAAGAGAAGAAGAACAACACGAGTTTGGCACACATCCCAAGGACAATTTTGGGCATGCTAACCAAGGCATTTACATAGGAACTATACAAAAAATATTGGCAAGCATTCCAAGGAGGGTGGCAACATATATTTTGAGGAGAAACAGCTGCAGGTTGAAGGATAAAAAATCGAGGCAGATCTAGGCTCAGAGAACATTTATTGCAAAGTGATTTTTACACTGAAAACATTTATTGTAGAGTGTGATAGGTTGATTTTACCCAGATTTGAAATTTCAGTTTTATAGGACATTGAATCATGACTTTGGGATTGAGGGTTGAAGACAGGTTAGATATGAAGAGTAACTATAATGCATGGAATGAGAGAATCCAATGTATCTTTGAGGAAGCATAGGTCTGGGGCATTATGGTACATATCGCCCAGCACCAAGTAGTAGTTCTTGTTGATGCAACACAGTTAGCTGAGTTCACGAAAAAGAATGCTAAGGCCAAAATACTGATTTTGGATGGAGCCAAAGATCATGTCATTCCTCATGTGAGAGGAAAGACTTGTGCACATGAAATGTGGACTGCCTTGATTGAGATTTACCAGAGCTCAAATGAGAACCGTAATATGGTCTTGAAGGAGAAAATAAAGTCCATACGAATGGATAAGACAGACAGTGCTATAACATACCTCACCAAGATCACTTCAATGAGAGATTAGTTGGCACCCGTAGGAGAGACAATTGCACCCACTGCGTTGGTGAGGATAGCTTTGCATGGTCTTCCCAAGACTTGGGATATTTTTGTAGATGGTGTTGTCACACGAGAGAAACTTCCCCAATGGGAAAGGTTGTGGGATGATTTCATTCATAATGATATTAGGAAGAACCATCTAGGGGTAGCCAAACAGGGGGATGAAGATGAAAATGTGGCATTGTTGGAAAGAGGCAAGAAAGGAAAATCAAAGAAGGGAGCTTCCACCAGTGGAGGCAAAGGAAAAGGTAAAGGAAAAAAAAAGAGAAAAGATAATGACTATTTCAAATTCAAATGTTGGAATTGTCAAAAGTTCAGACACTATGTTGTTGTGTGTCGAGAGAAGAAAAATAAGAAAGGGAAAGAGACAACCATGGAAGCTTCTGCAGAGATAGAGGACTTCTCAGAGAGTTTTGATATAAAGTTTGGATTCATAGCTTGTGAGTCGTCCACTTCAGTATCACCTTCCATGCAGGTTCAGAGGGAGTATGCACTCACCTCTACTAGTAGAGCATCTTCTAGTGTTTGGTATGTTGATAGTGACCCTTCTCTCCATATGAAAACAATCAAGGAGTACTTCTGAGAGCTATCAGAGAGTGATAATGATATTTAGGTAGTACTTTTTGATGACATCATTGTTAGAGCAGTTGGTGTTGGAACATTAACATTTGATAGGGAACCCAAACCTCCCTTGAAAGTGTCAAATGTTTTATATGTGCCTGGAATGAAGAAGAACTTGATATCCGTCTTAGCACTTGAGAACATAGGGTATGAGGTGTTGTTCATAAATGGAAATGTGCTCATATATCCTAAGGGAACTCCAACTGCTTTAGCTATAATTATTAGAGTGTGCCATGCTAAGGTGTACAAGTTCTCATTCCAGCCATTGATGGCATTGAGTAGCAGTTTCAGGGACAAGACTGACAACAATTCTAGCAGTTCAGAGTTGTGTGAGATCTGGCATCGCAGGATGGGTCACATGTATCATGGGGCCTTGAGGATATTGTGGGAGATAACCATTGGTGTGACAAATTTCAGTTATGATCACCTTGACTTATGAAGAGGATGTGCTATGGGGAAGTTTTCAAAAGCTCCTTTTCCCAGCATTGACAGCAGAATGACAGGTATCCTTGACTTGATTCATTTCGATGTGAGTGGTCGGATATCTGATGTGTCCTTTAGTGGCTTTGAGTTTTATATCTTATTCATTGATGACCACTCCAGGAAGACCTCGATCTATTTCTTGAAGAACAAGGGCGAGGTATTCAAGCGATTTCGAGAGTTTAAAGCTCTCATGGAAATGGAGACGGGGAGGAAGATCAAGGTACTAAGATCAGACAATGGAGGTGAGTATACTCTTGGTGATTTTGTGGATCTTTGTACTGAGGCATGCATTAAGAGGGATTTCACGGTTCGTTAAAATCCCCAGGAGTATGGGGTTTCATAGAAGAAGTACAAATCCATTGTAGTGGCTACCAAAGCCATGCTTCACGATCAGGGGTTACCTTTATTTTTGTGGGCAGAGGAGTTCAACACTGTTGTTTACTTACAGAACAAGATTCCACATCGTGCCCTGGGTAATGTGAATCCTGAGGAGGATTTCTCAAGGAAGAAGCCTGATGTTGGGAAATTTTGTATCTTGGGGTTCCTTACATATTCTTATGTCCCCAAGGAGATCAAGACCAAGCTAGGACCTACTACAAAAAAGGGCATCTTTGTGGGTTATAGAGAGACCTCAAAAGCCTACCAGATTTACATTCCTTCAAAGAGTAAAGTGGTTGTAAGGAGGGATGTAAATTTCGAGGAGGAGAGAGATTTCAGGAGGTCATGGGAGTTACAGTATGTAGAGTCACTAGACCCTCAGCAACAACTGAGTTAGTCACAGGGATCCAGTGCACATATTGCAGGAGGTCAGGGATTGAGAAGTACATATATTATAGTTACAAGTCCATTAGTGAGAAATGGCTCTCAGAGTCAGGTGAGTGGATCTTCGGGTAGCTTACATAGTAGTCTGCATAACTGGTCACATGATATTCAATTGATTGATAGCTCACATGGTACATCAAGTTCTATAGGCACAGGTACATGTATGGGGTTAGTTTATAGGCCTTCAAGAGTTCATGCTTCTGATAATGATGAGAATTATTTCACTCCAGTAGAAGAAGTAGTTTAAGGGAAGAGGAATCCCAAGTGGCTTCAAGACACCTAGCGTGAGGCCACATCAGTTTCTAGACCAAAGAGACAGGTTAGAGAGAGTAGACCACCTGAGTGGTCCTATAGTTACATGGAATTAGTAATAAGCATTGTTGATACTGAGCCTTCTAGTTATGAGGAGGCAGCTAGCCAGCAGGTTTGGAGAGAGTCCATGATGGAGGAGTATTCTTCTATTATATATAACAATGTTTTTGAGGTAGTGCCTAGGGTTGAAGGTAAATCAGTTGTTACTTCTAGATGGATATACAAGATAAAGCATGTTGCAGATGGCAACATAAAGAAGTTCAAGGCTCTGTTTGTGGCGAGACGGTTCTCACAGGTAGAGGGAGTTGACTATGAGGAGATATTTTATCCCATAGCTCGGTATACATCTATTCACTCCATTATATCGATTGCAGCAGAGATTGGTTGGAAAATCTATGAAGACTACCCTTATCCATGGTTTCATTCAGGAGGAATTTTATATTGAGCAGCCACAGGGCTTTGAGGTGCATGGGTGAGATACCCATGTATGCAGGTTGAAAAAGGCACTCTATGGCATGAAGCAAGCTCCTAGAGCTTGGTATTCTCATATTGATGCATACTTGCAGCAATTTTGTTTCACCAAGAGTGAAGTTGATCTGAATCTACACTTCATTGTGGTAGGCGAGGAGCCTTTCATTTTGGTGTTTTATTTTGATGACTTTCTCATCACTAGAGCAGAGGGACTCATTGAGGGTTGCAAGAGAGATATTGCTTTAGAGTTTGAGATGAAAGATATCTTCTTGATGCATTATTTTCTAGGATTGGAGGTGTGGCAAGAGGAGGGGCATATCTTCATGGGACAGGGGAAGTACACAGTGGATATTCTTAGTAGATTTCACATGGAGGACTGCAAACCCATGTCTACACCTATGATCACTAACTAGAAGAAGCTTTATGCTTTCGATTCCGAGTTGGTGGATCCTACACTATACAGGCAGTTGATTGGATCATTGATGTATTTGGTCAACACTTGACCAGATATATGTTTTGTTTTTAACACTATGAGTCATTCCATGTGTGAGCCCAGGAGAGTGCACTGGGTAGCTAAAAAACACATTCTTCATTAATTCCAGGGTATAGTGGATTATGGTCTGGACTATAGATAGGGTGATGGAGTGAGATTGGCAGGATACACAAACTCAGATTGGGCAGGATGTGTTTCTGACGGGAAGAGCACTTTAGGGTGTTGATTTAGGTTGGGTTCAGCCATTTTGTATTGTTCAGTCAGAAACAAGAGTTAGTTTCATTGAGCTCAACTGAGGCAGAGTATATGGCTTCTATTTTGGCTAGCTGTGAGGCCATATGGCTTCACAAGATGTTGTTTGGTTTATTTGGTCAGGCATTGAGACCTTATGTGATTCACTGCGATAATCAGAGTTGCATAAGACTCACGGAGAATCTCATTTTTCATGATAGGTCAAAACATATTGGGATCAAGTATCACTTCATTTGAGACTATGCCCAAAAGGGAGTAGTTAAGCTTGAGTACATCTCCACAAATGAGCAGGTAGCAGACATCTTCACCAAAGCCTTACCATGGGGCAAACATGTCTACTTCAGAGACAATATGGGAATGGTGAGGAAAAATTTATTCGGTATAAGGGAGTGTTAAATTTTGGGTACTAAGGACAAGTGGTTCCCCATGGCTTTGATATTTTGCCTAGGGAAAAGTGTCCACTCTATTGTACCTCTTCTTCTAAAAGTGATTTTATAAGTGGTAAAGTCAGTCTAATTTAAAAGTGACCTGATAAGTGATAAAGTTACATTCTAATTTTAAAGTGATTTATTAAAGTCAATGAAGAATTAGAAAGTGAAAAGTGACTATGGAAATAAAAGGCTAAGTGGGTCTTTATCTAAGTGGGTGACTGATTAAATAGAAAAATTTAAAATAATGCACATTTATTTTTAGCCCTTCATCTAAAGCTTTTTCAGCCATTGGATCTAGGGATCACTCAAAAGTCACTTAGGTTAGGGTAAAAGGAGATAAGAAGAGGAAAAGATCACATTATTTTTTGATGAGCATTTGAGAGAAAGCAAGAGAGAGCAAAGGAGAAATTTCTGAGCAGGGAGGAAGAGAAGAAGAATACCATAAGTTTGGCATGCATCCAAAGGAGAATTTTGGGCATGCTAACCGAGGCACAGGTTGAAGGCAGAAAAATCGAGGCAGATATGGGCGCAAATTTTAAGGAGAAAAAAACCTGTCGTAATTTTACATACAGTCTTTACAAGATGTACATTTTTTTCTAGGTACATTTCCCGAGCTAGTCTGTACAACATTTATTTTGTATTTTTTCTGTCTGAACTACTTTTCGTGTGGCATGATTTTCGAGGTGGATTTTTTCATGAAAATCGAGATAACTTTGCTTTTTGTAAATGCTGGAATATTTCCTGTGTATTTCATTTTCTCTGTAACAGTTTTCTGAAATAAAAAAGAGCTCTCAATCTGTTTTTCCCCAAGATTTTTAGGGGGTTTTTCCAGGGTCACATTGACCAAAAATCACTATGTCATATTATGTGTATGGCTATTATAATTTTCTATGTATTTATTTCCAGCAGTAGTGAAATATCCTAATTTTTATTTTCAAAAATAAATTTCATTTCAAGATTTTAGTGTTTTAATCATGCTTGGATTTCACATTAAATGAATGGAGTTATATGTGAAAATTGTTAATCAAAGCAGGCTTTGAATTTCTACAACCCACATTTGTAACAAAGGAAGGAATGACCATACTCTAATGGAAATATCCTTGATTCCCTCAAATCTTAAAAAAATTTGAATGTGGCATGAAAGATACTCATTGTGTGGAGAAATATTGGCTTTTGTTCACTTTTCATCCCTAATATCCTAAGGATTGGGATTCATGAACTACTTTAGGAAACACGAAATGTTGTGAAGTATGAGACTGCCAAGCTGAAAACCAGAAAATGCATGATATACTAAGGTGAAAGAATGCACATAGACTCTAAGCCACATAACCATGTGGATAAGACATAGGTGCACTAAATACATGGATTTCATTGGCCATAAAAGGTGCACTAACCCATGATACCAATGGCTTCTCTAGACCATGTGCCTATGTAGATTAATCTTAAGCCTTCCAATAGTATACTAAAAAAGAATACCTAAGAGCATATTCTAAGAGGATTGTTAATGGTGTATGATAGTTGCAAGCCTAAAATACTACAATGCATAAGATCGCAAGGCCTACAAGGCTTTGATTTTCACTCTTTGGTGTTATAATGGTACTTCCTAAAGGGAAAAATGGCTATAGGAACCCCTATTGAAATTATCAGTAATAGTTGGCTCCAACTGCAGGACACATGCTCCATTCAGGAGGATGTTAGAAAATGTTATAGTAAACAGAAACCCCCCATTATTTTTCTTAACTCAAATAACAAGTACCCTTCATTTTGTTGAAATTTCATGTTTTTCCCTTTACCTAAGTTTTCTATGTGATTTGATGCACGTGAATAAATGGAGCACAATGTTCAATGAAGACTAATAGGACCTTACCCATGTGATGGGATGGTTGCATTGTGGTATGGGGACGGATTTAAAATGTTTTTCAAGAAATTGTAGATATTTACATTAGGAAGAGAGTTGTTTTTAGGATAGGTTGGAGGGAATCATTCCTAATCTAAATGTAGCTTCAATTTCCTTATTCTATGATAATGGGAAACAAATCAACACTTGTGACTCTTGCTTATCCCATGTAATGGTGATTTAGGGAGGAAGAGTGTTTCAGAAGAGTTCTATGTGAAGCAGAGATAGAGTGAGGAAGAAGAGAGAAGAAGCTCTATTGTTAGGAGAAGAGGTAGAGGCTGAGGACCTAGGTTACACATGCTCAAATTTTATATTCTGTCTAGTTTAATGTGTGTCAATTTTGATAAATGAACAATTTTTTTAATGTCTATGTACTCTTTTATTTTCTATATGTATATTATTAATTCTATTGTTGAGGGATACACTTTTTGAGATAATATATAATGAGAATATGAATTTATTGAGAAATCTGATGGTTGTATTCCTTGTTGTTTAACTTGGATATTTCAAGAAATGTGGTGATTTTACACCTTAGGAATGAGATTGATTTTTTGTTTAAATGTAGTCTAGACCTGAAGATATTCACCCTTGAACGTATGAGGGCTTTTGAGCATTTTGAGATGTTGTATGCATGTCTCAAATTAGTCCCTGCGTTGTAGTTGGTTATGTGTTTGTTGAATGTGTTGAAGACTATCAGTTGTATAGAATACTGTGAATTTTGATGTGTATATATGGTTTGTGCATTGTCTTAAGGTTTGTGTGTTATGGTTTGGTATGTTGGTCAATTCCCTTTCCTATTGTTGAATGTGAAGATTCTTCATGTGAATAGAAAATGGAGAACCCCATGAAAACCCTTGCAGATTTTTCCCTATCCATTAAATTCAAGTTACTTTCATAAAATTCTTGTTGAGGAGGGTGAATGAGGTCTTGTGTAATGTTAAGAAGCAAGTATAGGTTGTGTGTAATTGATTCTGGTAAGGATGAGTTATTTCAGCTTCCCGCAATTCGAAGAGACAAGTTTTTGGGACGATATGAAATAACTTTGCGGTGCCTACAAGATTTTTAACATCATTGTGAAATCATTTCACAACACCTACAACAAAAATTTTCAGGGTTACGTGTGAGATTTTGAATGCCTATTTTTTTCTAGCAGGTTATTCCATATGTTCAAGTGACTCCAATGTGATTTGGATAAGGTTAAGGAATGTACTAGAAAGGGAGAGAAGAATATATCATGGACTCTCTCCTAACAAAAGTGACATTTTTATTGTACTTCATATTTTTAATTAATTTCGGAATTTCTAGAGCTTTGTTTAAAGCATAGTTGTGGGTGTTTGTGTGGGGGTATCATATGTTATGGGTAGACAGGGAAACCTAGTTTTTCCTCATCAGGTGGAATCAAAGCTCGACTACTTTCTTCTTAGAATTTCATATCCATAAAATTATTTCATCTTTACAACTCTTAGAGGAAGCATAGTTTATAAAATATTAAGGTAAATCTATATTGAATTGAGGTTTGTTTATTGTGAGGTGTTGTGCAAACATAGTGCAGAGTTTCTACCTTGAAGTAGGAAAATTTTTTACTTGGTGATGCACTTAGAATAACAAATATTTCATTTTAGTACAACTGAAAGTGAAATTAAGTGATAGTGGAAATAGCCCCAGAAGAAAAATGAAGAGGTTGGAAGAAGATCCATGTGATGGATATGGAATATAGGTTAAGGATGAATTTATCCATGTGCAAATGGAATTTACAGGTTCGAATACAACTTAACAATGAAAAGAGGTTGAAGATAAAAAGAGAAAGAACAAGTGCATTAGTTAGATAGGAATTGGTTCAGAAAGATCGTGGAAGATGATATATTATGATAGATATTATAGACACTGAATGTGATGTTGATGCTAACTTGGTCATTAAAATAATTTTGTTTGTAGGACTGAATTGGTAACATATTCCATAGAAAGTAAGCTATGTCAAATGAAATGGAGCAAGAAAGTCTCTTAGATGAAAAATCATGACATAACCCGATAGTAAAAATAAGAAGAGTGAGGGGTTGAAGATGCAACAACCGACAACTTTTAAAGTGAAGGAAAAAAATTACATAGGAAGAGGTTATAGTGAAGACAACCTAGAAAAAATCAGGTACTAGAAGGATGACTTGATACGGGTAACAAGTTGGAGACTTATGACATCGAAACAAGGGTCAGTTGCATCTCACTACTAGACAAGGATAATTGATCAGAGGAAGAGATGAAAATTATTTTTATTAGTCATAGGAGGGGTTCAGAGGAAATTTATAAGAAGAAGAATAAAAGTGTGAAAGAATTTGGACTCAAAGGTATGAGTGATGAAGGAATTAAGAAGGAGATTATTGAGTTAGGAGCGTAACTCAGTCGTGTGAAACAATTTCTACAAGAAAGTAAAGATGATGAGAGTTATGGCTGGATAATGAAAAATCAAGAGGAAGAATGGTGATTACTTAAAGAACAAGATAGTCGGAAACAACAAAGGATGATATCAGTAAGAAGAATTCTATCAGATTAATTGTGTGTTTAAGTGAATATTGAATAAGGGGGCAATGGTAATTTTTGTTAAGTTAATTGTGGAATAATTTTTGATTACACACACTAGTGATGAGTATTTACAGTTAAGGATGATGGGAAGGAACCTTGTGGTAGAAAGTGAGGAAGAATATCAATGTTCTCAGAGGAAGAATGTGAGCAAGGTGTGTGCAAAGTTCGGAAGAGATGAGAGTGCTCAGTAGAAATACCAGGAGAATACTAGACATGGAAGGGTTTAGTATGGTATTTACAAACAAGTTAGTGAATTCATCTTGTTGTAGTGGCTTGTGTTTAGCTCACGGTGAGTAGGTAGAATCTCATAGAAGAAGGATATTTGTGATTATTGAGATTCATAGTAAGGTCCAGAAAGAAGCCATAGTAGATCAAGTTAAGGCAAACTTGAATGAGAAGTAGATGAAATAAAATTACAACTTAGTAGAGATGATGAGAGGGATGATATAGAAAGATGAGGAATACTAGGGTTACAGATGAAGGATTCATAAGAAAGTAGAATGGAATTTTTTGTAGGTGAATATGAGATAGAGATGAAGTCTTAGGGAAGAAATCTCCAGGGATTTGAGTTGCATCTATGGAAGAGAAATGTAAGGGTGATGAACACGTGTGATGAAACATATGAAGATTTGATGAGAAACCATAAGACAACAAGTTTCATCCAAGGATTTAATTAGGATATGAAATTGACAAAAGGAAAGTAGGAAGGTATAGTTGGTTGGATAAAGAGACAACATATGATGTATTTGCAAGTTTGGACAATTTGACAATAGAAGAGTTTAGAATTCACAACAAAAGAGGTAAAAGAACGTACAAGTAGATTAAACATTTGTTGAGATATTTTTAAGTTTCATTGTGCAAGTGACAATAGAGGAAGGTGAGGATATTTGCAACATCAAATAGAAAGGATTAATCACAGGGTTCTGGTGAGGAGAACTAGGAAGATGCCAAAATCCCAAACTCAATTGTAATATTCCCAAATTTCCATCATTTAATTGGAATATTAGAATTCTTAATTTTCTTAAGTAATTAAGTAAATAAGAGGGTAGAGGGACTCATAAACCCCATAGATGAATAAAATCCACTTTTGATGTGTGTATTTGGATAATTTAGAGTTATATCTGAATTATGGATAGTGGAGAAACTCATTAAAGTAGAAGGAGTGGAGATCATGCATATCATGGATGAAGTCAAATGAGATAATGGTGCATTAAAAGTAAGATCATAGGGCACTAAAGATGAGATAGTGGAGAAAGTTGTGCATCTAATTCACACATGATGGAGAGAGTGGGAATTAAATGCAAAATTGGTGGAGAACATGGAGAGACAACGCAATCTTCATGGAGGCTAGTGGTCACATGTGCAGTGCAGTATGAGGTGGCCCATGGATATGGAAGGCTCACAAAGAATATAAGGGACATGAAGGAAGCAATAGAAGGAAATATTTTAATTTTGATTATTGATCTGTCTAGATCTGGATTTTTCATTTGACATTTATATTCACACTTCAATTGTTTAGCTAAGTCTATAGTGTTGTTTAGCACACGAGTGTTTCCAAGCGGAACGTAATATTCCAAAATAGGAAAAGCATCAATATGGAATATAAACTGGAAATACAAAATGAATATCAACACAACAAGCATGATATAATGATAGAGCCATCATATTATGAATATCAACAAAAAATAAGTAGAATATCTTGAGGAATAAATCACTCAAGCAAGGCAATACAAGCCTCGAATGATCATCACACTCAGATATGAAATGTTTTTGCTATTGAAAAATGTTAGAGGATCAATACAAAGCAGTCCTAGTGAATGCAACTACTGCTAGAAAATACAATGAAATAGATCTACTAATATATGGCTCAAAAAGTGTTGGGATTAGAGATCTAAGCTCCCAAGCACATTTCCAAGATAACCCAAAAAGGGTTTCCGGAAATACAAAAAATACAAAATTATGAAATGCAGCCCTAGGGCTGAATAATCTCTACAACTCGATAGATGATAGGAGGTGGCTTATCTAATTTATAAATGGCTGATACTCCTCCAATATATATCTCGGATGAAGGGATGCTCCCCTCACTCGAAATCTAATTCACCAACTAGGGACCTAATCCCTCCTCTACAACTACTCAACAAAATAACGCAGTTCCTAAAGGAAACTATGTTGTAGGTGATGGTAACAACTTGGCCTATGTTTAGATGAAAAAATGATGCACAAATACCTTCCTTTCTAGCCTCCGAGATGAAGGGTTGAACCGTCCATTGGAAAACAAGCTCAGAAACTTAATCTATCCCTCCTCCACTACTACTTCCCTGCAAAACAACACAGTTGTGAAGGAGACTGCGATCTGGATAATGGATAAATATTGGCCTGATGCTGGATGGTGGAAATGAAACTCAATAAACCTCTCTTGAGTAGGCACTCAAAGTCCCTCGAGGATGAGGGTGGAATTTCCACTCAGAAACACCCTTGTTCTAAACAGCACTGCAGACTCTGCTAAACATCTAAAGCGTGCAAGAAGTCAGAAAAGACGGAGACATAAATAATAATCATAATTCCATCTATCACTTCCATCCCCTGAATTATATGCTTTGTGAGATTCCTCACCTTGGACCCCACATATTAAAGTCACTACTCTCATGGAGACTTCCTCCCACTAACACTGTGCTATCACTCATTAACTATACACTCCTCCATAGCAGCATTGTTGATTTGGTCAAACTTGACCCCATCCACATGCTTCAACCTCTATTCACACATAAGGGTGATTTATCCAATTGATAGGATGATCCTCATCCACATTAGAAGTGGTTTTATTAAAACTAAGGAGATTTATGGGTCTCCCTACCCTTTGATTCATCTATCTAAATGACAAAAGAAAAATTTAATATTCCAACTAGCTGAAAGCTAATTAGGAATATTAAATTCCACCCCTCCCAAATGTTGCTTGTCCTCAAGTAACTGTGAGGATGAATGCTGCAAAATCTCTCCTGCTTCCCAGGTGTCACCCATAGATGATAAGCTCCCCCACTGAATCAGGTGTTCTGTCATCAATATCCACCTTAGCTGCTCCTCCCAAGTGTCCAAGTTAGTCAAATGGCTCACATCGTAAGGAAGTAATAGATCTATGGTAGCAACCACATACTGTCCAATGTTCTTAGTGAAGCATGGGGCATAAGAAATGTTGGAGATATCACTCCCAATGAACAACTACAATCCATGTGCCATTCATACCATCATCCAAAAAATAATGACAAAAACATCATCAACATATGGGATCAAAATTAGAGATAAATTGACTGCCATATGAAATACTGGAGGATGAAAATGGTCCCTCAAGGGGAACCATTGCAGTTCTGCTCCTTGCTGCCTCAAAACATGATGTGATAAGTGGTTTTCCAACCACTTTCTTGCTGCCGCTATCCTCTCACATGCCTGGAAGTAGTACAGGGAATTTGGTGTCAACTGAGCACACTCTAAACAAGATATCATTTCCCCAAAGCCTCCTAAGGGGTGGTCATTCCCATCACTGATTATGGCCCCAAGAAGACCATGAACTCTAAAGAGAGGCTTGCCCTTTTGTGGGGAAATGTACTATAAATGAATGGCAAAGGAATGAAAATAATTGGTTAGTTGATCCATATGCATAAAAACACAATCCTTACCATGTACTTTTGGCAAGCTTGTGAAGAGGTTCATAGATGAGCCTTCCCATATCTCTATCGCAGAGGGAAGCGGCTCTAACAACCCTGCAAGGTTGTTGTTTTCCTCCTCATTCTTCAAGAAAACCATACACCTCCTAATATGTTGGTGCAATGATTTGGATTTATGTAGGAATAAAATAAAATACAGAAATAGAAATAAACGCAGAGATGCAGTGGAAATAATGCTTCATTTCATTAATATCAAATAACAGAAATATGCTTACACTATGGGCCCCGTTTGGTTAAATTGGTGTTTCAACTTCCCGGGGACATAACTTCAACATAAGATCTCCGTTTGACTCGTATCATACCTCGTTGGAAATATATATCCAAGGATAATTCTTTTGATGTGAGCAACATCAATCCATGTACCCATGTTGCTCCAGTTTTCCAAAAAAACGTCGTTTAGGGCCTCAAAACGGCTCTGGATTTATGTAGGAATGCAATAAAATATAGAAATAGACATAAACATAGAGATGCAATGGAAATAATGCTTCATTTCATTAATATCAAATAATAGAAATATGCTTACACACATAATGGAAATAGACTAGATAGGATGATGGTAGTGTATCTCAGAGAAGAGATATTATGGCTACAGACCTCTGAACTATGTTACAATGAGGCTTGAGGGCCTATTTATTATTGAGAAACAATGGATAACTCTAAACATCAAAAAACCTAACCCTACGAGATGAAGCACGAAAACTATGGGCCCTGGTTGGGTAATTTGGTGTTTCAACTTCCTGGGGACACAACTTAGACATAAGATCTCTATTTCACGGGTATCATACCTCGTGAGAAATTTCTATCCGAGGAGTAAAACTTTTGATGTTTGGTCCATGGACATATGTTGCTCCCTATTTACCCAAAAAACGTCGTTTAGGGCGTCAAAATGGATTTGGAAGTTCAAGACCCGAAAAGCTACTAAAATAGTAAGTTGTGATGCAATGTAAAAATTGAACGAACCAATGGTGGGGGTTCAAATGGAATATGTGGGTCGCCACCAATATCCATTTGGATGATTAAGGCCCCAAAATGGCTCTGAGAGTGTAGGACCCAAAAACCTGCTAAAAATATTAAGTTGTGATGAATGTGAAAAGCTACAAGAATTGATGGTGTAGGTCCAAATGGAATAGGTGGGTGGCCACCGATATCCACCTAGATCATGCACATCCTCTTTGACACCCTCCCAGGAGAATCCATCCATAATGGCTTGATATGCCCCCATGAAATCCATGTGACCAAAAAGGAGTGCTTCATGTGCTGCATGTAGAATCTTCTTCTTGAGCTTATAATCTGTAGTCAAGAATATCCTATTCCGATAATAGATGACTCCATCCATCATTGTATACCTCTCATCTATCACCTATCCATCAAGAAATTCACACGTGAAGTGACCTTTGGAGTATTCCATCAATAGTTGGGACTCCCAATCAAGATCTATTCCCAACAATGGTAGTGTTGTTGGCCCTTGTGGAAAGGCACCTTTCATTTTACTGCTCCCCTCTTTTAAATTTTCAATGCTAAATTCATATGATAGAATAATGTTATCCTTCCTCTGTTGCCTCTGTTTTTGCTACTCCTGCTTAAGTAAGGGTTGAAGTTTATGGAGGTTAGTCTTCACATAGAAGCTGTCACCCATCCAAAAATTTCCGAGTTTTCACAATGCATGCATGAACACCAACACTTCTCTACCATATATGGAATATTCCCTCCTATGTGGAAGTATCTTCTGACTCTCAAAGGCCATGGATTAGCCCCCTTGCACCATGATGTTGTCATCATCCATCCCTGAAACATCTCCTCTCAGTGCAAGATGCTTGGTGGGAGTTGGTAATAATAATACCGGAAGAATGTCCCTCTCCTCTTTAAGCCTACCAAACACTCTCTGCATTGCGCTAAGCTCACCCAAATTTCTCACCTCATTCAGATCTATGACTAGTGCAGCTTGTTTTGAGAACTCTTTAACCGACTCCTGGTTCGGGGGCCTTCCTGGTGGTATGCCTCCAGATAATACTACATCATTGGTCAAATTCAACTGCATAACTGAGTGGACTGATGTTTCCTTTCTTCCACTGTGCAAATCAAACTCTATCTTGTTTGAAAAAGCTATATGATGGGGATAACTGTGCATGCCCCTGATCATCTGACGCTTATCACTCTTCTTATCTACCCATTCCATCTGCGAAGTCTCCCAATATGTAGTGAATTTCCCAAATGTAATCAACCAATGCACACCCAATATCATATTGGTGTCCTGAATGTCAACCACAAAGAAGTGATCTATCAAGGTGTCTGTCCCCAAGATTACTGACAATATCGGAACATACTTCATACACTGCATAGTTCTAGCTTCTGGGACCAAAACTGAAAATCCCTCAAAATCATCAGTGGGTATTTCTCTCCTCTGCACTAACTGGGCATGAATAAAGTTTCGAGTACCCTCACTTTCAATCAACACTGATACCCTCTGATCCTAAATGGAACCTCCAACTCTCAAATTTATATACTTGGGTACTCCCTGAAAATATGCAAGGTCTCCTCCAACTAGATAAAATGCCCCATTCCCACCTCCTGGTGGTTGTGGATCCTTTCTTCTATGCCAATAATTTTGTCCCCTTCTAGCTCCTCTTATTCCTCATCCTCACTATTAGAGAATACCTCTATATAGTGTGCTTTCCATGTTGAACATCGATGCCCTAGTGCCCATGGTTCTTGGCATGTGAAGAAAAGCTTCCTTCTCCTCAAGTCTCTTCAGAAATCATTACTAAGAGGTGCTTTGTTCTAGTTCTCTTTTGAAGGGAGAACCTTCACATCTTTCCCATTTTTTGAAAGGGTGGTCTTTGCTGAAATGGAGCCTTTTCCCTTGGCAAGGCATCGTGTAAATCTCTTGCTCTCTCAATATCATCTTGAAGAGTAGTTGGTTTAGTATATTTAACCAAACCATGCAGAGGCTCTTCTAGCCCATCAATGACCATATAAATCCACATAGTTGTAGATAAATTAAGAACCATGACAGAAATTTTTAGAAATTCATAAATATAGGTCTCTGGATTACCTGACTTCTTGATCTTGGCTAGCTCATTAAAAGGTGCCTCTAGGTCTATTCGATCAAGTCTCTCTACTAACCTCCGAGTGAAATCTGAATATGTAGTCACATTGGCATTCCCCAATGTAGAAATACCATGAAACCACCAATCATGTGCCTCACCTTCAAGGTGTAGTGCTGCGATTTTGATGGCTTCCATCTCCAGTACTTGGTTCAACTAGAAGTAGATGTCTAGCTTCTCCACCAAAGACTTGGCTATGCACTTGGATGATCCATCAAAAGCAGGAAAAAATAATCTACCAATAGTCCATTGTAGATCATTGTTTTGTATGAATCCTCCACTTCTATTGTTATTTCGGGGTCTTTTGTTGTCCTTGATTTGAAAAAACTCCTGAAATCTTATATTATCTTTGAATCTCTGAGATTGAGACTCATACCCTAGAAAATAATATTCAAGAGTTTCTTATTCTTGGGGTCCTCCATTTTTCACTGCTAAGAACGTAGACATAGCAGAGCACTGGAAACTTGATGCCTCACTGGTTGATCATACTAGTAATGTGAAATGCTGGAGTTTTCTCCATGTAGAAACCCTCTAGGTGTCTCTCCATCCTCATCTCCTTGATTTCTCGGGCAATGTCCTGCATGGTTTGAAGAAGAATCTTGGTAAACTCCTTTCATCCTCTTCTCTTGATATAAAAGTTTTTGTTAGGATATTCTGACACATAGGAAACAGTTAAGAATAACTTAGTCTAGTGTAGAGTTAGGTAAAGTGTGTTTCTTTACTATGTACATTTGTAACTTATAATCCGAAGGTCACGATTTGTAATGATCCAACGGTTCACTCGCTCCTCGGTATTAATGACACTTGATCCATGGCTTAACACATGATTGGTCCATGATTTGTATTTAAAGAGCATGGAGGGTCACTGGTTCGGTAACCGTTTATGGGAGAAACATATGTAAATTTTCTTTTTATATTAATAAATTGCCTGAAGTGGCCGCGTTGGCTCAGGCCGTGGACTCTTTCCCTCTTCAAGGGTTTTAACCACGTGATAATACTAGTGTAATGATTTGTGATCTGTTTGTGTGTGGTGACCTTTGTTTTTTGATCTACGGAACTTACCTTGTTGTAATGTTCCCAAATTAGGAACAAATACACTATTGGGAATATCTTAAGATATTACCAATGTGGAGATCAACAATACATAAACATGAGTTGGAAAATAGTTGTGAATGCATTAAAACCAAAATTGCAGAAGATCCACATAACCATTACATTAGATGATAGCAGCAAAAAAATGTATACAAGTTCTTGAGGGAATGATCTCTCAAGCTAGGCAATGTGGCTTGAATGAAACATATACATAAAAATGGAGAAATACTGCTATACAAGGAAAGCCCTGGCTATGAATGCACAATCCATGAGGAGGAACTGCTGCCCAATGTCAATAATACATAGATATGACAATAATAGCTCAAATAAAGAAAGAGGATCAAGATCTCAACCCCTAGAAACATACAATACACAATCCTCAGAAGGATTGGCTAAAATACAAGCAAAATGGAAAATCTGCAGAAATGCCAGAGTTGCTAGGTAGCTGCAGCAACTCAAGAATTGGAAACAAATAGAGAAGACTAAATATGCTTCAATCAATGACAAGATCTTCTCCAATGGATCTCTACAGTGAAAGGTTGATCCTCTCACCTAATATCTAACCCTCCAAACGTGTGGAGCAAGTCTCCACTGCAAACACACTCAGAAATAACGCAGTCTAGAGAAGGGACTACGCTGGTGGTGAAGAGGAATGCTTGGACTGATGCCAATGATCTGAAATATTATCCTGGATCTCCCTCACTAACCTCCTAGAGGAATAGAAGCTCCCCCCTCTGACAGATGAGCCAAGGAAATGGTATATGATGTCCTCCACTGGAACACCCCGGCAACACTGCGTTATACTTGAGCAGAAATAACGCAGTAACTGAAAGGATAAGCTTTGGCCTTGAGCCAAGAGATATGGAGAATGAAGAAAAATCCTTCAAGAGGCTTCTCAAGAAGGAGGAGGAATCCTAAATAGGAATTCCCTGGAAACTCTTTCTAAACAGCAAAGAATGCACAATTGTCTAAATAGACAATGAGATGAATAATACAAAGTATGTGAAACAATGGTTTCCTTGCCCTCCTTTTAAACAAGTGAAAGATCTTTCTCCATGGGCCCCATCCATTATGGTTTCCTCCACCAAATATCCTCTTCCTCATTCACACTGCGTTGTCTCATAAAGTGATCCACTCCTCCTATGGCAACGCTGTTGACTTGGTCAAACATGACCTTGTCTTCATGCATTTGCCCCTTTTCACACTTGAGGGTGCAAAATGAAGCTACTCGGATGATCCCTTTCACATTGTGGGGGATTTTATTCATGTTATCCATAAGCATGGGCCTCCTTACCCATTTATTTAGCTTCTAGGTGATAAAATAAAAAATTTAATGTTCCATTTAGCTATGAGCTAAAATGGGAACATTACAGTCCTCCCCTCCCAAATGTTGCTTGTCCTCAAGCAATTGTAAGGCTAGAACTGAAGAGTCTCCACCCAAGGCATGGATTCTAAAATATGTTGAGGAACATATTCCTCATGTAGAGCCTCCATCCCCAAAGCAATCATCCATACAAAGTGAGCTACCTCCCAACATGGCAACTCCTGACAATCATCTTCCATGTTTAGCTCATGCAATATAGGTGGGCTGAAAATATGATCTTGGTAGAAAAAATATTCTAGCCCACTCTTTCCTCCTCTCCAATTAGGATAAGTGAAGATTATATGCTGATCTTCGGCTACAATAAGGTTGCCCTCAAGTGGCAAGATGAGGACTAGACCTTCAAGGATTTCTTCTCCAGCGTTATGGAAAATGCTGTCCCAAATCATCTCATATGTGATGAGTCGGAAGTCACCATCATATGGCATCCAATCAATCATATGACTCACCTAAAATGGAAACAATTGTTTTGCTGTAGTGGCCACATGTCCTCTCATGTTCCCATCAGAACATTGAATACCAATAATGTGGGAGATCTCTCCCCTAAGGGACACATCCAACCAATGTGCCATTCCCCCAATCATGCTCTCAACAAATACAAAGACAAAAAAATGTAATGATCCATAATGGAAACCATGCCTGCTGTTATATGTGGCAATGGAGAAGGACAATGGTCCCTCAATTGTAACCAATGCAGTTTGACCATCAACTGCCAAAGAGTGTGACAAAAAGTGTGGCCTCTCAACCACTTGCTTGCTGTCCTACTCACCTCAAATGTATCGAAGAAGTGAATGATATATGGTGCAAGGTGAGTAGGTCCTCCAAAATACATTTCCTCCCCAAGTCCTCCTAGGGAGTGGTCATAAATAGTGCTCATGGCCTCAAGTAGACCATGAGGTCTAGAGAAAGGAAGGTGTTGTGGAGGTAAATCCCCTCTGCAGACAGAGGCGATCCCTACTAGCCCAGACCAGGTCTAGAAACAATCGTTCACGCTACAGTGCAGGTTCCTAATTGCAGATAAACCAACTAGAGATGAAGGCTTACCTAGAATCCAACGCTGTCGCTCGTAGAGAAGGTAGCGCTCCCATTCCTTAGCTCTGGAAAATCACGATCCACACGATCTCCGTGATTAGACACTTTCACACGCAAGAAACACAACAAACGCAAGCGTAAAATCCAGTGCATGCAACTATATGTCAGTTAGAGGAGACATAACTCATTATCATAATCAACAACAAGATTGGAACCATAACCAATAGTCGCTTATCATTAATCAATCAAAGGAGGATACAACCTGTCTCTGACACTGAATTCTCCTTTGGAGGGTCACCAGCGGAACACGTCTCATAAAAGCCTGTCAGGGATAGGAAAAGCCTCTCTCTTCGGATGTCTCGACAATAATCTCCTTGCTTGGATTTGGCCTTAAGGGAATGAATCAAGTCTCTTGCAGCATAAGTCTCTGATGGCTCTTGGGAACTTGGAGATTCTTGGAGACTCTTGGAGATTCAACCATTCAGTCATTCAGCCCCTTAATTAATGGAAGATGGCTATATTTATAGAGGAGAGGAGGAGGTTGTGATCCCTACAATAGTGGAAGGGAGGCCTTATCCTTTGGGAGGTTCCCCATATGGTGGAAACAAGAGGCCAAAGGAGGAAGGTCGTGGTTATTCAGTCGAAACCACTCCTGATGACTCGTCCACGAAGTTGTTGTAATCGAAACTTCGCCTCCTTTTTTAAAAAAAATTTCGAAAAGAAGATTGACGCAGGTGCTTAACTGGGACAGAGCGCCAATTGGTGTGGGCTTAGTGTTAATTTTCCTCATTGGCGCAAGTACATAACGGGCTACCAGCGCCAATGCAAAAACAGGTGTTTTTAGGGGTCTGCTAAGGAAATGATCAACAGAAGGAATGTTGTCCTCATGGAAAGGGATTCAATGATGGTATTTGCAAGGCACGACACTGCTTATTGGTCATAGAAATGACCCTCCAATGGGCGAGATGAGGATTTCAGGGATGGTGATAAATTACTGTGTAATAGATGCCCCCTAAATCATGAGGCCCGAAAGAGAGAGAGGTGTGAAATGCTTTACGAGAACGTGTCCAACTGAAAACACTGCCATCGGAAAACCTGCGTAGAGAAGTACAATTGATATCTCAAATACATGATATACATGTGGTATGGGCGCAGCCATCCATAACAGAGTATGTAATAATCCAGATCTGAGGCATGGGCGCAGCTATCTAGCGAGGATTGATAAATAGACTCAGGTATGGTCACAACTATCCAGTGAATGAGTCATGTAACCAATCATAATAATCCACAAAATCGTAGCCTGGATTCCAACAGACAAAATCCAGGATCTTGCACTCCATCTCGACCTGAACAAAGTACAAGTTCAAGCATGTGAATAAGTGAGTTTAAGTCGAACATGCAAGAACATCGTCTGATTACCAGCTAGTGATGAAAGATGTTAACAGATGTGAGAGGTGCCACCAATAATGACAATGGCCCTCAAGGTACTATAGGTACAATCCACAGCATGTGAATCAATGAGCTGGCGTCGAACACCTATAGAATCACTCGATCGGAGGCCAATGATGAAAACCTCGCGTCGAATGCGAAGAACCTGCCATTGAGGCATCTGGAAGCTCAAGAGCACGGAAAGTCTCTAGATGACTTCTACACTGGATAATGGGCACAAGTCGACGAAGTGACCTTGATCGAAGGTGGGCCATAGTGTTTCCCATCATCCCAGCAACATGAAGACAGGAAGGGCATAATGTTGTGAATAAGGATCAGATGAGAACCGGAAGGAAGGTTGTAGCTGAGAGGTCAACTTCTCTTGAACATATCGGTGGCATGGCAGGTGGTTGCATTATTTAACATCCTTGTGAGATCGAGAGGTCATGGTGACGGGGTAAAGAGTAGATGAGAGATAAAAGGGATTACCCAAGCCACGAGAGGCAAGCAGCGAAGAAAAGCAGGGATAAGTTCGTCCCCAACCCGACACGAATGCAGACAAGTGCCATGTTCAAGAGCGACATACTGCCGACACGACAATGATGTTGGTTCCATTTTCCCCACCATTTCGGTGAGTACCTCTTTATTTTTACACAAGCTTGAAGAGGATACCATATGCTTGTCATATAAGTCCGCCCTTCGGGCGAATCCATCCTAGTACATTTAACGAGCCCTAGGAAGGAGGAACTCGAATAACGCCATTACGACTGAATCCAATGTCATCAGGGTTTAACGAGTCTGACAAAGGAAGAACTCGATGTCTTTTCATATTTAGAGAGTTTGAAAAGACAACAGAAAAGTAAAATCCAAAGGTTCCTATTCATAAATAGTTTCTTAGATCCGAAAAGGTAGAAAACTATGTCTGAGAAAACCTCCTAGTCGCAATAGGCTAGGGTATTCCTTTTTCATAAATAATCTATCCCGACACAAAAAAGGGGTAAACGTATACTGGGTAGATGTCGATTCGCATCCACTTTAACGAGATCGAAACGATAAGGGACTCGACAATCTTTTCATGTTTAGAGAGTCAGAAAAGAGCTGAAATATGACTCGTCCTAGAGGAATGAGTGGTATGGCTAACAAGACCACTCATCGTAGCGGTTCCTCAGGAACAAGTAAAACAACCAAGTGAAGGCATATGATCGGCCAAGCAGATAGTGATGATGGAGTGAGAAAACCAAGGCTCATCTGGCAAACGAAGCTGATAAAATGGCAATCACAAGAGGTAAAATGGGAAAGGTTTCATTTTTACACAAGCTTGAAACAAAGATAAACTATGCTTGAAACCATTTTCATTTTTACACAAGCTTGAAACAGAAACAAACTATTCTTGAAAAAATTAAGCATGCCCCCAGCATGGTGACTCGATTCGAGGTACACGCCCCCCAATCTTCAATCCATATGAAAGGTAGATGGAGTGAAGGTTCAAGTTACGAGATTAAGAAAAAGACTCGACTGAGATTTTACGAGATCTTATCAAAAACTCGAATTGATTAGGAATGTGTTTCACTGTTTTAACGAGGTTGACACATTAAAAGAACTATCCTCATAGGAGCTTGTTTCATTTTTTAAGGAGCTTGACACAAGATAAGGAACTCTGCTCCAGCGACCTTGTTTCATTTTTTAAGGAGCTTGACATAGGAAAAGAACCATGCTCTGGCGACCTCATCATAATGAAAAAGAAGTCATCGCTTCCAAGAGTTCCACTTCCGATGGAAGGAGAACATCCCGGAAATCAAGACCCAATGCCCCCAGTACCTGATGCACGACGGCATCGTCACTGAGTACAGGCACAGGGTAGGTAGCCACATAGTTGACCTGCGGTGGGGCAGATACAATAGGTGGATAAAATCCAGGAAGGGATGATAGCGAGCCAGCTACAACATCAGGACCAAAGAACGAAAGCTGATCAACGGTCACAATCCATCCTTCATGCGGAAAACATACCACACGAAAAAGGGAGGAGACAAGTGCTCCCATGGCGTAGGTGTAATCGCGCCCCAAGAGCATATTGAAATCCAAGGGGCTTGGAACAACCATCACATCCATATGGACAGTTTTACCTCCCAAAGTAACAGGTAGCCTTGGAAGGATCCCTAACGGTTGAATCGTTCTTCTGTTAAATGCCAACATATTCTGCGTAACAGGCGCAAGCAGCGATGAGAAAAAAGCTTGCCAAGTAGTTGAGCATAGAACACTAACAGACGCGCCTTTGTCTATAATGGTGTTGGGTACGACCAGACAAAACGCCTGTACTGTGATCTCGAAAGGCACATAATATGGAAGGCGGTATCCTGTAAATCGACTCCAATCAAAGGAAGCAACCAAACTACTCGGAGGGGCTACCATCGAACCGAGATGGTCTTCCCCTGGTGTTACGAAAGAAGAAGGAGCATCCTCCATGACCTCCATCTCGAAGGCGGGAGGAGTATCCTCCGGGACCTCCATCACGGGAGGCGAAGGAGTAGCTTCTTGAGGTATAGGGATAGGAGAATGCTTCTCCAAGTCCGAGGAATCTGAAGAAACCAGAAGAACTTGAGGGATGTGAGGTCCACTCTCAACATAAAAGACCTGGTGCACCGCAAACGGGGCCAGTTCAACCGATCCCACGACCAATGGTTGGTCAGGAACATATTCCTGAATTTGAATTTCCGAGGGAGTGAGATCGACCAAGGATGACTCTTGACCAATCGTAGCATCAGCTGGTGGAGGACTCAAAGAAAGCCAATTATAACCAACTGGAAGGCATGTTGTAGAATCGGTTAAGTTGTCCAAAACTCATTTGGCTTCATCCATATATGGACAAAGGTGAATGGCATGATGCCCTTCACACAACTTACAGGGATTGGTAATCTTACCCTACTTCTTAGGAGCCTTACCAGCACCAATTATGGACGTTCCCCCAACCTGACTCTCGAAAGCTAAAGGCAATGGTGGACAACAGTTGGACCATACTTCGAGCACCTTGGGAATGCCAGGGAAGTCTCGAAGAAGATGGTATCCCGTGCACAACAGGCAATGGAACTTGAATTTCCGTGGAGGGTTGGGGGGTTTATCGATGGAAGGCTTCTTAGGCGTAATAGCCGCAAAGCTAGCCTCTCCTTTATCTGACTTCTTCTTCTTTGTCTTCTTCTTCTTCTTCTTCTTAGCCACCTGGTTACTCGAATCTAGACTTTCACCAAGCGAAGTAGAAGAGGAGGACACAGAAACAGGCGAAGAAGGGGAGAGGTCCACCTTGGAATCAACATGATGTTGTTCAGGTGGAGGAGACGGTTGAACAATAGCCGGGACATTCGGGACCACTGAGGTTGAAAAAAACCAAACAGGCAACCCAACAGTTAACCCAGGAAGGGACAACATTGCCATATAAGGAGCACCAACATTTCCAAAAGGAGGAAAATGACCAGGATTCCCATCGAAGGGGATTCCTTGGTTGGTGTACTCTGGAAAAGTTGACATCAGAAACGATCAAAACAACACCCTAAGGAAACTAACTTTAACGAGGAATGTTTCGTGGGCAGTTAATTTTTAAAACATTGAAACAAAACTCTAATGTTTCATATTTTAAGAGTCGAGAAATGAGTAAAAGGTGACTCTATCTCTTTCATATTGGAAACAAGCGTGAAAGGACAAGCGCTTGATGACCTTTTCAAATTTAAAGAGTTAGATAAGATCAAAATGACTGCTCAGGAATACTAGGCAAAGGGTGTACCAAATAACCGTGAACTGCAATATACACCTTGGTTTCAAAATGAAAGAGAAATCAACCAAGGACTTAACGTACGTGTAGGCAATCTCCCCGAATGCTGTGTTCGGTGTATCACGGGTATAGGGCGGCAGACTCGGCTTCCTGTGGATAAAGGATAGAAACCTAGTGGGGTCTCCCTTTATATACGCGACGGTACGGGGAGCACAAGTCCGTACTAGTGCTGTCTAAAGCCAAGAGGCGAACGACAGCTACTAGGTTTTAAGACGCCGGAACACGTCTCTAGCCTAGACCTCTAAATGTTTCGTTAATGTTTCAATGCTTCCTTAGGTAAATTGAGTAAATTTTATGGTTGATCTTCAATTACGTTTCGGTTTTCAGGCCCTAGCGAGTGTGATGTCACAAAATCTCCTAAATGCACACTATATGCCACAGTATATCATTTCATTCGATGAATGCTATCCAGTTAAGGGAAGAGCTTCAAACAATGATGTGACATAAAACAACATTGCAAACGAAATCTTTTCAAAACTAGATGACTTTCACTATCCAAAAGTAATTTCAAACATTCAACGATGCAAACAATGCAATGTGATCTATGCAAAATCCTCTTTTTTGAAAACTATGCAATTGTAATCTATGCACAATTTCCTTTTTCCTTTTCAAATAATAAGAATGCACTCAATGCATTTTTCGATGAAATGAGAATCTACTTAATGCATTCTTTCAACGAAAGAGAATGCACTCAAAGCGATTTTTAGATTTCAATCATTAAACAATGCGATCTAAGTTCAATGATAAATCTCAAAATACTCTTCAATGCAATGTGATCTAATGCATTTTAACAAAAAGAACACTTTGAGATGAAAACTAAATAAACGCAAATCTTCTTAATGAAGGATGAATGCAAAAAGATGTAAACAAACACTAAGAATGCAATCGTTCTTTCAAACACTTTGTCACGAAATCTCTCAAATTTGACAAGACATATGAGGTCAAACACAAAGAGGACTTCCAAAGCAAGAGATCAAAACAAGGCATTCATCCCTTTTACATCAAGCAATCATGGAGAGAAGACATTTTGAACAATGAACAATGTAATCTATTCTCATATAGAGAAAAGACCGGAAGGGAAAGACACACTGGTGAAAGATTCAAGGAAAAAGTCTCAATTTTCACACACCCTGAAATTGGCTCGAATTTGACACTGACAACTAGTGCCAACTGGCACGACTTTCTCACTGACAACTAGAGCCAATGCCCAATTGGCACGGGTTGCTAACTAACAACAAGCGCCAATGCCCGAAAATGAAAAAACAAAGAATTTCTCCCAACCAAGACCAGACTCACCACTTCAAGCAGAATCTAAAACAAACCTAGAAGCAAAGTACTGACCAAAAGAAAATTTTGAACAAAGGTAAACCCTAGCACCTACAAGAGATGGCACGACTGTCTGGCTATAATTCGTGCTAGACAGGGGATGGCGCAAGTGATGAACTTGCAACCCGTGCCAATTGGCGCGACTGTCAGGGTGGAAACCGCGCCAATCAAGCCAATCATGAAAGGATGAAAAATCGGAAAAACAAAGGTCATATTTGATTCTTTGGGGCTGAAAAAAAAGCCAAAAACTTAGAAAATAGCTAGCCAAAAAAGCTGATCAAGAAATAAAAGTCAAAAATCGACCGAAAGACAAGACAATACTCCAAGTGCTCAGTTCATAAACTAAAAAGGAGATTGACTGAAGCAGCTTTGATCTACTTCACTAATGCAGAGCAATAGTGTTTCGAAGGCTATCTGGCTAACTTCAGGCTCTGTCTGTAGCTTATAAAATAGAACAACAATAAGCTAGACGATCCCTAGCGGAGTCGCCAATTTGTTGTGGAGGTAAATCCCCTCTGCGGACATAGGCAATCCCTACTAGCCCAGACTGGGTCTAGCAACAATCATTCATGCTATAGTGCAGGTTCCTAATTACAGATAAACCAACTAGAGATGAAGGCTTACCTGAAATCCAACGCTGTCGCTCGTAGATAAGGTAGCGCTCTCGTTCCTTAGCTCTGGAAAATCATGATCTGCACAATCTCCGTGACCGGACACCTGCACACGCAAGAAACACAACAAACACAAGCGTAAAATCCAATACATGAAACTATATGTCAATCAGAGGAGACATAACTCATTATCATAATCAACAACAAGAGTGGAACCATAACCAATAGTCTCTTATCATTAATCAATCAAACGAGGATACAACTTGGCTCTGACGCTGAATTCCCCTTCGGAGGGTCGCCAGCAGAACACGTCTCGAAAAAGCTTGTCGGGGATAGGACAAGCCTCTCTCTTCGGATGTCTCAAAAATAATCTCCTTGCTTGGATTTGGCCTTAAGGGAATGAATCAAGTCTCTTGCAGCATAAGGCTCTGATGGCTCTTGGGACCTTGGAGATTCTTAGAGACTCTTGGAGATTCAGCCATTCAGCCCCTTCATCAATGGAAGATGGCTATATTTATAGAGGAGAGGAGGAGGTTGGGATCCCTACAATAGTGGAAGGGAGGCCTTATCCTTTGGGAGGTTCCCCATATGGTGGAAACAAGAGGCCAAAGGAGGAAGGCCGTCGTTATTCAGTCGAAACCACTCCTGATGACTCATCCACGAAGTTGTTGTAATCGAAACTTCGCCTCCTTTTTTAAAAAAACTTTCCAAAAGCAGATTGGCACGGGTGCTTAACTGGGACAGAGTGCCAATTGGCGCGGGCTCAACGTTAATTTTCCTCATTGGCGCGAGTACATAACAAGCTACCAGCGCCAATGAAAAAATAGGTGTTTTTAGGGGTCTGCTCAGGAAATGATCAACAGAAGGAATGTTGTCCTCATGGAAAGGGATGCAATGATGGTATTTGCAAGGCATGGCACTTCTTATTGGTCACAAAAATGACCCTCCAATGGGCAAGAAGGGGATTGCAGGGATGGTGACAAATTACTGTGTAACAGAAGGCTCCTCCTTGGAGAACATCCTGTACAAATATGGTTAAGGGATGAATATACAAATCATCATGCAGATAAACAATACCCTTACCATAATTTTTTCTTATGCAAATGGAGTGGCTCAAAAATGAGTCTCCTCTCATCCTCAAAGAGAAAAGAGGTGGATGTGCTAACTCCTCCAAAGACTTATGTTTCTCCTCCATCTGCACATGATCTATGCATCTCCTCATATGCTGATCTGTCAATATCATGCAAGCAAGATGATCCTGGGAATACTCCACCAATAACCCGGAGCTCCAACATGGATCTATCCTCCATAGTGACAACACTGATGATTCCTCATGAAGGACATCTGTCATATGGTTACCACCCAAGGTCTCCACTCCTCTAAGATCAATGAATGGTGCCTCAACATGTGAAGCATCCCTCCTCCTCTGCTAGTACAGTGGTCTCCCCGGAAAAATGTCTCCATGTAATGAGACATCATCATCAAAATGTGACTGCATATATGAATGAAAAAGTCTATCCATGCTTCCACTGTGCAATCCAATCACCTCCTTATGTGCATTAACCTCATAAAATAGACACGGATGTGTGCTCCTCATCACACCATGATGGTCATCCTCCCTTTCTCCTCCTTGTGTCTCCATGGTTTCACACCTCCTCAATAATGGCACATGTAGAACATGAGTTGTGCCTTGATCTCCATACATGAGATCTTGGGGGCTCCATTGCAAAGATACAAGAATCCCTCTACTTGGAGCAAGAGCTCCTCCTTCCTTTGCATGAGGCACTAGACAATCTCTAGATGACATAGCACTGTTGCCCTCAGCTTCCTCAACATAGATGGGCAATCTTCCAATAATGTTGTTGCAACTATGGAATCTCTCCCAAGGTGGAAGTAATTCCTAATCATCAAAGGTCAAGGAGCATCCCCTCTGCACCATGATAGTGCCATCTCCTACTCCCGCAACATCATACAATGAATGAGAGCAATTTTTCCCTCGCTCTCCGAATACTGACCCTAGCAAAAAACTTTTTTGCTGCTTCCTCATGCTCTCATCATACTAGATATGTGATGAAGACATAGTGAATGTTGCATCATCACTATGCATCCATACTCTTCGTTGCTCCATGATGCCAGCATCTTGCCACATCTTCTCCATCCTCATACCCTTGGAAATAGAGTATGCCAATTGATGGCCAAACTCCTTCAAGAGTAACTAGCGCAACCAAGCCTCCAGCTGCCTGGTATCATAAATCTGCAGGTAGCTCACCAACTTCTTGCTCACCATCCACATCCACTCAACCAATTGCGGATGTCTCCTTCCACCCTTCATATTGGCACTCCTCCCACGAGGGCTACCATCATCCCACATTAAATTTCTGCATTTCATGGGACCTTAAAATGCAATCTTCCAGAGGATAAATTTGACCCTATGAGGACCCAAATAGGTGGTAGGAAAAAACCTCCCATCATGTTGTGCATGGATCAAGAGTTTTCCAACACATTCATGAGAGATGTTATCCATCCGAAGATGTCCTCCATCTATTATCTACTCCTGAGAGAAGGGGAGTACCTCCTCAATCTGTTGAAGATCCTTGCACTCCATGATGTGTGGGAGTGCACCTCCACTGAAATATCTTAGGGAGTTCTCCTCCTCATGCATGGCCTTCCAAAACCAAATAGGCCTTGGATCTGCTGCTAGTAGAATTCTCTCTTTGAGTTGTGGCATGCTCATTGAGAGAGTGTCATCTAGAGAGGAGAAAGATTTTCTTATCTCTAGATGTCTACTCCTCCTCACTGCTTCCTTCATGACTTCTTGAATGAAGTTGCTCTCTGAATGCTCACACGAGGAATGATTCCTCCTTTATTCCTCATTGCTCAGCGTATTGTTATTCTACTTCTCTAAATCAACTGCATGCAATGATATAGACCCATCCAAAAAAATTTCTGAAATGACAAGAGGTGGATTTTGAATCATACCTTGGTGAAATGTGGAAACTCCTTGCAGAGTTGCAAGAGTTTCCTCCTCATTAGTGTTGGCCTCCCAAACTGTTGAAGATTAAGGCTACTCCTCCATGGTCTCAACTGCGCTAGTACATGCCTCATCAACTGGTGGTGAGGGCTCCTCCCTCTTCTGGCCAAATCTTCTGATCAACCTCTGAGAAAACTCAGCAAGAGTTGAAACCCTTGCATGGCTTAGATGGCTGATCCACCAATTCTTTGCTTCACCTTCAAGGTGCAATGTTGTAATTTCTACAACCTCTCTGTCTACTACAGGATGTTATAGGAATAAATCCTCTATTTTCTTCATCCAAAAATCTACTGCACATGTGAGTGATCCATCAAATGTGTACAATAGAAATATATTTCCTTCCTTCATCCCATAGCTGAGGGGTCTTCTTTCTTCTTTTTGCTAAATAAATTGTGGCAAAGCTAGAGCTCTAGGGTTTGCCTAGTATTCAATAATATAATCACTTAGAATTTCGAATTCCAAGTGTTCTTCATGCTTCTGGTCTTCTTCTCTCTGAGAATAGGAAGTGCATGGTCCTTCCTCTTCCCTTTCTTCAATCTTCTTGACCTCCTTGGAGAGGTCTCCTCTGGATCTGAAAATAGATGAGAGTAAAATAATATTTTTCATCATCTTGATATTCTTTGGCTGAGACTCATAGGCTAAGCCAAAGATCATGCTCTAATACCACTGTAATGTTCCCAAGTTAGGAACAGATACACTATTGGGAATATCTCAACATATTACCAATGTGGGGATCAACAATACATAAACATGAGCTGGAAAATAGTTGTGAATGCATTAAAACCAAAATGCCAAAAGATACACATAACCATTACATTATATGATAGCAAAAAAAAAATGTATACAAGTTCTTGAGGGAATGATCTCTCAAACTAGGCAATGCAGCATCAATGAAACATATACATGAAAATGGAGAAATACTATTATACAAGGAAAGCCCTAGCTATGACTGCGCAATCCATGACAAGGAACTGCTGCCCAATGTCAATAATACACATATATGGAAATAATAGCTCAAATAAAGAAGGGGGAGCAAGATCTCAACCCCTAGAAACATATAATACACAATCCTCAGAAGGATTGGTTGAAAGACAAGAAAAATGGCAAATCTGCAGAAATGTCAGAGTTGCTGGGTAGCTATAGCAACTCAAGAATTGGAAACAAATGGAGAAGACTGAATATGTTGTAATCAATGAAAATATCTTCTCCAATTTATCTCTAGAGTGAAAGGCTAATCCTCTCACCTAAGATCTAACCCTCCAGATGTGTGGAGCAAGTCTCCACTGCAAACACACTCAGAAATAATGAAATCTAGAGAAGGGACTGCGCTGTTGGTGAAGAGGAATGCTTGGCCTGATGCTAATGATCTGCAATATGCTCCTAGATCTCCCTCAGTAGCCTCTTAGAGGAATAGAAGCTCCCCCCTCTGACAGATGAGCCAAGGAAATGGTATATGGTGTCCTCCACTGCAACACCCCAACAACACTACATTATACTTGAGCAGAAATAACACAGTAATTGAAAGGAGAAGATTTAGCCTTGAGCCAAGAGATATGGAGAATGAAGAAAAATACTTCAAGAGGCCTCTCAAGAAGGAGGAGGAATCCTAAACAGGAATTCCCTGGCAACCCTTTCTAAACAACAGAGAATGCACAATTGTCTGGATAGACAATGAGATGAATAATACAAATCATGTGCCTTTCCCTCCTTTTAAACAAGTGAAAGCTCTTTCTCCATGGGCCCCATCCATTAGGGTTTTCTCCACAAAATATCCTCTTCCTCATTCACATTGTGCTGTCTCATAAAGTGATCTACTCCTCCTATGGCAGCACTATTGATCCTTGGTCAAACATGACCTTGTCTTCATGCATTTGCCCCTTTTCACATTGTGAGGGGTTTTATTCATGTTCTCCATAAGCATGGGCCTCCTTACCCATTTATTTAGCTGCTAGGTGATAAAATAAAAATTTTAATGTTCCATTTATCTATGAGCTAAAATGGGAACATTACACCTATAAATTCCGTTGAGGGCCACATCTTTTGTTGATCCAAATCCGAAGCCGATTTGACTGCATACAACTGCCATTTTATAGATCTATTGTTTCTGAACATTTTCAAGCCTGGAGAAATACTCTGTTGTGTCCAGAGCCTCTGTTAGATTGAGGAACCCCTTTCGTTTCAAGCGAAAAGGTTTCTGGTTGCCCAAGTTATGTCAGTTTATATCTCGAGGCATAAAGTATATGTTTTGTAGTTATATTTGTTAATAGTTCTGCTTATTTCGGTTCCTTATGTTTATTTCGGTTTTAGGTTTTATTTATTTCCCAGATCTATACCCTCTTCGCTATGTATTCTCTTTTCTCTGTGCTATGTGCGATCTACGATAATCAGAAACAAGAAGAAGGGAATTTTTTTGCTACATATGCTCTTTCCCCGTGTCTTTGTGCGATCTCAGGAAATCAGAAATAGTGAAAAAATAGATAGTTGTCGGTAAGGCTAACCGAAAATCTAACATTCTGCTGTAAGGCTTGCATTTCATTTTTTTTTTGCTCGGTTTTTGTGCTTTTTTTCAAGAAAAAGCACACACACCGAAGACAAAAAAAAAAATCTCCTTCCTCCTTTCAAACAATTACAAAATCCTTTTACTATCTCACTTCGTGAGAAGTTAGTTTATGAGAATAGAGGTCTTGGGTTCAAGTATCTTTCTCAAGCTTCTTTTGATAAAAATTTTTTTTTAAAGGGGTGGGAATTTTCTTCAGTTGAACTTCATCATCAAATTTCAAACCGTTCCCATAACTATTGGGCATCTACAACTCAGTTTTTCAAAAAGGCATAACTTCTTCATCCAGAAGCCGTTTTTCGAGCCATTTTTTTTTTAATTGACCTAATTTTTTGAGATATTTCCATTGGAGCATTTAGTTTCACCTCTTTTCAGCTTTAGGTTTTCTTCAAAAATGGAAAGTACATGCCCTGTTATTCTTAACAGCACCAATTATTTCCAATGGCTACCTCACATGGTATATATACTTAGAAGTAAAGGGATTTATAGAATAGCCACAAGACAAGAAACTAAACCTTCTGATAATGATAAAGTCGCTAAATGGAAAAATAAACAAGATCAAGCACGAGGGTTGATAGGAATGTCCATTGCTCAAGATATTTGATTTCATATCCTTGAAATTGACACCCCTGATGAAGCCCTGAAAAAGCTAAATATTGTTTTTGGTATTCAAAATCAAATTAGGACCCACTAGCTTGAAAATGAATTGCTAAATTTGGACCCCAATAATTTCTCCTCTATTGAAGATTTTTTGTCTAAATTCAAGACCCGTAGACTTCTTTTAGAAGGTTGTAAGGTCAAAAAGGACGATGGTAGCCTCATCTATTCCATTCTTGCTAAGCTTGGCCTTGCATACTCTGTATTTTTTTCCACATTCCATTCCACTAGAGAAGCCATCATTTCTTTAGGAAACGCCTACAAAAACCCCTATTTTGATGCCTTTTGCGATTCTTTGATAATAGAACAAGAAAAACTCTTACACCTTGGTCTTATCGCTCCTAGAAACACTTCTAAGAATGCCTTAGCAGCCCAAAAACAACCATATAAAAATAATCCCAAGAAGTAGTATCTTAAAAAGTATGGCACTAAATCAAACAAGGGTCCTAAGCAATTTCAGCCACAAACTAAAAAATAAAATCACCAAAATGATAAGGCAAATAAAAAAAAAGGGAAGAAGACAGATAGACATTACAAATTTTGTAATCAGGATGGCCATATAGAGTCGAAATGTTTTAAGAATATGGAAGCCTTAGAAGCAGCAATGAAGAAGCACAACATCAATTTGGAGCACTCTTCACCTTCATCTTCAGGAATGGCACTTTCTTCTTGTGGTTTTCAAGCATCAAGATCTGGTTATGCATTAAATGTATCTTCTTCTTCTCATTCTCATGAGTGTCTTATTGATTCTAGATTTTCTTACCACATGGCCAAAATAAAGCCATGTTTTCTTCTTTAAATGATTATAACACCAAACATATTTATGTTGGTGATGATATATCTCTTACTATTGTAGGATTTGGCACCATTCATCTAGATATTGGTCAATCTAATGATGTACTATGTGTTCCTACCCTGTCATGCAACCTTCTATCTGTTTATCAGATAAGTCATTCAGGTGAAGGGAAAATAGTAGAATTCTCACCTCATGATGTTGTAATCAAGAACCTCAAAGATCCCAAAAATATTTTAGCTATTGGAATTGCTAATTATTCCACAATGTTTTATAAGTTTGACAACTTTGGGTCATAATGTCTACCCTCCATTTTTGTTGCTAATAATGATGAAGTGAGCAAACTTTGGCATGAGTGATTTGGTCACTTAAACTATCGCTCTCTTCAAACTCTATGTAAAGAAAATATGGTGACAGGTATTGCTATGGTATCTTCCTGAGATGGTGTTTTCTCCGGATGTGTACATGGAAAACATCATCGGGATAGTTTTGAAAAATGTGCCTCTTGGCACGCTTCAGCCCCTTTGCAGCTTGTGCACAGTGATTTATGTGGTCCATTTTCTGTTGTTTCTTTCTTTGGTTGCAAGTGTTTCTTAAATTTCATTGATTATTTTTCCAGACGTGCTTGGGTATACTTCTTAAAACTCAAGAGTGAAGTTTTTAACATATTCTTGGCCTTTAAGGCCTTTCTTGAGAAACAATCTGGACATCAAATTCTCATGTTAAGATCATACAATGAAGAAGAATATGTTAACAACAAATTTATCAACTTCTGCACTGAGCGTGTCATTCAATTGCAACATAATGTTCCATATACTCCACAACAAAATGGTGTAGCTAAAAGAAATAATCGCACCTTAAAAGAAATGGATAATTGTATGCTTGAATCTAAAGGACTTAGTCTCAATTTTAGGGTATAAGTAATTAACTGTGAAAATTACATAGTAAATCACACTCCTACTAAGGTTTTAAAGAATATAACTCCAGAAGAATCTTGGAGCTCAATCAAACCATATGTAAGTCACTTTCATGTTTTTTGAAGTGATGCTTGGGCCCATATTCCAGATGTGAAACATAAAGCCTTAGAACCTAAAAGTGAAAATTGCATTTTTTGTTGGATATTCTAAAGATGTCAAAGGATATATACTTCTTCAACCAAAATAAAAAAATATAATCATTAGAAAAGATGTAAAATTTGATGAAAATATATCAGCCTGCGAGCCTAGTTTGGTGGGTGTGCCACCTTTGGCCTGCGAGCCTCATTCGGCATATGTGCCACCTCTCTCTCTCTCTCTCTCTCTCTCTCTCTCTCTCTTTCTCTCTCTCTTCTATTTTTAATATCATTCCTTCTAGTTAAGATGATAACAATGAGGATGAAAATCCTCCTCCACCTCTTGAAATTATTCCTTTTACTCCATAGCTTCCAAGATGGGTCTGCTCTACTCGAGATGCAACAGTTTCTCTTGCAGGTGACCCTACAGATCGACGACGTAAAAATTCTTAGTTCCAAAGAACCTCTTCCTTATTAGCTCAAGTTCCAGAAAATCCTAATCCAAACACCTTTGAAGAAGCTTCTGGTCATCCATATTGGGATGAAGCTGTGAATGAAGAATATCATTCCTTATTGGCGAATGATACTTGCGATCTTGTTCCTCTTCTAAAAGGAAGAAAACTTGTCAGATGTAGATGGGTTTACAAAACAAATTTTGGACCAGAGGAAAAAGTGGATAGACATAAAGCTCATCTTGTCGCTAAAAGATTTTCAAAAGTTGAAGGCATTGACTATACGAAACCTTCTCCCCTGTTTCAAAAATGAATTATATTTGCCTTGTTATTTCCCTTGTTGCCTCCTTTAAATGGGAATTCCATCCGATAGATGTTAAATCTGCCTTCTTACATGGAGATTTGCATGGAGAAATCTACATGGAACAACCCCTTGGATTTATCCAAAATGACTCCAGCCGTGTTTGTCACCTTAGGAAGTCTCTCTATGGTCTCAAACAAGCTCCTTGAGTTTGGTATGCCAAAAAAGATAGATTTCTATTAGATAATGGCTTTTCTATGTGTCATTCTAAAAACACTATCACCAAGAAAGTGGGTAAGTCCTTCACCATCCTTGTTATTTATGTTGATGACCTTATCCTTACTGGTAGTGATCCCAACCATATAAACCATGTGAATTCTAGCCTCAAAAAGAAGTTTGAAATGATAGACTTAGGACACTTGCATTATTTCCTTGGTCTTCAAGTCTTGGAATCCAAAGAAGGTATTACCCTTTCTCAGTCCAAGTATGCCTGTGATCTTCTACGCCACTTTCACATTTAATATTGTGAGCCAGCCCCTTCTGCCTTTCAGTCTAGAGTCAAGCTTTGAGTCGCTTGTACTACCCCTCAAGTTGATGCTACCTTATACCATCAACTTTTTGGTAAACTTCTGTATCTAACCCATACCCGTCCTGACCTTTCCTTTTTTGTTGGTCTTGTTTCTTGGTTTATGCACCAAACTCATGAAAGTCACTGGATCTATGGAAATTACCTTGTGAATTCCTACAGTTTCTCCTTTGTCTCCTTTGGGGTTTGTGTAATCATATCCCCGGTTTCTATGAAGATACCTCATTCCCCTTTTTGTCAGAGGCTCTTCCTCTTCTGATGACATATCTGATGTACTACACAGGCTCAGCCAACATTATTCTCTGATACCACTATAATATTCCAAAACAAGAAAAGAAGCAATATGGAACATAAATTGGAAATAGAAAATGAATATCAATACATCAAACATGAGAGAATGATATAGCCATCTAATTATGAATATCAATACATCAAACATGAGATATTTCTCAGGGTCATGGAAAATGTTGCCGAAGGTGTTATGATTCCATAGTTTTAGCTTCCCTTTGAGTATCTTTAGCTTCTGCTGGAAGTGATACATTTTTTAGCCCAAGGGAATATTAAGGGTATTCCACCAATCAGATATGAGATCTTTCAAACCTGGTTGTTCGAACCAAAAATGTTCAAAGCGAAAAGGTTTGGGTATGGCATTACCAAGTCTGAGCCATTCAAGCTGGATTGGCCAGTGATTTGAACCAGAGGACAGTGTGATGGTGGAAGCTAGCTCCCCTCCCAAGTGGATGAAATAATCTGTGATGAGGAAGTGATCTAGTCTTGAAGAAATTTTGTTTGATCACCCTCTTCATTTATTCCATGTGAAAATTCCATTGGAGGTTTGAAAATTTATTAGGTGATTATCTTGGATAAATTCCTTAAATTTGGTGTTGTCCATGTCAAGATGGGTCCTTCCTCATTTCTTTTCTTGAAGGGTTGTAATCATGGTAAAGTCTCCTCCACTCAGCTAGAGAGTGTGAGTACACTAATTGTTGAGATAATTTATGATGTTTAATAGCTCCACCTTTTGCAGTATTAACTATGGGAAGTAGACATTCGTGAGATGTCCATGAATGTTGGTTCCAATTAGGTGGAAGGACACTTGAATGAAATGGAGATTTTCATGATTATTCTCTAGGGTGATTAGTTGGGGATTCCAAATGATTGCAAGGCCTCCCGAATCTCCACAAGCGTTGATGGCTAGGGTGTTACAGCCTTTCCAAAGTCTATTGAAGATGGTATCTGGAGTTGAGATGGGGCATTTTGTTTCTTGCATAAAGAAAATCATGGGGTTTTCCTTGGTGATTATTTTCCTGATTAACTTGTGCTTAGAGGGGTTTTTTATCCCTCTAATATTCCATGAGATGGGCTTCATTGAGAAGCGCTGGGAACAAATGAATAGAACCTATTTAACTTGGGATAGTGCCATGATTCTACTAGCTCTATGCCCAGGCCAACTCGTCGCTACAGATCTGTTATTCTTCCTCGTTTTCTAGATTCTTTCAGAATGTATTTGGTATTCAGGAGAGTGTCGCCTTGAATTCCAAGGGAGGGTAGATGTTGGGCTCTAAAGAGGACTTTCTCCAATTTCTAGATCTACTGTTGGGTGATTGAGAGAAATTATTTCCTCTTGCATGCATCTTCCAGACCCATAATTTCTAGGTCCTTGTAATCAATACTCTTTGGTTCTTCTTCCATTGTTTCTGGGATTGATTCTAAGGTTGTGTCTTTGCCCTTTCTTGAGAGGTCTAGAGTAGGCGTTGGGGATTGGGGTTGCAGAAAGGATTCTAGTTGGAATTTGGTATTCAGAGCCTCCGGAGTCTAGGATCTCTCTTGCGAGGGTGGATTCGAGTCTCTTGGGGTTTCATTGCCATCTAGATTTAGGTTATATAGGGCTTGAAAGCTATTTATTGTAGGTGGTGTTTTTTTTTGGTTCGTGTTTGAATTTCCGGTGTGCCTTTTTCTTCAAGAGACTTTCGTGAACCCTTCAGTGTCTTTAGCTATGGAGGCATTATTCAGAGTGGAGTTTTGATATAGGGGGATGTCTCTAAATAGGTGCCCATGCTAGTGGTATTTCCTGCATCTAAACGTCACATGTTCATTATCTAATGTTTGGATCCATTCATTTTCATCATGAAGCAGACTTACCTCATCGGGGAGAGACTTTACGATGTGCATGTTGTTGAGTCTCAAAAGTGTTTTCCATATTCATACATATTTCCATTATGTCATAACCATTTAGCTCTTAGCCATCTGACCTAAAACCCTACATCAAGTAACCATTTTCATAAATATATGGGTTAGGATCCTTGTTTTCCAAAGTTATTTATTTTATGTATTTTAAGTGAATTTATGATTAGAAACTAGAAAATTAAAATAGTTTCATATATCTATATATGTGTTATGAGTTTTGTGACATGTGTAGGTCAAAAGGAGACTTCTAGAAGACCCTTATGTGGCACTCTAAGGCCAAATTCGAATTTGGTTGGAGAAGATCATGGGATCATGAGAACATGTGTCTCATTTCCTTGTTGTATTGAAACTCTAAGAGGATATGTGTCTCATTTATTAGTTGTGTTGAAACTCTAGAAAGACATGTGTCTTATCATTTCCTATTTTGATTGTAACTCTAGAGATGGAGGGAGAGATTCATGGACTCCCATTAATGAGATAACTCCTCATATTTTGTATAAATAGGAGAAGCTTTCTCCTATCATGGGTAATGAAAAATTAGGAGAAGAAGAGAAAGGATTAGAGAGAGTCTTTTGTAACAAAGCTTAAGATGGAATGGGATGTAGATTTATGAGTTTTTGAATAAAAAAGCTTAGTTCTTTGATGCTATTGTGATCTAATATTCAAGGAGCTAAGGATTACACCAAATTGGTAGCAGAGAGCCCCTCCTATCCAAGGAGGCTTCTACATGCTTTCTAGATAAGTAGATTTTAATTATGTGTTGTTAGCTTTTAATTCATGTCTTGTATTATTTGTTTAACTAACAGATCCTCATGATATTGCAGTTAGTCTCTTTCTCAAGCTCTTCCAAAACATCTTTATTAAATGAATGGGATTCAATTGTGATATTTTGAGTTATTAGCATTTCATTTTCTGTTATTTAGTTTTTAGTGTTTACATTATATTTCTTTAGGCAGAGTCAGTAAGAGGGCCAGAAGCATCTGGTTTCATCCTTTTTAGTAAAGGTGAAATAACCAGTAAAAGCCCCTACTGTCAATCTCTGTATAAGAAATATTTTGTACACACAATTTTAGATCAGATTCGTCATTATACTGTAATTAGTCTCTTTCACAAGCTCTTCCAATAAACCTTTAATTCACGAATGGGACTAAGTTGTAGTATTGTGAGTTATTGATTGTTTTTCTTCATAGAAGATCCTTATCACATTATGATTAATCTCTTTCAAAAATCTCTTCCAATAAACCTTTAACTCATGAATGAGATTTAGTTGTAATGTCATAAGTTGTTTCAACATTTCATAGGAGATCCTTACTACATTATAGTAATATTTTTCTCAAGCTCTTCCAACAAAACTTTAACAAATGAATGAGATTTTACTATAATGTTTTAAGTTACTGTTCTGTTTTGCAATTAGATTAAAAGATCCTCATTATCTTACAATCATTTTTTTTCTTAAAAATCTCTTCCAACATATCAATATTAGATGAAAGAGATTTGGTTGTATTATGTTGAGTTAATTAGCATTTTCTATTTTGAAATTAGATTAAAAGATCCTCATTATCTTACAATCATTCTTTTTCTTAAAAAGCTCTTCCAACATATCAATATTAGATGAAAGAGATTTGGTTGTATTATGTTGAGTTACATTTCATGTTCATTTTCAAGTTAGGATATCCATGGATTAGAATGCTCTGTTTTTCATGATTTTCCTAATTAGGGATAGAATTTACAATTACACTTTGTTTTGAGTCTAAGGTTTCATTTTCTTTTCTTTTTGACATAGATTTGATTTCATCTTTTGAACATAGAGTAGCGTACTAAGTACTAAAAAGACAAAACCCCAAAAAAATAAAAATAAAACACATACAACGAAATAAGGAAGAGGTCACTTAAGCACATATAGTGCACCACACTTCATCAGTTTAGTAGCCTTGGTTGATAATTTATGTTAGCAATTTAGGACACTAAATTGACTACACACATGCATACTCATATCCTTGCATACACAACGTTTTTGTTGATTTTTGTCTTTCGCTATTTTTATGAATTATCCAAGAGAGTTTCCAATGTATTGAAGGGTTACCTCATCCTAGTAGTCTTGTGGTAGGATGTAGAGCTTGATCCAAATTGGAGCCCAGCTGAAATCTTCTTTGTTCGGATTAAAGTGTTCGAGCCAGTTGCACAGATATAGACCCAAAGAATTGAGGAAATATAGGTCATCGTCCAGGATTTGGTTCTTATTTTTGATGAATTTGAAGATCACATTGAAGAATCCCTTTGCACATAGCTGTAGATCGATATGGCCCTTATGTTTCCATTTAGAGGCAATCCAACCCAGAAGAAATTTTTGTGTGGGCCAAAATCCCATGAACTTGCCTATTAGGGCATCATCCTTCATATACTGGATTCTTACATTGATTCAATGAGAGGGAGCTCAATAATGGGTTGTATTGTTCCCTTAGGTATGCATGTGGAGGATGTAACTATTGTTGCCTCTTCACCAACTGTTGTCGACAGATTCATTGCAGGTGATGTCCGAGAGGGGTCTGGTAATGGGCCAGAGTTTTGCTGAGGGACACTGTCAACCCCTGTTATCGCTCAATTAGAAGACGAACTAGAGGAAGGGGGATCCACAGTCCCCCCACTGCCATCTTCCATGCGTGAAACTTTCTATGCACCATGAGATGGGAGGGGCCTCGAGGCTGGGTAGAGAGTCTGCTAGGGATAGCTTGCTCGATGGACTTCAAACCCTAGATCATGACTGTTGCGTTTAGAGTTACAGAGCGCCCCATCGTTTTGTATTCAATAGCCAATCAGGGGCAGCTATAGAGGGGCACTCTTTGGCCGCTATCACCATGGCCAGGACCAGCGTCTAGAATCCAAGGAAGGATCTTCACGAGGATTTGAGGATATGCGGGCTACCCAAACGTCTGAAAAAACTCAAGAGGCCATTTTTCAGCTGCTCGAGAAGCCTAAGGGTAGAAGGGTGCGCATAAAATACACCATCGCACAATATTAGGTGCCCACACCGCAGAAAACTGAAACGCTTCGAGTCCATGAGTGTGCAAGGGAGGAGATAGATGTTGGGATAATGGACTTGGATGGAGTCTAGATGAGAGTTCCTGATGTTGAGTATCATGTTTCTCCCATCGGCCACGCGGCCGCTCCAAAGCCTCCCCGTGCGGCCACAACTGAAGAGGAAGCCATGGTAAGAGAATATGGATGATTAATTGAGGAGGAGGACCACGTGACAGAGGAAGATGAAGGAACCTCATGAATGCTTGGTAGTAAGGTTCATTCTGATTTTTATCCACTCATGACATACTTTAGCTATTTTGTTTTCATGTGTCACTGAATATTTTGTATATCAAAACTGTTTGAATCTCTTAAGGGGTTGGTTTCCTCCCATGAGGCAGCCCCAAACATGGTTTATTTTGAAAACTTCCAAGGCATTTGATGGGTAAGCACTGCTTTCCATCTGTGCCCATAGCTTCTGTAAATTTTCTTTTATGATTTAAATATAGTTTAGCCTAACTTACAAAAAAAAAACCATTATATTTTTTACAAAAATAGCTTTGAAGTATTTAATGGTTAAGAGGAACAACATGAGAATTTTGAGGCCCAAGCGAACAACCAAACAAACATATTCCAAACATTCCCCCAAGTAAAAATCCTACCATGGGAAAGTTTTCCCAATTGTATCTCTTTCATTAAAAGATGAAGAAGTTGGGAAGGTGACCAAGAATAAGTTTTCCTCTTCTACCCCCTCTTATTTATATGTGCTAAAAAAGTATCATTTCTATCCATTGGTAACAACAAGTGAAAAAGATCATAGTAGAAATAAATATGGTCTTGAATCTTATGGGCGAATGTTGGTAAAAAGAAGCAAAAAAAGCATAGTAGAAATAACTACTGTAGTGATAGGTCAAGTTGTGACATATCTTCTAGTAAGTTGGGACATATCTTTTAGTAATTAATAAAAACTTTCTAAATGTGCATTTTCTTATGCAAGATATTTACTAAAATATACTCTTACCCTCCTAAAAGAAATAGAAGACTAGTTATGGAACTTTTCCCTCCCTACTCTTATTGGGTGGAGGTTGTTTTCTTATTTTCTTTGTAAATGTGTTATTAGTCAAATCTAGTCAAAGGGACTCACATGAAGGACAACATGTTGTTACTCATTTGTCTAGTAAGTGTTGTCTGCAAGCCAAGATTTTAATATAAACTCCACTAATGTCTCTTTAAAAAAAATGGGTAAATAGATATAATATAAGAAGTTAATTAAAAAATACTAAATTTTATTTTTTTTAATGTTTTCAAATTTCATAATGATTTAATACATTTTTTATTTCTTCTTAGAGTAAATGTTATAATACAATTAAGAAAACTTTTATTAGTTTTTTATTTGTTCTCTTAAAAAATTAGTAATTGTTTAAGTATTATCAATGTAATGTAAGGATCAAACAGCTATATTTTTCATTTTAATATATATCTCATGAGTATAAAATATTATTTATTTTATTAACACATTATTAACTTATTTTATTAACACAATAAAAAATGACTTTGTTATATAATTTCTATTATATTAGTACAAATTCATTAATAAGTGTAATTGATATATCTCTATAAATCTATATGATATAAATTAATAATTATTGTGTAGTAAGAACAAAACCTAATATTAAACCTTAATATAATTGAACCAACCACAACATCAATAATTGAATCAATTAATATATAGTTAATTTATTATTTTGAAATCAAAATTACATAACATTTTTTAGTAATAATAAAATTAATTTTGGCATCAAAATCACATAATATTTTTTGATAATAAAAAACCTAAGACCCTATTATATATCTAAACCCTTAATTCATCACTGCTTAATCAAGTTTAGGAGCAATTGCACCTCTTCATCAATTAGAAAAAACATAAGTTAAATGGAAAACATATTCAAACATAATGTTTACAGAAGCCCTGAAATATTATTTTAAGTAGTTTAATTTTAGTACCAAATAAAAATTATTATTTTAAATTATTTATTTTTAACACCAAATAAAAAGAACATACACCCCAAATCCATGCCTTGTAATTTCTTGACAAGGATTTTGACCTATTTGCCAATTAGTCTGTGCCTTGTAATTTCTTGACAAGGATTTTAACTTGTTTGCCCATTAGTAACCAACAAGAAAATTACACAAAATTATGCCTTCAAAGTTGTGATATAGTGAAGTGTAAAGTCTACAGCTTTACATATAAAGTTTTCTAATTTCTATATCAAGAACAAGTTAAAAAACAATTTAGAAAAAAAGAGATATGATATCCATAAAAATGTAAATACCAATTAATCCAATTAAGTGTGACAGGTATGGATGACCTCGGTATATGTTAACGGGACAGGATCGGGAAAGAGCTCAGACTATGGTGCTATCAATTAATTACACTTTCAACGCTAATAAAAATTATTTTAGGTATAAAATTAATTAATTTGAGATATGGAAGTGTAAGTTTTTGAAATAAGGGAAAAAAATAAGATGATTTAATTAAAATCATAATAATAAAATAGATAATAAATTTTATTTTGATTTAAGATAAAGAATTTTCATAAATATTTATTTTAAATTTTAAATTGATAATAAATTTTAAATTTGTCAAAAAAATATTAATAAGACTTAAATTTGATGTCAATAAGTTAATTAAAAAATATATAAAATCAATAATTTTTTTATTTTCAAAATCTTATAATTATTTAATAAATTTTAATATTTTTTATTAATTGAATCTCTATAAAATATTGAAGAAAAATCTTATTTTTTTGTTATTTAAGTTTTTTTTTTAATTATTAACGGTTTACAAATTAGTAGTGTAATTGGCAAAAAAACTCTATTTTCTATTTTTTTATTTTAATACATAATTCATTAATATATATAAGTTATTTATTTCACTAGCATATCACGAAATTGTTGTTTATGAGAAAATTTATACAAGTCCAATTAATATTTTAATTAGTTTCAATTTTGTGTGTATAATTAATTAATTAATATTTAGATAGTATTTTCAACTTTACAAGCTCCATCAGTCATATCATATATATAGAGTTATTGTGAACTCTATCATATATAAACAAAGAAAAAATTATATATAAAATATATATATATATATATATATATATATATATATATATATATATTCAAGGTTATATACTCAATCCATACACAGGGCACAGGTCTATTTGCATTTGATTCAAGGTTCAAGAAAAGTTATATACCACATGAAATTGATTTTTGATATCTTAGATTCTATCTAAATTAAACTTTGTAAACTCCATTCAATAAGACTGATTGTATTTATTTCCCATTTTCTCTAACAAATTTCCCATCTTCTCTAACAAAAAGTCATTCTTAGCTGGTCCATTATTTTAGGCTCCATTCCAAATCAAACTAACCATTGTATCATAGGTGGTTCATCTGGTTCATCATCCACGGGGCCCCTCTGAAACCTCCTCGTGCGGCCACAACTGAACAGGAAGCCATGGTAAGAGAATATGGATGCGTAATTGAGGAGGAGGAACATGTGATAGAGGAAGATGAAGGAACCTCATGAATGCTTGGTAGCAAGGTTCATTTTGATTTTTATCTGCTCATGACATACTTTAGCTATTTTTTTTTCATATGTGTCACTGAATATTTTGTATATCAAAAGTGTTTGAATCTCTTAAGGGGTTGGTTTCCTCCCATGAGGTAGCCCCAAACATGGTTTATTTTGAAAACTTCCAAGGCATGTGATGGGTAAGCACTGCTTTCCATCTGTGCCCATAGCCTCTGTAAAGTTTCTTTTATGATTTAAATATAGTTTAGCCTAACTTACAAAAAAAAACCATTATATTTTTTACAAAAATAGCTTTGAAGTCTTTAATGGTTAAGAGGAAGAACATGAGAGTTTTGAGGCCTAAGCGAACAACCAAACAAACATATCCCAAACATTCCTGCAAGTAAAAATCCTACCATGGGAAATTTTTCCCAATTGTATCTCTTTTATTAAAAGATGAAGAAGTTGGGAAGGTGACCAAGAATAAGTTTTCCTCTTCTACCCCCTCTTATTTATATGTGCTAAAAAATTAGCATTTCTATCCATTGGTAAGAACAAGTGAAAAAGATCATAGTAGAAATAAATATGGTCTTGAATCTTATGGGTGGAGGGTTGGTAAAAAGAACCAAAAAAAAATCATAGTAGAAATAACTACTATAGTGATAGGTCAAGTTGTGACATATCTTTTAGTAATTAATAAAAACTTTCTAAATGTGCATTTTCTTATGCAAGAACTTTACTAAAATATACTCTTACCCTCCTAAAAGAAATAGAACACTAAGTTATGGAACTTTTCCCTCCCTACTCTTATTGGGTGGAGGTTGTTTTCTTATTTTCTTTGTAAATGTGTTATTAGTCAAAGCTAGTCAAAGGGACTCACATGAAGGACAACATGTTGTAACTCATTTTTCTAGTAAGTGTTGTCTGCTAGCCAAGATTTTAATATAAACTCTACTAATGTTTCTTTAAAAAAAATGGGTAAATAGATGTAATATATGAAGTTAATTAAAAATACTAAATTTTATTTTTTTAATGTTTTCAAATCTCATAATGATTTAATACATTTTTTATTTCTTGTTAAAGGAAATGTTATAATACAATTAAGAAAACTTTTATTAGTTTTTTATTTGTTCTGTTAAAAAATTAGTAATTGTTTAAGTATTATCAATGATCAAACAACTGTATTTTTCATTTTAATATATATCTCATGAGTATAAAATATTATTTATTTTATTAACACATTATTAACTTATTTTATTAACACAATAAAAAATGACTTTGTTATATAATTTCTATTATATTAGTACAAATTCATTAATAAGTGTAATTGATATATCGCTATAAATCTATATCATATAAATTAATAATTATTTTGTAGTAAGAACATAACCTAATATTAAACCTTAATATAATTGAACCAACCAAAACATCAATAATTGAATCAATTAATATATAATTAATTTATTATTTTGAAATCAAAATTACATAACATTTTTTAGTAATAATAAAATTAATTTTGGCATCAAAATCACATAATATTTTTGTGTTCCACTCTCCTTCCTTGAGATAGTGAATCCATGATTTCTGTTTCCATAATATTTCTTCTTGAAATCTTCTTTCTTCAAGTTGGGTGGTTATTGTCTTTTCAAGGGCCTCTGAGTCTACAGATCTGCCTTCTAAGATGATTTTTTGTGGGAGCTGCTGCATTTTCATTTCCAAATCTCTTTGGTCATGGAAAATGTTGCCGAAGGTATTATGATTCCACAGTTTCAGCTTCCCTTTGTGTATATTTAGCTTCTGCTTGAAGTGATACATTTTTTAGCCCAAGGGAAGATTAAGGGTATTCCACCAATCAGATATGAGATCTTTGAAACCTGGGTGTTCGAACCAAAAATGTTCAAAGTGAAAAGGTTTGGGCATGGCATTACCAAGTTTGAGCCATTGAAGCTGGATTGGCTAGTGATTTGAACCAGAGGCCAGTGTGATGGTGGAAACCAGCTCCCCTCCCAAGTGGATGAAATCATCTGTGATGAGGAAGCGATCCAGTCTTGAAGAAATTTTATTTGATCATCCTCTTCATTTATTCCATGTGAAAATTCCATTGGAGGTTTGAAAATTGATAAGGTGATTATCTTGGATAAATTCCTTAAATTTGGTGTTGTCCATGTCAAGATGGGTCCTTCCTCCTTTTTTTTCCTGAAGGGTTGTAATCATGGTAAAGTCTCCTCCAATCAGCTAGAGAGTGTGAGGACACTGATTTCTGAGATAATTTATGATGTTTAATAGCTCTACCTTTCGCAGTATTAAATATGGGAAGTAGAAATTCATGAGATGTCCATGAATGTTGGTTCCAATTAGGTGGAAGGACGCTTGAATGAAATGGAGACTTGCATGATTGTTCTCTAGGGTGATTAGTTGGGGATTCCAAATGATTGCAAGGCCTCCTGAATCTCCACAAGTGTCGATGGCTAGGGTGTTACAGCCTTTCCAAAGTCTATTGAAGATGGTATCTCGAGTTGAGATGGGGCATTTTATTTCTTGCATAAAGAAAATCATGGGGTTTTCCTTGGTGATTATTTTCTTGATTACCTTGTGCTTAGAGGGGTTTTTTAGCCCTCTGATATTCCATGAGATGGGCTTCATTGAGAAGCGTTGGGAACAAATGAATAGAACCTATTTAACTTGGGATAGTGCCATGATTCTACTAGATCTATGCCCAGGCCAACTAGTCGCTGCAGATCTGTTATTCTTCCTCATTTTCTGGATTCTTTCAGAATGTATCTGGTATTCAGGAGAGTGTCACCTTTAATTCCAAGGGAGGGTAGATTTTGGGCTCTAAAGAGGACTTCCTCCAATTTCTGGATCTACTGTTGGGGGATTGAGATAAATTCTTTCCTCTTTCATGCATCTTTTAGACCCATAATGTCTAGGTCCTTGTAAACAATACTCTTTGGATCTTCTTCCATTGTTTCTGGGATTTATTCTAAGGTTGTGCCTTCGCCCTTTCCTGAGATGTCTAGAGTAGGCGTTGGAGACTGGGGTTGCAGAAAGGATTCTAGTTGGAATTTGGTATTTAGAGCCTCCAGAGTCTAGGATCTCTCTTGCGAGGGTGGATCCGAGTATCTTGGGGTTTCATTGTCATCTGGATTTAGGTTATATAGGGCTTGAAAGCTATTTATTGTAGGTGGATATTTTTTGTTTTGGTTCGTGTTTAAATTTCTGGTGTGCCTTTTTCTTCGAGAGACTTTCGTGAACCCTTTAGTGTGTTTAGCTATGGAGGCATTATTCAGAGTGGAGTTTTGATATAGGGGGATGCCTCTAAATAGGTGCCCATGCTGGTGGAATTTCTTGCATCTAAACGTCACATGTTCATTATATACTATTTGGATCCATTCATATTCATCATGAAGTAGACTTACCTCATTGGGGAGAGACTTTACTATGTGCATGTATATGCATATCCTTGCATACACAACGTTTTTGTTGATTTTTGTCTTTCCCTATTTTTATGAATTATCCAAGAGAGTTTCGAATGTCTTGAAGGGTTACCTCGTCCCAGTAGTCTTGTGGTAGGGTGTAGAACCTGATCCAAAGTGGAGCCTAGCTGAAATCCTCTTTGGTCGGATTAAAGTGTTCGAGACAGTTGCACAGATATAGACCCAAAGAATTGAAGAAATATAGGTCATCGTCTAGGATTTGGTTCTTATCTTTGATGCATTTGAAGATCACATTGAATAATCCCTTTTCACATATCTGTAGATCGATATGGCCCTTATGTTTCCATTTAGAGGCAATCCAAGCCAGAAGAACTTTTTGTGTGGGCCAAAATCCCATGAACTTGCCTATTACGACATCATCCTTCATATACTGGATTCTTACATTGATTCGATGAGAGGGAGCTCAATAATGGGTTGTACTATTCCCTTAGGTATGCATGTGAAGGATGTAACTATTGTTGCCTCTTCAACAACTGTTGTTGACAGATTCATTACAGGTGATGTCCGAGAGGGTTCAGGTAATGGGCCAGAGTTTTGCTGAGGGACACTGTCAACCCTTGTCGTCGCTGAATTAGAGGGTGAACTAGAGGAAGGGGGATCCACAGTCCCCCCACTGCCATCTGCCATGCGTGAAACTTTCTGCGCACCACAAGATTGGAGGGGCCATAAGGCTGGGTAGAGAGTCTGCTAGGGATAGCTTGCTCGATGGAATTCAAACCCTAGATCATGGTTGTTTGGTTTAGAGTTACAGAGCGCCCCATCGTTTTGTAGTCAAAAGCTAATCAGGGGCAGCTACAGAGGGGCGCTCTTTGGCCGCTATCACCATGGCCAGGACCAGCGTCTAGAATCCAAGGAAGGATCCTCACAAGGATGCGAGGATATGCGGGCTACCCAAACGTCCGACAAAACTCAGGAGGCCATTGTTCAGCTGCTCGAGAATCCTAAGGGTAGAAAGGGGCACAGAAAATACACCATGGCTCAATCTTAGTTGCCCACACCCCAGAAAACCGAAACGCTTCGAGTCCATGAGCGTGCAAGGGAGGAGATAGATGTTGGGATAATGGACTTGGAAGGAGTCTAGACGAGAGTTCCTGATGTTGAGTATCATGTTTCTCTCATCATCCACGCGGCCCCTCCAAAGCCTCCTCGTGCGGCCACAACTGAAGAGGAAGCCATGGTAAGAGAAAATGGATGCGTAATTGAGGAGGAGGACCACGTGATAGAGGAAGATGAAGGAACCTCATGACTGCTTTGTAGCAAGGTTCATTCTGATTTTTATCTACTCATGAAATACTTTAACTGTTTTTTTTTCATATGTGTCACTGAATATTTTGTATATCAAAACTGTTTGAATCTCTTAAGTGGTTGGTTTCCTCCCATGAGGCAGCCCCAAACATGGTTTATTTTGAAAACTTCCAAGGCATGTGATGGGTAAGCACTGCTTTCCATTGTGCCCATAGCCTCTGTAAATTTTCTTTTATGATTTAAATATAGTTTAGCCTAACTTACAAAAAAAACCATTATATTTTTAACAAAAATAGCTTTGAAGGCTTTAATGGTTAAGAGGAAGAACATGAGAATTTTGAGGCCCAAGCGAACAACCAAACAAACATATTCCCAACATTCCCCCAAGTAAAAATCCTACCATGGGAAAGTTTTCCCAATTGTATCTCTTTCATTAAAAGATGAAGAAGTTGGGAAGGTGACCAAGAATAAGTTTTCCTCTTCTACCCCCTCTTATTTATATGTTGTAAAAAAGTATCATTTCTATCCATTGGTAACAACAAGTGAAAAATATCATAGTAGAAATAAATATGGTCTTGAATGTTATGGGCGGAGTGTTGGTAAAAAGAAGCAAAAAAAAAAAACATAGTAGAAATAACTACTATAGTGATAGGTCAAGTTGTGACATATTTTCTAGTAAGTTGTGACATACATTTTAGTAATTAATAAAAGCTTTCTAAATGTGCATTTTCTTATGCAAGATATTTACTAAAATATACTCTTACCCTCCTAAAAGAGATAGAAGACTAAGTTATGGAACTTTTCCCTCCCTACTCTTATTGGGTGGAGGTTGTTTTCTTATTTTCTTTGTAAATGTGTTATTAGTCAAAGCTAGTCAAAGGGACTCACATGAAGGACAACATGTTGTAACTCATTTGTCTAGTAAGTGTTGTCTGCTAGCCGAGATTTTAATATAAACTCTACTAATGTTTCTTTAAAAAAAATGGGTAAATAGATGTAATATAAGAAGTTAATTAAAAAATACTAAATTTTATTTTTTTAATGTTTTCAAATTTCATAATGATTTAATACATTTTTTATTTCTTGTTAAAGGTAATGTTATAATTGAATTAAGAAAATTTTTATTAGTTTTTTATTTGTTCTCTTAAAAAATTAGTAATTGTTTAAGTATTATCAATGATCAAACACCTATATTTTTCATTTTAATATATATCTCATGAGTATAAAATATTATTTATTTTATTAACACATTATTAACTTATTTTATTAACACAATAAAAAATGACTTTGTTATATAATTTCTATTATATTAGTACAAATTCATTAATAAGTGTAATTGATATATCTCTATAAATCTATATCATATAAATTAAGAATTATTGTGTAGTAAGAACATAACCTAATATTAAACCTTAATATAATTGAACCAACCACAACATCAATAATTGAATCAATTAATATATAGTTAATTTATTATTTTGAAATCAAACTTACATAACATTTTTTAGTAATAATAAAATTAATTTTGGCATCAAAATCACATAATATTTTTTGATAGTAAAAACCCTGAGGCCCTATTATATATCTAAACCCTTAATTCATCATTGGTTTAGGAGCAATTTCACCTCTTGATCAATTAGAGAAAACATAAGTTAAATGAAAAACATATTCAAACATAATGTTTAAAGAAGCCCTGAAATATTATTTTAAGTAATTTAATTTTAGTACCAAATAAAAATTATTATTTTAAATTATTTAATTTTAACACCAAATAAAAAAAAACATATACCAGTAATAGTTTTCATCGTGCAAGGACACCCCAAATCCATGCCTTCTAATTTCTTGATAAGGATTTGACCTATTTTCCAATTAGTCCGTGCCTTGTAATTTCTTGACAAGGATTTTAACTTGTTTGCCAATTAGTAACCAACAAGAAAATTACACAAAATTATGCCTTCAAAGTTGCGATAAGTCTACAACTTTACATATAATTTTTTCTAATTTCTATATCAGGAACAAGTTAGAAAACAATTTAGAAAAGAAGAGATATGATATCCATGAAAATGTAAATACCAATATTTTCAAAATCTTATAATTATTTAATAAATTTTAATATTTTTTATGAATTGAATCTCTATAATATATTGAAGGAAAATCTTATTTCTTGTTATTTAAGTTTTTTTTTTTTTTAATTATTAACGGCTTACGAGTTAGTAGTGTAATTGGCAAACAACTCTATTTTCTATTTTTTTATTTTAATACATAATTAATTAATATATAAAAGTTATTTATTTCACTAGCATATCATATATATAGAGTTATTGTGAACTCTATCATATATAAACAAAGAAAAAATTATATATATATATATATATATATTCAAGGTTATATACTCAATCCATACACAGGGCGCAGGTCTATTTGCATTTGATTCAAGGTTCAAGAAAAGTTATATACCACATGAAATTGATTTTTGATATCTTAGATTCTATCTAAATTAAACTTTGCAAACTCCATTCAATAAGACTGATTTTATTTATTTCCCATTTTCTCTAACAAAAAGTCATTCTTAGCTAATCCATTATTTCAGACTCCATTCCCAATCAAACTAACTATTGTATCATAGGTGTTTCATCTGATTCATCAATAGTGTTTTTGGTGCAAGAAATAAGAAACTTTCTCTTCACATTATGCCACCAAAATTGGAGAATATCACCAGTTTTAAGGCCCTGCAGCCTCACAAAATCCATCCATCCACCTAAAAGCACATAAGTCTTCGTAGTGGCTTGTTGTTTTAACACTAACTTTTGTTCTATTCTTTCGTCCAAAATAATGATAGGGAAGAGCATACCCTCATTTTTCACTTGTGTCAACTGATCATGTGTGAAGTATTTGAGAATATATTCCTCAGCAACCTTTTTGGGAATAGCCAGTCTGCAATTAGTACCCACATCGGTTTTGAACAGTCTTTTCTCAAACAATAATTCTTTGTACATTATCTTCGTGCCAAACAGCATCATCGACATCTCCGCCAAACTGTTTCTTTAGTAAGCGACGAGTCCAATAGGAGCAACGATCAATAGGCGCGATAGTCGTTCAATATAGTTCTATTTGATCCAATTCACGGGGCCTAATGGGTCTTGTTACAACCAAAATTGACAATTCTTTTGAAGGCTCTCACAACATGCCAAAGTGGCACCAAATAGAAAAAAGTATCCATTATCACCTACGCATAAATATCTATGTCTTAGGGCTTACTTCCACAAATCCATGTATAATTCCCTACACAAAGGAGTCTCCAACATGAATTGATAGACTAACATCTTCTAGTGCCTCTTAGATAATGTAATATAGAAATCACTTTAAACATTTTTCTAATCTAATGATGAAAGCTTGACTATAAGGAATACATATAAGTAAGAAATATGACACTCTAACTATGGTAAATAAGCATTAAAAAAGTAACAAAATAACTTTCCACCTTAAAAAAATACATATATAAATAAAATTGAAGAAAAAAAATAAATTAAAGCCTCTTGGGAGCAACCACAAGCCTATACATACTATTTTGAAGTGAGATTTAAGAGTGGAAGTGATAGAAAAAAGGAATGTATATAAATAAAAACAACCTAAGAATAGAAATAAGTGAGGAGTGAGAATCATATTCTAATATCAAAAATGTTACTCACTAAAGGGATAAAAAAACCTAATAAGTCAAAATCCATATTTTTTCTTTTCTAAAAAAAAATAATATTTCTAGTGAGCTAAAAAGTGATAATTTACTTCAAGTAAGTGAGAATTTTTTGCTAGAAAGTAAAAAAAATCAAATAAAGGTTTACAAGTATTTATATCTTTTAGACCCAAACTCAAATCTATTGTTGTAAATTGTATTGCAAAGTAGTAAAAGTGTTAAACTTCCCCTACATTTTTATCTAGATTACACTACAAACAATGTATATTTTTTGGTTGGTTAAACGGATAAGGTTCAAGCATAAATCAAGTGATAAAACTAGCTAAAAAATAGAATTTAAGCTCAAGCTATTGAAATGTTTTTGGTATTTTCATATTTGTGATTCTTTATATTTTTTTATTATATAAATATAAATATGGGAAAAAAAAATGCATTATAAAATATTTTTTTGGTGAGGTGAGGCTTACCTTAGCCCTTGTAGGTTTTATATTTTGGTGTCATATTGTGATCACAACCCCTTCTTGATGTGCATTGTATCTTGGACCAAGATGAGAGTTTAGAGTTGAAATTCTAATCGCCTTAACTCTAGTTTAAGATGATGTTTTGATGCCAAATTTCATGTAGGAGTGATTTCCTCATGAAATACCTATAGCCAATTGATCAACTATGGCGTTAGGAGAGATATCATCATTGAATAAGAAACCATTTATAAGGGTTATTCCAACAATAATATTTGATATCTCTAATTCAATGTAGAGAAACTAAATACTAGTGACTTCTTCTTCTTCTTTCATGTGACTAGGTATCCCATTAACGGATCAATCCATAAGATTTTTGTAATTTGGAACAACCTCTTAAAGTCTTATGAAGAAAAATTTATATATGCTTAAGAATAGAGGAATCAATCCACATGACAAATAGTTACACTAAAAATAAATTCTATATTATGTCATGATGATCTCATCATTCACAACACAAGATTGGGATAAGGGGCTAGAATTACATAATTTTATTTCTAACGACTAGTTCCAAAGCTTCCACCAAAATAATGGTTAAAATATTCATCCACAACCTAAATATTATGTTTTAACCATGGAAAGTATTTGTTTTATTGAGATACTTCCCTCAAGAGGTGTTTGAATTGACTCAAACACCTAAAAACTAACTTGACGGGAGCCAAAATTTCTTGAAAGAGGATTTATTTGTCTAAAATTGAGTGGATTTGCTTGAAAGGAGGCTCGGAGGCTCCCTTAAATTTTCAATGGTTGTACCCTTCTCTTGCGATGTTCAATGTTTACCTGGAGTTCACTTTACATGTTCAAAATTCCCTTGAAATGGTAAAATGACTATCTTTAGGTGGACGACTTGGTCCATTTTCCTTTGCTTGCAATTACTTCCCCATTTTTTTCTTGAAAACTTTATCTAAGTAATAGGAATTTTTAAGCATTGACTTAACACCAACTCGTTATACTCAACCACTTGAATGGCACAATAGAGATCAAGTTTGTCGGTTGTTGTCTAAACTTAACGATCCAAGTACTAGATCTCCAACAACTTGTAGAATTTGGGAATTGGTTCACATGTATCCTTTGTTGGAATAATTTTTTTTAGAGGAATTTTGTTGTATAACATGTCTCATTTGGACAAGTATGGACCCTAGTATGCGCAAATAAACCCATGTTAAATTTTGGGTACCAAGGACAAGTGGTTCCCCATGGCTTTGATCTTTTGCATAGGGAAAAGTGTCCACTCTATTGTACCTCTTCTTCTAAAAGTGACTTTATAAGTGGTAAAGTCGAGTCTAGTTAAAATGTGACTTTATAAGTGATAAATTTATGTTCTAATTTGAAAGTGACTTTATTAAAGTCAATGAAGAATTAGAAAGTGAAAAGTGACCATGGAAATAAAAGGCTAAGTGGTTTGATATTTAAGTGGGTGAGTGATTAAATAGAAAAAGTGAAAATAATGCACATTTATTTTTAGCCTTTGATCTAAATCTTTCTCGGCTATTGTATTTAGGGATCACTCAAAAGTCATTTAGGTTAGGGTAAAAGGAGAGAAGAACGAGAAAAAATATCACATTATTCATTCATGAGCATTTGAGAGAAAGCAAGAGAGATCAAAGGAGAAATTTATGAGCAGGGATGAAGAGAAGAAGAACAACACGAGTTTGGCACACATCCCAAGGACAATTTTGGGCATGCTAACCAAGGCATTTACATAGGAACTATACAACAAATATTGGCAAGCATTCCAAGGAGGGTGGCAACATATATTTTGAGGAGAAACAAAGTTTGCAGAGTTGAAGGATAAAAAAATCGAGGCAAATCTAGGCTCGAGAAAACATTTATGGCAAAGTGATTTTTACTACGGAAAACATTTATTGTAGAGTGTGATAGGTTGATTTTACCCGATTTGAAATTTCAGTTTTATAGGACATTGAATCATGACTTTGGGATTGAGGGTTGAAGACAGGGTTAGATATGAAGAGTAACTATAGTGCATGGAATGAGAGAATCCAATGCATCTTTGAGGAAGCATAGGTACTGGGGCATTATGGTACATATCGCCCGGCACCCGAGTAGTAGTTCTTGTTGATGCAACACGGTTAGCGAGTTCATGAAAAAAGAATGCTAAGGCCAAAATACTAATTTTCGGATGGAGCCAAAGATCATGTCATTCCTCATGTGAGAGGAAAGACTTGTGCACATGAAATGTGGGACTCGCCTTGATTGAGATTTACCGGGAGCTCAAATGAGAACCATAATATGGTCTTGAAGGAGAAACTAAAGTCCATACGAATGGATAAGATGGGCAGTGCTATAACATACCTCACCAATATCACTTCAATGAGAGATTAGTTGGCACCCGTAGGAGAGACAATTGCACCCATTGCGTTGGTGAGGATAGCTTTGCATGGTCTTCCCAAGACTTGGGAGATTTTTTGTAGATGGTATTGTCACACGAGAGAAACTTCCCCAATGGGAAAGGTTGTGGGATGATTTCATTCATAATGATATTAGGAAGAACCATCTAGGGGTAGCCAAACAGGGGGATGAAGATGAAAATGTGGCATTGTTGGAAAGAGGCAAGAAAGGAAAATCAAAGAAGGGAGCTTCCACCAGTGGAGGCAAAGGAAAAGGTAAAGGAAAAAAAAGGAGAAAATATAATGACTTTTTCAAAGTCAAATGTTGGAATTGTCAAAAGTTCAGACACTATGTTGTTGTGTGTCCAGAGAAGAAAAATAAGAAAGGGAAAGAGACAACCATTGCAGCTTCTGCAGAGATAGAGGACTTCTCAGATAGTTTTGATAGAAAGTTTAGATTCATAGCTTGTGAGTCGTCCACTTCGGTATCACCTGCCATGCGGGTTCGGAGGAGTATGCACTCACCTCTACTAGTAGAGCATCTTCTAGTGTTTGGTATGTTGATAGTGACCCTTCTCTCCATATGACAACAATCAAGGAGTACTTACGAGAGCTATCAGAGAGTGATAATGATATTTAGGTAGCGCTTTTTGATGACATCATTGTTAGAGCAGTTGGTGTTGGAACATTAACATTTGATAGGGAACCCAAACCTCCCTTGAAAGTGTCAAATGTTTTATATGTATCTGGAATGAAGAAGAACTTGATATCCGTCTTAGCACTTGAGAACATAGGGTATGAGGTGTTGTTCATAAATGGACATGTGCTCATATATCCTAATGGAACTCCAACTACTTTAGCTATAATTATTAGAGTGTGCCATGCTAAGGTGTACAAGTTCTCATTCCAGCCACTGATGCCATTGAGTAGCAGTTCCAGGGACAAGACTCGACAACGATTCTAGCAGTTCAGAGTTGTGTGAGATCTGGCATCGCAAGATGGGTCACATGTATCATGGGGCCTTGAGGATATTGTGGGAGATAACCATTGGTGTGAAAAATTTCAGTTATGATCACCTTGACTTATGAAGAGGATGTGTTATGGGGAAGTTTTCAAAAGCTCCTTTTCTTAGCATTGACAGCAGAATGACAGGTATCCTTGACTTGATTCATTTTGATGTGAGTGGTCGGATGTCTGATGTGTCCTTTAGTGGCTTTGAGTTTTATATCTTATTCATTGAAGACCACTCCAGGAAGACTTGGATCTATTTCTTGAGGAACAAGGGCGAGGTATTCAAGCGGTTTCGAGAGTTCAAAGCTCTCGTGGAAACAGAGACGGGGAGGAAGATCAAGGTACTAAGATCAAACAATGGAGGTGAGTATACTCTTGGTGATTTTGTGGATCTTTGTACTGAGGCATGCATTAAGAGGTATTTCACGGTTTGTTAAAATCCCCAGGAGTATGGGGTTTCATAGAAGAAGTACAAATCCATTGTAGTGGCTACCAAAGCCATGCTTCACGATCAGGGGTTACCTTTATTTTTGTGGGCAGAGGAGTTCAACACTGTTGTTTACTTACAGAACAAGATTCCACATCGTGCCTTGGGGAATGTGAATCCTAAAGAGGATTTCTCAAGGAAGAAGCCTGATGTTGGGAAATTTTGTATCTTGGGGTTCCTTACATATTCTTATGTCCCCAAGGAGATCAAGACCAAGTTAGGACCTACTGCAAAAAAGGGAATCTTTGTGGGTTATAGAGAGACCTCAAAAGCCTGCCAGATTTACATTCCTTCAAAGAGGAAAGTGGTTGTCAGGAGGGATGTAAAGTTTGAGGAGGAGAGAGATTTCGGGAGGTCATGGGAGTTACGAGTATGTAGAGTCACTAGACCCTCGGCAACAATCGAGTCGATCACGGGGATCCGAGTGCACATATTGCGGGAGGTCGGGGATTGAGAAGTACATATATTATAGTTACAAGTCCATTAGTGAGAAATGGCTCTCGAGTCGAGTGAGTGGATCTTCGGGTAGCTTACATAGTAGTCTACATAATCGGTCACATGATATTCAATTGATTGATAGCTCACATGGTACATCAAGTTCTATAGGCACGGGTACATGTATGGGGTTAGGTTATAGGCCTTCAAGAGTTCATGCTTCGATAATGATGAGGATTATTTCACTCCCGAGTGGAAGAAGTAGTTTCAGGGGAAGAGGAATCCCAAGTGGCTTCAAGACACCTAGCGTGAGGCCACATCGGTTTCTAGACCAAAGAGACGAGTCGGAGAGAGTAGACCACCCGAGTGGTTCTATAGTTACATGGAATTAGTAACAAGCATTGTTGATACCGAGCCTTCTAGTTATGAGGAGGCGACTAGCCGACGAGGTTTGGGGAGAGTCCATGATGGAGGAGTATTCTTCTATTATAGATAACAATGTTTTTTGAGGTAGTGCCTAGGGTTGAAGGTAAATCGGTTGTTATTTCTAGATCGATATACAAGATAAAGCATGTTGCGGATGGCAACATAAAGAAGTTCAAGGCTCGGTTTGTGGCGAGAGGGTTCTCACGGGGTAGAGGGAGTTGACTATGAGGAGATATTTTATCCCATAGCTCGGTATACATCTATTCACTCCATTATATCGATTGCAGCAGAGATTGGTTGGAAAATCTATGAATACTACCCTTATCCATGGCTTCATTCAGGAGGAATTTTATATTGAGCAGCCGCAGGGCTTTGAGGTGCATGGGCGAGAGACCCATGTATGCAAGTTAAAAAACGCACTCTATGGCATGAAGCAAGCTCCTAGAGCTTGGTACTCTCATATTGATGCATACTTGCAGCAATTGTGTTTCACCAAGAGTGAAGTTGATCTGAACCTACACTTCGTTGTTGTAGGCGAGGAGCCTTTCATTTTGGTGTTTTATTTTGATGACTTTCTCATCACTAGAGTAGAGGGACTCATTGAGGGCTGCAAGAGAGATATTGCTTTAGAGTTTGAGATGAAAGATATCTTCTTGATGCATTATTTTCTAGGATTGGAGGTGTGGCAGGAGGAGGGGCATATCTTCATGGGACAGGGGAAGTACACAGTGGATATTCTTAGCAGATTTCACATGGAGGACTGCAAACCCATGTCTACACCTATGATCACTAACTAGAAGAATCTTTATTCTTTCCATTCCGAGTTGGTGGATCCTACAATATACAGGCAGTTGATTGGATCATTGATGTATTTGGTCAACACTTGACCAGATATATGTTTTGTTTTTAACACTATGATTCATTCCATGTGTGAGCCCAGGAGAGTGCACTCTGGGTAGCTGAAAAAACACATTCTTCATTAATTCCGGGGTATAGTGGATTATGGTCCGGACTATAGACAGGGGTGATGGAGCGAGATTGGCGGGATACACAAACTCGGATTGGGTAGGGATGTGTTTCCGACGGGGAAGAGCACTTTAGGGTGTTGATTTTGGTTGGGTTCGGCCATTTTGTATGGTTCGATCAGAAACAAGAGTTAGTTTCATTAAGCTCAATCGAGGCAGAGTATATGGCTTCTATTTTTGGCTAGTCTGTGAGGCCATATGGCTTCACAAGATGTTTTTTGGTTTATTTGGTCGGGCATTGAGACCTTATGTGATTCATCTGCGATAATCGAGTTGCATAAGACTCACGGAGAATCTCATTTTTCATGATAGGTCAAAACATATTGGGATCAAGTATCACTTCATTTGAGACTATGCCCAAAAGGGAGTAGTTAAGCTTGAGTACATCTCCACCAATGAGCAGGTAGAAGACATCTTCACCAAAGCCTTACCACGGGGCAAACATGTCTACTTTAGAGACAATATGGGAATGGTGAGGAACAATTTATTCGGTATAAGGGAGTGTTAAATTTTGGGTACTAAGGACAAGTGGTTCCCCATGGCTTTGATATTTTGCCTAGGGAAAAGTGTCCACTCTATTGTACCTCTTCTTCTAAAAGTGATTTTATAAGTGGTAAAGTTAGTCCAATTTAAAAGTGACTTTATAAGTGATAAAGTTACATTCTAATTTTAAAGTGATTTATTAAAGTCAATTAGAAAGTGAAAAGTGACTATGGAAATAACAGGCTAAGTGGGTCTTTATCTAAGTGGGTGAGTGATTAAATAGAAAAATTTAAAATAATGCACATTTATTTTTAGCCCTTCATCTAAAGCTTTCTCAACCATTGGATCTAGGGATCACTCAAAAGTCACTTAGGTTAGGGTAAAAGGAGATAAGAAGAGGAAAAGATCACATTATTTTTTCATGAGCATTTGAGAGAAAGCAAGAGAGAGCAAAGGAGAAATTTCGAAGCGAGGGAGGAAGAGAAGAAGAATACCATAAGTTTGGCATGCATCCAAATGAGAATTTTGGGCATGCTAACCGAGGCATGGAGTTGAAGGCACAAAAATCGAGGCGGATACTGGGCACAATTTTTAAGGAGAAAAAAACCCGTCGTAATTTTACATACGATCTTTTACAATATGTACATTGTTTTTCTAGGTACATTTCACGAGCTAGTACGTACAACATTTATTTTGTATTTTTTTTGTACGAACTAGTTTTTCGTGTGGCATGATTTTCGAGGTGGAGTTTTTCATGAAAATCGAGATAACTTTGCTTTTTTCTAAATGTTTGGAATATTTCTGTGTATTTCATTTTCTCGTAACGGTTTTTACGAAATAAAAAAAGAGCTCTCAATTTGTTTTTCCCCAAGATTTTTTAGGGGGGTTTTTCCGGGGTCACATTGACCAAAAATCACTATGTCATTTTATGTGTATAGCTATTATAATTTTCTATGTATTTATTTCCAGCTAGATAGTGAAATCTCCTAATTTGTATTTTTCAAAAATTAAATTTAATTTCAAGATTTTAGTGTTTTAATCATGCTTGGATTTCGCATTAAATGAATGGAGTTATATGTGAAAATTGTTAATCAAAGCGGGCTTTGAATTTCTACAACCCACATTTGTAACAAAGGAAGGAATGACCATACTCTAATGGAAATATCCTTGATTCCCTCAAATCTTAAAAAAATTTGAATGTGGCATGAAAGATACTCATTGTGTGGAGAAATATTGGCTTTTGTTCACTTTTCATCCCTAATATCCTAAGCATTGGGATTCATGAACTACTTTAGGAAACACGAAATGTTGTGAAGTATGAGACTGCCAAGCTGAGAACCAGAAAATGCATGATATACTAAGGTCAAAGAATGCACATAGACTCTAAGCCACAACCATGTGGATAAGAAATAGGTGCACTAAATACATGGATTTAATTGGCCATAAAAGGTGCACTAACCCATGATACCAATGGCTTCTCTAGACCATGTGCCTATGTAGATTAATCTTAAGCCTTCCAATAGTATACTAAAAAAGAATACCTAAGAGCATATTCTAAGAGGATTGTTAATGGTGTATGATAGTTGCAAGCCTAAAATACTACAATGCATAAGATCGCAAGGCCTACAAGGCTTTGATTTTCACTCTTTGGTGTTATAATGGTGCTTCCTAAAGGGAAAAATGACTATAGGAACCCCTATTGAAATTATCAATAATAGTTGGCTCCAACTGCAGGACACATGCTCCATTCAGGAGGATGTCAGAAAATGTTATAGTAAACAAAAACCCCCCATTACTTTTCTTAACTCAAATAACAAGGAACCTTCATTTTGTTGAAATTTCATGTTTTTCCCTTTACCTATGTTTTCTATGTGATTTGATGCACGTGAATAAATGGAGCACAACGTTCAATGAAGACTAATAGGACCTTACCCATGTGATGGGATGGTCGCATTGTGGTATGGGGACGGATTTAAAATGTTTTTCAAGAAATTGTAGATATTTACATTAGGAAGAGAGTTGTTTTTAGGATAGGTTGGAGGGAATCATTCCTAATGTAAATGTAGCTTCAATTTCCTTATTCTATGATAAGGGGAAACAAATCAACACTTGTGACTCTTGCTTATCCCATGTAATGGTGATTTAGAGAGGAAGAGTGTTTCGGGAAGGAGTTCACGTGTGAAACGAGAGATAGAGTGAGGAAAGAAGAGAGGAGAAGTTTTTGCTTGGTCAATTTAGTGTGTCCTAAATTGCTAACATAAATTATCAACCAGGGATTCGTAAGCTGACGAAGTGTGGCGCACTATATGTGCAAGATAACCTATCTCTTACTTTTTGTCGTTTTTGGATTTTTATTGATCTTGGTTGGTTTCCTAATGTGAGATTGAAATTCTAAAAGACAAGTATGGTTATGAATATTCAAGGCAATGATGTCCTTTATAATGATTTACCAACTTGAAACTGAAAAAGGAATTTGAAACATACAATGACAAAACTTGAAAGGAAATGAAAATGTGCTACTGAAATGAAAAAGGTGCCATGACAATTTAATATTTCTAACTTTAAAGGAAACTAATATCAAACTACACATTCATAATTCAATCCTCACCATCACCCACTGTATTTTCTGGAGAGGCAACTGAAGATGTTATGAGCAATTTAATATATCTAACTTGCAGAAAGGAAACTAATATCAAACTACACATTTTATAATACAATCCTCACCATCACCAAATGTGGCTTTCGGAGGCAACTGAAGATGTTATGAGCAATTTAAAATATCTAACTTGCAGAAAGGAGACTGATATCAAACTACAGATTTCATAATACAATCCCTCACCATCAGTCCAGCTGTGGCTTTCGGAGGCAACTGAAGATGTTATGAGCAGTTTAATATATCTAAATTTGCATAAAGGAAACTAATATCAAACTACACATTTCATAATACAATCCCTCACCATCAGTCCAGCTGTGGCTTTCGGAGGTAACTGAAAATGACATGAGCAATTTAATATATCTAAATATAACTACTGAAGCAAATGTGCAAGACTGAAATAAACAAAGTAATACCGGAATTAAACAAAAACTAAGAAAAAATAAATTAACAGCAGAACAATATTGATTCCATGTCATTAGTCAAAAGATATGCAAATGCCCGGGCTGCCATGAAAAATTATGCTAAAAGCTATGATTTCAAAAAGAAATCTAAGTAAAGAAATATGACAAAACAGAATTAAAAGCAACTTATCTAGAAAACATGTAAAAGCCTCCTTGGATAGCAGGGGCCCTCTGCTACCAATTTGGTGAAGTCCTTCAGCTCCTTAAAGTTGTAATCAAAACAACATCAAAGAACTGAATTTCTCTATTAAAAAGAACTCACAAATCTACATCCCATTCCATCTTGAACTTTGTTACAAAAGACTTCTCTAGTAATTTTTCATTACTTTTTCATTACCTATGATAGGAGAAAGCTTCTCCTATTTATACAAAATATGAGGAGACATCTCATTAATGGGAGTCCATGAATCTCTCCCTCCATCTCTAGAGTTACAATCAAAATAGGAAATGATAAGACACATGTCTTTCTAGAGTTTTAACACAACTTGAGGAATGAGACATATATCCTCTTAGAGTTTCAATACAACAAGGAAGTGAGACACATATCCTCTTGATCCCATAATCTTCTCCAACCAAATTCGAATTTGGCCTTAGAGTGCCACATAAGGGTCTTCTAGAAGTCTCCTTTGGACCTACACATGTCACAAAACTCATAACACATATATAGATATATGAAACTATGTTAATTTTCTAGTTTCTAATCATAAATTCACTTAAAATACATAAAATAAATAACTTTGGAAAACAAGGATCCTAACCCATATATTTATGAAAATGGTTGCTTGATGTATGGTTTTGGGTCAAATGGCTATGAAATAAGAGCTAAATGGTTATGACATAATGGAAATATGTATGAATATGGAGAACACTTTTGAGACTCAACATACCCCCCAACTGAAGTTGTTGCATGTCCTCATGCAACTATTGCAATGATTCATTTGTCCATGAGTTGATCTTTTATGAGTTTTGACTCATAGATTCATTCCAAACTTTGCTTCTTGATATTTCCCTTTTTGGCAAAGTATAATACATTTGATTGCAACACACTTTTTTCTTTTTTTCTCTATTTTTTTTTCTTTTTCTTTTTTTCTCAATGGTTGGTTCTTGTGTGACAACCATTTTTTTTTTTTTTTTTTTTTGAAGCATTGGTTCTTGTGTAACAATGCTTTATTTTCTTTGTTGCATCAAAGTTCATGAAAACATTTAGAATCAATTACTTCATCAATGAATTGATCATTTGCAAGGCATATAATCTTTGGATCATGTTGCAAAAATAGTTGGTTGGGAAGTATATGTGGGTGGAAATGAAATGAAAATGTGTGATAGTGTATGACATGTGGATATGAAATGATGTCCCTTCCCCCCCCAACTAAAGATATGACAATGTGGAAAAGGGAGTGAGGAATTTTTCCAAAGTTACAATTTTAGCATTCTAATGAATTACATGACTAAAAATTAGAAAACAACATACCTTCCCTTACCTTAAATGTGGATGAGTTGTGTATGTGTGGTGGCTGCAAAATTCTGATCATATTCTTCTTCAAGTGGCTGAACAAGAGGAGTCATGGATAAAGAGATGAGATGAATTTTTATTGCTTCTACTAAAACTTGCTGAAATCTGCTCCAAAATGTTGAAAATAATAGTCTTCATGTCTTCAAAACTCATTGGCACAATTCCTACTATGTGAAAAGATGTTCTGATGTCGAACATAGTAGGAAATTGTTGACTTAGTAGCCATTAATGGATGCCACTAGTCAACACGAGAACTCTCACCATTGATGACAATGAGAGTCAAGATGCCTAAACACATCTTGCTAGGTACGAATGATTTTGCTGATGTCGAGTCACCTAGAAGATATGACGAACAAGAGACATTAATGTATTCCCATTGTTTGTCAGCATGAGAACTTGCCATTAAGGCATGCAAGCCTCAAGGTGTTTTACAAAGAACTTAGACTCAAAGGACTATAGACTCAATAGTTTGCATTGAAGCAGGGCTTATTTGCGGAATGAAAATGACAAGAAATAGAAGATGGAAATGGAAGATGAAAATGGAAATGGACAATAAGCATGTGAATGAGCCTCTTGCTTTTATTTGTGGGTTATGAATGGACAAAAAGAAATGGAAAGTGGATGTGAATGTAAATGGAAAACATGAAGTGAAATGAAGTGAATGGTTTATTATGAGGTATGGATGTGATGGAGACAATAGTATCTGAAAGTTTTTCAAGTGTTTGGATCTGATTTTGCATCAGCATATTTCCTCCTCTTTGTTGCTGATCATCCTCTTATGAAACAAATTGGTCTCTTAAAGAGACACCATTCTCTTGTAGTCATTTTTCCTTCCTCCTGGAACCTGCAAAAAAACTAATACTTCTTCTGCAATGGAATTTAAGATTATCAAAGGGAGAGAGGTGATCAATCTCTCTAGTTATGATATTTACACACAAAACTAAGAATTTGTATTAATGAAATAAGTTCTCAAAGGAAAAATCAAAAGAATTTATACCTGTTCTGGAATTAGTGCCTCAAATTGAATGTAGCTTCTTTTCAGCAATTTATTTCATTATTTGCCATTTCAAACTCTAATGATGGATTTCTCATTGTATAGATCTTGTTGAGACCTTTCCAACGATACTTGGATCATCAAAATCTGATTTTGTATGAGAAAGTTAGGCTGATTTGAACAATGAGGTTTTTCAGCTGCGGAATTGCAGAACAGCTGCGGAATTGGACTTCAGCTGCGGAATTGGAGAACAGATGCGGAATTGGACTTTAGCTGCGGAATATCGACGGTTTCTGTAGCTAAAAATCTTGAATAAAAAGTTAGCCATTCATCCTTCATCATCAATCCAAAATTAATCAATACCTTCAGAAAAACGAACAAATTAACTTATTCATTTCATTGATTCAAAATTATTGAATTTTTTTTTTTTTTTTTAAATGAATTATACAAAGCACAAAATGAAGAGCATCCTAGTTTTGGCCTTTGAAATAAAGTTTCAACAAATGATGCTAAATAAATAAACATCATAATGGTTGGCGTTTAATAATGTCGTTGAAGCACCAAAAATTGTTGGGTCAAGTGCGAACTCAACAATGCCAATCTTATCTTGAGGAATAGGATTACCATCCTCGCCAAGGATGAATAGAGAACAATCCATAGCTGGAGTGCTGAACGCCGCACGGGACTGTGATTGTAACAATGAACCTGCAACAAATCCACCACCAATTTTGGTACCACCACGATACTCTATAACTGGCTTTGTAAGAGGCTCTTCTCATTAGCCATAGTTATTCATCAACATTCGATGCCTTGCTACTGGGACTAAAGCATCTAATGCTTTGACCAGTCAAGACCAGCGACACAATTTGTTCGGAAACTTCAGTACATTTCTGAATTTGAAATAAATATCAGTGCTTTGCAGGCTGAAGAGTTAGAAGTGTTAGCCGTTCAAACAATGCAAGAGAGAAGAATTACTGAAATCCAACATTCAGAAAACGAAATTGAATTAAATTCAAAAATGAGTGGAATGTGAATTGAATGCCATGATAAGAGTTTGATTTTGATTAGAATTCCTCTTCCTAGAAATCAGGAAACCGAATTATCAATGCAGAGTGCCGTTTTCAAATTCTTCACTCAGAAAAAATCGTTTTTCCTCACGCGGCAGGCAAAAATGGCCTTCAAAGAACCGATAATTTCTCCCAGACCGCCACGAATTTCTTCAAACGGTTTCTGGGTTATCTAATTGACCACGTTGGCGAAAAAACCCATGTTTTATTTTTTCTAAATTCATCTCCGTTTGGCCAAATAGTGCTTTCAAAGTTTGGTGTTTTTCTCTGTTTTGCGTTTTTCTGTTTTGTCCTCTGTTCGTTTTCTTTCAGGTTCGGCTATAGCTGCATCAATTCTCTGCAAATACTTGTTCTTTGGGAAACCTTCCAAATCAGATTTGCCTTTGCAAATATTGCCCATGCTTATCCTTCACCTAAGCATTCTTTAGTTCAATCAAGGCACGTTTTGCCTCTTTAAATTTTTTTTTTTCAATTTCAATGCCTTGTTCTCTTACATGTGGCTGTCTTATGAATCTCAAGGAGCGTTTGGTGATGGTAGGCAGCATTGGCAAGGCTGACAGGCCTGATATAATAAAAGGAATTGGCATTGATAGGTTTGAATGGCGAGAGATTTGCACAAAGGCCTCACAAATTCTTTCAGGGATTTGGGGAATTTTGATGATGTTTTCAGCTCAAATCCTAGAGGTTGATAATGCTGTCATAAGCTCTAAAACACTGCAACCTAGCAGCCTTACAGCATCTCTAACTCCATCATTTTCAACTTCTACCTGATTTTCATTATCAGAAGCAAAAAAAATATGATGTTTCCGAGCCATAATACAACTCCAAGCATCGTAAATGGTTGAATTTTTATGCTTTCTGTTAAGAGTAATTCATTTTTTTCCAAAATGCCATGGCCTTTTTATTTTTGTTTATGTTTCTGTTTTTCAATTTTTTTTTTTTAATTTGTTTTTGTTAATAAAATTATATGTTATATTTTTAAAAATTAAAAATACACATATATATTTTACTAAGCAAAATGATTTTTTTTTTTTTTTAATTTGTTTTGTTAATAAAATTTACATATGTTAAATTTTGAAAAATTAAAAATATACATATGTAATTTACTAAACAAAACAATTTATTGAATTTTTTTTTTTAAAATGATTTGTTATTAAAATTATATATATATTTTCAAAAAAATAAAAATATACATATATATCTTAGTAACAAAACAATTTAAATTTTTTTTTAATTTTTTTAATTTTTTTTTAATTTTTCTTTTTTTTTTAATTGATTTGTTTAATAAAATTATGTATGTGATATTTTCAAAAATTTAAAAATACACATATATATTCATTAAACAAAACAGTTTATTGAAATCAAAGTTTTTCATGAAAACAAATTTTTTTTAAATTGTTGAATCAATTGAAATGATGAAGTTTTATTTTGTCTCTTTTTTTTTCTCACATAACAATTCTTTTTCTGATCCTCCAGATCACACAAAGTGCAGGAGGAGAGCATTCTCAAGAATTATTAATTTTTGTTTTTTTACATAACAATTCCTTTTCTGATCCTCCAGATCACACAAAGTGCAGGAGGAGAGCATACTCAAGAATTATTAATTTTTTTTTAGATGTAAGAAATAAGGCTATCTAGTTACACTTCCCCGGCAACGGCGCCAAAATGTTTGGTCAATTTAGTGTGTCCTAAATTGCTAACATAAATTATCAACCAGGGATTCGTAAAAGTAAAGCGAAGTGCCGCGCACTAGCACGGGAATGCTTATATCTCTTACTTTTTGTCGTTTTTGGATTTTTATTGATCTTGGTTGGTTTCCTGTGCGAGATGGAAATTCTAAAAGACAAGTATGGTTATGAATATTCTGGCTTATTGATGTCACTATAATGATTTACCAACTTGCGAAGCGAGAAAAAGAATTTGAAACATGCAAAGTGAAAACTTGAGAAAATGAAAATGTCTTTCGCCGAAATGAAAAGGTCTTTTACAATTTAATTTTCTAACTTGCAGAAAGGAAACTAATATCAAACTACACATCCATAATTCAATCCCTCACCATCAGTCCAGCTGTGGCTTTCGAAGGCAACTGAAGATGTTATGAACAATTTAATATATCTAACTTGCAGAAAGGAAACTAATATCAAACTACACATTTCATAATACAATCCCTCACCATCGATCCGATTTAGCCAGCTTTCGAATGTTGAAGATGTTATGGCTTGATTTAATATATCTAAATTTAGAAAGAAACTAATATCAAACTACACATTTCATAATACAATCCCTCACCATCGATCCAGCTCATTCCTTTCAGCTTTTGAACAGCGAAGATGTTATAGGCAATTTAATATATCTAACTTGCAGAAAGTAAACTAATATCAAACTACACATTCATACTTCAATCCCTCACCATCAGTCCAGCTGTGGCTTTCGGAGGTAACTGAAAATGACATGAGCAATTTAATATATCTAAATATAACTACTGAAGCAAATGTGCAAGACTGAAATAAACAAAGCAATACCGGAATTAAACAAAAACTAAGAAAAAATAAATTAACAGCAGAACAATATTGATTCCATGTCATTAGTCGAAAGATATGCAAATGCCCGGGCTGCCATGAAAAATTATGCTAAAAGCTATGATTTCAGAAAGCAATCTAAGTAAGGAAATATGACAAAACAGAATTGAAAGCAACTTATCTAGAAAACATGTAAAATCCTCCTTGGATAGCAGGGGCCCTCTGCTACCAATTTGGTGAAGTCCTTCAACTCCTTAAAGTTGTAATCAAAACAGCATCAAAGAACTGAATTTCTCTATTAAAAAGAACTCACAAATCTACATCCCATTCCATCTTGAACTTTGTTACAAAAGACTTCTCTACTACTTTTTCATTACTTCCTCATTACTTTCTCATTACTTCCTCATTACTTTCTCATTACCTATGATAGGAGAAAGCTTCTCCTATTTATACAAAATATGAGGAGACATCTCATTAATGGGAGTCCATGAATCTCTCTCTCCATCTCTAGAGTTACAATCAAAATAGGAAATGATAAGACACATGTCTTTCTAGAGTTTCAACACAACTAAGAAATGAGACACATATCCTCTTAGAGTTTCAATACAACAAGGAAGTGAGACACATATCCTCTTGATCACATAATCTTCTCCAACCAAATTCGAATTTGGCCTTAAAGTGCCACATAAGGGTCCTCTAGAAGTCTCATTTTGACCTACACATGTCACAAAACTCATAACACATATATAGATATATGAAACTATGTTAATTTTCTAGTTTCTAATCATAAATTCACTTAAAATACATAAAATAAATAACTTTGGAAAACAAGGATCCTAACCCATATATTTATGAAAATGGTTGCTTGATGTATGGTTTTGGGTCAAATGGCTATGAAATAAGAGCTAAATGGTTATGACATAATGGAAATATGTATGAATATGGAGAACACTTTTGAGACTCAACAGCTTTATTGTTAGGAGAAGAGGTAGAGGCTGAGGACCTAGGTTACACATGCTCAAATTTTATATTCTGTCTAGTTTAATGTGTGTCAATTTTGATAAATGAACAATTTTTTTAATGTCTATGTACTCTTTTATTTTCTATATGTATATTATTAATTCTATTATTGAGGGCTAGACTTTTTGAGATAATATATAATGAGAATATGAATTTATTGAGAAATGTGATGTTTGTATTCCTTGTTTTTTAACTTGGATATTTCAAGAAATGTGGTGATTGTACGCCTTAGGAATGAGATTGATTTTTTGTTTAAATGTAGTCTAGACCTGAACATATTCACCGTTGAACGTATGAGGGCTTTTGAGCATTTTGAGATGTTGTATGCATGTCTCAAATTAGTCCCTGCGTTGTAGTTGGTTATGTGTTTGTTGAATGTGTTGAAGACTGTCAGTTGTATAGAATACTGTGAATTCTGATGTGTATAGATGGTTTGTGCATTGTATTAAGGTTTGTGTGTTATGGTTTGGTATGTTGGTCAATTCCCTTTCCTATTGTTGAATGTGAAGATTCTTCATGTGAATAGAAAATGGGGAACCCCATGAAAACCCTTGCAGATTTTTCCCTATCTATTAAATTCAAGTTACTTTCATAAAATTCTTGTTGAGGAGGGTGAATGAGGTCTTGTGTAATGTTAAGAAGCAAGTATAGGTTGTGTGTAATTGATTCTGGTAAGGATGAGTTATTTCAGCTTCCCGCAATTTGAAGAGACAAGTTTTTGGGACGATATGAAATAACTTTGCGGTGCCTACAAGATTTTTAACATCATTGTGAAATCATTTCACAACACCTACAACAAGAATTTTCAGGGTTACGTGTGAGATTTTGAATGCCTATTTTTTTCTAGCAAGTTATTCCATATGTTCAAGTGACTCCCATGTGATTTGGATAAGGTTAAGGAATGTACTAGAAAGGGAGAGAAGAATATATCATGGACTCTCTCCTAAAAAAAGTGACATTTTTATTGTACTTCATATTTTTAATTAATTTCAGAATTTCTAGAGCTTTGTTTAAAGCAGAGTTGTGGGTGTTTGTGTGGGGGTATCATATGTTATGGGTAGACAGGGAAACCTAGTTTTTCCTCATCAGGTGGAATCAAAGCTCGACTACTTTCTTTTTAGAATTTCATATCCATAAAATTATTTCATCTTTACAACTCTTAGAGGAAGCATAGTTTATAAAATATTGAGGTAAATCTATATTGAATTGAGGTTTTTTTATTGTGAGGTGTTGTGCAAACATAGTGCAGAGTTTCTACCTTTAAGTAGGACAAAATTTTACTTGGTGATGCACTTAGAATAACAAATATTGCATTTTAGTACAACTGAAAGTGAAATTAATTGATAGTGGAAATAGCCCTAGAAGACAAATGAAGAGGTAAATTGGTGTTTCAACTTCCCGGGGACATAACTTCGACATACGATCTCCGTTTGACTTGTATCATACCTCGTTGGAAATATCTATCCAAGGATAATTCTTTTGATGTGAGCAACATCAATCCATGTACCCATGTTGCTCCAATTTTCCAAAGAAATGTCGTTTAGGGCCTCAAAACGGCTTTGGAAGTTCAAGACACAAAAAACTGCTAAAAATAGTAAGTTGTGCTGCAACTTAAAAACTGAACGAACTGATGGTGGGGCTTCCAATGGAATAGGTGGGTGGCCACTAATCTGGATTTATGTAGGAATGCAATAAAATATAGAAATATACATAAACATAGATATGCAATGGAAATAATGCTTCATTTCATTAATATCAAATAATAGAAATATGCTTACACACATAATGGAAATAGACTAGCTAGGATGATGGTAGTGTATCTCAGAGAAGAGATATTATGGCTATAGACCTTTGAACTATGTTACAATGAGGCTTGAGGGCCTATTTATTATTTAGAAACAATGGATAACTCTAAACATCAAAAAACCTAACCCTACGAGACGAAGCACCAAAACTATGGGCCCTGTTTGGGTAATTTTGTGTTTCAACTTCCTGGGGACACAACTTAGACATAAGATCTCTGTTTCACGGGTATCATAACTCGTGAGAAATTTCTATCCGAGGAGTAAAACTTTTGATGTTTGGTCCATGGACATATGTTGCTCCCTATTTACCCAAAAAACGTCATTTAGGGCCTCAAAATGGCTCTGGAAGTTCAAGACCCGAAAAGCTACTAAAATAGTAAGTTGTGATGCAATGTAAAAATTGAACGAACCAATGGTGGGGGTTCAAATGGAATATGTGGGTCACCACCAATATCCACTTGGATGATTAAGGCCCCAAAATGGCTCCAAGAGTGTAGGACCCAAAAACCTGCTAAAAATATTAAGTTGTGATGAATGTGAAAAGCTACAAGAATTGATGGTGTAGGTCCAAATGGAATAGGTGGGTGGCCACCGATATCCACCTAGATCATGAAAATCCTCTTTGACACCCTCCCAAGAGAATCCATCCATAATGGCTTGATATGCCCCCATGAAATCCGTGTGACCAAAAAGGAGTGCTTCATGTGCTGCACGTAGAATCTTCTTCTTGAGCTTAAAATATATAGTCAAGAATATCCTATTCCAATAATATATGACTCCATCCATAATTGTATACCTCTCATCTATCACCTGTCCATCAAGAACTTCACACGTGAAGTGACCTTTGGAGTATTCCATCAATAATTGGGACTCCCAATCAAGATCTATTCCCAACAATGGTAGTGTTGTTGGCCCTTGTGGAAAGGCACCTTTCATTTTACTGGTCCCCTCTTTGAAATTTTCAATGCTAAATTCATATGATATAATAATGTAATCCTTCCTCTGTTGCCTCTGTTGTTGCTACTCCTGCTTAAGTAAGGGTTGAAGTTTATGGAGGTTAGTCTTCACATAGAAGCTCTCACCCATCCAAAAATTTCCGAGTTTGCACAATGCATGCATGAACACCAACACTCCTCTGCCATATATGGAATATTCCCTCCTATGTGGAAGTATCTTCTGACTCTCAAAGGCCATGGATTAGCCCCCTTGCACCATGATGTTGTCATCATCCATCCCTGAAACATCTCCTCTCAGTGCAAGATGCTTGGTGAGAGTTGGTAATAATAATACCGGAAGAATGTCCCTCTCCTCTTTAATCCTACCAAACACTCTATGTGTTGTGCTAAGCTCACCCAAATTTCTCACCTCATTCATATCTATGACTAGTGTATCTTGTTGTGAGAACTCTTTAACCAACTCCTGGTTCGGGGGCCTTCCTAGTGGTATGCCTTCAAATAATACTACATCATTGGTCAAATTCAACTACATAACTGAGTGGACTGATGTTCCTTTCTTCCACCGTGCAAATCAAGCTCTATCTTGTTTGAAAAAGCTATATGAGGGGGATAACTGTGCATGCCCCTGATCATCTGACGCTTATCACTCTTCTTATCTACCCATTAAATCTGCAAAGTCTCCCAATATGTAGTGACTTTCCCTAATGTAATCAACCACTGCACACCCAATATCATATTGGTGTCCCGAATGTAAACCACAAAGAAGTGATCAGTCAAGGTGTCTGTTCCCATGATTACTGACAATATCGGAACATACTTCATACACTGCATAATTCTAGCTCCTGGGACCAAAACTGAAAATCCCTCAAAATCATAAGTGGGTACTTCTCTCCTCTGCACTAACTGGGCATCAATAAAGTTGTGAGTAGCCTCATTGTCAATCAACACTGATACCCTCTGATTCTGAATGGAACCTCCAACTCTCAAATTTATATACTTGGGTACTCCCTGAAAAGATGCAAGGTCTCCTCCAACTAGATAAAATGCCCCATTCCCACCTGCTGGTGGTTGTGGATCCTCTTCTTCTATGCCAATAATATTGTCCCCTTCTAGCTCCTCTTCTTCCTCATCCTCACTATCAGAGAATACCTCTATATAGTGTGCTTTCCATGCTGAACATCGATGCCCTGGTGCCCATGGTTCTTGGCATGTGAAGAAAATCTTCCTTCTCCTCAAGTCTCTTGAGACATCATCACTAAGAGGTGCTTTGTTCTAGTTCTCTTTTGAAGGGAGAACCTTCACATCTTTCCGATTTTTTGAAAGGGTGGCCTTTGCTGAAATGGAGCCTTTTCCCTTGGCAAGGCATCTTGTAAATCTCTTGCTCTCTCAATATCATCTTGAAGAGTAGTTGGTTTAGTAGATTTAACCAAACCATGCAGAGGCTCTGCTAGCCCATCAATGACCATATAAATCCACAAAGTTGTAGATAAATTAGGAACCATGACAACAAATTTTAGAAATTCATAAATACAGGTCTCTGGATTACCTGACTGCTTGAGCTTGGCTAGCTCATTAAAAGGTGCCTCTAGTTCAATCAAGTCTCTCTACTAACCTCCGAGTGAAATCTAAATATGTAGTCACATTGGCATTCCCCAATGTAGAAATACCATGAAACCACCAATCATGTGCCTCACCTTCAAGGTGTAGTGCTACTATTTTGATGGCTTCCATCTCCAGTACTTGGTTCAACTAGAAGTAGATGTCTAGCTTCTCCACCGAAGACTTGGCTATGCACTTGGATGATCCATCAAAAGCAGGAAAAAATAATCTACCAATGGTCCGTTGTAGATCATTGTTTTGTATGAATCCTCGACTTCTATTGTTATGTTGGGGTCTTCTGTTGTCCTTGATTTGAAAAAACTCCTGAAAGCTTATATTATCTTTGAATCTCTAAGATTGAGACTCATACTATAGAAAATAATATTCAAGAGTTTCTTATTCTTGGGGTCTGCCATTTTTCACTGCTAAGAACGTAGACATAGCGGAGCGCTAGAAACTTGATGCCTCACTAGTTGATCATACTAGTAATGTGAAATGATGGAGTTTTCTCCATGTAGAAACCCTCTAGGGGATTCTTTGTGTCTCTCCATCCTCATCTCCTTGATTTCTCGGGCAATGTCCTGCATGGTTTGAAGAAGAATCTTGGGAAACTCCTTTCATCCTCTTCTCCTGATATACAAGTTTTTGTTAGGATATTCTGACACATAGGAAACAGTTAAGAATAACTTAGTCTAGTGTAGAGTTAGGTAAAGTGTGTTTCTTTACTATGTACATTTGCAACTTATAATCCGAAGGTCACAATTTGTAGTGATCCAACAGTTCACTCTCTCCTCAGTATTAATGACACTTGATCCATGGCTTAACACACGATTGGTCCATGATATGTATTTAAAAAGCATGGAGGGTCACTGGTTCGGTAACCGTTTATGGGAGAAACATATGTAAATTTTCCTTTTATATTAATAAATTGCCTGAAGTGGTCGTGTTGGCTGAGGCCGTGGACTGTTTCCCTCTTCAAGGGTTTTAACCACGTGATAATACTAGTGTAATGATTTGTGATCTGTTTGTGCGTGGTGACCTTTGTTTTTTGATCTATGGAACTTACCTTGTTGTAATGTTCCCAAATTAGGAACAACTACACTATTGGGAATATCTTAAGATATTACCAATGTGGAGATCAACAATACATAAACATGAGTTGGAAAATACCTGTGAATGCATTAAAACCAAAATTGCAGAAGATCCACATAACCATTACATTAGATGATAGCAGCAAAAAAATGTATACAAGTTCTTGAGGGAATGATCTCTCAAGCTAGGCAATGTGGCCTGAATGAAACATATACATAAAAATGGAGAAATACTGCTATACAAGGAAAGCCCTGGCTATGAATGCACAATCCATGAGGAGGAACTGCTGCCCAATGTCAATAATACATAGATATGACAATAATAGCTCAAATAAAGAAAGAGGATCAAGATCTCAACCCCTGGAAACATACAATACACAATCCTCAGAAGGATTGGCTAAAATACAAGCAAAATGGAAAATCTGCAGAAATGCCAGAGTTGCTAGGTAGCTGCAGCAACTCAAGAATTGGAAACAAATAGAGAAGACTAAATATGCTTCAATCAATGACAAGATCTTCTCCAATGGATCTCTACAGTGAAAGGTTGATCCTCTCACCTAATATCTAACCCTCCAAACGTGTGGAGCAAGTCTCCACTGCAAACACACTCAGAAATAACGCAGTCTAGAGAAGGGACTACGCTGGTGGTGAAGAGAAATGCTTGGCCTAATGCCAATGATCTGAAATATTCTCCTGGATCTCCCTCACTAACCTCCTAGAGGAATAGAAGCTCCCCCCTCTGACAGATGAGCCAAGGAAATGGTATATGGTGTCCTCCACTGCAACACCCCTGCAACACTGTGTTATACTTGAGCAGAAATAACGCAGTAACTGAAAGGATAAGCTTTGGCCTTGAGCCAAGAGATATGGAGAATGAAGAAAAATCCTTGAAGAGGATTCTCAAGAAGGAGGAGGAATCCTAAATAGGAATTCCCTGGAAACTCTTTCTAAACAGCAAAGAATGCACAATTGTCTAAATAGACAATGAGATGAATAATACAAAGTATGTGAAACAATGGTTGCCTTGCCCTCCTTTTAAACAAGTGAAAGCTCTTTCTCCATGGGCCCCATCCATTATGGTTTCCTCCACCAAATATCCTCTTCCTCATTCACACTGTGTTGTCTCATAAAGTGATCCACTCCTCCTATGGCAGCACTGTTGACTTGGTCAAACATGACCTTGTCTTCATGCATTTGCCCCTTTTCACACTTGAGGGTGCAAAATGAAGCTACTCTGATGATCCCTTTCACATTGTGGGGGATTTTATTCATGTTCTCCATAAGCATGGGCCTCCTTACCCATTTATTTAGCTTCTAGGTGATAAAATAAAAATTTTAATGTTCCATTTAGCTATGAGCTAAAATGGGAACATTATAGTCCTCCCCTCCCAAATGTTGCTTGTCCTCAAGCAATTGCAAGGATAGAACTGAAGAGTCTCCACCCAAGGCATGGAGTCTAAAATATGTTGAGGAACATATTCCTCATGTAGAGCCTCCATCCCCAAAGCAATCATCCATACAAAGTGAGCTACCTCCCAACATGGCAACTCCTGACAATCATCTTCCACCTTTAGCTCATGCAATATAGGTGGGCTGAAAATCTGATCTTGGTAGAAAAAATATTCTACCCCACTCTTTCCTCCTCTCCACTTAGGATAAGTGCAGATTATATGCTGATATTGGGCTACAATAAGGTTGCCCTTAAGTGGCAAGATGAGGACTAGACCTCCAAGGATTTTTTCTCCAGCGTTATGGAAAATGCTGTCCCAAATCATCTCATATGTGATGAGTTGGAATTCACCATCATATGGCATCCAATCAATCATATGGCTCACCTAAAATGGAAAGAAATTTTTTGCTGTAGTGGCCACATGTCCTCTCATGTTCCCATTAGAACATGCAATACCAATAATGTGGGATATCTCTCCCCCAAGGGACACATCCAGCCAATGTGCCATTCCCCCAATAATGCTCTCAACAAATACAAAGACAAAAAAAACATAATGATCCATAATGGAAACCATGCTTGCCGTCATATGTGGCAATGGAGAAGGAAAATGGTCCCTCAATTGTAACCAATGCAGTTTGACCCTCAACTACCAAAGAGTGTGACAAAAAGTGTGGCCTCTCAACCACTTGCTTGCTATCCTACTCACCTCAAATGTATGGAAGAAGTGAATGATATATGGTGCAAGGTGAGTAGGTCCTCCAAAATACATTTCCTCCCCAATTCCTCCTAGGGAGTGGTCATAAATAGTATTCATGGCCTCAAGTAGACCATGAGGTCTAGAGAAAGGAAGGTGTTGTGGAGGTAAATCCCCTATGCGGACAGAGGCGATCCCTACTAGCCCAGACCAGGTCTAGAAACAATCGTTCACGCTATAGTGCAGGTTCCTAATTGTAGATAAACCAACTAGAGATGAAGGCTTACCTAGAATCCAACGCTGTCGCTTGTAGAGAAGGTAGCGCTCCCGTTCCTTAGCTCTGGAAAATCACAATCCACACGATCTCTGTGACTAGACACCTGCACACGCAAGAAACACAACAAACGCAAGTGTAAATCCAGTACATGCAACTATATGTCAGTCAGAGGAGACATAAATCATTATCATAATCAACAACAAGAGTGGAACCATAACCAATAGTTGCTTATCATTAATCAATCAAAGGAGGATACAACCTGGCTCTGACGTTGAATTCTCCTTTAGAGGGTCGCCAGCGGAACACGTCTCAAAAAAGCCTATCGGGGAAAGGACAAGCCTCTCTCTTCGAATGTCTCGACAATAATCTCCTTGCTTGGATTTGGCCTTAAGGGAATGAATCAAGTCTCTTGCATCATAAGGCTCTGATGGCTCTTGGGAACTTGGAGATTCTTGGAGACTCTTGGAGATTCAACCATTCAGCCATTCAGCCCCTTCATTAATGGAATATGGCTATATTTATAGATGAGAGGAGGAGGTTTGGATCCCTGCAATAGTGGAAGGGAGGCCTTATCCTTTGGGAGGTTCCCCATATGGTGGAAACAAGAGGCCAAAGGAGGAAGGCCGTGGTTATTCAGTCGAAACCACTCCTGATGACTCGTCCACAAAGTTGTAGTAATCGAAACTTCGCCTCCTTTTTTAAAAAAACTTTCCAAAAGAAGATTGGCACGGGTGCTTAACTGGGACAAAGCGCCAATTGGTGCGGGCTCAGTGTTAATTTTCCTCATTGGCGCGAGTACATAACGGGCTACCAAAGCCAATGCAAAAATAGGTTTTTTTAGGGGTATGCTCAGGAAATGATCAACAGAAGGAATGTTTTCCTCATGGAAAGGGATGCAATGATGGTATTTGCAAGGCATGACACTGCTTATTGGTCATAGAAATGACCCTCCAATGGGCGAGATGGGGATTGCAGGGATGGTGAAAAATTACTGTGTAATAGATGCCCCCTAAAGCATGAGGCTCGAAAGAGAGAGAGGGGTGAAATGCTTTACGAGAACGTGTCCAACTGAAAACACTGCCATCGGAAAACCTTCGTAGAGAAGTAAAATTGATATCTTAAATACATGATATACATGTGTTATGGGCGCAGCCATCCATAACAGAGTATGTAATAATCCAGATCCGAGGCATGGACGCAGCCATCCAGTGAGGATCGATAAATAGACTCAGGTATGGTCACAACCATCCAGTGAATGAGTCATGTAACCAATCATAATAATCCACAAAATCGCAGCCTAGATTCCAACAGAAAAAATCCAGGGTCTTGCGCTCCATCTCGACCCAAACAAAGTACAAGTTCAAGCATTTGAATAAATGAGTTGAAGTTGAACATGCAAGAACATCGTCTGATTAACAGCCAGTGATGAAATATGTTAACAGACGCGAGAGGTACCACCAATAATGACAATGGACCTCAAGGTACTATAGGTACAATCCACGACGTGTGAATCAATGAGCTGGCGTCGAACACCCGTAGAATCACTCGATCAGAGGCCAATGATGAAAACCTCGCGTCGAATGCGAAGAACCTGCCATTGAGGCATGCAGGCTCCAAGGTACCAGAAGGGAGTCTCTAGATCAGCTTCCTGGATAATGGGCTGAAGTCGACAGGAAGTGACCTTGATCGAAGGTGGGCCATAGTGTTTCCCACATCATCAACATGAGACAGAGGATCATAATGTATTTGTGAATTAGGATTAGATGAGAACCAGAGGAAGGTTGTAACTGCAGAGGTCAACTTCTCTTGAACATATCGGTGGCACGACATTGGATTTGGAAGTATTTAAAATCAACAGATCAGAGGTCATGGTGACGAGGCAAAGAATAGATGAGAGGTCAAAAGGGATTACCCAAACCCACGGAGGCAAATAGAAAACGAGATGAGATTGTCCCCAACCCGACACGAATGCAGACAAGTGCCATGTTCATGAGCGACATACTGCTGACACGACGATGATAATAGTTCCATTTTTCTCCACCATTTATGGCGAGTACCTCTTTATTTTTACACAAGCTTGAAGAGGATACCATATGCTTGTCATATAAGTCTGCCCTTCGGGCGAATCCATCCTAGTACATTTAACAAGCCCTAGGAAGGAGGAACTCAAATAACACCATTACGACTGAATCCAATGTCATCAGGGTTTAACGAGTCTGACAAAGGAATAATTCGATGTCTTTTCATATTTAGAGAGTTTGAAAAGACAGCAGAAAAGTAAACTCCAAAGGTCCCTTTTCGTAAATAGTTTCTTAGATCCGAAAAGGTAGAAAACTATGTCTGAGAAAACCTCCTAGTCGCAATAGGCTAGGGTATTCCTTTTTCATAAATAATCTATCCCAGCTCGGAAAAGTGGTAAACGTATACTGGGTAGATGTCGATTCGTATCCACTTTAACGAGATCGAAACGACAAGGGACTCGAAAATCTTTTCATGTTTAGAGAGTCAGAAAAGAGTTGAAATATGACTCGTCCTGGAGGAATGAGTGGTATAAAGGGTAGCAACTGGTTCCGGTAATGGTGGAACTGCACAGAACAAATAAATGTCAAGAGGCTGGCTAACAAGACCACTCATCGTAGCAGTTCCTCAGGAACAGGTAAAACAACCAAGTGAAGGCATATGATCGGCCAAGCAGATAGCGATGATGGAGTGAGAAAACCAAGGCTCATCTGGAAAAATAGGCTGATAAAATGGCAATCACAAGAGGTAAAATGGGAAAGGTTTTATTTTTACACAAGCTTGAAACAAAGATAAATTATGCTTGAAACTAGTTTCATTTTTACACAAGCTTGAAACAGAAACAAACTATGCTTGAAAAAATTAAGCATGCCCCCCCAGCATGGTGACTCAATTCGAGGTACACACCCCCCAATCTTCAATCCATATGAAAGGTAGATGGAGTGAAGGTTCAAGTTACGAGATTAAGAAAAAGACTCGACTGGGATTTTACGAGATCTTATCAAAAACTCGAATTGAACAGGAACGTGTTTCATTGTTTTAACGAGGTTGACACATTAAAAGAACTATCCTCATAGGAGCTTGTTTCATTTTTTAAGGAGCTTGACACAAGACAAGGAACTCTGCTCCGGCAACCTTGTTTCATTTTTTAAGGAGCTTGACACAGGAAAAGAACCATGCTCCAGCGACCTCATCATAATGAAAAATAAGTCATCGCTTCCAAGAGTTCCACTTCCGATGGAAGGAAAACATCCCGGAAATCAGGACCCAATGCCCCCAGTACCTGATGCACGACGGCATCGTCACTGAGTACAAGCACAGGGTAGGTAGCCACATAGTTGACCTGCGGTGGGGCAGATACAACAGGTGGATAAAATCCAGGAAGGGATGATAGCAGGCCAGCTACCACATCAGGACCAAAGAACGAAAGCTGATCAACGGTCACGATCCGTCCTTCATGCGGAAAACATACCACACGAAAAAGGGAGGAGACAAGTGCTCCCATGGCGTAGGTGTAATCACGCCCCAAGAGCATATTGAAATCCAAGGGGCTTGGAACAACCATCATGTCCATATGGATGGTTTTACCTCCCAAAGTAACAAGTAACCTTGGAAGGATCCCTAACGGTTGACTCGTTCTTCTGTTAAATGCCAACAGATTCTGTGTAACAGGCGCAAGCGGCGGCGAGCCAAAATCTTGCCAAGTAGTTGAGGATAGAACACTAACAGATGCGCCTTCTTCTATAATGGTGTTGGGTACGACCAGACCAAAAGCCTGTACTGTGATCTCGAAAGGAACATAAGACGGAAGGCAGTATCCTGTAAATCGACTCCAATCAAAGGAAGCAACCAAACTACTCGGAGGGGCTACCATCGAACCGAGATGGTCTTCCCCTGGCGTTACGGAAGAAGAAGGAGCATCCTCCATGACCTCCATCTCAAAGGCGGGAGGAGTATCCTCCGGGACCTCCATCACGGGAGGCGAAGGAGTAGCTTCTTGAGGTATAGGGACAGGAGAATCCTTCTCCAAGTTCAAGGAATCTGAAGAAACCAGAAGAGCTTGAGGGATGTGAGGTCCACTCTCAACAGAAAAGACCTGGTGCACCGCAGACAGGGCCAGTTCAACCGATCCCACGACCAATGGTTGGTCAGGAACAAATTCCTGAATTTGAATTTCCGAGGGAGTGAGATCGACCAAGGATGACTCTTGACCAATCGTAGCATCAGCTGGTGGAGGACTCAAAGAAAGCCGATTATAAACAGCTGGAAGGCATGGTGTAGAACCGGTTAATTTTTCCAAAACTCTTTTGGCTTCATCCATATATGGACAAAGGTGAATGGCATGATGCCCTTCACACAACTTACAGGGATTGGTAATCTTACCCTGCTTCTTAGGAGCCTTACTAGCACCAATTAAGGACGTGCCCCCAACCTGACTCTCGTAAGATAAAGGCAATGGTGGACAACCGTTGGACCATAATTCGAGCACCTTGGGAATGCCAGGGCAGTCTCGAAGAAGATGGTATCCTGTGCACAACATGCAATGGAAGTTGACTTTCCGTGGAGGGTTGGGAGGTTTATCGATGGAAGGCTTCTTAGGCGTAATAGCCGCAGAGCTAGCCTCTCCTTTATCTCACTTCTTCTTCTTCTTCTTAGCCACCTGGTTACTTGAATCTAGACTTTCACCAAGAGAAGTAGAAGAGGAGGACACAGAAATAGGCGAAGAAGGGGAGAGGTCCACCTTGGAATCAACATGATGTTGTTCAAGCGGAGGAGACAATTGAACAGTAGCCGGGACATTCGGGACCACTAATGTTGAAAACAACCAAACAGGCAACCCAACAATTTAACCCAGGAAGGGACAACGTTGCCATATAAGGAGCACCAACATTTCCAAAAGGAGGAAAATGACCAGGATTCCCATCGAAGGGGATTCCTTGGCTAGTGTACTCTGGAAAAGTTGACATCAAAAACGATCAAAACAACACCCTAAGGAAACTAACTTTAACCAGGAATGTTTCGTGGGCAGTTAATTTTTAAAACATTGAAACAAAACTCTAATGTTTCATATTTTAAGAGTCGAGAAACGAGTAAAAGGTGGCTCTATCTCTTTCAGATTGGAAACAAGCGTGAAAGGACAAGCGCTTGATGACCTTTTCAAATTTAAAGAGTTAGATAAGATCAAAATGACTACTTAGGAATACTAGGCAAAGGGTGTACCAAATAGCTGTGAACTGCAATATACACCTTGGTTTCAAAATGAAAGAGAAATCAACCAAGGACTTAACGTACGTGCAGGCAATCTCCCCAAATGTTGTGTCCGGTGTATCATGGGTATAGGGCGGCAGACTCGGCTTCCTATGGATAAAGGATAGAAACCTAGTGGGGTCTCCCTTTATATACTCGACGGTACGGGGAGCACAAGTCCGTACTAGTGCTATCTAAGGCCAAGAGGCGAACGACAGCTACTAGGTTTAAAGACGCCGGAACACATCTCTAGCCTAGACCTCTAAATGTTTCGTTAATGTTTCAATGCTTCCTTAGGTAAATTGAGTAAATTTTATGGTTGATCTTCAATTACGTTTCGGTTTTCAGGCCCTAGCGAGTGTGATGTCACAAAATCTCCTAAATGCACACTATATGCCACAGTATATCATTTCATTCGATGAATGCTATCCAGTTAAGGGAAGAGCTTCAAACAATGATGTGACATAAAACAACATTGCAAACGAAATCTTTTCAAAACTAGATGACTTTCACTATCCAAAAGTAATTTCAAACATTCAACGAAGCAAACAATGCAATGTGATCTATGCAAAATCCTTTCTTTTGAAAACTATGCAATTGTAATCTATGCAAATTTTCCTTTTTCCTTTTCAAATAATAATAATTCACTCAATGCATTTTTCGATGAAATGAGAATCTACTTAATGCATGCTTTCAACGAAAGAGAATGCACTCAAAGCGATTTTTAGATTTCAATCACTAAACAATGTGATCTAAGTTCAATGATAAATCTCAAAATACTCTTCAATGCAATGTGATCTAATGCATTTTAACAAAAAGAACACTTTGAGACGAAAACTAAATAAACGCAAATCTTCTTAATGAAGGATGAATGCAAAAGAGATGTAAAAAAACACTAAGAATGCAATCGTTGTTTCAAACACTTTGTCACGAAATCCCTCAAAGGCGACAAGACATATGAGGTCAAACACAAAGAGGACTTCCAAAGCAAGAGATCAAAACAAGGCATTCATCCCTTTTACATCAAGCAATCATGGAGAGAAGACATTTCAAACAATGAGCAATGTAATATATGCTCATACAGAGAAAAGACCAGAAGGGAAAGACACACTGGTGAAGGATTCAGGGAAAAAGTCTCAATTTTCACACACCCTGAAATTGGCTTGACTTTGTCACTGATAACTAGCGCCAACTGGCACGACCTGCTCACTGACAACTAGAGCCAGTGCCCAATTGGCACGGGTTGCTAACTGACAACAAGCGCCAACGCCTGAAAATGAAAAAACAAATAATTTCTCCCAACCAAGGCCAGAATCACCACTTCAAGCAGAATCTAAAACAAACCTAGAAGCAAAGTACTGACCAAAAGAAACTTCCGAACAAGGGTAAACCCTAGCACCTACAAGAGATGGCACGACTGTCTGGTTGTAATCCATGCCAGACAGGGGATGGCGCAAGTGATGAACTGGCAACCCGCGCCAATTGGCGTGACTGTCCGGGTGGAAACCATGCCAATCAAGCCAACCATGAAAGGATGAAAAATCAGAAAAAAAAAGGCCAGATTTGATTCTCTGGGGCTGAAAAAAAATCCAAACACTTAGAAAAGAGCCAGCCAAAAGAGCTGATCAAACAAGCAAAGTCAAAAATCGACCGAAAGACAAGACAATACTCCAAGTGCTCAGTTCATAAACTAAACCGGAGATTGACTGAAGCAGCTTTGATCTACTTCGCTAATTCAGAGCAGTAGTGTTTCGAAGGCTATCTGGATAACTTCAGGCTCCGTCTGTATCTTATAAAATAGAACAACAATAAGCTAGACGATCCCCAATGAAGTCGCCAATTTGTTGTGGAGGTAAATCCCCTCTGCGGACATAAGCAATCCCTACTAGACCAGACTGGGTCTAGCAACAATCGTTCATGCTATAGTGCAGGTTCCTAATTGCAGATAAACCAACTAGAGATGAAGGCTTACCTGGAATCCAACACTGTCGCTCGTAGAGAAGGTAGCGCTCTTATTCCTTAGCTCTGGCAAATCATGATCCGCATAATCTCCATGACCGGACACTTGCACACGCAAGAAACACAACAAACGCAAGCGTAAAATCCAGTACATGCAACTATATGTCAGTCAGAGGAGACATAACTCATTATCATAATCAACAACAAGAGTGGAACCATAACCAATAGTCTCTTATCATTAATCAATCAAAGGAGGATACAACCTAGCTCTGACGCTGAATTCTCCTTCGGAGGGTCGCCAGTAGAACACGTCTCGAAAAATCCTGTCGGGGATAGGACAAGCCTCTCTTTTCGGATGTCTCGACAATAATGTCCTTGCTTGGATTTGGCCTTAAGGGAATGAATCAAGTCTCCTGCAGCATAAGGCTCTGATGGCTCTTGGGACCTTGGAGATTCTTGGAGACTCTTGGAGATTCAGCCATTCAGCCCCTTCATCAATGGAAGATGGCTATATTTATAGAGGAGAGGAGGAGGTTGGGATCCCTACAATAGTGGAAGGGAGGCCTTATCCTTTGGAAGGTTCCCCATATGGTGGAAACAAGAGGCCAAAGGAGGAAGGCCGTGGTTATTTAGTCGAAACCACTCCTGATGACTCGTCCACGAAGTTGTTGTAATCGAAACTTCGCCTCCTTTTTTAAAAAAACTTTCCAAAAGAAAATTGGCGTGGGTGCTTAACTGGGACAGAGTGCCAATTGGCATGGGCTCAGTATTAATTTTCCTCATTGGAGCGAGTACATAACAAGCTACCAGTGCCAATGCAAAAACAGGTGTTTTTAGGGTCTGCTCAGGAAATGATCAACAGAAGGAATGTTGTCCTCATGGAAAGGGATGCAATGATGGTATTTGCAAGGCATGACACTACTTATTGGTCACAAAAACGACCCTCCAATGGGCGAGATGGGGATTGTAGGGATGGTGAAAAATTACTGTGTAACAGAAGGCTCCTCCTTGGAGAAACATCTTGTACAAATATGGTTAAGGGATGAATATACAAATCATCAAGCAGATAAACAATACCCTTACCATAATTTTTTCTTATGAAAATGGAGTGGCTCAAAAATTAGTCTCCTCTCATCCTCAAAGAGAAAAGAGGTGGCTGTGCTAACTCCTCCAAAGAGTTATGTTTCTCCTCCATCTGCACATGATCTATGCATCTCCTCATATGCTGATCTCTCAATATCATGCAAGACAGATGATCCTGGGAATACTCCACCAATAACCCGGAGCTCCAACATGGATCTATCCTCCATAGTGACAACACTGATGATTCCTCATGAAGGACATATATCATATGGTTACCACCCAAGGTCTTCACTCCTCTGAGATCAATGAATGGTGCCTCAACATGTGAAGCATCCCTCCTCCTCTACTGGTCCAGTGGTCTCCCCGGAAAAATGTCTCCATGTAATGAGACATCATCATCAAAAGGTGACTGCATATATGAATGAACAAGTCTATCCATGCTTCCACTGTGCAATCCAATCACCTCCTTAGGTGCATTAACCTCATAAAATAGACACGGATGTGTGCTCCTCATCACACCATGATGGTCATCCTCCCTATCTCCTCCTTGTGTCTCCATGGTTTCACACCTCCTCAATAATGGCACATGTAGAACATGAGTTGTGCCTTGATCTCCATACATGAGATCTCGGGGGCTCCATTGCAAAGATACAAGAATCCCTCTACTTGGAGCAAGAGCTCCTACTTCCTTTGCATGAGGCACTAGACAATCTCTAGATGACATAGCACTATTGCCCTCAGCTTCCCCAACATAGATGGGTAATCTTCCAATAATGTTGCTGCAACTATGGAATCTCTCCCAAGGTGGAAGTAATTCCTGATCATCAAAGGTCAAGGAGCATCCCCTCTGCACCATGATAGTGCCATCTCCTACTCCTGCAACATCATACAATGAATGAGAGAAAATTTTCCCTCGCTCTCCAAAGACTGACCCTAGCAAAAAAAAAATTTGTTGCTTCCTCATGCTCTCATCATACTAGATATGTGATGAAGACATAGTGAATGTTGCATCATCACTATGCATCCATACTCTTCATTGCTCCATGATGCCAGCATCCTGCCACATCTTCTCCATCCTCATACCCTTGGAAATAGAGTATGCCAAGTGATGGCCAAACTCCTTCAAGAGTAACTAGCGCAACCAAGCCTCCAGCTGCCTGGTATCATAAATCTATAGGTTACTCACCAGCTTCTTTCTCACCATCCACATCCACTCAACCAATTGTGGATGTCTCCTTCCACCCTTCATATTGGCACTCCTCCCATGAGGGCTACCATCATCCCACATCAAATTTCTGCATTTCATGGGACCTTAAAATGCAATCTTCCAGAGGATCAATTTGAGCATATGAGGACCAAAATAGGTGGTAGTAAAAAACCTCCCATCATGTTGTGCATGGATCAAGAGTTGTCCAACACAGTCATGAGAGATGTTATCCATCTAAAGATGTACTCCATCTATTATCTGCTCCTGAGAGAAGGGGAGTACCTCCTCAAACTGTTGAAGATCCTTGCACTCCATGATGTGTGGGAGTGCACCTCCACTGAAATCTCTTAGGGAGTTCTCCTCCTCATGCATGGCCTTCCAAAACCAAAGAGGCCTTGGATCTGCTACTAGTAGAATTCTCTCTTTGATTTGTGGCATGCTCATTGAGAGAGTGTCATCTAGAGAGGAGAAAGAGTTTCTTATCTGTAGATGTCTACTCCTCCTCACTGCTTCCTTCATGACTTCTTGAATGAAGTTGCTCTCTGAATGCTCACACAAGGAATGATTCCTCCTTTCTTCCTCATTGCTCAGCATAGTGTTATTCTACTTCTCTATATCAACTACATGCAATGATATAGACCCATCCAAAAAAAATTCTGAAATGACAAGAGGTGGATTTTGAATCATACCTTGGTGAAATGTGGAAACTCCTTGCAGAGTTGCAAGAGTTTCCTCCTCATTAGTGTTGGCCTCCCAAACTGTTGAAGATGAAGGCTACTCCTCCATGGTCTCAACAGCGCTAGTACATGCCTCATCAACTGGTGGTGAGGGCTCCTCCCTCTTCTGGCCAAATCTTCTGATCAATCTCTGAGAAAACTCAGCAAGAGTCGAAACCCTTGCATGGCTTAGATGGCTGATCCACCAATTCTTTGCTTCACCTTCAAGGTGCAATGTTGTGATTTCTATAGCCTCTCTGTCTACTACAGGATGTTATAGGAAGAAAGCCTCTAGTTTCTTCATCCAAAACTCTACTTCACATCTGAGTGATCCATCAAATGTGTACAATAGAAATATATTTCCGTCCTTCATCCCATAGCTGAGGGGTCTTCTTTCTTCTTTCTGCTAAATAAATTGTGGAAAAGCTAGAGCTCTAGGGTTTGCATGGTATTCCATAAGATACTCACTTAGAATTTCGAATTCCAAGTGTTCTTCATGCTTCTGGTCTTATTCTCTGTGAGAATAGGAAGTGCATGGTCCTTCCTCTTCCCTTTCTTCAATCTTCTTGACCTCCTTGGAGAGGTCTCCTCTGGATCTGAAAATAGATGAGAGTAAAATAATATTTTTCATCATCTTGATATTCTTTGGCTGAGACTCACAGGCTAAGCTAGAGATCATGCTCTAATACCACTGTAATTTTCCCAAATTAGGAACAGATACACTATTGGGAATATCTCAACATATTACCAATGTGGGGATCAACAATACATAAACATGAGCTGGAAAATAACTGTGAATGCATTAAAACCAAAATGCCGAAAGATCCACATAACCATTACATTAGATGATAGCAAAAAAAAAATGTATATAATTTCTTGAGGGAATGATCTCTCAAACTAGGCAATGCAGCCTCAATGACACATATACCTGAAAATGGAGAAATATTGCTATACAAGGAAAGCCCTAGCTATGACTGCGCAATCCATGACGAGGAACTGTTGCCCAATGTCAATAATACATATATATGGAAATAATAGCTCAAATAAAGAAGGGGGAGCAAGATCTCAACCCCTAGAAACATATAATACACAATCCTCAGAAGGATTGGCTGAAATACAAGAAAAATGGAAAATCTGCAGAAATGTCAGAGTTGCTGGGTAGCTATAGTAAATCAAGAATTGGAAACAACTGGAGAATACTGAATATGTTGTAATCAATGACAATGTATTCTCAAACTTATCTCTAGAGTTAAAGGCTAATCCTCTCACCTAAGATCTAACCCTCCAGACGTGTGGGGCAAGTCTCCACTACAAACACACTCAGAAATAATGCAATCTAGAGAAGGGAATACATTGTTGGTGAAGAGGAATGCTTGGCCTGATGCCAATGATCTGAAATATGCTCCTGGATCTCCCTCACTAACCTCCCAAAGGAATAGAAGCTCCCCCCTTTGACATATGATCCAAGGAAATGGTATATGGTGTCCTCCACTGCAACACCCCAACAACATTGCATTATACTTGAGCAGAAATAACACAGTAATTGAAAGGAGAAGATTTAGCCTTGAGCCAAGAGATATGGAGAATGAAGAAAAATAATTCAAGAGGCCTCTCAAGAAGGAGGAGGAATCCTAAACAGGAATTCCCTGGCAACCCTTTCTAGACAGTAGAGAATGCAAAATTTTCTGGATAGACAATGAGATGAATAATACAAATCATGTGCCTTGCCCTCCTTTTAAACAAGTGAAAGCTCTTTCTCCATGGGCCCCATCCATTAGGGTTTCCTCCACAAGATATCCTCTTCCTCATTCACATTTTGCTGTCTCATAAAGTGATCTACTCCTCCTATGGTAGCACTATTGACTTGGTCAAACATGACCTTGTCTTCATGCATTTGCCCCTTTTCACACTTGAGAGTGAAAAATGAAGCTACTCTGATGATCCCTTTCACATTGTGAGGGGTTTTATTCATGTTCTCCATAAGCATGGGCCTCCTTACCCATTTATTCAGCTGATAGGTGATAAAATCAAAATTTTCATGTTCCATTTAGCTATGAGCTAAAATGGGAACATTACACCTATAAATTCCGTTGAGGGACGCATCTTTTGTTGATCCAAATCCGAAGCCGATTTGACTGCATACAACTGCTATTTTATAGATCTACTATTTCTGAACATTTTCAAGCCTGGAGAACTACTCTGTTGTGTCCAGAGCGTCTGTTACATTGAGGAACCCCTTTTGTTTCATGCGAAAAGGTTTTTGGTTACCCAAGTTATGTCAGTTTAGATCTCGAGGCATAAAGTATATGTTTTGTAGTTATATTTGTTAATAGTTCTGCTTATTTCGGTTCCCTATGTTTATTTCGGTTTTAGGTTTTATTTATTTTCCAGATCTATACCCTCTTCGCTATGTATTGTCTTTTCTCTGCGCTATGTGCGATCTAGGATAATCAGAAACAGGAAGAAGGGATTTTTTTTGCTACATATGCTCTTTCCCCGCGTCTTTGTGCGATCTCAGGAAATCAGAAATAGTGAAAAAATAGATATTTGTCGGTAAGGCTAACCGAAAATCTAACATTCTGCCGCAAGGCTTGCATTTAGTTTTTTTTTTTGCTCGGTTTTTGTGCTTTTTGTGCAGGAAAAAGCACACACACCGAAGACTAAAAAAAAAATCTCCTTCCTCCTTTCAAACAATTACAAAATCCTTTTACTATCTCACTTTGTGAGAAGTTAGTTTATGAGAATAGAGGTCTTGGGTTCAAGTATCTTTCTCAAGCTTCTTTTGATAAAAAAAAATTGTTAAAGGGGTGGGAATTTTCTTAAGTTGAACTTCATCATCAAATTTCAAACTTTTCCCATAACTATTCAGCATCTACAACTCAGTTTTTCAAAAAGGCATAACTTCTTCATCCAGAAGCCGTTTTTCGAGCTGTTTTTTTTTTAATCGACCTAATTTTTTGAGATATTTCCATTGGAGCATTTAGTTTCAGCTATTTTCAGCTTTAGGTTTTTTTCAAAAATGGAAAGTACATGCCCTGTTATTCTTAATAGCACCAATTATTTCCAATGGCTACCTCACATGGTAGATATACTTAGAAGTAAAGGGATTTATAGAATAGCCACAAGACAAGAAACTAAACCTTCTGATAATGACAAAGTCGCTAAATGGGAAAATAAACAAGATCAAGCACGAGGGTTGATAGGAATGTCCATTGCTCAAGATCTTTGATTTCATATCCTTGAAATTGACACCCCTGATGAAGCCCTGAAAAATCTAAGTATTGTTTTCGGTATTCAAAATCAAATTAGGACCCACTAGCTTGAAAATTAATTGCTTAATTTGGACCCCAATAATTTCTCCTCTATTGAAGATTTTTTCTCTAAATTCAAGACCCGTAGACTTATTTTAGAAGGTTGTAAGGTCAAAAAGGATGATGGTAGCCTCATCTATTGCATTCTTGCTAAGCTTGGCCTTGCATACTCTGTATTTTTTTCCACATTCCATTCCACTAGAAAAGCCATCATTTCTTTAGGAAATGCCTAAAACAACCCCTATTTTGATGCCTTTTGCGATTCTTTGATAATAGAGCAAGAAAAAATCTTACACCTTGGTCTTATCACTCCTAGAAACACTTCTAAGAATGCCTTAGTAGCCCAAAAACAACCATATCAAAAGAATCCCAAGAAGTAGTATCTTAAAAAGTATGGCACTAAATCAAACAAGGGTCCTAAGAAATTTCAGCCACAAACTAAAAAAGCAAGGCACCAAAATGATAAGGCAAATAAAAACAAAGGGAAGAAGACAGATAGACATTACAACTTTTGTAATTAGGATGGCCATATAGAGTCGAAATGTTTTAAGAATATGGAAGCCTTAGAAGCAGCAATGAAGAAGCACATCATCAATTTGGAGCACTCTTCACCTTCATCTTCGGGAATGGCACTTTCTGCTTGTGGTTGTCAAGCATCAAGATCTGGTTATGCATTAAATGTATCTTCTTCTTCTCATTCTCATGAGTGTCTCATTGATTCTAGAGTTTCTTACCACATGGCCAAAATAAAGCCATGTTTTCTTCTTTAAATGATTATAACACCAAACATATTTATGTTGGTGATGATATATCTCTTACTATTGTAGGATCTGGCACCATTCATCTAGATATTGGTCAGTCTAATGATGGTGCTATGTGTTCCTACCCTGTCATGCAACCTTCTATCTGTTTATCAGATAACTCATTCAGGTGAAGGGAAAATAGTAGAATTCTCACCTCATGATGTTGTAATCAAGAACCTTAAAGATCCCAAAAATATTTTAGCTACTGGAATTGCTAATTATTCCACAAGGTTGTATAATTTTGACAACTTTGGGTCATAATGTCTACCCTCCATTTTTGTTGCTAATAATGATGAAGTGAGCAAACTTTGGCATGAGTGATTTGGTCACTTAAACTATCGCTCTCTTCAAACTCTATGTAAAGAAAATATGGTGACAGGTATTGCTATGGTATCTTGCCGAGATGGTGTTTTCTCCGGATATGTACATGGAAAACATCATCAGGATAGTTTTGAAAAATGTGCCTCTTGGCACGCTTCAGCCCCTTTGCAGCTTGTGCACAGTGATTTATGTGGTCCATTTTTTGTTGTTTCTTTCTTTGGTTGCAAGTGCTTCTTAACTTTCATTGATTATTTTTCCAGACGCGCTTGGATATACTTCTTAAAACTCAAGAGTGAATTTTTTAACATATTCTTGGCCTTTAAGGCCTTTCTTGAGAAACAATCTGGACATCAAATTCTCAAGTTAAGATCAGACAATGAAGGAGAATATGTTAACAACAAATTTATCAACTTCTGCACTGAGCGTGGCATTCAATTTCAACATACTCTTCCATATACTCCACAAAAAAATGGTGTAGCTAAAAGGAATAATCGCACCTTAAAAGAAATGGCTAATTGTATGCTTGAATCTAAAGGACTTAGTCTCAATTTTAGGGTATAAGTAATTAACTGTGAAAATTACATAGTAAATCACACTCCTACTAAGGTTTTAAAGAATATAACTCCAGAAGAATCTCGGAGCTCAATCAAACCATATGTAAGTCACTTTCATGTTTTTTGAAGTGATGCTTGGGCCCATATTCCAGATGTGAAACATAAAGCCTTAGAACCTAAAAGTGAAAATTGCATTTTTTGTTGGATATTCTAAAGATGTCAAAGGATATATACTTCTTCAACCAAAATAAAAAAATATAATCATTAGACAAGATGTAAAATTTGATGAAAATATATCAGCGTGCGAGCCTAGTTTGGCGGGTGTGCCACCTTTGGCTTGTGAGCCTCATTCGGCATATGTGCCACCTCTCTCTCTCTCTCTCTCTCTCTCTCTCTCTCTCTCTCTCTTCTATTTTTAATATCATTCCTTCTAGTTAAGATGATAACAACGAGGATGAAAATCCTCCTCCACCTCTTGAAATTATTCCTTTTACTCCATAGCTTCCAAGATGGGTCCGCTCTACTCGAGATGCAGCAGTTTCTCTTGCAGGTGACCCTGCAGATCGACGACGTACACATTCTCAGTTCCAAAGAACCTCTTCCTTATTAGCTCAAGTTCCAGAAAATCCTAATCCAGACACCTTTGAAGAAGCTTCTGGTCATCCATATTGGGATGAAGTTGTGAATGAAGAATATCGTTCCTTATTGGCGAATGATACTTGCGATCTTGTTCCTCTTCTAAAAGGAAGAAAACTTGTCAGATGTAGATGGGTTTACAAAACAAAGTTTGGACCAGAGGGAAAAGTGGATAGAAATAAAGCTCATCTTGTCGCTAAAATATTTTCAAAAGTTAAAGGCATTGACTATACGAAACCTTCTCCCCTGTTTCCAAAATGAATTATATTTTCCTTGTTATTTCCCTTGTTGCCTCCTTTAAATGGGAAGTCCATCCGATAGATGTTAAATCTGCCTTCTTACATGGAGATTTGCATGGAGAAATCTACAAGGAACAACCCCTTGGATTTATCCAAAATGACTCCAGCCTTGTTTGTCACCTTAGGAAGTCTCTCTATGGTCTCAAACAAGCTCCTTGAGCTTGGTATGCCAAAAAAGATAGATTTCTATTAGATAATGGCTTTTCTATGTGTCATTCTAAAAACACTATCTACACCAAGAAAGTGGGTAAGTCCTTCACCATCCTTGTTATTTATGTTGATGACCTTATCCTTACTAGTAGTGATCCCAACCATATAAACCATGTGAATTCTAGCCTCAAAAATAAGTTTGAAATGATAGACTTAGGACACTTGCATTATTTCCTTGGTCTTCAAGTCTTGGAATCTAAAGAAGGTATTACCCTTTCTCATTCCAAGTATGCCTGTGATCTTCTACGCCACTTTCACATTTAATATTGTGAGTGAGCCCCTTCTCCCTTTCAGTCTAGAGTCAAGCTTTAAGTCACTTGTACTACCCCTCAAGTTGATGCTACCTTATACCATCAACGTTTTGGTAAACTTCTATATCTAACCCATACCCGTCCTGACCTTTCCTTTGTTTTTGGTCTTGTTTCTTGGTTTATGCACCAAACTCATGAAATTCACTGGATCTATGGAAATTACCCTATGAATTCCTACAGTTTCGCCTTTGTCTCCTTTGGGGTTTGTGTAATCATATCCCTGGTTTCTATGAAGATACCTCATTCCCCTTTTTGTGAGAGGCTCTTCATCTTCTAATGACATATCTGATGTACTACACAGGCTCATCCAACATTATTCTCTTATACCACTATAATATTCCAAAACAGGAAAAGAAGCAATATGGAACATAAATTGGAAATAGAAAATGAATATCAATACATCAAACATGAGAGAATGATATAGCCATCTAATTATGAATATCAATACATCAAACATGAGATATTTCTCAGGGTCATGGAAAATGTTGTCGAAGGTGTTATGATTCCATAGTTTCAGCTTCCCTTTGAGTATCTTTAGCTTCTGCTGGAAGTGATACATTTTTTAGCCCAAGGGAAGATTAAGGGTATTCCACCAATCAGATATGAGATCTTTGAAACCTGGGTGTTCGAACCAAAAATGTTCAAAGCGAAAAGGTTTGGGTATGGCATTACCATGTCTGAGCCATTGAAGCTGGATTGGCCAGTGATTTGAACTAGAGGACAGTGTGATGGTGGAAGCCAGCTCCCCTCCCAAGTGGATGAAATCATCTATGATAAGGAAGTGATCCAGTCTTGTAGAAATTTTATTTGATCATCCTCTTCATTTATTCCATGTGAAAATTCCATTGGAGGTTTGAAAATTGATAAGGTGATTATCTTGGATAAATTCCTTAAATTTGGTGTTGTCCATGTCAAGATGGGTCCTTCCTCCTTTTTTTTCTTGAAGGGTTGTAATCATGGTAAAGTCTCCTCCAATCAGCTAGAGAGTGTGAGTACACTAATTGTTGAGATAATTTATGATGTTTAATAGCTCTGCCTTTTGCAGTATTAACTATGGGAAGTAGACATTCGTGAGATGTCCATGAATGTTGGTTCCAATTAGGTGGAAGGACACTTGAATGAAATGGAGATTTTCATGATTATTCTCTAGGGTGATTAGTTGGGAATTCCAAATGATTGCAAGGCCTCCCGAATCTCCACAAGCGTCGATGGCTAGGGTGTTACAGCCTTTCCAAAGTCTATTGAAGATGGTATCTGGAGTTGAGATGGGGCATTTTGTTTCTTGCATAAAGAAAATCATGGGGTTTTCCTTGGTGATTATTTTCCTGATTAACTTGTGCTTAGAGGGGTTTTTTAGCCCTCTGATATTCCATGAGATGGGCTTCATTGAGAAGCGTTGGGAACAAATGAATAGAACCTATTTAACTTGGGATAGTGCCATGATTCTACTAGCTCTATGCCCAGGCCAACTAGTCGCTACAGATCTGTTATTCTTCCTCGTTTTCTAGATTCTTTCAGAATGTATTTGGTATTCAGGAGAGTGTCACCTTGAATTCCAAGGGAGGGTAGATGTTGGGCTCTAAAGAGGACTTTCTCCAATTTCTAGATCTACTGTTGGGTGATTGAGAGAAATTCTTTCCTCTTGCATGCATCTTCCAGACCCATAATGTCTAGGTCCTTGTAATCAATACTCTTTGTTTCTTCTTCCATTGTTTCTAGGATTGATTCTAAGGTTGTTCCTTTGTCCTTTCCTGAGATGTCTAGAGTAGGCATTGGGGACTTGGGTTGTAGAAAGGATTCCAGTTGGAATTTGGTATTCAGAGCCTCCGGAGTCTAGGATCTCTCTTGCGAGGGTGGATTCGAGTCTCTTGGGGTTTCATTGTCATCTGGATTTAGGTTATATAGGGCTTGAAATCTATTTATTGTAGGTGGTATTTTTTTTTTGGGTTCATGTTTGAATTTCCGGTGTGCCTTTTTCTTCGAGAGACTTTCGTGAACCCTTTAGTGTCTTTAGCTATGGAGGCATTATTCAGAGTGGAGTTTTGATATAGGGGGATATCTCTAAATAGGTGCCCATGCTAGTGGTATTTCTTACATCTAAACGTCACATGTTCATTATCTAATGTTTGGATCCATTCATATTCATCATGAAGCAGACTTACCTCGTCGGGGAGAGACTTTACGATGTGCATGATGTTGAGTCTCAAAAGTGTTTTCCATATTCATACATATTTCCATTATGTCATAACCATTTAGCTCTTAGCCATCTGACCTAAAACCCTACATCAAGTAACCATTTTCATAAATATATGGGTTAGGATCCTTGTTTTCCAAATTTATTTATTTTATGTATTTAAAGTGAATTTATGATTAGAAACTAGAAAATTAACATAGTTTCATATATCTATATATGTGTTATGAGTTTTGTGACATGTGTAGGTCAAAAGGAGACTTCTAGAAGACCCTTATGTGGCACTCTAAGGCCAAATTCGAATTTGGTTGGAGAAGATCATGGGATCACGAGAACATGTCTCATTTCTTTGTTGTATTGAAACTCTAAGAGGATATGTGTCTCATTTCTTAATTTTGTTGAAACTCTAGAAATACATGTTTCTTATCATTTCCTATTTTGATTGTAACTCTAGAGATGGAGGGAGAGATTCTTGGACTCCCATTAATGAAATAACTCCTCATATTTTGTATAAATAGGAGAAGCTTTCTCCTATCATGGGTAGTGAAAAAATAATGAAAAATTAGGAGAAGAAGAGAAAGGATTAGAGAGAGTCTTTTGTAACAAAGCTTAAGATGGAATGGGATGTAGATTTATGAGTTTTTGAATAAAAAAGCTTAGTTCTTTGATGCTATTGTGATCTCATATTCAAGGAGCTAAGGATTACACCAAATTGGTAGCAGAGGGCCCCTGCTATCCAAGGAGGCTTCTACATGCTTTCTAGATAAGTAGATTTTAATTATGTGTTGTTAGCTTTTAATTCATGTCTTGCATTATTTGTTTAACTAACAGATCCTCATGATATTGCAGTTAGTCTCTTTCTCAAGCTCTTCCAAAACATCTTTATTAAATGAATGGGATTCAATTGTGATATTTTGAGTTATTAGCATTTCATTTTCTGTTATTTAGTTTTTAGTGTTTACATTATATTTCTTTAGGCAGAGTCAGTAAGAGGGCTAGAATATTTTGGTTTCATCCTTTCTAGTAAAGGTGAAATAACCAGTAAAAGCCCCTACTTTCAATCTCTGTATAAGAAATATTTTGTTCACACAATTTTAGATCAGATTCCTCATTATACTGTAATTAGTCTCTTTCACAAGCTCTTCCAATAAACCTTTCATTCACGAATGGGACTAAGTTGTAGTATTGTGAGTTATTGATTGTTTTGCTTCATAGAAGATCCTTATCACATTATGATTAATATCTTTCAAAAAGCTCCTCCAATAAACCTTTAACTCATGAATGATATATAGTTGTAATGTCATAAGTTGTTTCATCATTTCATAGGAGATCCTTACTACATTATAGTAATCTTTTTCTCAAGCTCTTCCAACAAACCTTTAACAAATGAATGAGCTTTCACTATAATGTTTTAAGTTACTGTTCTGTTTTGCAATTAGATTAAAAGATCCTCATTATCTTACAATCATTCTTTTTCTTAAAAAGCTCTTCCAACATATCAATATTAGATGAAAGAGATTTGATTGTATTATGTTGAGTTAATTAGCATTTTCTGTTTTGCAATTAGATTAAAAGATCCTCATTATCTTACAATCATTCTTTTTCTTAAAAAGCTCTTCGAACATATCAATATTAGATGAAAGAGATTTGGTTGTATTATGTTGAGTTACATTTCATGTTCATTTTCAAGTTAGGATATCCATGGATTAGAATTCTATGTTTTTCATCATTTTCCTAATTAGGGATAGAATTTACAATTACACTCTTTTTTGAGTCTAAGGTTTCCTTTTATTTTCTTTTTGACATAGATTTGATTTCATCTTTTGAACATAGAGTAGCGTACTAAGTACTAAAAATAAAAAACCCCCAAAAACAATAAATAAAACACATACAACGAAGTAAGGAAGAGGTCACTTAAGCACATATAGTGCACCACACTTCATTAGTTTACTAGCCCTGGTTGATAATTTATGTTAGAAATTTAGGACACTAAATTGACTACACACATGCATACGCATATCCTTGCATACACAACGTTTTTGTTGATTTTTGTCTTTCGCTATTTTTATGAATTATCCAAGAGAGTTTCCAATGTCTTGAAGGGTTACCTCATCCCAGTAGTCTTGTGGTAGGGTGTAGAGCCTGATCCAAACTGGAGCCCAGCTAAAATCTTCTTTGTTCGGATTAAAGTGTTCGAGCCAGTTGCACAGATATAGACCCAAAGAATTGAAGAAATATAGGTCATCGCCCAGGATTTGGTTCTTATCTCTGATGCATTTGAAGATCACATTGAAGAATCCCTTTGCACATAGTTGTAGATCGATATGGCCCTTATGTTTCCATTTAGAGGAAATCCAACCCAGAAGAAATTTTTGTGTGGGCCAAAATCCCATGAAATTTCCTATTAGGGCATCATCCTTCATATACTGGATTCTTACATTGATTCGATGAGAGGGAGCTAAATAATGGGTTGTATTGTTCCCTTAGGTATGCATGTGGAGGATGTAACTATTGTTGCCTCTTCAACAACTATTTTTGACAGATTCATTACAGGTGATGTCCAAGAGGGGTCAGGTAATGGGCCAGAATTTTGCTGAGGGACACTGTCAACCCCTGTTATTGCTCAATTAGAAGGCGAACTAGAGGAAGGGGGATCCACAGTCCCCCCACTGCCATCTGCCATGCGTGAAACTTTCTGTGCACCAAGAGATGGGAGGGGCCTCGAGGCTGCGTAGAGAGTCTGCTAGGGATAGCTTGCTCGATGGACTTCAAACCCTAGATCATGACTGTTGGGTTTAGAGTTACAGAGCGCCCCATCGTTTTGTATTCAATAGCCAATCAGGGGCAGCTATAGAGGGGCGCTCTTTGGCCACTATCACCATGGCCAACGTCTAGAATCCAAGGAAGGATATTCACGAGGATGTGAGGATATGCGGGCTACCCAAACGTCCGAAAAAACTCAGGAGGCCATTGTTCAGCTGCTCGAGAAGGCTAAGGGTAGAAGGGGGCGCAAAAAATACACCATGGCTCAATCTTAACCGCCCACACCCTAGAAAACCGAAACGCTTCCAGTCCATGAGCGTGCAAGGGAGGAGATAGATGTTGGGATAATGGACTTGGATGGAGTCTAGACGAGAGTTCTTGATGTTGAGTATCATGTTTCTCCCATCGGCCACGCGGCCCCTCCAAAGCCTCCCCGTGCGGCCACAACTGAAGAGGAAGCGATGGTAAGAGAATATGGATGAGTAATTGAGGAGGAGAACCACGTGACAGAGGAAGATGAAGGAACCTCATGACTGCTTGGTAGCAAGGTTCATTCTGATTTTTATCTACTCATGACATACTTTAGTTGTTTTGTTTTCATGTGTCACTGAATATTTTGTATATCAAAACTGTTTGAATCTCTTAAGGGGTTGGTTTCCTCCCATGAGGCAGCCCCAAACATGGTTTATTTTGAAAACTTCCAAGGCATCTGATGGGTAAGCACTGCTTTCCATTTGTGCCCATAGCCTCTGTAAAGTTTCTTTTATGATTTAAATATAGTTTAGCCTAACTTACAAAAAAAGACCATTATATTTTTTACAAAAATAGCTTTGAAGTATTTAATGGTTAAGAGGAATAACATGAGAATTTTGAGGCCCAAGCGAACAACCAAACAAACATATTCCAAACATTCCCCCAAGTAAAAATCCTACCATGGGAAAGTTTTCCCAATTGTATCTCTTTCATTAAAAGATGAACAAGTTGGGAAGGTGACCAAGAATAAGTTTTACTCTTCTACCCCCTCTTATTTATATGTGCTAAAAAAGTAGCATTTCTATCCATTGGTAACAACAAGTGAAAAAGATCATAGTAGAAATAAATATGGTCTATATCTTCTAGTAAGTTGGGACATATCTTTTAGTAATTAATAAAAACTTTATAAATGTGCATTTTCGTATGCAAGATATTTACTAAAATATACTCTTACCCTCCTAAAAGAAATAGAAGACTAAGTTATGGAACTTTTCCCTCCCTACTCTTATTGGGTGGAGGTTGTTTTCTTATTTTCTTTGTAAATGTGTTATTAGTCAAAGCTAGTCAAAGGGACTCACATGAAGGACAACATGTTGTTACTCATTTGTCTAGTAAGTGTTGTCTACAAGCCAAGATTTTAATATAAACTCCACTAATGTTTCTTTAAAAAAAATGGGTAAATAAATATAATATAAGAAGTTAATTAAAAAATACTAAATTTTATTTTTTTTCATGTTTTCAAATTTCATAATGATTTAATACATTTTTTATTTCTTGTTAAAGGAAATGTTATAATACAATTAAGAAAACTTTTATTAGTTTTTTATTTGTTCTCTTAAAAAATTAGTAATTGTTTAAGTATTATCAATGTAAGGATCAAACAGCTATATTTTCCATTTTAATATATATATCATGAGTATAAAATATTATTTATTTTATTAACACATTATTAACTTATTTTATTAACACAATAAAAAATGACTTTGTTATATAATTTCTATTATATTAGTACAAATTCATTAATAAGTGTAATTGATATATCTCTATAAATCTATATCATATAAATTAATAATTATTGTGTAGTAAGAACAAAACCTAATATTAAACCTTAATATAATTGAACCGACCACAAAATCAATAATTGAATCAATTAATATATAGTTAATTTATTATTTTGAAATCAAAATTACATAACATTTTTTAGTAATAATAAAATTAATTTTGGCATCAAAATCACATAATATTTTTTGATAATAAAAAACCTGAGACCCTATTATATATCTAAACCTTAATTCATCACTGCTTAATCAAGTTTAGGAGCAATTGCACCTCTTGATCAATTAGAAAAAACATAAGTTAAATGGAAAACATATTCAAACATAATGTTTACAGAAGCCCTCAAATATTATTTTAAGTAATTTAATTTTAGTACCAAATAAAAATTATTATTTTAAATTATTTAATTTTAACACCAAATAAAAAGAACATATACCAGTAACAGTTTTCATTGTGCAAGGACACCCCAAATCCATGCCTTGTAATTTTTTGACAAGGATTTTGACCTATTTGCCAATTAGTTTGTGCCTTGTAATTTCTTGACAAGGATTTTAACTTGTTTGCCAATTAGTAACCAACAAGAAAATTACACAAAATTATGCCTTCAAAGTTGTGTTGTGATATAGTGAAGTGTAAAGTCTACAACTTTACATATAAAGTTTTCTAATTTTTATATCAAGAACAAGTTAGAAAACAATTTAGAAAAGAAGAAATATGATATCCATAAAAATGTAAATACCAATCATTAATGGGTTGCCAATTAAGTGTGACAGGTCTGGACGACCTCGGTATATGTTAACGGGACAGGATCGGGGAAGAGCTCAGACTATGGTGCTATCAATTAATTACACTTTCAACGCTGGCTGATAATAAAAATTATTTTAGGTATAAAATTAATTAATTTGAGATATGGAAGTGTAAATTTTTGAAATAAGGGAAAAAAATAAGATGATTTAATTAAAATCATAATAATAAAATAGATAATAAATTTTATTTTGATTTAAGATAAAGAATTTTCATAAATATTTATTTTAAATTTTAAATTGATAATAAATTTTAAATTTGTCAAAAAAATATTAATAAAACTTAAATTTGATGTCAATAAGTTAATTAAAAAATATATAAAATCAATTATTTTAATTATTTTCAAAATCTTATAATTATTTAATAAATTTTAATATTTTTTATTAATTGAATCTCTATAAAATATTGAAGAAAAATCTTATTTTTTGTTATTTAAGTTTTTTTTTTAATTATTAACGGTTTACGAGTTAGTAGTGTAATTGGCAAACAACTCTATTTTCTATTTTTTTATTTTAATACATAATTCATTAATATATAAAAGTTATTTATTTCACTAGCATATCACGAAATTGTTGTTTATGAGAAAATTTATACAAGTCCAATTAATATTTTAATTAGTTTCAATTTTGTGTGTATAATTAATTAATTAATATTTAGATAGTATTTTCAACTTTACAAGCTCCATCAGTCATATCATATATATAGAGTTATTGTGAACTCTATCATATATAAACAAAGAAAAAATTATATATATATATATATATATATATATATATATATATATATATATATATATTCAAGGTTATATACTCAATATATATATATATATATATATATATATATATATATATATATATATTCAAGGTTATATACTCAATCCATACACAGGGCACAGGTCTATTTGCATTTGATTCAAGGTTCAAGAAAAGTTATATACCACATGAAATTGATTTTTGATATCTTAGATTTTATCTAAATTAAACTTTGTAAACTCCATTCAATAAGACTGATTGTATTTATTTCCCATTTTCTCTAACCAATTTCCCATCTTCTCTAACAAAAAGTCATTCTTAGCTAGTCCATTATTTTAGGCTCCATTCCCAATCAAACTAACCATTGTATCATAGGTGGTTCATCTGGTTCATCATCCACGCGGCCCCTCTGAAGCCTCCCCGTGCGGCCACAACTGAACAGGAAGCCATGGTAAGAGAATATGGATGCGTAATTGAGGAGGAGGACCACGTGATAGAGGAAGATGAAGGAACCTCATGACTGCTTGGTAGCAAGGTTCATTCTGATTTTTATCTGCTCATGACATACTTTAGCTATTTTGTTTTCATATGTGTCACTGAATATTTTGTATATCAAAATTGTTTGAATCTCTTAAGGGGTTAGTTTCCTCCCATGAGGCAGCCCCAAACATGGTTTATTTTGAAAACTTCCAAGGCATGTGATGGGTAAGCACTGTTTTCCATCTATGCCCATAGCCTCTATAAAGTTTCTTTTATGATTTAAATATAGTTTAGCCTAACTTACAAAAAAAACCATTATATTTTTTACAAAAATAGCTTTGAAGTCTTTAATGGTTAAGAGGAAGAACATGAGAATTTTGTGGCCTAAGTGAACAACCAAACAAACATATTCCAAACATTCCTCCAAGTAAAAATACTACCATGGGAAATTTTTCCGAATCGTATCTCTTTTATTAAAAGATGAAGAAGTTGGGAAGGTGACCAAGAATAAGTTTTCCTCTTCTACCCCCTCTTATTTATATGTGCTAAAAAAGTAGCATTTCTATCCATTGGTAACAACAAGTGAAAGAGATCATAGTAGAAATAAATATGGTCTTGAATCTTATGGGCGGAGGGTTGGTAAAAAGAACCAAAAAAAAATTCATAGTAGAAATAACTACTATAGTGATAGGTCAAGTTGTGACATATCTTCTAGTAAGTTGTGACATATCTTTTAGTAATTAATAAAAACTTTCTAAATGTGCATTTTCTTATGCAAGAACTTTACTAAAATATACTCTTACCCTCCTAAAAGAAATAGAAGACTAAGTTATGGAACTTTTCCCTCCCTACTCTTATTGGGTGGAGGTTGTTTTCTTATTTTTTTTGTAAATGTGTTATTAGTCAAAGCTAGTCAAAGGGACTCACATGAAGGACAACATGTTGTAACTCATTTGTCTAGTAAGTGTTGTCTGCTAGCCAAGATTTTAATATAAACTCTACTAATGTTTCTTTAAAAAAAATGGGTAAATAGATGTAATATAAGAAGTTAATTAAAAAATACTAAATTTTATTTTTTTAATGTTTTCAAATTTCATAATGATTTAATACATTTTTTTATTTCTTGTTAAAGGAAATGTTATAATACAATTAAGAAAACTTTTATTAGTTTTTTATTTGTTCTCTTAAAAAATTAGTAATTTTTTAAGTATTATCAATGATCAAACAGCTATATTTTTCATTTTAATATATATCTCATGAGTATAAAATATTATTTATTTTATTAACACATTATTAACTTATTTTATTAACACAATAAAAAATGACTTTGTTATATAATTTCTATTATATTAATACAAATTCATTAATAAGTGTAATTGATATATCTCTATAAATCTATATCATATAAATTAATAATTATTGTGTAGTAAGAACATAACCTAATATTAAACCTTAATATAATTGAACCAACCACAACATCAATAATTGAATCAATTAATATATAATTAATTTATTATTTTGAAATCAAAATTACATAACATTTTTTAGTAATAATAAAATTAATTTTGGCATCAAAATCACATAATATTTTTTGATAATAAAAAACCTGAGGCTCTATTATATATCTAAACCCTTAATCCATCACTGCTTAATCAAGTTTAGGAGCAATTTCACCTCTTGATCAATTAGAGAAAACATAAGTTAAATGAAAAACATATTCAAACATAATGTCTAAAGAAGCCCTGAAATATTATTTTAAGTAATTTAATTTTAGTACCAAATAAAAATTATTATTTTAAATTATTTAATTTTAACACCAAATAAAAAGAACATATACCAGTTTTCATCGTGCAAGGACACCCAAATCCATGCCTTGTAATTTCTTGACAAGGATTTTGACCTATTTGCCAATTAGTCCATGCCTTGTAATTTCTTGACAAGGATTTTAACTTGTTTGCCAATTAGTAACCAACAAGAAAATTACACAAAATTATGCCTTCAAAGTTATGATATAGTGAAGTGTAAAGTCTACAACTTTACATATATTTTTTTCTAATTTCTATACAGGAACAAGTTAGAAAACAATTTAGAAAAGAAGAGATATGATATCCATGAAAATGTAAATACCAATATTTTCAAAATCTTATAATTATTTAATAAATTTTAATATTTTTTATGAATTGAATCTCTATAATATATTGAAGAAAAATCTTATTTTTTGTTATTTATGTTTTTTTTTTAAATTATTAATGGCTTACGAGTTAGTAGTGTAATTGGCAAACAACTCTATTTTCTATTTCTTTATTTTAATACATAATTCATTAATATATAAAAGTTATTTATTTCACTAGCATATCACGAAATTGTTATTTATGAGAAAATTTATACAAGTCCAATTAATATTTTAATTGGTTTCAATTTTGTGTGTATATATATATATATATATATATATATATATATATTATTTTCAACTTTACAAGCTCCATCAGTCATATCATATATATAGAGTTATTGTGAACTCTATCATATATAAACAAAGAAAAAATTATATATATATATATATATATATATATATATATATATTCAAGGTTATATACTCAATCCATACACAGGGCACAGGTCTATTTGCATTTGATTCAAGGTTCAAGAAAAGTTATATACCACATGAAATTGATTTTTGATATCTTAGATTCTATCTAAATTAAACTTTGTAAACTCCATTCAATAAGACTGATTTTATTTATTTCCCATTTTCTCTAACAAAATTCCCATCTTCTCTAACAAAAAGTCATTCTTAGCTGGTCCATTATTTCAGACTCCATTCCCAATCAAACTAACTATTGTATCATAGGTGGTTCATCTGGTTCATCAATGGTATTTTTGGTGCAAGAAATAAGAAACTTTCTCTGCACATTATGCCACCAAAATTGGAGAATATCACCAGTTTTAAGACCCTGCAGCCTCACAAAATCCATCCATCCACCTAGAAGCACATAAGTCTTTGTAATGGCTTGCTGTTTAAACACCAACTTTTGTTCTATTCCTTCATCCAAATTAATGATAGGGAAGAGTATGCCCTCATTTTTCACTTGTGTCAACTGATCATGTGTGAAGTATTTGAGAATATATTCCTCAGCAACCTGCTTGGGAATAGCCAGTCTGCAATTAGTACCCACATCGGTTTTGAACAGTCTTTTCTCAAACAATAATTCTTTGTACAATATCTTCGTGCCAAACAGCATCATCGACATCTCCGCCAAACTGTTTCTTTCGTAGCAGCAGTCCAATAGGAGCAACAGTCAATAGGCGCAGTAGTCCAATAGGAGCAACAGCCAAACAGTTTCTTTAAGAGCAGCTGTCGTTTTCGTTAGGAACAAAAGCCAATAGGAGCAGAAGCCAATAGGAACAGAAGCCAATAGCAGCAGTAGTTTTCCTTCGTTAGGAGCAACAGCAAACTATTCCTCCGATCTATGAACATACGGGTAGTCCAACAGAATTTATTAGAAACCGCGAACTAAATATAGCTAAAAACTCTTATTTTAAAAAAAATTTACTGTTTAAAAAAAATTAAACTGTCCGAAAATATTAGTATTTAGTGGTTTTTAATAAAAAAAATTTAGAAGTTTAAACTTTATCTATATAAAGAATGGCATAGAAAAATTAAAATATAATTTTTTTTTTATAAACCCTAAAATTGGGCATAAACACTTGTTAACTATAGGTTCGAATAATCTCGAGTCACCGATCTAATAGTTTCCCACGTAGACTTGACTGAGGTTCCTTAATTGTTTACGACTTTTAATATAACTTACTATAACTATACATTGACAAGCATTTGCATGCTATATATATATATATATATATATATATATATAAAAAAGTCAGTTTAACCAATTAATTTAAAAGTCATTTAATTTTTATTTATTTTGTAAATTATATAATTTTATAAGTTTGAGACTATAATTATAAGTTATATAATTTTATGAAGTTTGTAATTTTAATTAGATATTTCTTTATTTTTCATAATAATAATATTTAATTTTTTTTTAATAATATGTTAGGTATTTTTGAAAAAATAACAATAATATTTTCATGTTAATAATATCTGAAATAATTATTAATTTGTTTTAAAATTTATAGATATTTAAAAAAAAATTAATTTAACTGGTTTAATTTGTAGAATTTCACTGTGGTATGAGGTTTTTCAAGGTATTTGGTCTATTTATGCGTTCAAAAATGTATTTTAAACAACAACAAAAATCAAAATCTTGCTTAGCTAAATTCCTGTAAAAAGACCATTTTATTTATAAGTTTGATTGTGCCATTTAAAAGTACTCATCATTATTTAAATTTTTTAAAGTAATTTGAAAAAAATCTTAAAATACAAAAATATGATACTGCACCTTATAAATAAAATTTAAATGGTATTGGTGTAAATTTTGCATTAAAATTATTAATTAATATTAAAAATAAAATTTATTTATTATTGTTTTAACTAAAATTACCATAAGAATAATATTTAGGTTTAAAACACAAACTATTGTATTTATGAGATATTCTCGAAAAAAATTATTTGAAAAAAGTTTAGCTCAAACTTAACTACAATGGAGGGGTTGTGTGAGTTTGTCCTATCTTCTTTTGCGTAACATTCTCAATATAGTTCTATTTGATCCAATTCTGGGCCTGATGGGTCTTGTTACAACCAAAATTGACAATTCTTTTGAAGGCTCTCACAACATGCCAAAGTGGCACCAAATAGAAAAAGTATCCATTATCACCTACTCATAAATATCTATGTCTTAGGGCTTACTTCCACAAATCCATGTAGAATTCCCTACATAAAGGAGTCTCCAACATGAATTGATAGACTAACATCTTCTAATGCCTCTTGGATAATGTAATATAGAAATCACTTTAAACATTTTTCTAATCTAATGATGAAAGCTTGACTATAAGGAATACATATAAGTAAGAAATATGACACTCTAACTATGGTAAATAAGCATTAAAAAGTAACAAAATACCTTTCCACCTTAAAAAATACATATATAAATAAAATTGAAGAAAAAAATAAATTAAAGCCTCTTTGGAGCCACCACAAGCCTATACATACTATTTTGAAGTGAGATCTAAGAGTGGAAGTGATAGAAAAAGGAATGTATATAAATAAAAACAACCTAAGAATAGAAATAAGTGAGGAGTGAGAATCATATTCTAATATCAAAAATGTTACTCACTAAAGGGATAAAAAACCTAATAAGTCAAAATCCATATTTTTCTTTTCTACAAAAAAATAATATTTCTAGTGAGCTAAAAAGGGATAATTTACTTCAAGTAAGTGAGAATTTTTGCTAGAAAGTAAAAAAATCAAATAAAGGTTTACAAGTATTTATATCTTTTAGACCCAAACTCAAATTTATTGTTGTAAATTGTATTGCAAACTAGTGAAAGTGTTAAACTTCCCCTACAGTTTTATCTAGATTACACTACAAACAATGTATATTTTTGGTTGGTTAAATGGATAAGGTTCAAGCATAAATCAAGTGATAAAACTAGCTAAAAATAGAATTTAAGCTCAAGCTATTGAAATGTTTTTGGTATTTTCATATTTGTGATTTTTTATATTTTTTATTATATAAATATAAATATGGAAAAAAAATGCATTATAAAATATTTTTTTGGTGAGGTGAGGCTTACCTTAGCCCTTGTAGGTTTTATATTTTGGTGTCATATTGTGATCACAACCCCTTCTTGATGTGCATTGTATCTTGGACCAAGATGAGAGTTTAGAGTTGAAATTCTAATCGCCTTAACTCTAGTTTAAGATGATGTTTTGATGCCAAATTTCATGTAGGAGTGATTTCCTCATGAAATACCTATAGCCAATTGATCAACTATGGCGTTAGGAGAGATATCATTATTGAATAAGAAACCATTTATAAGGGTTATTCCAATAATAATATTTGATAGCCCTAATTCAATGTAGAGAAACTAAATACTAGTGACTTATTCTTCTTCTTTCATGTGACTAGGTATCCCATTAACGGATCAATCCATAAGATTTTCGTAATTTGGAATAACCTCTTAAAGTCTTATGAAGAACAATTTATATATTCTTTAGAATAGAGGAATCAATCCAAATGACAAGTAGTTACACTAAAAATAAATTCTGTATTATGTCATGATGATCTCATCATTCACAACACAAGATTGGGATAAGGGGTTAGAATTACATAATTTTATTTCTAACGACTAGTTCCAAAGCTTCCACCAAAATAATGGTTAAACTATTCATCCACAACCTAAATATTATGTTTTAACCATGGAAATTATTTGTTTTATTGACATACTTCCCTCAAGAGGTGTTTGAATTGACTCAAACACCTAAAAACTAGCTTGACGGGAGCCAAAATATCTTGAAAGAGGATTTATTTGTCTAAAATTGAGTGGATTTGCTTGAAAGGAGGCTCGGAGGCTCCCTTAAATTTTCAATGGCTGTACCCTTCCCTTGTGATGTTCAATGTTTACCTGGAGTTCACTTTACACGTTCAAAATTCCCTTGAAATGGTAAAATGACTATCTTTAGGTGGACGACTTGGTCCATTTTCCTTTGCTTGCAATTACTTCCCCATTTTTTCTTGAAAACTTTATCTAAGTAATAGGAATTTTTAATCATTGACTTAACACCAACTGTTATACTGAACCACTTGAATGGCACAATAGAGATCAATTTTGTGGGTTGTTGTCTAAACTTAACGATCCAAGTACTAGATCTCCAACAACTTGTAGAATTTGGGAATTGGTTCACATGTATCCTTTGTTGGAATAATTTTTTAGAGGAATTTTGTTGTATAACATGTCTCATTTGGACAAGTATGGACCCTAGTATGCGCAAATAAACCCTTGTTAAATTTTGGGTACCAAGGACAAGTGGTTCCCCATGGCTTTGATCTTTTGCATAGGGAAAAGTGTCCACTCTATTGTACCTCTTCTTCTAAAAGTGACTTTATAAGTGGTAAAGTCAGTCTAGTTAAAATGTGACTTTATAAGTGATAAAGTTATGTTCTAATTTGAAAGTGACTTTATTAAAGTCAATGAAGAATTAGAAAGTGAAAAGTGACCATGGAAATAAAAGGCTAAGTGGTTTGATATTTAAGTGGGTGAGTGATTAAATAGAAGAAGTGAAAATAATGCACATTTATTTTTAGCCTTTGATCTAAAGCTTTCTCAGCTATTGTATTTAGGGATCACTCAAAAGTCACTTAGGTTAGGGTAAAAGGAGAGAAGAACAGAAAAATATCACATTATTCATTCATGAGCATTTGAGAGAAAGCAAGAGAGATCAAAGGAGAAATTTATGAGCAGGGATGAAGAGAAGAAGAACAACACGAGTTTGGCATGCACCCCAAGGACAATTTTGGGCATGCTAACCAAGGCATTTAGATAGGAACTATACAACAAATATTGGAAAGCATTCCAAGGAGGGTGGCAACATATATTTTGAGGAGAAACAGCTGTAGGTTGAAGGATAAAAAATTGAGGCAGATCTAGGCTCATAAAACATTTATTACAAAGTGTTTTTTACACAGAAAACATTTATTGTAGAGTGTGATAGGTTGATTTTACCCAGATTTGAAATTTCAGTTTTATAGGACATTGAATCATGACTTTGGGATTGAGGGTTGAAGACAGGTTAGATATGAAGAGTAACTATAGTGCATGGAATGAGAGAATCCAATGTATCTTTGAGGAAGCATAGGTCTTGGGCATTATGGTACATATCGCCCAGCACCCAGTAGTAGTTCTTGTTGAAGCAACACAGTTAGCAGAGTTCAAGAAAAAGAATGCTAAGGCCAAAATACTGATTTTGGATGGAGCCAAAGATCATGTCATTCCTCATGTGAGAGGAAAGACTTTTGCACATGAAATGTGGACTGCCTTGATTGAGATTTACCAGAGCTCAAATGAGAACCGCAATATGGTCTTGAAGGAGAAACTAAAGTCCATACGAATGGATAAGACGGACAGTGCTATAATATACCTCACCAAGATCACTTCAATGAGAGATTAGTTGGCACCCATAGGAGAGACAATTGCACCCACTGCGTTGGTGAGGATAGCTTTGCATGGGCTTCCCAAGACTTGGGAGATTTTGTAGATGGTATTGTCACACGAGAGAAACTTCCCTAATGGGAAAGGTTGTGGGATGTTTTCATTCATAATGATATTAGGAAGAACCATCTAGGGGTAGCCAAACAGGGGGATGAAGATGAAAATTTAGCATTGTTGGAAAGAGGCAAGAAAGGAAAATCAAAGACAGGAGCTTCCACTAGTGGAGGAAAAGGAAAAGGAAAAGGAAAAAAAAAAGAGAAAAGATAATGACTATTTCAAAGTCAAATGTTGGAATTGTCAAAAGTTCAGACACTATGTTGTTGTGTGTCCAGAGAAGAAAAATAAGAAAGGGAAAGAGACAACCATGGTAGCTTCTGCAGAGATAGAGGACTTCTCAGAGAGTTTTGATAGAAATTTTGGATTCATAGCTTGTGAGTCGTCCACTTCAGTATCACCTGCCATGCAGGTTCAGAGGGAGTATGCACTCACCTCTACTAGTAGAGCATCTTCTAGTGTTTGGTATGTTGATAGTGACCCTTCTCTTCATATGACAACAATCAAGGAGTACTTCTCAGAGATATCAGAGAGTGATAATGATATTTAGGTATCACTTTTTGATGACATCATTGTTAGAGCAGTTGGTGTTGGAACATTAACATTTGATAGGGAACCCAAACCTCCCTTGAAAGTGTCAAATGTTTTATATGTGCCTGGAGTGAAGAAGAACTTGATATCTGTCTTAGCACTTGAGAACATAGGGTATGAGGTGTTGTTCATAAATGGACATGTGCTCATATATCTTAAGGGAACTCCAACTGCTTTAGCTATAATTATTAGAGTGTGCCATGCTAAGGTGTACAAGTTTTCATTCCAGCCACTGATGGCATTGAGTAGCAGTTCCAGGGACAAGACTGACAACATTTCTAGCAGTTCAGAGTTGTGTGAGATCTGGCATTGCAGGATGGGTCACATGTATCATGGGGCCTTGAGGATATTGTTGGAGATAACCATTGGTGTGACAAATTTCAGTTATGATCACCTTGACTTATGAAGAGGATGTGTTATGGGGAAGTTTTCAAAAGCTCCTTTTCCCAGCATTGACAGCAGAACGACAGGTATCCTTGACTTGATTCATTTCGATGTGAGTGGTTGGATGTCTGATGTTTCCTTTAGTGTCCCTCAATTTTATATCTTATTCATTGATGACCACTCCAGGAAGACCTGGATCTATTTCTTGAAGAACAAGGGCGAGGTATTCAAGCAGTTTCGAGAGTTCAAAGCTCTCGTGGAAACGGAGACAGGGAGGAAGATCAAGGTACTAAGATCAGACAATGGAGGTGAGTATACTCTTGGTGAGTTTGTGTATCTTTGTACTGAAGCATGCATTAAGAGGTATTTCACGGTTTTTTAAAATCCCCAGGAGTATGGGGTTTCATAGAAGAAGTACAAATCCATTGTAGTGGCTACCAAAGCCATGCTTCACGATCAGGGGTTAACTTTATTTTTGTGGGCAGAGGAGTTCAACACTGTTGTTTACTTACAGAACAAGATTCCACATCGTGCCCTGGGGAATGTGACTCCTGAGGAGGATTTCTCAAGGAAGAAGCTTGATGTTGGGAAATTTTGTATCTTGGGTTTCCTTACATATTCTTATGTCCCTAAGGAGATCAAGACCAAGCTAGGAACTACTACAAAAAAGGGCATCTTTGTGGGCTATAGAGAGACCTCAAAAGCCTGCCAAATTTACATTCCTTCAAAGAGGAAAGTGGTTGTCAGGAGGGATGTAAATTTCGAGGAGGAGAGAGATTTCAGGAGGTCATGGGAGTTACAGTATGTAGATTCACTAGACCCTCAGCAACAACTGATTCAGTCACAGGGATCCAATGCACATATTGCAGGAGGTCAGGGATTGAGAAGTACATATATTATAGTTACAAGTCCATTAGTGAGAAATGGCTCTCAGAGTTAGGTGAGTGGATCTTCGGGTAGCTTACATAGTAGTCTACATAACTAGTCACATGATATTCAATTGATTGATAGCTCACATGGTACATCAAGTTCTACAGGCATAGGTACATGTATGGGGTTAGGTTATAGGCCTTCAAGAGTTCATGCTTCTGATAATGATGAGGATTATTTCACTCCAGTGGAAGAAGTAGTTTCAGGGAAGAGGAATCCCAAGTGGCTTCAAGACACCAAACGTGAGGCCACATTAGTTTCTAGACCAAAGAGACAGGTCAGAGGGAGTAGACCACCTGAGTGGTTCTATAGTTACATGGAATTAGTAACAAGCATTGTTGATACTGAGCCTTCTAGTTATGAGGAGGCAGCTAGCCAGCAGGTTTGGAGAGAGTCCATGATGGAGGAGTATTCTTCTATTATAGATAACAATGTTTTTGAGGTAGTGCCTAGGGTTGAAGGTAAATCAATTGTTACTTCTAGATGGATATACAAGATAAAGCATGTTGCAGATGGAAACATAAAGAAGTTCAAGGCTCGGTTTGTGGCGAGAGGGTTTTCACAGGTAGAGGGAGTTGACTATGAGGATATATTTTATCCCATAGCTCGGTATACATCTATTCACTCCATTATATCGATTGCAGCAGAGATTGGTTGGAAAATCTATGAAGACTACCCTTATCCATGGCTTCATTCAAGAGGAATTTTATATTGAGCAGCCGCAGGGCTTTGAGGTGCATGGGCGAGAAACCCATGTATGCAGGTTGAAATAGGCACTCTATGGCATGAAGCAATCTCCTAGAGCTTGATACTCTCATATTGATGCATACTTGCAGCAATTGTGTTTCACCAAGAGTGAAGTTGATCCGAACCTACACTTCATTGTGGTAGGCGAGGAGCCTTTTATTTTGGTGTTTTATTTTGATGACTTTATCATCACTAGAGCAGAGGGACTCATTGAGGGCTGCAAGAGAGATATTTATTTAGAGTTTGAGATGAAATATATCTTCTTGATGCATTATTTTCTAGGATTGGAGGTGTGGCAGGAGGAGGGGCATATCTTCCTGGGACAGGGGAAGTACATAGTGGATATTCTTAGCATATTTCACATGGAGGACTGCAAACCCATGTATACACCTATGATCACTAACTAGAAGAAGCTTTATGCTTTCGATTCCAAGTTGGTGGATCCTACACTATACAGGCAGTTGATTGGATCATTGATGTATTTGGTCAACACTTGACCAGATATATGTTTTGTTTTTAACACTATGAGTCATTCCATGTGTGAGCCCAGGAGAGTGCACTAGGTAGCTAAAAAACACATTCTTCATTAATTCCAGGGTATAGTGGATTATGGTTTGGACTATAGACAGGGTGATGGAGTGAGATTGGCAGGATACACAAACTCAGATTGGGCAAGATGTGTTTCCGATAGGAAGAGCACTTTAGGGTGTTGATTTTGGTTGGGTTCAACCATTTTGTATGGTTTAGTCAGAAAAAAGAGTTAGTTTCATTGAGCTCAACTGAGGCAGAGTATATGGATTCTATTTTGGCTAGCTGTGAGGCCATATGGCTTCAGAAGATGTCGTTTGTTTTATTTGGTCAGGCATTGAGACCTTATGTGATTCACTGCAATAATCAAAGTTGCATAAGACTCACGGAGAATCTCATTTTTCATGATAGGTCAAAACATATTGGGATCAAGTATCACTTCATTTGAGACTATGCCCAAAAGGGAGTAGTTAAGCTTGAGTACATCTCCACCAATGAGCAAGTAGCAGACATCTTCACCAAAGCCTTACCACGGGGCAAACATGTCTACTTTAGAGACAATATGGGAATGGTGAGGAACAATTTATTCGGTATAAGGGAGTGTTAAATTTTGGGTACTAAGGACAAGTGGTTCCCCATGGCTTTGATATTTTGCCTAGGGAAAAGTGTCCACTCTATTGTACCTCTTCTTCTAAAAGTGATTTTATAAGTGGTCAAGTTAGTCTAATTTAAAAGTGACTTTATAAGTGATAAATTTACATTCTAATTTTAAAGTGATTTATTAAAGTCAATGAAGAATTAGAAAGTGAAAAGTGACTATGGAAATAAAAGGCTAAGTGGGTGTTACACCATTTTTTGGTCATCTAACCTTGTATCATTAGATGGACCCAAGTACACCATGTAAGACCAGTTTTACCCCAAGTAAAACTGCTTTCACTATGTTAATTAAAGAAACCCCAAAAGGAATAATTAATTAAACCATAATTTAATTATTATTCCCGGTCATGTTTAACCCAAAAACAAAGAAATTAATGAGATACACCCATAGTTATCTTATTATTTTCTAGGAATAATTATTTAAATAATATTCCTTGTTAAATATGACCAAATCAATCACGATTAACCAAATAAATCATTATTTATTTGATTATATCCCAACCACTTCCTTAAAAGGATAAATAAATCATTTATTTATTTATTCCTCACTAATCAAGGGATTTGACCCAAGTCAAACACCCTTTCCCTCCAACAAATAATAATAAAATATTCCATAGAGGTGGATCTAGATTTGGTTAACATTATTTTAATCATGCACCAAGATCTAGAATGACCCACTATTTTGTTATAAATAGGAGGGTTTTCCCCATCATTCTTCACCTTTTGTTGCATATTAGATCACTCTGGATCTATACACTTGGTCTCATTTCTGCCATTTTGCTCCCATTGAGCTCTACCTTCTACATTGGGTTTTCTACATCTACAAGAGAAAGAAAGCTTAGATCTGAAGTGCTGAGGACTACAAAGAACCCATCCCATTGAGGAGATCTGGATACACCTTCTTGTTTCCTCCCAGGTGCCCTGCAATATAAAAATTCATTCAAAAATCGTGTTCTTGTCTTGTCTGTTGGATGCATGGAGCAAACTCTTTACTTTACTGCTTAATGTCTTTCCATTTATAGATCTGTTTGTTGCAGCACTTTAACTACTAATTGCAGATCTGAAGATGTTTTGCAGCCATTATTGTTGTTAGGGCTATTAGTTATGCGTAGCTAAAGTGGTTCTTTTTCGTACACTTCGACGAAGAATTCATACTAACAGTGGGTCTTTATCTAAGTGGGTGAGTGATTAAATAGAAAAATTTAAAATAATGCACATTTATTTTTAGCCCTTCATCTAAAGCTTTCTGAGCCATTGGATCTAGGGATCACTCAAAAGTCACTTAGGTTAGGGTAAAAGGAGATAAGAAGAGGAAAAGATCACATTTTTTTTTCATGAGCATTTGAGAGAAAGCAAGAGAGAGCAAAGGAGAAATTTTTGAGTAGGGATGAAGAGAAGAATAATACCATAAGTTTGGCATGCATCCAAAGGATAATTTTGGGCATGCTAACCGAGGCATAGGTTGAAGGCACAAAAATCAAGGCAGATCTGGGCACAATTTTTAAGGAGAAGAAAACCTGTCATAATTTTACATACAGTCTGTACAAGATGTACACTGTTTTCTAGGTACATTTCCTGAGCTAGTCTGTACAACATTTATTTTTTATTTTTTCTGTCTGAACTAGTTTTCATGTGGCATGATTTTCGAGGTGGAGTTTTTCATGAAAATCGAGATAACTTTGCTTTTTGTAAATGCTGGAATATTTCCTGTGTATTTCATTTTCTCTGTAATGGTTTTCTGAAATAAAAAAGAGCTCTCAATCTATTTTTCCCCAAGATTTTTAGGGGTTTTTTCCAGGGTCACATTGACCAAAAATCACTATGTCATTTTATGTGTATGGCTATTATAATTTTCTATGTATTTATTTCCAGCAGTAGTGAAATCTCCTAATTTGTATTTTCAAAAATAAATTTCATTTCAATATTTTAGTGTTTTAATCATGCTTGGATTTCACATTAAATGAATGGAGTTATATGTGAAAATTGTTAATCAAAGCGGGCTTTGAATTTCTACAACCCACATTATGGTACATATCGCCCAACACCCAGTAGTATTTCTTGTTGAAGCAACACAGTTAGCAGAGTTCACGAAAAAGAATGCTAAGGCCAAAATACTGATTTTGGATGGAGCCAAAGATCATGTCATTCCTCATGTGAGAGGAAAGACTTGTGCACATGAAATGTGGACTGACTTGATTGAGATTTACCAAAGCTCAAATGAGAACTGTAATATGGTCTTGAAGGAGAAACTAAATTCCATACGAATGGATAAGATAGACAGTGCTATGACATACCTCACCAAGATCAATTCAATGAGAGATTATTTGGCACCCGTAGGAGAGACAATTGCACCCACTGCGTTGGTGAGGATAGCTTTGCATGGTCTTCCCAAGACTTGGGAGATTTTTGTAGATGGTATTGTGACGCGAGAGAAACTTCCCCAATGGGAAAGGTTGTGGGATGATTTCATTCATAATGATATTAGGAAGAACCATCTAGGGGTAGCCAAACAGGGGGATGAAGATGAAAATGTGGCATTGTTGGAAAGAGGCAAGAAAGGAAAATCAAAGAAGGGAGCTTCCACCAGTGGAGGCAAAGGAAAAGGTAAAGGAAAAAAAAAGAGAAAAGATAATGACTATTTCAAAGTCAAATGTTGGAATTGTCAAAAGTTCAGACACTATGTTGTTGTGTGTCCAGAGAAGAAAAATAAGAAAGGGAAAGAGACAACCATGGCAGCTTCTGCAGAGATAGAGGACTTCTCAGAGAGTTTTGATAGAAAGTTTGGATTCATAGCTTGTGATTCGTCCACTTCAGTATCACCTGCCATATAGGTTCAGAGGGAGTATGCACTCACCTCTACTAGTAGAGCATCTTCTAGTGTTTGGTATGTTGATAGTGACCCTTCTCTCCATATGACAACAGTCAAGGAGTACTTCTGAGAGCTATCAGAGAGTGAAAAGGATATTTAGGTAGTACTTTTTTATGACATCATTGTTAGAGCAGTTGGTGTTGGAACATTAACATTTTATAGGGAACCCAAACCTCCCTTGAAAGTGTCAGATGTTCTATATGTGCCTGGAATGAAGAAGAACTTGATATCCATCTTAGCACTTGAGAACATAGGGTATGATGTGTTGTTCATAAATGGGCATGTGCTCATATATCCTAAGGGAACTCCAACTGCTTTAGCTATAATTATTAGAGTGTGTCATGCTAAGGTGTACAAGTTCTCATTCCGGCCACTGATGGCATTAAGTAGCAGTTCCAGGGACAATAATGACAACAGTTCTAGTAGTTTAGAGTTGTGTGAGATCTGGCATCGCAGAATGGGTCACATGTATCATGGGACCTTAACGATATTGTGGGAGATAACCATTGGTGTGACAAATTTCAGTTATGATCACCTTCACTTATGAAGAGGATGTGTTATGGGGAAGTTTTCAAAAGCTCCTTTTCCCAGCATTGACAGCAGAACGACAGGTATCCTTGACTTGATTCATTTCGATGTGAGTGGTCGGATGTCTGATGTGTCCTTTAGTGGCTTTGAGTTTTATATCTTATTCATTGATGACCACTCCAGGAAGACCTGGATCTATTTCTTGAAGAACAAGGGCGAGGTATTCAAGCAGTTTCGAGAGTTCAAAGCTCTCGTGGAAACCGAGACGAGGAGGAAGATCAAGGTACTAAGATCAGACAATGGAGGTGAGTATACTCTTGGTAAGTTTGTGGATCTTTGTACTGAGGCATCCATTAAGAGGGATTTAACTGTTCCTTAAAATCCCCAGGAGTATGGGGTTTCATAGAAGAAGTACAAATCCATTGTAGTGGCTACCAAAGCCATGCTTCACGATCAGGGGTTACCTTTATTTTTGTGGGGAGAGGATTTCAACACTGTTGTTTACTTACAGAACAAGATTCCACATCGTGCCTTGGGGAATGTGACTCCTGAGGAGGATTTCTCAAGGAAGAAGCCTAATGCTGGGAAATTTTGTATCTTGGGGTTCCTTACATATTCTTATGTCCCCAAGGAGATCAAGACCAAGCTAGGACCTACTACAAAAAATGGAATCTTTGTGGGTTATAGAGAGACATCAAAAGCCTGCCAGATTTACATTCCTTCAAAGAGGAAAGTGGTTGTCAGGAGGGATGTAAAGTTCGAGGAGGAGAGAGATTTCAGGAGGTCATGGGAGTTACAGTATGTAGAGTCACTAGACCCTCAGCAACAACTGAGTCAGTCACAGGGATCCAGTGCACATATTGCAGGAGGTCAGGGATTGAGAAGTACATATATTATAGTTACAAGTCCATTAGTGAGAAATGGCTCTCAGAGTAGGTGAGTGGATCTTTGGGTAGCTTACAGATTAGTCTATATAACTGGTCACATGATATTCAATTGATTGATATCTCACATGGTACATCAAGTTCTACAGGCACAGGTACATTTATGGGGTTAGGTTATAGGCCTTCAAGAGTTCATGCTTCTGATAATGATGAGGATTATTTCACTCCAGTGGAAGAAGTAGTTTCAGGGAAGAGGAATCCCAAGTGGCATCAAGACACCCAGCGTGGGGCCACATTAGTTTCTAGACCAAAGAGACAGGTCAAAGAGAGAAGACCACCTAAGTGGTTCTATAGTTACATGGAATTAGTAACAAGCATTGTTGATACCGAGCCTTCTAGTTATGAGGAGGCAGCTAGCCAGTAGGTTTGGAGAGAGTCCATGATGGAGGAGTATTCTTCTATTATAGATAACAATGTTTGTGAGGTAGTGCCTAGTGTTGAAGGTAAATCAGTTGTTACTTCTAGATGGATATACAAGATAAAGCATGTTGCAGATGGCAGCATAAAGAAGTTCAAGGCTCGGTTTGTGGCGAGAGGGTTCTCACAGGTAGAGGGAGTTGAATATGAGGAAATATTTTCTCCCATAGCTCGGTATACATCTATTCACTCCATTATATCGATTGCAGCAGAGATTGGTTGGAAAATCTATGAAGACTACCCTTATCCATGGCTTCATTCAGGAGGAATTTTATATTGAGCAGCCGCAGGGCTTTGAGGTGCATGGGTGAGAGACCCATGTATGCAGGTTGAAAAAGGCACTCTATGGCATGAAGCAAGCTCCTAGAGCTTGGTACTCTCATATTGATGCATACTTGTAGCAATTGTGTTTCACCAAGAGTGAAGTTGATCCAAACCTACACTTAATTGTGGTAGGCGAGGAGCCTTTCATTTTGGTGTTTTATTTTGATGACTTTCTCATCACTAGAGCAGAGGGAATCATTGAGGGTTGCAAGAGAGATATTGCTTCAGAGTTTGAGATGAAATATATCTTCTTGATGCATTATTTTCTAGGATTGGAGGTGTGGCAGGAGGAGGGGCATATCTTCATGGGATAGGGGAAGTACACAGTGGATATTCTTAGCAGATTTCACATGGAGGATTGTAAACCCATGTCTACACCTATGATCACTAACTAGAAGAAGCTTTATGATTTCGATTCCGAGTTGGTGGATCCTACACTATACAGGCAGCTGATTGGATCATTGATGCATTTGGTCAACACTTGACCAGATATATGTTTTTTTTTTAACACTATGAGTCATTCCATGTGTGAGCCCAGGAGAGTGCACTAGGTAGCTAAAAAACACATTCTTCATTAATTCCAGGGTATAGTGGATTATGGTCTGGACTATAGACAGGGTGATTGAGTGAGACTAGCAGGATACACAAACTCAGATTGGGCAGGATGTGTTTCCGACAGGAAGAGCACTTTAGGGTGTTAATTTTGGTTGGGTTCAGCCATTTTGTCATGGTTCAGTCAGAAACAAGAGTCAGTTTCATTGAGCTCAACTGAGGCAGAGTATATGGCTGCTATTTTGGCTAGCTGTGAGGCCATATGGCTTCACAAGATGTTGTTTGGTTTATTTGGTCAGGCATTGAGACCTTATGTGATTCACTACGATAATCAGAGTTGCATAAGACTCACGGAGAATCTCATTTTTCATGATAGGTCAAAACATATTGGGATCAAGTATCACTTCATTTGAGACTATGCCCAAAAGGGAGTAGTCAAGCTTGAGTACATCTCCACCAATGAGCAGGTAGCAGACATCTTCACCAAAGCCTTACCATGGGGCAAACATGTCTACTTCAGAGACAATATGGGAATGGTGAGGAACAATTTATTCGGTATAAGGGAGTGTTAAATTTTGGGTACTACGGACAAGTGGTTCCCCATGGCTTTGATATTTTTCCTAGGGAAAAGTGTCCACTCTATTGTACCTCTTCTTCTAAAAGTGATTTTATAAGTGGTAAATTCAGTCTAATTTAAAAGTGACTTTATAAGTGATAAAGTTACATTCTAATTTTAAAGTGATTTATTAAAGTCAATGAAGAATTAGAAAGTGAAAAGTGACTATGGAAATAAAAGGCTAAGTGGGTCTTTATCTAAGTGGGTGAGTGATTAAATAGAAAAATTTAAAATAATGCACATTTATTTTTAGCCCTTCATCTAAAGCTTTCTCAGCCATTGGATCCGGGGATCACTCAAAAGTCACTTAGGTTAGGGTAAAAGGAGAGAAGAAGAGGAAAAGATCACATTATTCTTTCATGAGCATTTGAGAGAAAGCAAGAGAGAGCAAAGGAGAAATTTCTGAGCAGGGAGGAAGAGAAGAAGAATACCATAAGTTTGGCATGAATCCAAAGGAGAATTTTGGGCACGCTAACCAAGGCATTTACAACAGAACTGTACAACATAGATTGACATTCATTCCAAGGAGGGTGATGGCATAGATTTCAAGGAGAAACAACTACAGGTTGAAGGCACAAAAATTGAGGCAGATCTGGGCACAATTTTTAAGGAGAAAAAAACCTGTCGTAATTTTACATACAGTCTATGCAATATGTACACTATTTTCTAGGTACATTTCCCGAGGTAGTCTGTACAAAATTTATTTTGTATATTTTCTGTCTGAACTAGTTTTCGTGTGGCACGATTTTCGAGGTGGATTTTTTCACAAAAATTGAGATAACTTTTCTTTTTACAAATGCTGGAATATTTCCTGTGTATTTCATTTTCTCTGTAACGGTTTTCTGAAATAAAAAAGAGCTCTCAAATTGTTTTTCCCCGAGATTTTAAGGGGGTTTTTCTAGGGTCACATTGACCAAAAATCACTGTGTTATTTTATGTGTATGGCTATTATAATTTTCTATGTATTTATTTCCAGCAGTAGTGACATATCCTAATTTGTATTTTCAAAAATAAATTTCATTTCAAGATTTTAGTGTTTTAATCATGCTTAGATTTCAGATTAAATGAATGGAGTTATATGTGAAAATTGTTAATCAAAGCGGGCTTTGAATTTCTACAACCCACATTTGTAACAAAGGAAGGAATGACCATACTCTAATGGAAATATCCTTGATTTCCTAAAATATTAACAAAATTTGAATGTGGCATGAAAGATACTCATTGTGTGGAGAAATATTGGCTTTTGTTCACTTTTCATCCATAATATCCCAAGCATTGGGATTCATGAACTACTTTAGGAAACACGAAATGTTGTGAAGTATGAGACTACCAAGCTGAGAACCAGAAAATGCATGATATACTAAGGTCAAAGAATGCACATAGACTCTAAGCCACATAACCATGTGGATACAACATAGGTGCACTAAATACATGGATTTCATTAGCCATAAAAGGTGCACTAACCCATGATACCAATGGCTTCTCTAGACCATGTGGCTATGTAGATTAATCTTAAGCCTTCCAATAGTATACTAAAAAAGAATACCTAAGAGCATATTCTAAGAGGATTGTTAATGGTGTATGATAGTTGCAAGCCTAAAATACTACAATGCATAAGATCACAAGGCCTACAAGGCTTTGATTTTCACTCTTTGGTGTTATAATGGTGCTTCCTAAAGGGAAAAATGGCTATAGGAACCCCTATTGAAATTATCAGTAATAGTTGGCTCCAACTGCAGGACACATGCTCCATTCAGGAGGATGTTAGAAAATGTTATAGTAAACAAAAACCCCCCATTATTTTTCTTAACTCAAATAACAAGGACCCTTCATTTTGTTGAAATTTCATGTTTTTCCCTTTACCTAAGTTTTCTATGTGATTTTATGCATGTGAATAAATGGAGCACAATGTTCAATGAAGACTAATAGGACCTTACCCATGTGATGGGATGGTCGCATTGTGGTATGGGGACGGATTTAAAATGTTTTTCAAGAAATTGTAGATATTTACATTAGGAAGAGAGTTGTTTTTAGGATAGGTTGGAGGGAATCATTCCTAATGTAAATGTAGCTTCAATTTCCTTATTCTATGATAAGGGGAAACAAATCAACACTTGTGACTCTTGCTTATCCCATGTAATGGTGATTTAGAGAGGAAGAGTGCTTCAGAAGAGTTCTATGTGAAGCAGAGATAGAGTGAGGAAGAAGAGAGGAGAAGCTATATTGTTAGGAGAAGAGGTAGAGGCTGAGGACCTAGGTTACACATGCTTAAATTTTATATTCTGTCTAGTTTAATGTGTGTCAATTTTGATAAATGAACAATTTTTTTAATGTCTATGTACTTTTTTATTTTCTATATGTATATTATTAATTCTATTGTTGAGGGTTACACTTTTTGAGATAATATATAATGAGAATATGAATTTATTGAGAAATGTGATGGTTGTATTCCTTGTTGTTTAACTTGGATATTTCAAGAAATGTGGTGATTGTACGCCTTAGGAATGAAATTGATTTTTTGTTTAAATGTAGTCTAGACCTGAAGATATTCACCCTTGAACGTATGAGGGCTTTTGAGCATTTTGAGATGTTGTATGCATGTCTCAAATTAGTCCCTACGTTGTAGTTGGTTATGTGTTTGTTGAATGTGTTGAAGACTGTCAGTTGTATAGAATACTATGAATTTTGATGTGTATAGATGGTTTGTGCATTGTATTAAGGTTTGTGTTTTATGGTTTGGTATGTTGGTCAATTCCCTTTCCTATTGTTGGATGTGAATATTCTTCATGTGAATAGAAAATGGAGAACCCCATGAAACCCTTGCAGATTTTTCCCTCCATTAAATTTAGGTTACTTTCATAAAATTCTTGTTGAGGAGGGTGAATGAGGTCTTGTGTAATGTTAAGAAGCAAGTATAGGTTGTGTGTAATTGATTCTAGTAAGGATGAGTTATTTCAGCTTCCCGCAATTCAAAGAGACAAGTTTTTGCGACGATATGAAATAACTTTGCAGTGCCTGCAGGATTTTTAACATCTTTGTGAAATCATTTCACAACACCTACAACAAAAATTTTGAGGGTTATGTGTGAGATTTTGAATGCCTATTTTGTTCTAGCAGGATATTCCATATGTTCAAGTGACTCCCATGTGATTTGGATAAGGTTAAGGAATGTACTAGAAAGGGAGAGAAGAATATATCATGGACTCTCTCCTAAAAAAAGTGACATTTTTATTGTACTTCATATTTTTAATTAATTTCGGAATTTCTAGAGCTTTGTTTAAAGCAGAGTTGTGGGTGTTTGTGTGGGGGTATCATATGTTATGGGTAGACAGGGAAACCTATTTTTTCCTCATCAGGTGGAATCAAAGCTCGACTACTTTCTTTTTAGAATTTTATATCCATAAAATTATTTCATCTTTACAACTCTTAGAGGAAGCATAGTTTATAAAAGATTGAGGTAAATCTATATTGAATTGAGGTTTGTTTATTGTGAGGTGTTTTGCAAACATAGTGCGGAGTTTCTACCTTGAAGGAGGACAAAATTTTACTTGGTGATGCACTTAGAATAAAAAATATTGCATTTTAGTACAACTGAAAGTGAAATTAAGTGATAGTGGAAATAGCCCTAGAAGACAAATGAAGAGGTTAGAAGAAGATCCATGTGATGGATATGGAATATAGGTTAAGGAAGAATTTATCCATGTGCAAATGAAATTTACAGGTTCGAATACAACTTAACAATGAAAAGAGGTTGAAGATAAAAAGAGAAAGAAAAAGTGCATTAGTTAGATAGGAATTGGTTCAGAAAGATCGTGGAAGATGATATATTATGATAGATATTATAGACACTAAATGTGATGTTGATGCTAACTTGGTCATTAAAATAATTTCTTTTGTAGGACTGAATTGGTAACATATTCCATAGAAAGTAAGCTATGTCAAATGAGATGGAGCAAGAAAGTCTCTTAGATGAAAAATCATGACATAACCCGATAGTAAAAATAAGAAGAGTGAGGGGTTGAAGATGCAACAACCGACAACTTTGAAAGTGAAGGAAAAAAATTACATAGGAAGAGGTTATAGTGAAGACAACCTAGAAAAAATCAGGTACTAGAAGGATGACTTGATACGGGTAACAAGTTGCAGACTTGTGACATAGAAACAAGGGTCAGTTGCATCTCACTACTAGACAAGGATAATTGATCAGAGGAAGAGATGAAAATTACTTTTATTAGTCATAGGAGGGGTTCAGAGGAAAGTTATAAGAAGAAGAATAAAAGTGTGAAAGAAGTTGGACTCGAAGGTATGAAATATGAAGGAATTAAGAAGGAGATTATTGAGTTAGGAGCATAACTCAGTCATGTGAAACAATTTCTACAAGAAATTCAAGATGATGAGAGTTATGGCTGGATAATGAAAAATCAAGAGGAAGAATGGTGATTACTTAAAGAACAAGATAGTCAGAAACAACAAAGGATGATATCAGTAAGAAGAATTCTATCAGAGAAATTGTGTGTTTAAGTGAATATCGAATAAGGGGGTAATGGTAATTTTTGTTAAGTTAATTGTGGAATAATTTTTTATTACACATAGTGGTGATGAGTATTTACAGTTAAGGATGATGGGAAGGAACCTTGTGTTAGAAAGTGAGGAAGAATATCAATGTTCTCAGAGGAAGAATGTGAGTAAGGTGTGTGCAAAGTCCAGAAGAGATGAGAGTGCTCAGTAGAAATACCAAGAAAAGACTAGACATGGAAGGGTTTAGTATGGTATTTACAAACAATTTAGTGAAGTCATCTTTTTGATAAAAGAGGTAAAAGAACGTACAAGTAGATTAAACATTTGTTGAGATATTTTTAAGTTTTATTATGCAAGTGACAATAGAGGACAGTGAGGATATTTGCAACATCGAATAGAAAGGATTAATCACAGGGTTCTAGTGAGGAGAACTAGGAAGATGCCAAAATCCCAAACTCAATTGTAATATTCCCAAATTTCCATCATTTAATTGGAATATTAGAATTCTTAATTTTCTTAAGTAATTAAGTAAATAAGAGGGTAGAGGGACTCATAAACCCCATAGATGAATAAAATCCACTTTTGATGTGTGTATTTGGATAATTTAGAGTTATATCTGAATTATGGATAGTGGAGAAACTCATTAAAGTAGAAGGAGTGGATATCATGCATATCATGGATGAAGTCAAATGAGATATTGGCGCATTAAAAGTAAGATCATAGGGCACTAATGATGAGATAGTGGAGAAAGTTGTGCATCTAATTCACACATGCTGGAGAGAGTGGGAATTAAATGCAGATTTGGTGGAGAACATGGAGAGCAACGCAGTCTTCATGGAGGCTAGTGGTCACATGTGCAGTGTAGTATGAGGTGGCCCATGGATATGGAAGGCTCACAAAGAATATAAGGGACATGAAGGAAGCAATAGAAGGAAATATTTTAATTTTGATTATTGATCTTTCTAGATCTGGATTTTTCATTTGACATTTATATGCACGCTTCAATTGTTTAGCTAAGTCTATAGTGTTGTTTAGCACACGAGTGTTTCCAAGCGGAACGTAATATTCCAAAATAGGAAAAGCATCAATATGGAATATAAACTGGAAATAGAAAATGAATATCAACACAACAAGCATGATATAATTATAGAGCCATCATATTATGAATATCAACAAAAAATAAGTAGAATATCTTGAGGAATAAATCACTCAAGCAAGGCAAGACAAGCCTCGAATGATCATCACACTCAGATATGAAATGTTGTTGCTATTGAAAAATGTTAGAGGATCAATACAAAGCAGTCCCAGTGAATGCAACTGTAGCTAGAAAATACAATGAGATAGATATACTAATATATGGCTCAAAAATTGTCGGGATTAGAGATCGAAGCTCCCAAGCACATTTCCAAGATAACCCAAAAAGGGTTTCTGGAAATACAAAAAATACAAAATTATGAAATGTAGCCCTAGGGCTGAATAATATCTACAACTCGATAGATGATAGTAGGTGGCTTATCTGATGTATAAATGGTTGATACTCCAATATATATCTTGGATGAAGGGATGCTCCCCTCACTGGAAATCTAATTCACCAACTAGGGACCTAACCCCTCCTCTACAACTACTCAACAAAATAACGCAGTTCCTAAAGGAAACTATGTAGGTGATGGTAACAACTTGGCCTACATTTAGATGAAAAAATGATGCACAAATACCTTCCTTTCTAGCCTCCGAGATGAAGGGTTGAACCGTCCACTAGAAAACAAGCTCAGAAACTGAATCTATCCCTCCTCCACTACTACTTCCCTGCAAAACAACACAGTTGTGAAGGAGACTGTGATCTGGATAATGGATAAAGCTTTTCCTGATGTCGGATGGTGGAAATGCAACTCAATAAACCTCTCTTGAGTAGGCACTCAAAGTCCCTCGAGGATGAGGGTGGAATTTCCACTCGGAAACACACTTGTTCTAAACAGCACTGCAGACTCTGCTAAACATCTGAAGCATGCAAGAAGTCATAAAAGACGGAGACATAAATAATAATCATAATTCCCTCTATCGCTTCCATCCCCTGCCTTATATGCTTTGTGAGCTTCCTCACCTTGGGCCCCACATATTAAAGTCACTATTCTCATGGAGACTTCCTCCCACTAACACTGTGCTATCACTCATTAACTATCCACTCCTCCATAGGAGCATTGTTGATTTGGTCAAACTTGACCCCATCCACATGCTTCAACTTCTATTCACACATAAGGGTGATTTATCCAACTGATAGGATGATCCTCATCCACATTAGAAGTGGTTTTATTAAAACTAAGGAGATTTATGGGTCTCCCTACCCTTTGATTCATCTATCTAAATGACGAAAGAAAAATTTAATATTCCAACTAGCTGAAAGCTAATTAGGAATATTAAAGTCCACCCCTCCCAAATGTTTCTTGTCCTCAAGTAGCTGTGAGGATGAATGCTGCAAAATCTCTCCTACTTCCCTGGTGTCACCCATAGATGATAAGCTCCCCCACTGAATTAGGTGTTCTCTCATCAATATCCACCTTAGCTGCTCCTCCCAAGTGTCCAAGTTAGTCAAATGGCTCACATCGTAAGGAAGTAATAGATCTATGGTAGCAACTAGATACTGTCCAATGTTCTTAGTGAAGCATGGGGCATAAGAAATGTTGGAGATATCACTCCCAATGAAAAACTACAATCCATGTGCCATTCATACCATCATCCAAACAATAATGACAAAAACATCATCAACATATGGGATCAAAATTAGAGATACACTCACTGCCATATGAAATACCGGAGGATGATAATGGTCCCTCAAGGGGAACCAATGTAGTTCTACTCCTTGCTGCCTCAAAACATGATGTGATAAGTGGTTTTCCAACCACTTTCTTGCTGCCGCTATCCTCTCACATGCCTGGAAGTAGTACAGGGAATTTGGTGTCAACTGAGCACACTCTAAACAAGATATTATTTCCCCAAAGCCTCCTAAGGGGTGGCCATTCCCATCACTGATTGTGGCCCCAAGTAGACCATGAACTCTAAAGAAAGGTTTGCCCTTTTGTGGAGCAATGTACTATAAATGAATGGAAAAGGAATGAAAATAATTGGTTAGTTGATCCATATACATAAAAACACAATCCTTACCATGTACTTTTGGCAAGCTCGTGAAGAGGTTCATAGATGAGCCTTCCCATATCTCTATCGAAAAGGGAAGCGGCTGTAACAACCCTGCAAGGTGGTTGTTTTCCTTCTCATTCTTCAAGAAAACCATACACCTCCTAATATGCTGGTGCACTGATTTGGATTTATGTAGGAATGCAATAAAATATAGAAATAGACATAAACGCAGAGATGCAGTGGAAATAATGCTTCATTTCATTAATATCAAATAACAGAAATATGCTTACACACATAATGGAAATAAACTAGCTAGGGTGCTGGTAGCGTATCTCTGAGAAGAGATGTGGCGGCTACAAACCTCTGAACTGTGTTACAATGAGTCTGGAGGGCCTATTTATTATTGAGAAACAATGGAGAACTCTAAACGTCCAAAAAACTAACCCTAGGAGATGAAGTGCCAAAACAATGGGCCTCGTTTGGGTAAATTGGTGTTTCAACTTCCCGGGGACATAACTTCAGCATACGATCTCCGTTTGACTCGTATCATACCTCGCTGGAAAGATATATCCAAGGAGAATTCTTTTGATGTGCGAAACATCAATCCATGTACCCATGTTGCTCCAGTTTTCCCAAAAAACGTCGTTTAGGGCCTCAAAACGGCTCCGGAAGTTCAAGACCCAAAAAACTGCTAAAAATAGTAATTTGTGCTGCAACTTAAAAACTAAACGAACTGATGGTGGGGGTTCAAATGGAATAGGTGTGTGGCCACCAATATCCACCTCGATCATTAAGGCCCCAAAACAGCTCCGGGAGTGGAGGACCTGAAAACCTGCTAAAAATAGTAAGTTGTGATGAATGTGAAAAGTTGTAAGAATTGATGGTGCGGCTCCAAATTGAATAGGTGGGTGGCCACCAATATCCACCTGGATCATTCCTCCCTCCTTAGGAGGCAATGGTCCCCATTACGTTGATATCCTCCATGGGATGAGGAAAATTCTGTTGAACACGACATTAGATTTGTCGAAGATGTCATGGACCAGCAAGTGGACATGCTGGATGCATTTAGTAATTTTGGTTTATTTATCAGCGTCAGGTAGTACATGTGTGGATTTTTTATGTGTAGTTGCAAGAGGTATGGCAACATCAGGCAGCGGTGCATCGGGGGTTAGATTAATGGAGTGCTTGTCCTGACAGTGTAGAGGAACCTCTGTGTGTGAGGAGAAAATGTCATCATATTCCTCCGTGAATTTTTCCATCTGTTATAGCCATGCAAGGGAGCCCTGTTTCGAGGTTGTGGCCAAAATATTCTTCTTTCCCTATGATCGAGTTGTAAGGAAAATAAATTTCCTGGTTTGGGAAACAATCTTACTGCGTTTTTTTGCAGTAGTCAAAGATATGACAGGAGGCGGTACTACCTCTGGTATCATGTACCAGTTATTTCCCAAAGTAATAATAACAGCACGAGGCCTAGACTCATACACATCATGTTGCCTCCACAAGTATGGTTGGCCCAATAATACATTAGCTACATCAAGAGGAGCAACATCACATAATACCTCATCCATGAATGGCTTGATTTTGTATGGAAGGCGTTACTATTGGTGGATGCGGATATCTCTCCCTGGGTGAAGCCACTTGATGGTATACAACTGCGGGTGTTCTATGGTCAGTAGGCCGAGCTGCTTCACGACATCTACTGAAATGAGGTTCTTTTGGCTTCCACTATCGACAAGGAATTGCATTGGAGAACCCTTCACCCACATCTGCGAATGGAAGAGGCGCTCCCCCTCCTCGGGATCCTCAGGATCCTGGCTCTGGATATTGGTAGTGGAAAAAATGGCACTGGGATCCACATCAATGATTTGCTTAACTTTTTCATTGCCTTTGTCTAGTTCTAACTTGGGATCAGAAAATGCATCTGATTCGGGAACCTTTAGTTCAGCCACCAATGACTGTTTGGCCTGACACTCGTTTGTGTTATGGGTGGGGCTGTTATGAAATTCACACCACTTCCTCGTGTCCTTCTTTGGATTTTTGGTGTTGTTCTGAGTTTCCCCTCTATGGCCTTTCCCCTTGCTCTACGGTTCGGGGGAACCTTTCCCTAGCTTCAGATTCGCAGATCCAAAGTCTTGCTTCTTCTGCTTAAATTTCAGCTCGATCTTAGCAGCATAGCGATATTCCATGCCAAGTGATGTAATGTTGAGGAACTCCATTTCCTCCTAAATTTCTTTGTTTAGACAACTACGGTACTTGAGCACCAAATGTCTCTGTGAATCTTTAATACCCAACTTTGTGTGCATGGTATGGAACAAATTTACCAGTTCATGCACATCTTGATCCCTTTGTTTCCGCAACATGGTCCATTGGATGTATTTTTCCTCATAGCTCCCCATGGGGTAATATTGTTCATCGATGCTGTCTCAGAATGAATTCCAAGTGGGTGTGGCTGAGAATACAGAGGGTTCCCCTTCATCCTCTTGCTCATAGTATGTTTCCCACCAGTCTTTGACATGGGGAGCAGCTTTGAGGAGTGCAAAAATAATCTTTTCTCGTTCAGAGAAATCATGGATCAAGAAATACCCTTCCAACAAATTTAACTATCTATCTATGTCGTCTGCATCTTTCCGACCTTCAAATACATGAATTTAAAAGTTTACCTATACCTTGAAGGGAGTGGCACCTCTAGAGTGGCTGTTGGATGCAGATGCAGCGTAGGTGGGCAGTCATTGAAGGATCTGAGAAAATTTATCCATCATCGCATTCCTTTGTTTCTCGAGGGCCTCCTCAAGCAATATTTTGATAGGATCTCCTTCTCCCTCGTCTTTCTTTTCTTCCGCCATGGGATTTCATTGGGGTTTGCGAAGCTAATATTGTAAGGGTTCAACCAGATCAAGCCCTAACTCCTTATTCCCTGACCACGTTAGGGGCATGCAAAGAAAAACAGAGAAAGAGAAAACCGCTCTGATACCACTAATCCAGATTTGTGTAGGAATGAAATAAAATACAGAAATAGACATAAACATAGAGATGCAATGGAAATAATGCTTCATTTCATTAATATCAAATAACAGACATATGCTTACACACATAATGGAAATAGACTAGCTAGGATGATGGTAGCATATCTCAGAGAAGATATATTATGGCTACAGACCTCTGAACTATGTTACAATGAGGCTTGAGGGCCTATTTATTATTGAGAAACAATGGATAACTCTAAACATCCAAAAACCTAACCCTACGAGATGAAGCGCCAAAACTATGGGCCCCGTTTGGGTAATTTGGTGTTTAAACTTCCTGGGGACATAACTTAGACATAATATCTTTGTTTCATGAGTATCATACCTCATGAGAAATTTCTATCCGAGGAGTAAATATTTTGATGTTTGGTCCATGGACGTATGTTGCTCCCGATTTACCCAAAAAACGTCGTTTAGGGCCTCAAAATGGCTCTAGAAGTTCAAGACCCGAAAAACTACTAAAATAGTAAGTTGTGATGCAAGGTAAAAATTGAACAAACCAATGGTGGGGGTTCAAATGGAATATTTGGGTGGCCACCAATATCCACTTGGATGATTAAGGCCCCAAAATGGCTCCGAGAGTGTAGGACCCAAAAACCTGCTAAAAATATTAAGTTCTGATGAATGTGAAAAGCTACAAGAATTGATGGTGTAGGTCCAAATGAAATAGGTGGGTGGCCACCGATATCCACCTGGATCATGCATATCCTCTTTGACACCCTCCCAAGAGAATCCATCCATAATAGCTTGAAATGCCCCCATGAAATCCATGTGACCAAAAAGGAGTGCTTCATGTGCTGCATGTAGAATCTTCTTCTTGAGCTTAGAATCTGTAGTCAAGAATATCCTATTCCAATAATAGATGACTCCATCCATCATTGTATACCTCTCATTTATCACCTATCCATCAATAACTTCACATGTGAAGTGACCTTTGGAGTATTCCATCAATAGTTGGGACTCCCAATCAGGATCTATTCCCAACAATGGTAGTGTTGTTGGCCCTTGTGGAAAGGCACCTTTCATTTTAATGCTCCCCTCTTTGACATTTTCAATGCCAAATTCATATGACAGAATAATTTTATCATTCCTCTTTTTCCTCCGTTGTCGCTGCTCCTGCTTAAGTAAGGGTTGAAGTTTATGGAGGTTAGTCTTCACATAGAAGCTATCACCCATCCAAAAATTTCCGAGTTTGCACAATGCATGCATGAACACCAACACTCCTCTACCATATATGGAAGATTCCCTCCTATGTGGAAGTATCTTCTGACTCTCAAAGGCCATGGAGTAGCCCCCTTGCACCATGATGTTGTCATCATCCATCCCTGAAACATCTCCTCTCAGCGCAAGATGCTTGGTGAGAGTTGGTAATACTAATACCGAAAGAATGTCCCTCTCCTCTTTAAGCCTACCAAACACTCTCTGCGTTGTGCTAAGCTCACCCAAATTTCTCACCTCATTCAGATCTATGACTAGTGCAGCTTGTTGTGAGAACTCTTTAACCAACTCCTAGTTCGGGGGCCTTCCTGGTGGTATGCCTCCAAATAATACTACATCATTGGTCAAATTCAACTGCATAACTGAGTGGACTGATGTTTCCTTTCTTCCACTGTGCAAATCAAGCTCTATCTTGTTTGAAAAAGCTATATGAGGGGGATAACTGTGCATTCCCCTGATCATCTGACGCTTATCACTCTTCTTATCCACCCATTCCATCTGCGAAGTCTCCCAATATGTAGTGACTTTCCCCAATGTAATCAACCACTACACACCCAATATCATATTGGTGTCTCGAATGTCAACCAAAAAGAAGTGATCATTCAAGGTGTCTGTCCCCAAGATTGCTGAAAATGTCGGAACATACTTCATACACTGCATAGTTCTAACTCCTGGGACCAAAACTGAAAATCCCTAAAAATTATCAGTGGGTATTTCTCTCCTCTGCACTAACTGGGCATCAATAAAGTGGTGAGTAGCCTCATTGTAAATCAACACTGATACCCTCTGATCCTGAATGGAACCTCCAACTCTTAAATTTATATACTTGGGTACTCCCTGAAAAGATGCAAGGTCTCCTCCAACTAGATAAAATGCCCCATTCCCACCTCCTGGTGGTTGTGGATCCTCTTCTTCTATGCCAATAATTTTGTCCCCTTCTAGCTCCTCTTCTTCCTCATCCTCACTATTAGAGAATACCTCTATATAGTGTGCTTTCCATGCTGAAAATCAATTCCCTGGTGCCCATGGTTCTTGGCATGTGAAGAAAAGCTTCCTTCTCCTCAAGTCTCTTTAGACATCATCACTAAGAGGAACTTTGTTCTAGTTCTCTTTTGAAGGGAGAACCTTCACATCTTTCCCATTTTTTGAAAGGGTGGCCTTTGCTGAAATGGAGCCTTTTCCCTTGGCAAGGCATCTTGTAAATCTCTTGCTCTCTCAATATCATCTTGAAGAGTGGTTGGTTTAGTAGATTTAACCAAACCATGCAGAGGCTCTGCTAGCCCATCAATGACCATATAAATCCACATAGTTGTAGATAAATTAGCAACCATGACAGAAATTTTTAGAAATTCATAAATATAGGTATCTGGATTACCTGACTGCTTGAGCTTGGCTAGCTCATTAAAAGGTGCCTCTAGGTCTATTCGATCAAGTATCTCTACTAACCTCTGAGTGAAATCTGAATATGTAGTCACATTGGGATTCCCCAATGTAGAAATACCATGAAACCGCCAATCATGTGCCTCACCTTCAAGGTGTAGTGCTGCTATTTTGATGGCTTCCATCTCCAGTACTTGGTTCAACTAGAAGTAGATGTCTAGCTTCTCCACCGAAGACTTGGCTATGCACGTGGATGATCCATCAAAAGCAGGAAAAAATAATCTACCAATGGTCCATTGTAGATCATTGTTTTTTATGAATTCTCCACTTCTATTGTTATTTCGGGGTCTTCTGTTGTCCTTGATTTGAAAAAACCCCTGAAAGCTTATATTATCTTTGTATCTCTAAGATTGAGACTCATAATCTAGAAAATAATATTCAAGAGTTTCTTATTCTTGGGGTCCTCCATTTTGCACTGCTAAGAACGTAGACATAGCGGAGTGCTGGAAACTTCATGCCTCACTGGTTGATCATACTAGTAATGTGAAATGCTAGATTTTTCTCCATGTAGAAACCCTCTAGGGGATTCTTTGTGTCTCTCCATCCTCATCTCCCTGATTTCTCAGGTAATATCCTGCATGGTTTGAAGAAGAATCTTGGGAAACTCCTTTCATCCTCTTCTCCTGATATACAAGTTTTTGTTAGGATATTCTAACACATAGGAAACAGTTAAGAATAACTTAGTCTAGTGTAGCGTTAGGTAAAGTGTGTTTCTTTACTATGTACATTTGTAACTTATAATCGGAAGGTCACGATTTGTAGTGATCCAACGGTTCACTCTCTCCTCGGTATTAATGACACTTGATCCATGGATTAACACCCGATTGGTCCATGATCTATATTTAAAGAGCATGGAGGGTCACTGGTTCGGTAACCGTTTATGGGAGAAACATATGTAAATTTTCCTTTTATATTAATAAATTGCCTGAAGTGGTCGCGTTGGCTCAGGCCGTGGACTGTTTCCCTCTTCGAGGGTTTTAACCACGTGATAATACTAGTGTAATGATTTGTGATATGTTTGTGCATGGTGACCTTTGTTTTTTTATCTACGGAACTTACCTTGTTGTAATGTTCCCAAATTAGGAACAACTACACTATTGGGAATATCTTAAGATATTACCAATGTGGAGATCAACAATACATAAACATGAGTTGGAAAATAGTTGTGAATGCATTAAAACCAAAATTGCGGAAGATCCACATAACCATTAAATTAGATGATAGCAGCAAAAAAATGTATACAATTTCTTGAGGGAATGATCTCTCATGCTAGGCAATGCAGCCTGAATGAAACATATACATAAAAATGGAGAAATACTGCTATACAAGGAAAGCCCTGGCTATGAATGCACAATCCATGAGGAGGAATTGCTGCCCAATGTCAATAATACATATATATGACAATAATAGCTCAAATAAATAAGGGGGATCAAGATCTCAACCCTTGGAAACATATAATACACAATCCTCAGAAGGATTGGCTGAAATACAAGCAAAATGGAAAATCTACAGAAATGCCAGAGTTGCTAGGTAGCTGTAGCAACTCAAGAACTAGAAACAAATAGAGAAGAATGAATATGCTGCAATAAATGACAAGATCTTCTCCAATGGATCTCTACAGTGAAAGGTTGATCCTCTCACCTAATATCTAACCCTCCAAACGTGTGGAGCAACTCTCCACTGCAAACACACTCAGAAATAACTCAGTCTAGAGAAGGGACTACGCTGGTGGTGAAGAGGAATGCTTGGCCTGATGTTAATGATCTGCAATATTATCCTGGATCTCCCTCACTAACCTCCTAGAGGAATAGAAGCTCCCCCCTCTGACAGATGAGCCAAGGAAATGGTATATGGTGTCCTCCACTACAACACCCCAGCAACACTGCGTTATACTTGAGCAGAAATGACACAGTAACTGAAAGGATAAGCTTTGGCCTTGAGCCAAGAGATATGGAGAATGAATAAAAATCCTTCAAGAGGCTTCTCAAGAAGGAGGAGGAATCCTAAATAGGAATTCCCTGAAAACTCTTTCTAAACAGCAAAGAATGCACAATTGTCTAAATAGACAATGAGATGAATAATACAAAGCATGTGAAACAATGGTTGCCTTGCCCTCCTTTTAAACAAGTGAAAGCTCTTTCTCCATGGGCCCCATCCATTATGTTTTCCTCCACCAAATATCCTCTTCCTCATTCACATTGCGTTATCTCATAAAGTGATCCACTCCTCCTATGGCAGCGCTGTTGACTTGGTCAAACATGACCTTGTCTTCATGCATTTTCCCCTTTTCACACTTGAGGGTGTAAAATGAAGCTACTCTGATGATCCCTTTCACATTGTGGGGGATTTTATTCATGTTCTCCATAAGCACGGGCCTCCTTACCCATTTATTTAAATTCTAGGTGATAAAATAAAAATTTTAATGTTCCATTTAGCTATGAGCTAAAATGGGAACATTACAGTCCTCCCCTCCCAAATGTTGCTTGTCCTCAAGCAACTGCAACGATAGAACTGAAGAGTCTCCACCCAAGGCATGGAGTCTAAAATATGTTGAGGAACATATTCCTCATGTAGAGCCTCCATCCCCAAAGCAATCATCCATTCAAAGTGAGCTACCTCCCAACATGGCAACTCCTGACAATCATCTTCCACCTTTAGCTCATGCAATATAGGTGGGATGAAAATCTGATCTTGGTAGACAAAATATTCTACGCTACTCTTTCCTCCTCTCCACTTAGGATAAGTGCAGATTATATGCTAATCTTGGGCTACAATAAGGTTGCCCTCATGTGGCAAGATGAAGACTAGACCTCCAAGGATTTCTTCTCCAGCGTTATGGAAAATGTTGTCCCAAATCATCTCATATGTGATGAGTTGGAAGTCACCATCATATGGCATCCAATCAATCATATGGCTCACCTAAAATGGAAAGAAATGTTTTGCTGTAGTGGCCACATGTCCTCTCATGTTCCCACTAGAACATGAAATACCAATAATGTGGGAGATCTCTCCCCCAAGGGACACATCCAACCAATGTGCCATTCCCCCAATCATGCTCTCAACAAATACAAAGACAAAAAAAACATAATGATCCATAATGGAAACCATGCTTGCTGTCATATGTGGAAATGGAGAAGGACAATGGTCCCTCAATTGTAACTAATGCAATTTGACCCTCAACTACCAAAGAGTGTGACAAAAAGTGTGGCCTCTCAACCACTTGCTTGCTATCCTACTCTCCTCAAATGTATGGAAGAAGCAAATGATATATGGTGCAAGGTGATTAGGTCCTCCAAAATACATTTCCTCCGGAAGTCCTCCTAGGGAGTGGTCATAAATAGTGCTCATGGCCTCAAGTAGACCATGGGGTCTAGAGAAAGGAAGGTGTTGTGGAGGCAAATCCCCTCTGCGGACAGAGGCGATCCCTACTAGCCCAGACCAGGTCTAGCAACAATCGTTCATGCTATAGTGCAAGTTCCTAATTGTAGATAAACCAATTAGAGATGAAGGCTTACCTGGAATCGAACGCTGTCGCTCGTAGAGAAGGTAGCGCTCGCGTTCCTTAGCTCTGGCCAATCACGATCCACACGATCTCCGTGACTGGACACCTGCACACACAAGAAACACAACAAACACAAGCGTAAAATCCAGTACATGCAACTGTATGTTAGTCAGAGGAGACATAACTCATTATCATAATCAACAACAAGAGTGGAACCATAACCAATAGTCTCTTATCATTAATCAATCAAAGGAGGATACAACCTGGCCCTGACGTTGAATTCTCCTTCGGAGGGTCGCCAACAGAACACGTCTTGAAAAATCTTATCGGGGATAGAACAAGCCTCTCTCCTCATATGTCTCGACAATAATCTCCTTCCTTGGATTTGGCCTTAAGGGAATGAATGAAGTCTCTTGCAGCATAAGGCTCTGATGGCTCTTGGGAACTTGGAGATTCTTGGAGACTCTTGGAGATTCAACCATTCAGCCATTCAGCCCCTTCATCAATGGAAGATGGCTATATTTATAGAGGAGAGGATGAGTTTGGGATCCCTACAATAGTGGAAGGGAGGCCTTATCCTTTGGGAGGTTCCCCATATGGTGGAAAAAAGAGGCCAAAGGAGGAAGGTCATGGTTATTGAGTCGAAACCACTCCTAATGACTCATCCACGAAGTTGTTGTAATAAAAAATTTGCCTCCTTTTTTAAAAAACATTTCCAAAAGCAGATTGGTGCAGGAACTTAACTCGGACAGAGCGCCAATTGGTGCGGGCTCAGTGTTAATTTTCCTCATTGGCACGCGTACATAACAGGCTACCAGCACCAATGCAAAAACAGGTGTTTTTAGGGGTCTACTGAGGAAATGATCAACAGAAGGAATGTTTTCCTCATGGAAAGGGATGCAATGATGGTATTTGCAAGGCATGACACTACTTATTGGTCATAGAAATGACCCTCCAATGGGAAATATGGGGATTGCAGGGATGGTGACAAATTACTGTGTAATAGATGCCCCCTAAAGCATGAGGCCCGAAAGAGAGAGAGAGGGGTGAAATGCTTTACGAGAACGTGTCCAAATTAAAACACTACCACTGGAAAACCTGCGTAGAGAAGTACAATTGATATCTCAAATACATGATATACATGTGGTATGGGCCATCCATAACAGAGTATGTAATAATCCAGATCCGAGGCATGGATGTAGCCATCCAGTGACGATCGATAAATAAACTCAGGTATGGTCGCAGCCATCTAGTGAATGAGTCATGTAACCAATCATAATAATCCACAAAATTGCATCCTGGATTCCAACAGACAAAATCCAGGGTCTTGCGCTCCATCTCAACCTGAACAAAGTACAAGTTCAAGCATGTGAATAAGTGAGCTGAAGTCGAACATGCAAGAACATCGTCTGATTACTAGCCAGTGATGAAAGCTGTTAACAGGCGCGAGAGGTACCACCAACAATGACAATGGCCCTCAAGGTACTATAGGTACAATCCACGACGTGTGAATCAATGAGCTGGCGTCGAACACCCGTAGAATCACTCGATCAGAGGCCAATGATGAAAACCTCGCATCGAATGCGAAGAACCTGCCATTGAGGCATGCAGGCTCCAAGGTGCCATAAGGGAGTCTCTAGATCAGCTTCTTGGATAATGGGCTGAAGTCGACAGGAAGTGACCTTGATATAAGGTGGGCCATAGTGTTTCCCACATCATCGACATGAGACAGAGGAACATAATGTATTTGTGAATCAGGATCAGATGAGAACCAGAGGAAGGTTGTAACTGCGGAGGTCAACTTCTCTTGAACATATCGACGACACGACAGTGGATTTGGCAGTATTTGACATCAACAGATCAGAGGTCATGGTGACAAGGAAAAGAATAAATGATAGGTTAAAAGGGATTACCCAAACCCACGGAGGAAAATAGAAAACGAGATGAGATTGTCCCCAACCCGACACGAATGCAGACAAGTGCCATGTTCAGGAGCGACATACTGTCGACACGATGATGATAATAGTTCCATTTTTCCTCACCATTTCTAGCTAGTACCTCTTTATTTTTACACAAGCTTGAAGAGGATACCATATGCTTGTCATATAAGTCCGCCCTTCGGGCGAATCCATCCTAGTAAATTTAGCGAGCATTAGGAAGGAGGAACTCGAATAACACCATTACGACTGAATCCAATGTCATCAGGGTTTAACGAGTCTGAAAAAGGAAGAAATTGATGTCTTTTCATATTTAGAGAGTTTGAAAAGACAGCATAAAAGTAAACTCCAAAGGTCCCTTTTCGTAAATAGTTTCTTAGATCCGAAAAGGTAGAAAACTATGTCTGAGAAAACCTCCTAGTTGCAATAGGCTAGGGTATTCCTTTTTCGTAAATAATCTATCCCAGCCCGAAAAAGGGGTAAACGTATACTGGGTAGATGTTGATTCGCAACCACTTTAACAAGTTCGAAACGACAAGGGACTCGACAATCTTTTCATGTTTAGAGAGTCAGAAAAGAGCTGAAAGATGACTCGTCCTGGAGGAACGAGTGGTATAAAGGGTAGAAACTGGTTCCAGTAATGGTGGAACTGCACAGAACAAATAAATGTCAAGAGGCTGGCTAACAAGACCACTCATCGTAGTGGTTCCTCAGGAACAGGTAAAAAAACCAAGTGAAGGCATATGATCGGCCAAGCAGATAGTGACGATGGAGTGAGAAAACCAAGGCTCATCTGGCAAAACAGGCTGATAAAGTGGCAATCACAAGAGGTAAAATGGGAAAGGTTTCATTTTTACACAAGCTTGAAACAAAGATAAACTATGCTTGAAACCAATTTCATTTTTACACAAGCTTGAAATGGAAACAAACTATGCTTGAAAAAATTAAGCATGCCCCCAGCGTGGTGACACAATTCGAGGTACACGCCCCCCAAGCTTCAATCCATATGAACGGCAGATGGAGTGAAGGTTCAAGTTACGAGATTAAGAAAAAGACTCGACTGGGATTTTACGAGATCTTATCAAAAACTTGAATTGAACAGGAACGTGTTTCATTGTTTTAACGAGGTTGACACATTAAAATAACTATCCTCATAGGAGCTTGTTTCATTTTTTAAGGAGCCTGACACAAGACAAGGAACTCTGCTCTGGCGACCTTGTTTCATTTTTTAAGGAGCTTGACACAGGAAAAGAACCATGCTCCGATGACCTCATCATAATGAAAAATAATTAATCGCTTCCAAGAGTTCCACTTCCGATGGAAGGAAAACGTCCCGAAAATCAGGACCCAATGCCCCCAGTACCTGATGCATGACGGCATCGTCACTAAGTACAGGCACAGGGTAGGTAGCCACATAGTTGACCTACGGTGGGGCAGTTACAAGAGGTGGATAAAATCCAGGAAGGGATGATAGTGGGCTAGCTGCCACATCAGGACCAAAGAATGAAAGCTGATCAATGGTCACGATCCGTCCTTCATGCGGAAAACATACCACATGAAAAAGGGAGGAGACAAGTGCTCCCATGGCGTAGGTGTAATTGCGCCCCAAGAGCAGATTGAAATCCAAGGGGCCTGGACCAACCATCACGTCCATATGGACAGTTTTACCTCCCAAAGTAATAGGTAACCTTGGAAGGATCCCTAACGGTTGACTCGTTCTTCTGTTAAATTCCAACAGATTCTGCGTACAGGCTCAAGCGGCTGCGAGCCAAAATATTGCCAAGTAGTTAAGGATAGAACACTAATAGACGTGCCTTCATCTATAATGGTGTTGGGTACGACCAGACCAAAAGCCTGTACTGTGATCTCGAAAGGCACATAAGATGGAAGGTGGTATCCTGTAAATCGACTCCAATCAAAGGAAGTGACCAAACTACTCGGAGGGGCTACCATCGAACCGAGATGGTCTTCCCCTAGTGTTATGGAAGAAGAAGGAGCATCCTCCATGACCTCCATCTCGAAGGTGAGAGGAGTATCCTCCGGGACCTCCATCACGGAGGCGAAGGAGTAGCTTCTTGAGGTATAGGGACAGGAGAATCCTTCTCCAAGTCTGAGGAATATGAAGCAACTAGACGAACCTAAGGGATGTGAGGTCCACTCTCAACGGAAAAGACCTGGTGCACCGCAGACGGGGCCAGTTCAACCGATCCCACAACCAATGGTTGGTCAGGAACGAATTCCTGAATTTGAATTTCCGAGGGAGCGAGATCGACCAGGGATGACTCTTGACCAATCGTAGCATCAGCTGGTGGAGGACTCAAAGAAAGCCAATTATAACCAGCTGGAAGGCATGGTGTAGAACCGGTTAAGTTGTCCAAAACTCATTTGGCTTCATCCATATATGGACAAAGGTGAATGGCAGTATGCCCTTCACACAACTTACAAGGATTGGTAATCTTACCCTGCTTCTTAGGAGCCTTACCAACACCAATTGAGGACGTGCCCCCAACCTGACTCCCGGAAGCCAAAGGCAATGGTGGACAACCTGTGGACCATACTTCGATCACCTTGGGAATGCCAGGGCAGTCTCGAAGAAGATGGTCTCCCATGCACAACATGCAAGGGAACTCGAATTTCCGTGGAGAGTTGGGAGGTTTATCGATGGAAGGCTTCTTAGGCGTAATAGCCGCAGAGCTAGCCTCTCCTTTATCTGGCTTATTCTTCTTTTTCTTCTTCTTCTTCTTCTTAGCCACCTGGTTACTCGAATCTAGACTTTCACCAAGAAAAGTAGAAGAGGAGGATGCAGAAACAGGCGAAGAAGCGAGAGGTCCACCTTGGAATCAACATGATGTTGTTCAAGCAAAGGAGATGGTTGAACAGTAGCCGGGACATTCGGGACCACTGAGGTTGAAAACAACCAAACAGGCAACCCAACAGTTAACCCAAGAAGGAACAACGTTTCCATATAAGGAGCACCAACATTTCCAAAAGGAGGAAAATGACTAGGATTCCCATTGAAGGGGATTCCTTGGTTGGTGTACTCTGGAAAAGTTGACATCAGAAATGATCCAAAACAACACCCTAAGGAAAGTAACTTTAACCAGGAATGTTTCGTGGGAAATTAATTTTTAAAACATTGAAACAAAACTCTAATGTTTCATATTTTAAGAGTCGAGAAACGAGTAAAAGGTGACTCTATCTCTTTCAGATTGGAAAAAAGCGTGAAAGGACAAGTTCTTGATAACCTTTTCAAATTTAAAGAGTCAGATAAGATCAAAATGACTGCTCAGGAATACTAGGCAAAGGGTGTACCGAATAACCATGAACTACAATATACACCTTGGTTTCAAAATGAAAGAGAAATCAGCCAAGGACTTAACGTACGTGCAGGCAATCTCCCCAAATGTTGTGTCTGGTGTATCACAGGTATAGGGCAACAGACTAGGCTTCCTATGGATAAAGGATAGAAACCTAGTGGGGTTTCCCTTTATATACTCAACGGTACGGGGAGCACAAGTCCATACTAGTGATGTCTAAGGCCAAGACGCGAACGACAACTACTAGGTTTAAAGACGCCAAAACACGTCTCTAGCCTAGACCTCTAAATGTTTTGTTAATGTTTCAATTCTTCCTTAGGTAATTTGAGTAAATTTTATGGTTGATCTTCAATTACATTTCGGTTTTCAGGCCCTAGCGAGTGTGATGTCACAAAATCTCCTAAATGCACACTATATGCCACAGTATATCATTTCATTTGATGAATGCTATCTAGTTAAGGGAAGAGCTTCAAACAATGATGTGACATAAAACAACACTGCAAACGAAATCTTTTCAAAACTAGATGACTTTCACTATCCAAAATTAATTTCAAACATTCAACGATGCAAACAATGCAATGTGATCTATGCAAAATCCTCTTTTTTGAAAACTATGAAATTGTAATCTATGCACAATTTCCTTTTTCCTTTTTAAATAATAAGAATGCACTCAATGCATTTTTCGATGAAATGAGAATCTACTTAATGCATGCTTTCAACAAAAGAGAATGCACTCAAAGCGATTTTTAGCTTTCAATCATTAAACAATGTGATCTAAGTTCAATGATAAATCTCAGAATACTCTTCAATGCAATGTGATCTAATGCATTTTAACAAAAAGAACACTTTGAGATGAAAACTAAATAAACACAAATCTTCTTAATGAAGGATGAATGCAAAAGAGATGTAAAAAAACACTAAGAATGCAATCGTTGTTTCAAACACTTTGTCACGAAATACCTCAAAGGCGACAAGACATATGAGGTCAAACACAAAGAGGACTTCCAAAGCAAGAGATCAAAACAAGGCATTCATCCCTTTTACATCAAGCAATCATGGAGAGAAGACATTTCAAACAATGAGCAATGTAATCTATGCTCATATAGAGAAAAGACCGGAAGGTAAAGACACACTGGTGAAGGATTCAGGGAAAAAGTCTCAATTTTCACACACCCTGAAATTGGCTCGACTTTGTCACTAAAAACTAGCGCCAACTGGCACGACTTTCTCACTGACAACTAGAGCCAATGCCCAATTGGCACGGGTTGCTAACTGACAACAAGCGCCAACGCCTGAAAATGAAAAAACAAAGAATTTCTCCCAACCAAGACCAGACTCACCACTTCAAGCAGAATCTAAAACAAACCCAGAAGCAAAGTACTGACCAAAAGAAACTTCCGAACAAGGGTAAACCCTAGCACCTACAAGATATGGCGTGATTTTCTGGCTGTAATCCGTCCCAGACATGGGATGGCATGAGTGATGAACTGGCAACTCGCGCCAACTGGCGTGACTGTCAGGGTGGAAACCGCGCCAATCAAGCCAACCATGAAAGGATGAAAAATCGGAAAAACAGAGGTCATATTTGATTCTCTGGGGCTGAACCAAAATCCAAACACTCAGAAAAGAGCCAACCAAAGCAACTGATCAAGCAAGCAAAGTCAAGAATCGACCGAAAGACAAGACAATACTCCAAGTGTTCAGTTCATAAACTAAACCGGAGATTGACTGAAGCAGCTTTGATCTACTTCGCTAATGCAGAGCAATATCATTTAGAAGGCTATATGGCTAACTTTAGGCTCCATTTGTAGCTTATAAAACAGAACAACAATAAGCTATATGATCCCTAGTGGAGTCGCTAATTTGTTGTGGAGGTAAATCCCCTCTGCGGACATAGGCGATCCCTACTAGCCCAGACCAGGTCTAGAAACAATCGTTCATGCTATAGTGTAGGTTCCTAATTGCAGATAAACCAACTAGAGATGAAGGCTTACCTGGAATCCAACGATGTCGCTCGTAGAGAAGGTAGTGCTCCCATTTCTTAGCTCTGGAAAATCACGATCCGCACGATCTCCGTGACCAGACACCTGCACATGCAAGAAACACAACAAATGCAAGCGTAAAATCCAGTACATGCAACTATATGTCAGTTAGAGGAGACATAACTCATTATCATAATCAACAACAAGAGTGGAACCATAACCAATAGTCTCTTATCACTAATCAATCAAAGGAGGATACAACCTGGCTCTGACGCTGAATTCTCCTTCGCAGGGTCGCCAGCGGAACACATCTCGAAAAAGCCTGTCGGGGATAGGACAAGCCTCTCTGTTCGGATGTCTTGACAATAATCTCCTTGCTTGGAT